>CM035154.1:80389574-81101254 GCA_020205615.1 Panax quinquefolius | reverse complement strand
CCATCAAGCAAACAGTAATATTCATGCCCAACCAACCGGTCAAGCATTTGATCAATGAAAGGAAGGGGAAAGTGATCCTTACAGGTTAATTTGTTAAGTTTCCTGTAATCCATGCACACTCGCCACCCGGTCACCATCCTGGTGGGAATCAGTTCGTTGTTCTCATTGGACACAACTGTCATTCTACCTTTCTTGGGCACACACTGGATTGGACTAACCCAAGGACTATCCAAAATGGGGTAGATAATGCCTGCATCTAGCAATTTAATGATCTCCTTCCTGACGACCTCTTTCATAATGGGATTTAGCCGCCTCTGGTGCTCTATAGATGGCTTGGAGCCTTCCTCCAAAAGAATCTTGTGCATGCAAAGAGTCGGGATGATCCCTTTTATGTCAGCAATTGACCACCCCAGGGTCGTTTTGTATTTCTTGAGCACAAGGAGCAACTTCTCTTCCTGACACTTTGTTAGAGAAGCAGAAATTATCACAGGTAGGAAAAGTGAATTTCCTAAATATGCATACCTTAGATGGTTAGGCAACGGTTTTAGCCCGAGAACAAGGGGCTCAATGATCGACGACTGAGCCTTGGATGTAGAAGTTTCATTATCATTCAGAGGCTCGAATTGTCGGTGGAATTGCTTCGATCTTTGAGGTTCATCGAGCCACTTGGCACATTCCACATGTGAGGGCTCTTCCATAGTACTAGCCCCAATTAAAGTAGCTTCCAAAGGGTCTTCAATGCAAGTTTCTGAGAATACCCCCTTCACTAAATTATCAATTGTGTTCATCTGGAAGCAATCCTCAGGTGTATTCAGATACTTCATTGATCGGAAGACATTGAATGTCACTTCCTGATCATGAACTCTCATAGTTAATTCCCCTTTTTGGACATCAATCAAGGTCCTCCCAGTTGCCAAGAACGGCCTTCCCAATATTATCGGGACCTCCCTATCCTCCTCAAAATCAAGGACTATGAAATCCCCCAGAAATATGAACTTGTCAACCTTCACTAGCACATCCTCCACAATTCCCTTCTTGATAAGTCGAGAGACCATCACCAATTGCGAGGTAACGCTTAGTCATTGCTTCATTAAGGCCTAGCTTCTTATAAATAGAGAGGGGTATCAAGTTGATGCTAGCCCCTAGATCACACAGTGCTTTCCCAATAAACTGGTCCCCAATGGTGCATGGGATTGTAAAACTTCCCGGATCTTTGAGCTTCGGTGGAAGCTTGTTTTGGAGGATGGCACTACACTCTTCTGTCATTGCTACCATCTCATATTCTCCCATTTTTTGCTTCTTGGACAGAATGTCCTTCATGAACTTGACGTAACTGGGCATTCCTTCCAATGCCTCTGCAAAAGGAATATTTATGTGCAGTCTTTTGAACACCTCCAAGAATTTGGAAAACTGCTTATCAAGCTTCTGTTTCTGCAGCCGCTGGGGGAAAGGCAACTGAGGGAGAGGCTGATTTACCATAGTCATCGGAGGTCTGTCTTGACTACTTTCTGCACCCCCACTTGTCTCAGCATTCTCCTTCGCAAGAGGTTCCTCTTCAATCACTACATCATCTTCCACAGGAGTATCCTCTCCACTTTGTACTTTAGTGGTTCTCCCACTTCTGAGGGTTACTACTTTACACTGCTCCTTGCCTTCCGCTTTGGGTTGACATCGTCACTACTAGCAATGCACCGTGGACGATCGTTTAAAGCAAGAGCTAACCGTCCCCATCTGTACTTCAAGGTTCCTTATGGAGGCTTCTTGATTGTTACTTCTGGTTTCGTTCTGGGCTATGTACCTTGACAGAAGATCTTCTAATATGGGCTTTCTTTCCTGTTGAGGTGGAGGATGGTGAAACTGATTTTGAGTGCTCTGTGGCTGCGGGTGGAACAAAGTCTGAGGTTGAAATCTAGGAGGGTTAGCATAATTTGTCCTGGTAGATGGAGGTTGAGGTTGGTTGGGGTTGTTACTGTTCTTTTTGTTGTTGTTGTTGTTGTTGTTGTTGCCCCATGAGAAGTTTGGATGATTTCTTAGGCCGGGGTGATAGTGCGTGGGTAGATTTGCATTTTGTTGCCGCCCGTAGTTGGACACAAATTGAACTGACTCAGGGCTTATCGCACACTGATCAGTAGGGTGGTCACCTTTGTATAATTCACATGGTACCCCCACACTCTGCACATTATGAACCGCTGCAGGTCCCATTGTATCTAGCCTTTTTGTTAGCACTGCTACCTGAGCCGCTAACGATGTGAAAGAGTCCACCTCATAAACCCCCGCTGCTCTTCTCGGGGCTTGCCTATCATTTGGCCATTAGTAATTATTGGCCGCCATTGTCTCCACCAGCTCATATCCCGCTGTGTGATGTTTGGCCATGAATGCCCCTCCAAATGCGGCATCTATACTCGAACGAGTTGGTCCTGATAACCCATTGTAAAAGGTCTGGATGGGAAGCCACTCTGGCAGACCATGATGCGGGCATTTCCTAAGAAGATCCTTAAACCGCTCCCATGAATCGTATAAGGATTCGGATTCAAACTGAACAAAGGACGTGATGTCATGCCTGAGCCTAGCTATTTTGGCGGGCGGAAAGAACTTCGCCACAAATTTATGTGCCAAGTCGGCCCATGTAGTAGTGGAGCCTGATGGAAGTGAATGAAGCCAGCTCTTGGCTTTGTCCCTTAACGTAAAGGGAAATAACCGAAGTCTGATGGCATCGTCAGACACTCCGTTGCATTTAAAAGTGTCACAGATCTCCACAAAATTTATCAGCTGATCATTGGGGTCATCATTCGGCAGTCCCCCAAACTGAATGCTGGTGCACATTTGAATGGTGCCCGACTTGATCTCGAAATTATTGGCTTGTATGGCGGGCCTTTGAATGCTCTCCTGGAGATCGTCAATACGAGGCATAACGTACTCCCTCAGAGATTTCTAAAGTTCCTCAGCCATAATGATAGGAGCAGGTGTGTCCTCAGATTTTTCTCTCCGCAACCGTCTGAACGTTCTATCAACCTCGGGATCGAGAGGTATTATATTTCGTCCCTTCCGAGGTGGCATAAACAATGAAGACTACCTGAAAAGAGAAATTTAAACAGAAAAATTGGTTTAAAGTAAGATCATAATGACTTAGTTTTAATATTGTGAAATAATTAATTCTAAGTCCCCGGCAGCGGCGCCAAAAACTTGATGGTTAATTTCGCAATCGATAAACACGCGCAAGTATACACGGTCCACAAGTAATATATGTAAGTAGAGTGTCGAACCCACGAGGACGAAGTCTTAATAGAAAACAAATACTAAGGTAAAGTCGTTACTAATCTTATCTAAACGAGTGAAACAAATGGTTGGTTAAGCTATTTCAACAAGACTGTAAAATTAAGGGAAGTAGTTGTGCTAGGAAGTTGAGATAGGATTACAACTCCCCTAATGCTTCACCTAATCTTCTCACTCTCCATAATACAAACGAATCAAGGAATGGCCAACCGAGAACTTTAATAGGCATAAGCTTCTGTCGAAGGTCAAATGCACATCCCTAACCAGCTAGAACACAATATGTCTATTGGTGACACTAACTAGGTCAAGGTCATTAAGCTCAGTCCCAAGGTCACACAAGGCAAATAAGAATACGTCTATCCCCTAAGCACATTATGCACACATTCCAATGTCATGGTCATAACAGGTGTTGTTGTATTTAAAGATAGACAATAATATCCATTTATCAATTTCCATCACTATCAATACCAATTTCTTTATCAAGCAATCAGACATTACATACCAAATACAACAACCCATTCCAAAATGATTCATTATATAAAATGAGAGAGAAAGTTGATTAAGCTAAGCATAAGGTTACATTGCAATCCTAAAAATGGAGTTAGTTCATAACTATGGTACTAACACGCATTTGTAATACACTACACATTATCAGAAAAATACAAGGAATGGGAGATTTGGAATAAGAAAACCCCTGATTGAAGTGTTCTTCCGTCAAATCTTCTCTTCACGTGTAGAATCTGAATGCTAGGTGCAATAACTCCTCTTTCTTTCACCAGCTTCTTTCTCTTCTAGAAAAATAGAGAATAAAATCTAGTCTAGCTGTAATAAATTTGGTCTGATATCTCTCTGATATGTCAAGCAGCAGCTTTTCACTATCTATTTATAGCATCCCCTCTTTTATCTAAGTCATTAAAGACGAGGCACTATTGGGAAACCGGAGCTCGCGTTGCGGCACGAACCTAGACATTGAAATCGGTGCTGGGGCGCGAGACATGGCGTTGGGCGAGACAACGTGTCTTTGGTAGCGAAGAAATGCAATGCCGGATTATCGCTGATGATGATACTGGGCACCAACCCCTAGCGCTGTGGTGCGAGTTTCCGGAAAGGCCCAACTTTATATGGCGCTGTGGCGCTACCCTTTACACTATCACTGGCGCCGGGGAGGGAGGAGCGACGCTGGGGCGCGATTTAGCATAAAGGTCCAATGTAAGTTGGCACTGGGGCGCCAAGTATAGCGCTGGGGTGCCACTTTCTAGAGACAAAATAGAAGAAAGCTAAAGACATCATCAAAGCCAGACCGAAGAGAATTACATAGATAAATAATAAAATAACTCTACAGCTAACCAAAAGATTGAAAATAGTCCACAACTTAAGCAACAAAAAGGGGCAAATGAGCGGGTATGAATCCCACTCATCAGTTTGAGGGGCATAACTACTTACCACCCACTGGCCATAATGTGTCAATTTGACCAGTTCTAGGATTTCCATTCTTTTGAGGGGGGCATTGAGTCAACGCTTAGCTTCTCGACATTTATCAGCAGAGGATAGATCCAGGTTGTATACTTGTTGGGATCAGCATGAGCTAGCTAAATTTTCCGTTAGCCATCTGGGTTGTTCTACAGAGTATTCCGCATGGATGGAGACAAAGACGACATTGACTATGACAGTATCCACTTTGTAGGGGATTGATTCTGATGACGGGGAGCCTATGGAGGAGACTTATATTCCCATCGAGGAGGATTTATCTACTGGGTTGCCAGTAGTTGTGATGGATTCTCCCACTCACGAAAAGTGCTACGTGATTCAAAGATTCAACACACGATGTCCGGAGCAGAGTCTACATCTGATGACCTTTGAGAGAGATCAGGCTAGGGCCTTGATGTTGACAACTCTTGATGGGATCGACACAACTCTGTTAGAGAGAGACGAGGCCAGATCAACCAGAGATGCCTTAATTGTAGAGTGGGATGCTGCCCTATCTGCCCGGGATGTGGCCATCACGATAAAGATTTCAAAGGAGATCCCTTACGACCGCATCCTTACCGATATGAGTGCATACATTGATGAACATCATGCCACTATGCGCTTAGCCTCTGGATCCGCTAGCTCGTGTAGATACCATCAAGGAGGGAGCTTTCGGCGTTACCTCCTTCTTCAAGAGGGATGCTATATTAGATCTGATAGTTCGTATACATACAGATCCATAGATAGACTTGTATTTTCCTGCACATACTAGCTTAGCCATTTTGTCATGTACAACACATATGTATATATCAAACAGTATTATATATGACAGGGAAATATATTTTGATTCACTTCCCTTTCAGTTGTGCCTTGATACTTACTTGATATTTGCCTATTTCTTCAGGGCTTGTGATCTTGATGCATTCTGAACTCATCCTTGATGTGTGGACATTGAGACATTGCAGGATCTTTCAGAATGGATTATTGATCTGTGTGTATCCCTACCATCTTTGGTGTCTTGGGACTGGTCTTTGTATGTAGATGTGGAGAGGAGTGTGGCTTTTCCTCTCTGAGATTGACCACACCACAGATGGTCACCAGTACTCTTATTTAAGAGGAACCTAGTTAATTCCATCTCTTATGGATTGGTGTTGCTCTTTGAGGCACAACCACAGCTTAGATGGTCGTCGGATCTCCTATTTGTGAGGAGGGGTCAGGTAGTTCCATCCCTTTGGTCTGAAGCCGATGAAATGTGGTGGATTGAAATTTGATCCTAGTACCGTTGGCAAGTATTTGGGTTTTGGTAGGGTTTAGACCGAACCATAAATGGCTGCCTACGTACTCCTATTGAAGAGGAGATCAGGTCTGCGTAGTTCGAACCTGGTGTAAGAGGTTCAACGTTGAATGTAAAAGGGTGTAGGAATGTTTTTGTTATTTTTGTTATGTAGAGAAAGGGTAGAAGTGTTTTTGTTGTTTTTGTTTTTATAAAGAAAGGACAGAAATGTTTTTGTTTTTTTTATTGTGACCGGGCTATATAAAATATGGTTGCCTACGTACTCCCGGGTATCAGGGAGATCAAGTCGACATAGTTTGCCCCTCAGGATGATTTGCAACTGAAGAGAAGTCTAAATTCCATGTGTAGGCTAAACTGCGGGGGAGAGAAAGTTTAATCCCATGTTTTGGACAAATTGCAGGTGTGAGAAAGTTTGATCCTAAGTTCAGGATAAACTGCAAGCGTGAAAAAGTTTGATCCTACATTCAGGACAAACTGCAGGTGTGAAAGGTTCAATCCCTCGTGGGATAACCAAAATTGTATGAAAGGTTTGAAATGAGGTGAAACCAGGCTGTTGGCTTGAAGAGTATGTTTCCCTGAGGGGCAGAAGAGTATGTAAAAAGGGTTAGAAAACTGGAATGACTGGTGATCTGATGATCCAAAACCAGGATGTTTGCTTAATGGTAACCTCAGACATTGTACCGTTTCACGGTGTCCGAGTTGATGAGTTATGGAAATTCATCATGGTCCATTTCTTGTAGTCTGAGAGGGCCTCCTGTCAATACCTCCTTGACAACAAATGGGCCTTCCCTGTTTGGAGCGAATTTTCCCTTAGATTGATCTTGGTTGTCAATGATCTTCTTCAAAACCAAGTCATATTATTTAAATTGCCATAGCCAAACTTTTCTGTTGTAGCATCTGGCGATCCTTTGTTGATATAACTGACCATGGAAGATAGCCGCGATTCACCTTTCATCTATTAGAGACAATTGGTGATATCTGTCTTGTACTCATTGGTCTTCATCCAGCTGAGCATCCATTAACACTCTGAGGGATTCTATTTCCACCTCTATAAGGAGCACTGCTTCCATCCCATATGCTAATGAGTAGGGGGTTACCCCAGTGGAAGTACGCATTAAAGTTCTGTAGGCTAATAAAGTCAGAGGCAAGAGGTCAGGCCATCCTTTGTGATTAACGGGCATCTTCTGCATGATCTTCTTGATGTTTTTATTAGCCGCTTCAACAACACCATTCATCTTTGGATGGTAGATGATGGAGTTAAGGTGTTTGATGTGGAATTTACTGCATAACTCCTCCATCATTTTATTGTTGAGGTTCTTAGCATTGTTTGACACAATTACCTCTGGTTGTCCATATTGACAAATGACATTGTTTCTGATGAAAGCAATGATGACTTCTTTGGTAACCCTGGGGAAGGAGGCTGCTTCTACCCACTTGGTGAAGTAGTCGATCATGGTGAAGATAAATCAATGCCCATTACTGGCTTTGGGCTCGATGGGCCCGATCATGTCCATTCCCCACATTGAGAAGGGCCATGGCGAACTCATATTGTGGAGTTCCCTTGGAGGGGAATGGATAACATTTCCATGCATTCGACATTGATAGCACCTATTGACGTGATCATCACAGTCAGCTTTAAGTGTAAGCCAATAATGCCCTGTTTTGAGGATCTTCTTAACAAGTAAGGGTTCGCTCATATGTGGGCCACATACTCCACCATGGATTTCATCCATGAGCCTCTGAGCTTGGTCTTTGTCCAGACATCTAAGGAGTCCTAATCCTGAATCTCTTTTATAGAGTGCATCTCCGCTCAGGTAGAATTTCATAGCCATTCGTTGGATCCTCATATTTTCAGTCGGGCTCGCCTTAGCGGGTGTAGATCCATCTCGCAGATACTCCTTGATATGCTGATACCAAGGGTGTTGGATGAGAGGTAGCTCATCTGATACTTCTTCATTGTAATTCCCATAAGCTGGACCCTTTTATAGGGCAAATGGGATGCTTGACATGCTTTCGTTGTCATGTATGTTGATCAAGGAAGCCAAAGTTGCTATCGTATCCGCAAAATCATTCCTACTCCGAGGAATGTAGAGGAAGTTTACTTCTTCGAACTCCGAAGCCATCTATAAAACTTGTCGATGCTAAGGCAACAAATGTAGCTCTTTGGTGTGATAGATTCCTGTGATTTGTTTGATTACCAACTCTGAATCCCCAAAGAAAGTTAACCATCTAATGCCTATTGAGTGAGCAAGTTTTAGTCCTATGATACAGTCTTCATACTCAACAGTGTTGTTGGTGCTGACAAACTACAATTTGACAGCGACGGGATACTGCTCCCCCGTACCGGATACTAGAACTACTCCAGCTCCAAAATCTTCCATGTTAACAGCTCCATCAAAATACATTTTCCACGAATGGCATGCATCATACTGATGGTGTTGCTGAATTGCCATGACCCCTTCGTCGGGGAAGTATGTTTCTAAGAGTTTGTAATCCCCTGCGTGTGCAGCGACCAGTTGATCCGCAATTCCTTGTCCTTTAATGGACTTTTGCGTCACATAGACGATGTTAAATTGTTGCTGAATCAACTACCATCTGGACAGCCGACAATTCAGTATGGGCTTACTGAACACGTATTTTAGAAGATCCACGAGGGATATGAGATGGGTTGTGTGACCATGGAGGTAATGCTGTAACCTCATGGAAGCCCATGCTAGAGCAAAACAAGTCTTCTCAATTAGAGTACTTGTGTTCACTGTTGCTGAATCTTTTGCTGAGGTAATAGATAGCTCACTCTTGGCCTCTAACGTCTTTCTGTCCCAGCATGCAGCCCATAGCATTATCATTAATGGCAAGTACATGAACAGGTGAACATCATCCCTGGGAGGTACCAAAATAGGAGCGTTAACTAACTGCTCTTTGATTGTAAGGAAGGCATTCTAACACTGATCATTCCATTTCATGGAGGAGTTCTTCCTTAACAGGTTGAAGATGGGCTCACAGGTTGCTGTGAGTTGAGAAATAAACCTGCTAATGAAGTTAATTCTTCCCAAAAATCCCCGTATTTCCTTCTCTGTCTGAGGAATGGACATTTCCTTGATGGCCTGAATTTTGGTGGGATCCAGCTCAATCCCTTTGTGGCTGACTAGGAAACCTAGTAACTTGCCTGATTTAATGCGAAAGGCACACTTGGCTGGATTCAACTTCAAGTTGTACTTATGCAACCTATTGAAAAGCTTTCTAAGATGGTCTAAGTGGTCTTCCTCCTTTTGGGACTTGATAATGATGTCATCCACGTAGATCTCTATCTCTTTATGAATTAAGTCATGGAAAAGAGACATCATAGCTCGCTGATAGGTTACTCCGGCATTAACGAGGCCGAATTACAACCGTCTATAACAAAAGGTTCCCCAAGGTGTGATGAAAGTAGTTTTCTCACGATCCTCCTCAGCAACCATAATCTGATGATACCCCACGAAGTAATCCACAAAGGAGTACATGCCTTATTGAGCTGTATTGTCAATGAGAATGTGGATAAATGGCAAGGGAAAGCTATCCTTAAGGAAATCTTTATTCAAATACCGGTAATCCATACAAACTCGCACCTTTCCTCCTGGTTTAGGCATTTTGACTATGTTTGATAACCACTCAGGGTATGTAGACACTATGATGTTGCCTGCTTGAAATTGTTTCACAATTTCTTCTTTAACCTTTAAACTCTACTCAGGTTTCAATCGCTTGAGCTTCTGCTTGACTGGCTTGAATCCCTCTTTAATAAGAAGGCGATGAAGGACAATGTCAATGGAAAAACCCCCATGTCTTCATGAGACCATGCAAACACATCCTGGAATTGGGTTAGTAGCGCAACCATGTCATTCTGTTCGTTTGGAGTGAGGTCTGAACCAATCTGGATTAGCTTAGGGTTGTCTAAGGTTCCGAGATTGAAAGAAATGGTTTGATCAAGATTAGGTTTAGGTTTGTCTTTGACCCATTCCTTGATCTCCTAAGGTGTCTCAATGTCCTCTTGTATTTCCATCAAGTCCGAGTTCAACTTTTTATCAAAGTTACAGTCCTTGTGGAGAAAAGGCACCTCATCAGCAAGTAAATGCACATCTAAATTCAGATTCCTGAAACAAAATATGCTTTCACTTAATATATAAAACTGTTTAATCATACAAAGCATTAACATGTACTGATAAAACAACTGCTAATACTGTACAGAAAAGTAAGCAGTTAAAGTTATCTACAAGGTAGATGGAATTTATGCCCATTTTATCCTCGTCGACCAATGCATGGAGTACTACTCCAATTGTTAAGGGTAAAGTCCCAATGGACTGCAGTGATGGAGGGGCTATCATCGTCCTCCTTCTCCCTAATGATGACCATGATATCTAGGCAATCATCATCTAGGGTGTATCTGTTTGTATGTTCATCATGGACAATGATGTGTATGCCTGACATCATCAAGGCGATGTCTTGTTTACGTTTTTGTTCCCTCTCTTCCATTTTGGGATCAGGAATCATGATTTCTTTTACTTTAATCGGTATCGGTTTGGGAAATAGCATAGCCATAATATGGGCTGACACCTTTATCGGAGACTGTATCAGCTCAGGAGTTGCAGGGGGAGAAAATCGCCGGGTGGCTGAAGTTAAAGGAATCTGTTTGTGCTTATGAGGATTCCTGTGATTGGAGCTAGCAGAATAGCCTAATCTAGTTATTCCTGTCTGAGTAGGTACTTGAATTGGGTGCTTAATACCCTGATACTCTTTGCCCAACCCTTGTCTATGTTGATGACCCAACGACATCATTTCTAGAGTGGCCGACATTACTTCGACATAAATCTTGGGTGTGAGAGGTGGCGCCCCAATGGGATGGTAATGAGTGTTGCTCACCTCCAGGGCATGGAAACTGACTGGCTTAACTTCTGAGTTGAAGCTGATGAGTGGTATGTCACTTTGTTTCGGACATTCCGGCTCAGCATTAACAGTGACTAGGCTATTGTTGATAATGTACTTGAGTTGCTGATGAAGGGTGGAAGGGACAACTCCAGCCATATGAATCCATGGTCTTCCCAACAGCAGATTGCATCCTATAGCTATTTTGAGCACATGAAAGGATACATTGAATGTATTTGGACCAATCTCCACTGGTAATTCAATTATTCCAATGACATTTCGTTGGGACCCATCAAAAGCTTTGATAATTGTATGGATGCTTTTGATCCTCTTGGGGTTAATATTCATCTTCTCCAAGGTAGCATAAGGACATATATTCAGAGATGAACCTCCATCTATCAAGACTCCTCCAACCATGTATCCGGAGGACAAAACCGCTATATGCAACTTCTTGCAATGATCGGTCCCTTCAACGGGTATATCGCCATCAGTGAAAGATATCACATTGTTGTTGAAAATGTGATCAACCAGATGTTGGAATTTTTCCACATCCACTGATTTCAGTAAATAGGCTTCTTCCAAGACCCTTAGTAATATTTTCCTGTGATCTTCGGAAGATAAAACCAAGTCCAATATGGAAATTTGCTGTGGAGCTTCTCTCAAGCTTAAAACCACCTTGGCTTCATTATGGCCCACGGTACGAAGGAACTCCTCAATCTTCTCCATGGTAACTTTCCCATTTGATTTGATGGTGGGCTTCATCAACCGATGGGGAAGATATAGTGGATTCTCCTTCGACACTGCAACAGTTCTATGTGATGTAGATCCTTTAACCTGCCCATAATTCCATGGGATTTTGTGTAGGCTGACAACAGGATACTGTGGTCTGAATGGTAAGTTAATTGGCTCTGGTGCAGCCACTTTCAAAGGATTGTCAACTCCTTTGAGTTGAATTGCTTGTATTGTGAGTGGTCTGGCAGCTAAATCATCCTCAGCGGAGATAACTGCTATGCCATTCTTCCATTTTGTAGGATTTGTGTTCCCACTCTCGAGTAACAAAGTGTCATCGTCTACCATTTGCAGGACACTGCTGTCAATTAAATTTTGAATGAGGTGGCGGAGTGCCCAACATTCTTATGTGTTGTGACCGCGAGAGTGGGAGTGATATTGGCATCCTCCCTTAGAATTGAACCGTCTGGAATGAAGATTTATTGGAGGTAGAAGGGATGTAATTCTTCCTTTATTGATCTACATTTGAAATATATCCTCCATTGGTTGGCCAAGATATATAAATTCCCGTTTGTTGGCATGCTCCCGACGAGCTTTGGCACTTGCTCTTATTGTAACTTTGTCCTTCAGTGTTTCACTTTCTGAAGGTGAGGATGGAATATTCATGACAAAAGGAAGGAGAATAACATGCTCCTGACTGATTAATTGGCGTGTGACTTGGTGTTGATGAATCACCAGTTCTGCCAACTAATCTACTTGTTTGCAAAGAGCCTTAATCTTTCGCTCCATCATAAATTGGAACTGCGAATAATCCCATCTGTTAGCACCGTCTTTGCTGGTTTGGGAAGATTCAACAACGTAATTGGAGTCCTGTCCACTGCTCCAATTAATCATATTGACCTCTCCTTCTTTGTGTTGAGGAAGAGGATTGTCTTGTACATGAGGTTGGTCGGGTTTAGTCACGACAATCTCCCCATTATCAATTAAGTCCTGGATCTTATGTTTCAAGGCCCAGCAATCCTGAGTGTCATTTCCTAGTGCCCAGGCATGATAAGCACACTTTCGAGTAGCATTGAAACCCTTCCCATTCGGGTTGGCTGGTGGAAGATGTGTAATTTTCTTCTGAGTGGTCAGAAGAGTAAGGATATTCTCGAGCGAGTCCCCTAAGGGTGTGAACACTCGTGGGCATCTGACTTCTCCACCTTTAGCTAATGGAGGGTTTAAAGACTATGCTTACAAAGGGGAGTAGTTTCTCCTCTGGATATGCATATTTTGACTGCCTTTTTGACGTTGTAGTATCAAGGAAACATCTTCCTCTTTCTTTTTATGGACCCTCCGGGGGTTGTTTCCATAAATTCCAGACTGGATATGCTCAACAACTGCTTTAAGAGCGGCTAGGTCTTGAATGTTTCTTGACTTCAATCCCATGTCAACCATCTCTCTGTGTTTGATCATTTCAGAAAATGGCTTGCCAATGCCAGCTAAGACACTTTCATAGAAAGGAGCTTCTTGTATGTCTATAAAGGTCATGACCATTTCTGATTCCATTATGGAAGGAATAACTTGAGCAGCAAAGCGCCTCCACCTTTGAGCATACTCTCTGAAAGACTCAGTAGACTGTTTCTTGATCTTGGTAATCTGGTACCGGTCAGAAGCCATCTGAGATTGAAAGCCATTCTGAGTGAGGAAGGCATGAGCTAGTTCCTCCCAGCTATGGATCTTTGAGTTATCTAATCTAGTATACAACGATCGGGCTTCTCCAATTAGACTCTTCTGGAACAGCTACATTCTAAGCTTCTCGTCCTCTGCCTAAGATCCAAGTTCTCCTATAAATATCTTCAAATGTGTGTAAGGATCCCCTAACCCATCATACTTTTCAAAGTAGGGAGTTTTGAACTTCTCTGGATAATGAACACCAAGGAATATACAAAGGTCAGCATATGAAACACTCCCGTGTGTTCCAATTCCTTTGATAGAACAGATAGTTTCCTCCATTTGAAGGACTTTCCTCCTGATATCATTGGTGTCTAGATCTTCTTTGAGATGGGTGTTTTCAGGAGTTTTGTTGGTCGCATCCAACTGAAGTTCAGGAATTATTTTATCTGAACCTTGTGCTCCTCCTTGTGTAGAGGATTCTGTATGTACGGGTATTCGCGAACCCTGAGTAGATTAATATAGTTCTTTAAGCAGAACAACCAAATCTATATTTTTCTTGCTTAATCTGTCAAACTCTTCTTAAGAGACAGGAGCAAGATTAAACTGGTCAGATGAAGACATGATTGGTTATAGGCTCGTGGCCTTTTTGGATTTTGAGCGGGTAACAGGCCCAATTGTTTCCCCTACAAAAACTTATGTAGTATAGTCTTAGGGAATGTATAAATGTTTACATGCTATCATAATGTGTTCATTTTAAGAATATTATCCTGTAAAATGGGTGTCATTTGATAGCATATCATGCATGTGCAAATATTCTTCATATTTTCCATTACATAGAGATGAACATGGAATGAAATTACAAGTCATTACCTTTACAAATAATTGAAAATGGAAAGCATGAAGAGACTTTCCTCCGCATTTGGTTTATCAGAGGCTGACCTATCTTAGGTTACTCTCACAGCTTTTTGGCATGAAGGTTCCCAGATCATCGCAATCTACTTAACAGGAAGTTAATCCGGTCTTTCAACTGGTGCGAATCTGGGTGGTGCATTTCCTGAGCCTCGTTGGAATTAGTCCTCCTATGAGTTCAGTAATCAAACACCAACAGGATAGCCTCCTGGTGGAGGAACCACACAACATACATTCATATACAATGTGTCTCACCGTTTATGAAAATGATGACATGCGCGAAGCTATAGTAACCCAATATTTTCAATAAGAAATTTTGCGAATATATATATATATATATATATATATATATATATATATATATGTATAAAGGTGGGAATATGTGCAAAGTGAAATATATGAACATATGTGATAAATAAAATTTATTTATTACATGAATAATTGTAAATAATTTCTTTTAAGAATTATTGATTTTTACAGATTATACTCTTATAATAAATTAATTTTGTAATAAAAATATTTATTAATTACTTTTATGAAAGTATGATTATTGTATGATATGATTATTAGGAATTATTAAGTGAACAATTAATTAATCATAATTGATAATTGTTATTGTATAGTATTAATTAATTATGATGGTGATTATTAATCTAGAAGGGGAATAAATTAATTTTTGAGACATTAAATTATAACTAAGGTATGGTTAATATATACAATACAACATAAGAATAAGGATTGTGTATAAGTGTATAGTAAGAGGGCAAAAATGCTGAGGTTTTGGAATTGTCCCAATTTGAAAGACCTGTTTGTTCTTTTCACGTGTTTGGCAAAAAGGCTAAGGCCTATTATCTCTTCTTTCTTCCAAGCTTTTCTAGATGATGATTATGGGGGGAGGGGGCATTATGATGAAAATCAACAACCATTTACCAACTCCTTGTTAACCTTCATACAATCCTTCAATCCATGGGTTTGATTTAATGAGAAATGTCAATATCTAGTCCAAGTTCCTTATATAAATATAAGCTCCATTTTCAGTTTTTGGTTGCTTAAGAATTTGTCTAATAAGTATAGGAAGAGAGTGAGTATACTGAGCATTGAGGGAGTATAATTAGTGATTTGAGGAATCAAAGAGGTATAAATTTTGGTTTGTGTTCTGGAGTTTAAGTTTTATCAAATTCTTGCAATTACTTGAATTCTCTGTAATTGGTAGATTATAACATGCCATTATGTTAATTAAGTGTGTATGCCTGTCTAGAAGTGGTCTATGTTGCTGCAGAAGATGTTGGCAATGCTTGTGATTGAGGCTCTGCAAAAGCAGAGCCATAAAATTTTGTTTTCTGAGGCGAGTGGCTACCACCCACTTCCTTAATCCTTCATCGCCATGTGCATATGAGTTGCCCATCACGATTCTCGTTGTTGATTCCTTAAGATGTCATGAGCATGCCACTTAAGTTAGATTATGCATATAAATGACCCTAACATGTGGATAGATATTGTTTTGAATATAGTACATTGTTTTAGCTTGATTTGAGTTGAGTTTTCAAGAAACTTCAAGATTGGGAAAAAACTAGAAATGGTAAACTTGGAATAATGTATATTTTGATTTTGTGAGCATGTGTAAATAATCTAGGTATGTACGTACATGAGTATAACATAAGGCATGAACTGGTTTGGTGTATAATAGAGTTTTCTAGCTTGGTTTTAAAGGGAGTTTCTAAAGGAAAACTTGATGTTTTGCAAAATAAAGTATGATGAGCATTATGTTTTCAAATTCTGATCTTTCTAGCTTGTATAAATAACTTGAGTATGTGCATAAATGAGTATGAAAGCATGCTATAGAATATGTGGACTTATCTTGCATACTTGAATTAGTTTTACTAAAGGACACTTTAGGTTTCAAATACAAACTTGATAAACTATATGGAAACTTGTAAGCATGCTTATATAACCTAATATATATATGTGAGCGCGTAATGTTTAGTAAATGAAGTGAATTTGCATACTTAATGGCTTAACATGGGATTTTCACAAGGAACCTTGAAATCTAGTTTTGTTAATATTATGAGTATTCTAGCATTTAACATCATGATTAGGTGTGTCATACATGTAGACAATATTCACAAGCATGATAGCTAATCGTATGCCTTACAAAGTAGTTGGGAATGGCTAGATCTAGTCTAAATGAATGAAGTAGAACTCCATAACGTGACATACATGGCTAATCTAATGCAAGCATGTATAGTGGAAACCTATGGACCACATAACATGTGTTTAACGATCAAACGTTAGAAAATTATGAATTTAAACACTTAAAGTCTTGATTAAATAAGAATAGAGAATGACCTATGTTAACGTTATGATATGAGATCAAACTTGGTTGTTCACATAGTAACATATGTGTTTTACATGATTATGTATTTTCGTGCAAGTCGAGTATGCATTGACCTTCTCCAGGAGCAGCTATGTTCTGGTTTGAACAAGGAGCAGCGGCTACTGCCATAACTCCTTAGTTCAAATCCAGCCTTGGCCATTCCCACCCTTAAGTAGGATCAAATTTGTGTAGTTGTTCTGTGGTTTCATTAATGCCTAAGTTGTTACTCTAATCTATAATACATGTCCAATGTAGTATTCATGTGTTAATAATCATGTTGTTGATAGGATCCCATAAGTAATAAGTGTTTCCGACTTTAAAGTCAAATTGTAATTTCAACTATGACATGGTGTGTTATAAACTATTTTTCATATGATGACATACGTATAAGATTATGCGACTAGAAGACTATCACTATATGTTAGCATTATTAAATTTCACTTGTGTATAATAGCAAATTAAGATAATAGGTGTACATGTTGAACTTGTATAACTAATGTGAGTATACATGAATAAGATATCATAGTGGATTGGATTGATATTAAGCTTTACTTTGGTAAACTACGCTTTAGGTAAGTATCCTAAACCCTTGCATTATTTTTCAACGCATATCGTAAGTAAGTTCCTAAATTCTTACTCTTTTACTTGAGCAAGTATCTGAACTATCTTTTACATTGTGCAAGTATCCTAACCTTTGCATTTACTTTATGCAATGGACATGAGTAAGAAAATTTTAGAATTATATTATCGTTGTGCTAGATTATTACTCTATTGTTATTAATTATGTATTCAAATATTCGTATTCATGCAAGTTCTCGAACTTTATTCGTTCATTATTTATCAGTACAATATTACTGTAAGATTCAGATATATATATATATATATATATATATATATATATATATATATATTACATTAGTTAAATTCTAAGTATGGTTATACAAGTGTCCTCACTTGGATAATTATTGTGCATGTTGATACGTACTTGTTGATTTCTAGTATGTATACCTTAATTAAAAGTCGTCTAAGCTATTTGATTGGGCTAGACACGGATTTAAAAATATCGTTGAACATGATAGAACCCTATTGTTATCCAACCAAATTATTTTGGTTCGGATTTAGGCTAAGTATGAACATCCTGAATTTGGGAAACTTTTGTGCGCCCAAGGTGAATAAGATGTGTAACATTCTAGAATTTTAATTGTTATATTAAATATTTATTGAATTATTTAAATATTTAATGGATGTGTTTATTGTTGAATAAATAATTGTTCAAATTTGAATTGACGTGGTTAATTATTTGTTAAATAAATAATTAAGGAAAATTAATTATTTTGCTAATTTAATTTAATTATTAAGTTAGAGAATTTTGATTAATTGAAATACTATTCTTTTTATTGGAATTGTAATTAAAAAAAGGATGTGTTAGTTGATTAAATAAAGTTATAATTATATAGAAAATTATAATTTTGTGATATTGATTTATGTGTTAAAGTGATTTGATAAATTGTTTTTAGAATTAATTTAATTAAGTTAATGTGTGACAAATAACCATTTATAAAGGAGTTATTAAAATAACTTAAAGGATTTTTAATTCCGTTTTAGCCAAACAAGGCCTAATGCCTATTAAGTCTTTAATTTATTTGAGTTTTAGAATCTGCGCTGCTGATGCCGTCACCCCATCTACCTCTAACACTCTAGCTACCTTAGGTTGTATCAATCTTGTCGTGGGCCACTGGTAGTTGTTAGCCGCCATTGTCTCTATCAACTCATATGCCTCCTCATAACTCTTTTCCATAAATGATCCACCCGAAGCCGCATCTATACTGGTCTTGAGATTCCCAGGTAACCCATTGTAGAATGTGTTCATTTGTAGCCATTTAGGTTATTCGTGATGCGGGCACTTTTTGAGAAATTCTTTGTAGCTCTCCCATGCCTCGTACAATGATTCCCCATGCTGCTATTTAAACATGGTAATCTCGTTTCTCATCTTTGTCGTCTTCGCTGGTGGGAAGAATTTTGCTAGAAATTTTTGAGCGAGGTCTTCCCATGTAGTTATTGATCCCGGCGGTAGAGAGTGTAACCAACTCTTCACCTTGTCCCATAGAGTGAATGGGAACAAGTGAAGCCTAACTGTGTCATTCGACACCCCATTATACCTGAAGATGTCACAAATCTCCAAAAAAACTGACCAAATGTTCATTCGGATCATCATTTTCTAGTCCCCCAAACTGAACTAAGTTTTGGATCATCTGAATAGTTCTTGTGATACTTGACTGTAGCTCAGTCACCTTAGGTGTAGCAAAATCTCTCAACGCTTCCTGGTCTTCGGCAGCCATTACTTCTTCTTTTTTCTGAATTCTCAAAGTTTTCCCTTGTCTCCTTAATCCACTTACTCAGCCTTTGAAACCGTCTCTCAATGTCATCCTCAAAAGGAAGCAAGTCTGGATTTTTGGACCAAGTTTGCATAAACCAACTTCAAGAACCTGAAATAAGAACGAACAAAACAAAAGAAAAAAAATATTTAAGTAAAACTGAACTAATTAAACTGATATTGCAAAATTATTAAAATCTATACTAGTCTCCGACAACGGCGCGAAAAACTTGTTGGGTAAAATCTAGTTACGCACAACACGCAAATATACGTGGTCAACAAGTAATATAACAATAAGTAGAGTATCGTTCCCACAGAGATTAGCAAGAAATTAACCCTCACAATTATCAGCTTCCTATTAATCCAAATTTTATTAAACAATCTAATTTAAGAATTATAATTATAAAAACTAAATATATTAAAAATACTAAAATCACAAAACAATCACAAATCTTAAAAATTGAAATTTCGAACAAGTATTGGAGAATTAGACTTATAACTTCACCCTAAGCTTCACTTTGATTATTACCCTTTATTTCAGTTTAATTCACTATCCCAGTTTATTAATCAAGAACATGTAGGTAGAACTAGCCATCTCTCGATGCACTAATACCATATTAACTTAAATCCATAAATTAGATAAAATTAAGTTAAACACCTCAATTAACAAACTAACTATATCTCTATGTGAATTACAATAAAAAAAGGTTTAAGTTCAAGTTCTCTATTCGATTACATGTGATGCTAGGCATATCTCTACCCTAACATTAATCAAGATTCCATTCATTCACAGAATTCAAGAACACGTGTTATATTAACTAAATCTAATTTCGTATTTCCTCTCTCGAATCCATACAAGTCCACAAAGAATTGGTGATCAAGAAATTCATAAATTCAAGCAGAAATTAATATAGATAAACTGAGGAATAGCTTATTAAACTGAAAATCAAAGTTACATAATCATTGTTCCACCCAAAGATCCATTATAAGCCTAAAAAGTAATTTAGTTCATCATCAATGAAATAAAAACAAAATTAATTAAAGTAAACATCATCTCAATTATATAAATTAAACTAAAGAAGAAGAATAAATCCAGAACCACCCTTCTCTCTAGTGTCAATATGCAATTATTGTGAAATCTGCTTCAAAATCTTTGTCCAATGTTCTTGCTCCCAATTCTAGTTTCCAGGTTGTTAATTACTTGTCAGATGTATCAATCTTGTTGTTTGATGTTAATTTGTATGCCAAGACACGTATTTCGAATCTAATTCCATTCACGATTGAGTTAAATTGATAAAAGGTTAAAGTTAATGGTGATATTTGACAAAAAAATTCCAAATAAATAAGTTGTCATAAAATAATCGGTGTTAGAAGTACAATAATACATGTGGTAGTATAGTTGCAACAGTATTGATTATTGATGCTTATGTGAGAAGTCGCTCAGTTATACTCAATTATTGCTACAATAATTGCTGCATCATATCTCTCATATTATCGATTCAATTATTGTCACAGTATCATCTGCATAATATGTTATATTATTCAATCAATAATTGAGACGACAAAGTTATTCATATTATTATTTGTAATATTGACAATGTCTAGAAGTTCTGTCAAGGAGAGGTTTGGTCACCTAATTGCGCGCCAATAAGGATAAATTCTTATCGGAAAGCCCCCTTTTTCCTGGGAACGACCTGGTTGTTAAATATTGTGAGTTATAATATTAACGATGAATAAGTTTGTGTTGATTAATGATGAAATTGATAGTTTCATTGTGTTGGGATTATTAGTGTTAGTGGAAATCGACATCTATTCTGATAATAATTGATGTCTGGGGGTTATATTGACCAATCGGGTAATTAATCTAATAAATGAGCAATTAATTGCTAATAATTCACATGATTATAACTATTTGTTCACATGTGTATACTATTGATTCACATGCATGTACTATTAGGGGAGGTGGTGCAAGATTGATAATACTTGCATGACTAAATTAAAATAGAGGTATAAATGAAGGTACTATACTGTAATTAGTTTTTTCACATGTATAGAACTATTAAGTCACATGATTGTACTATTGATTCACATGATATACTATTAGGGGAGGTGGTGAAAGTTTGATAATACTTGCATGACTAAATTAAAATGAAGAAAAAGATGAAGGTATTATACTGTAATATTTCGAGTCCCAAAACGTACAATTATCGAAACTATGTTTTCCTATAAATAGAAGCTCATTCTTCCTTCATTCTCACCAATTCACTAAGACTCACAAGAGCAATTATAGAGAGAGAAGCTATATAGAGAGAAGCTATAGAGAAATAGAAGAAGAGTAGTCTGCTACTTCACTACTCCAGTATCCAGTCTTCTTCTGAGATAAGGGTTATTATTTATTTCATATCCTGAAGAGATATTATTTTTCATATTCGTATGAATATTATTTTCGTTCAATATTCGTAAGTAATATCATCTTCGTTCAATATTCGTAGGAATATTATTTTCGTTCAACAATCATAAGGGGTATTATTATTTCTTTCGTATTCGTAAGGGATTTTATTTTCTTCGTAAATGAAATTATTTCTTTCAATATCATTATGCCGGAATATTGGTATGAATTTTCTTATGAAATTTTTACATTTTTGTGTCGGAGTACTATTCACGAGTTACTATTCACACGTTAGTATTCACCCAATTACTATTCACTCTAGTATTATTCACTCGGGTATTCGGGACACTTTTTGTGCCAGAATACTATTCACGAGTTACTATTCACGGGTTACTATTCACCTAGTTACTATACACTTTAGTATTATTCACTCGGATATTTTGGACACTTTTCATGCCGAGGTACTATTTACGAGGTACTATTCCGGAAGTACTATTCACAGGGTACTATTCACGGGGTACTATTCACCCGAAAAATATATTTCTTTTTTGCCCAAATTATTTTTGGTACATGGATATTATTCTTGAATTTTACTCCACAAAGCAGTATCATATTGACAATTTTGATATTTTTAAACTCTGGATAAATTTAAAGTCTTTAATATTTATCCTTGATTTCGTTTGATTAATGCTTATATCATTGTCATCATCCTTATGCTTATATTCTGATGAAAGTCATCTTTGGCTTACGTGCATAGATGGACTGTTGATTATTGGTTTTATAGTTATATATTTTTGGCTTACGTGCAAAGATGGACTGTTAATTATTGGTTTTATAGTTTTATATCTTTGGCTTACATGCAAAGATAGACATGTGTATGACATGATCATGACCACTAGTGATACTAACGAATATCCTTGGTCATAGTGCAGGGATAATTTGATGATGTGATTGGCAGTATCATGACCATTAGTTAACAGTTGAATGTGAAAGTAGTATGCACACAAGCCAATCATGTTTGATGATAAAGCATATAATTTGTAACAATCTTATTCATTTATTAATAAAAAGTATTAATTTATTAAAGGCTTTTAATTATCTACATGATCTTCGTTTTTATAATATGTGATAAACCCATAGTTTTAAGCAATGCTTTTAGAATAATGATGATGATCATTCTAATGAGATCTAAATTCTTAGAAAGCTTAAAACTAAAATAGTTCCCAATCGTTGGATTACTAAATTGGGGATTAGTAAATCCGGATAGATTGGTACATACATTGCTTGCTCATTGGATGAGGATGATTGATCTCATGATCATTTGTGTGGAGACACTAAAGCAAGTATGTAGGTGCTTATTAGAGAATAAGTTCATTTGAACGTGGCTCGCTAAGGAATACCTAATGGAGTTTTACTTGCATTTGTCAATAGGAATTCCACAGTAGTGATAGTAGTAGATAAGTGATCCTTGGACTTGAGATCATCATAGTATCTCTTGTGTATGATGAGTTATACTTTGACTTATTCCTTAAGACCCTTAGGGTATATCAAAGGGTATGCTTGGGTATAACAAGTCAAGTTATACATGGAGATAATATATGATCAATAAAGAATCTACCACTTCTAATAAAAGAAAAGAAATGTCCTATGTGATTCGATAAATGACAACCCAAAGAGTCCTTGGCAGCGGAATGAAATTAGAAAGGAGTTTCTAATTTGCATTATTTGAGTTGTGCATTTAAGGATCGAAATACATATAATTAAATAAAATAAGACTTGACAAAAATTCCATGTCTTATATTTAATTGGGATCATTGTATGGTGGAAGGATTGAATTGTGCGGTAACTATTTACTCAAAGGTTCTTTAATGATTAATGTTGAAATCTATATTATCCGAAAAGTCGCTTTGATCGCTAGGGAGGCTTATCCCTATTGTAGAATAAATATTATTTATTTAAATAAATTAATTGTTTAATTTATTTATTTAAATAAGATTAGAATTGTTCTAATTGATTTATTCACAACCTAGGTTTAATATGAAGAACCTAAAGGGTCACACCATAAAAGGAAGAATAATTATTTAAGAAGTTAATGGCATAATCGTAATAATATGTTATGTATATTTAATTTAATCTATGGTGATAGAATAAATTAAATAGCTTAATATTTATTATTTAATATTTTAGAAATATTAAATATAAATTAATAAGAGGAGTCTTATTAATATTATTACAATTATTATTATTTTAATTTCTAAAAGAGTTTAGGAATTAATTTAATATAAGTACTCTCATTTATTCCTAATTGGATTAGGAAGGAAAATTAGTTAAAGGAGTTTAATTAATTATCCCTAATAAGATTAGGGAGCTTAAATAATTAAAAGAATTTAATTAATTAAATAAATCTCAATTCCTTAATTGTTAAGGTGGGTTGCCCACGTCTATAAATAAGAGGAGTCTTATTATGGGTGTGGTGGTTTTGTTGACTTTTACAACTACGGGAGAGTACGCTCTTTTTCTATACAGATAGGAAAAACTAGGGTTTGAGCCAATACCCCTTCTTCTTGAAAATTCTTCTTCTTTGGTGGATCACCCTGAGGCCATACACTGGGTGGCTTACATTGATCAAAGGAAGGAACCAAACCCTTGGATTCAAGGAGATCATGAGAAGTAGGAGGTGAACTCATACCTGAGGAAGCTCGTTTCTACAAGGGTATGATTTCATAATTTTTTATTCTTCGTTTAATTAATAATTGTGCATAAAGGGTGATCCGGGTATATGGTTTGTAAAATTTTTAAACTCTGATTTTACACGCTTCCGCTTATTTTTGCAATTTGATTGCGTCCATGAATATTACAAACCTAACAGAATGTCTTTGGCCGTAGTGTACTGACAGACAATTGATTGGTATGATCATGACCATTAGTTTTATAGTTGAATATCTTTGGCCCGTAGTGCAAAGGTAGATAACTGATTGGTATGATCATTGTTATTACATTTGAATATATTTAGCCTTTGGGGTAAGGATATTAAGTAAACGTTCTATTAAACCTTTGTGGCGAGGAGAAACTGTTGATTTACATGATTATAAATATGAATTGTGGATTTAACTATAATCTTTAGTGGTTTAGGTGAAGACAAGTGATGATAGTTCTTTTTGTCTTGGGTATAACAAAGAACTGTTGTTGAGTATTACATGAATGAAATATTAACGACGGACTTTTAATCTAGAGGAGATAGTAGATATTATGTTCTACTTGACTCTTCTAATGGATTGCTTATTCCGTTGCAGTTAAACTTGATGATTATTATATTTTATCAGTTTAACACTATTGAAGGCTAAGGATAATTTATTCTGCATTATCTTAGTCATAATATTTCTTACTGGGCTAGTTGAGCTCACCCTTTTCTTTCAATGTTCTCTTCAAGAAATGAGAATATAGATGGGACGAGTCGGAAAATAGAGTGATGGTTCAGGATAAGTGGCTTTAGTAGTCCTCACTATTCTGTGAAATAGTGTGACAATAAATATAATGAGGACTCCATTGAGTGTGGATATTGTCTAGATGACAATATTCTTATTAAAACTCTTAGATTATGTTTTGTCATATTTTACACGACAGTTGTATAATTAAGTTGTATTTGATTTATGTACCATGTATTTGGCGACCCAGGATGGGTGATATATACCTATTTTGGGGGCGTCACATTGGCAGCCCACTGTAAGACATCTCAGATTTCTTAAAGTCTTTCTCACTACAAGAAATCACACAAAAAATGACGCAAAAATTTGTCACATAAAATTTATTTTTCGTCACTAAAATATTTGGTGACGATTGTTAATCGTCCCAAAGACTCGCCACCGTATATTAGCGTGGGTATTAGTATATTTGATAATATTTGATGTCGCTACTAAATGTTTTAACTTATGGTGACGATCTATCATCATTATCACTATAATTAATTACATTTAGTGACGTTAATAGCGCATCACTATTTGAATGAAACTTTCATTATCATTCTATATTATTTTTAAATCATCAAAACTTGGTGCATTAAATGACAAAATCATTTTTGTCATTAAATGATATTATTTTAGTGACGAAAATATGTTACTCTATTTAAATCATCTAATTTTAATGACGACAATATTGTCATATTTATGATTATTCTTTCGTCATGTTATTATGTTTATCGTCACCAAAAATAAGAAAATAAATGACGACAGAATAATTTGTCACCTAATAATATATTTAACATGACAATTATGTCGTTGTCATTTCATATTTTAAATAATATTATAAAATAATTTGTCACCAAAGAGTTATTTTTTGGGACACATTTTTCAATGTCACTAATGAAATATTTATGGTGACGATACATCTCGTCAAAAAAAGAGTTACTAATAGTGACAAAATTAGTTGTTGTGACTAAATGAATATATAACAGTGACGATATAGTTTGTCACCAAAGAGTTAATTTTGTATGACACATTTTTTCTCTATCACTAATTGAATACTTATGGTGACGATAGAACTCGTCACATAAAGAGCTATTAATAGTTACAAAATTAAAAGACATCACTAAATGATATATAATAGTGATGAAAGATAACTTGTCACCAAATAGTTAATAATAGTGACAATATCAGTTAACATAATAAATAAATAATATATATATATATATATATATATATATATATATATATATAATGACAATACTATTAATTCTAAAGAGTTAATATTATTCATCATTAAATTTTAATTTTCATTGACCAAATATTATTTGTCAATAAATGATTATAAATCGTGATGATGCGATGATCATATTAAGTTGTTTGACATTCAAATTGTATTGTTACACTAACAATTTTCAATAAAAAAAAATATAATACATTTAGTGAGCTTTTTAAATTAACTTTACACCTGTATATTAAGAGACTAAAGGCAATAAACAATTAAAATAAAAAGTAAATATCTTATAAAAAAAATAGTAGATTCACTGATTCAACAAAATACCCAACTAGCTAGACAATAAACAGTTGCTTAAATAATCTAAGTACCATAAAACCAAATTATATAATCCAAAAAGCTGAAATTCTGAAATCCATATACTAAGAAAATGCTTAATTAAAACCTTCAACCTTGTGGTTATTGACCTTCCAGAAAAACTCTATCTGCAAATCAAAAAAACATATAGACATAAATCAGTCAAATAGTTATGAAATTAAAAAAAAATGTATATAAAGAAAGAAATGTTTAAATAATAAATAAAGTTGCTACATACAGATTTACTTGAACAGATAAAATTAAAATAAAGAATTTTAATGAGCGAGTGGGAGAGGGAGAGGGAAAGAGAACAAGTTTGTTGGAGAATAAACATTTAATTGAGACGACAACAAAAAAGAGAAAAAAGACGAAAACTTTAATGTAATAAGTGATGAAAAAGAGAAAGTACATGTATACAATCAAGCATGAAATAGTCATTGACCATGCCCAGAACAAAGATGAAGTTTATGACAAATAATAATGGCATTAAGACATGAAATGTAATACATACATGATTATTGAGTGGTTGACAAGGTAATCTGAATCTTCCTCTTCATCTTCCTCTTCTGTTTACATATAGTAAACTCAATATGCACGAGCAGCCTTCTTTATCTCATCAAGGCTACCAGTTAGCCCAATCAAATTTGGATGGAACTCTGGAGAGTGAAAAAATAAAATAAGATAGATACACAAACACCTTTAACAAACAATTGTATGCAAGTCTAATTCTAAGAAGCACTTTTGATATATTCACGAATTTGCTCAACATTATCTCGTTCCAGATCAACTGAGATGAACAAAGGTACAATCTCAATTCCAACTTTTTCATCTGCAATCATAACAAAATAACAAACTTATAATCTCGTAATCAACAATATCAACAATTTTATTAATGAATATGCAGTAATAGTAGGAATGTAGGATAGTTCTTGGATGATCATCCACTAAACTTTCCAAGTAACTGATTTAACTTAGATGCACTCTATTCTCCAAGCCTGTTAAGTGATGACCATTCAATAACATACACCTGTAATCTCAAAAAGGCGCACTACATATTTATAAAACAAAATCCATGAAGCCATGATTTCAACATTACTTACCAATATCAATCCAAGCATGTAACTGCTATGAGAAGCATACCTCCATCAATTTGCTAATATAAAATTTAGGTTCTTTTAGGATCTTGACTTTCCTAATGGAGACATTTTGGAGTGGGAAGTTGCCTTCTCAATCTCTCTGGAATTTCTCAATATCAAGTAAAATATTAATTTTACTTACTGGAAAAGACACCAACATGAGATATTTCCAAATGGATATTACTAATACCAACTTCCAACTTTTCTCTTTATTTTTCTCCACCTTATTTAATACCATACCACAGGCCAAGAATTCTAACATTGATCCACGCATACCCAGCAGAACAAAAAGAGAAAATATGGTGTTATTGCTACATATAAACCCACCCTGAGCTGACTAGCAGTGGAGGAACCCCTCCTGACTCACTCACACACACAAACACACACACACAATCTTTACTTACTACATGCTTAATAGTACTGATATCATATACTAGATACATATTTCTATGAATAAAATGTTATTTGCCCAGAAAGATTGGATTCATTTCCCTTATTAATCTTCTTAATTACCAACTATATAAAGAAAAACTGCACTTTTTTCCCCTGTAACTATGATCAGGACTGAAAAAGAAATCTTGGGAGACAATGTTAACTATCGTCAATAGAAATTCAAAGATCTTGAATAATGAAACTACTAGGAGGAGGGGGGAGCCAGCAATGTTATACCATTTAGAAAATAGTATTCACAATCCAATGAATTATGATAGAATCTACTGTACAAAAACATGAAAACCTTGACATAAGACTGAACAGATAACAGTTGATCACAATGTAATAAGGATTCCCAATGTCTTTTTTCTATAGAGAATAAAGATCTCAATGCAATGTGCTACATATACTCACTAAAAAGGATGATAATACTTTACGTGTAGTATAGATAACAACTCACAAACTCAAAACTCAAAAGAAGCTACAACCAAGATGCACAAGAATATCATCATACTAGCCATAATATCATATCAAACCAGTGATAGATGTTGGACACAAATAAATAAACATAAAAACAGTCTTCGATAAGATTCAAGTTGGTAATTTACCCATGGTAAGAAAGAGAATAAGAAAATGAAGTGACCCAAGAGAAAGGAAAGAATTATCCAAAAGCAAGACACCTCTATCCCCAAAAACAAACAAACAAGCAGAAGTGCTCAATGTAGCTAATGCTATTGCAAGGAGAAACAACAAAAACACAAAATGAATACTTGTTACTATAAAATTCCAGCATCTAAATAAATGTCTTTAATGTCTCAATATAAAATTTAGATGCTGGAAAAGGCTGACTATACACATCATTAATCTAGGAAATTGGTCAGACATCAAAATAAAGTGCTGACTACTAAAAAAAATACTGGATAAAAACCTTTTTAATTGGTGACTGGACTTGCTGATTCTGACTGCCAATAGATTGATGAGCAAGTGCACGTTGCAAAGGCTCAAGCAAACTTGGCCTGACTGTAGTTTGAGGTCCAGCAGAGGCAGTAACAATGGCTGATGAGATAGGTACACCAATAGCAGAAGAAGTAGGAATCAAGGAATTTTGTTTTCCTTGAACATAGGTTGCAGAAAAGACATCCCCAAAAATTGGGTCCAATGCAAAGTCATTTTCTGAAATTGCCGGTGCTTTAGAATCTTTTTCAAACCACTTGTCCCTCTTCCAAGCCAATTAGTGGAGAAACTTGAAGTCAGAGGAGGACAAGAAGCAGCCATAGTACCTCCCTCAGGCATTCCTTGACTTGCAACATCCTGCTGTGAATGGAACGCATTGCTAGGAGGTAGGGGCTGTCCGGTAATGCTGTGGTTTCATTATGTCGTGGGCTTCAACTTCCTCCCACTCAAATTGTATATCCACTCCTGAAATAAAAATCGAATACCAAGGAAATTGCAAATGACTAACAGTTATGTAGTGTAATAAAAGTTATTATCCAAAGAGCAGAATATTCAGAAAGAGAGAGAGAGAAGGGAATATTTCAAACAACCAAACCAAGTTACCTAGTCTAATTGAATACACACCATTCAACAATGCAGCAATAGTAGTACAACATAAACTTGGAACACCAGCAATGGATAAGGGAAGCAAAAAATAATTGAAAGGTAAGTAACTATTGTTAATTATAAAGCTGCACCAAATAACAATGTGTCAATAAGTAAACATAAGTTAAAAACCTCAGCAAATAGATCAGACATATTTATAAAACATGAATAGAAAGGAATCATCAGATCAATAATATCCATGAGAGCCGAAAGGGTAAAGATTAGACCTTGATAAATTCATATATTTGTCGGCGATATAATTTATTATAGGAGCTAGAGGAGGCAAATTATTCGGCGATATTATTTGTGCTTCAACTGGGTTGTCGGGTAAATCTGCATAGGCGATGCATAAGACATAACATGCAACAAGAAACAGTTTCAGTAATAACCATTGGACCTTTTTCAGTGCCCCTGCAATTCATATTGGAGAGGAAAGTTAAAAAGCAAATATAACAAACAAGTGTTCTACTAATAGTGAAAGTATAAGCGCATGAACCTAACAATAATGAGATTGCTTGCTTGACAAATATAGTTTCCCCCATCAATCACTAGATTCTTAACATGTCCTTTATAAGAATCCACAACTAGTACCAGAACATCAAAGAAAAAATTCCCCAAGTAATTAGACATTCTATTGAGAAAGAAGGAAGATACAAGTAATAAAGAAATGAAACAGTTAACAAATACTCAAACAAAAGGCCCTCAATAGACAAGAAGCATATGTTTGTTCAAGTCAGAAACATAAATTATACAAGACTTATACACTTGAAATGTAAGGTCAAGTATCGTAGTAGAATGAAGGATAGACACTGACGCTCTCTTTTCTATTAGCCTAAGCGTCTTCGTGACATTCCTATAGCTCACGCCCCGTTGCATGAGGTAAGATTGCTCTAAAGCCTGATTCTCACCTACTCAAATGAAATTGAAAACTAACATTCTGCAGAATCAGAAATTCGAAGAGAGTCTTCTACTACCAAGTTTACTCTGTCAAAAAATTCTATTCCAAGACAATTGCTGGTCTAAAGTATATATTCGAAACAATGTTCCCCACTTCCCTTGTATCATTATTAATGACTTAATGTTGAGAAACATATACAACTAAACACCCCAGTAATGTTATTCAATTATCAAAACATTTTACAATACCAGTCTCATCATTTTGAACCTGGCCATGCTGAATACCTTATGACTCGCCTATTTCCCAATCATATGAAAACTAACGGCTAAAGAAAGTCTTTTCAGCTTTACTAATCCATCTTTCCTTTTAGATTCTGCATATTGCAAATTGCTGTTTATTCTAAAGCAATATCATAAAATTCTCTGATAAAGACACATCAAAGATAATGGTTCAGGTATTAATTTAAAGATGACGCACAATGAGCAATATATAGGCTACAACACTCTGTAACCTATCCATATGCACTCCTACGGAAACCTAAAAATGCTCAGCTTAAATTCCTAACAAGAAAAATTACTCTTAAGCTAGTAGCTTGTACAGTTGGTCGAAAAAATCTAATATTTAATTCTAATCATAAAACTTAAATATCAAATTAGTAATCATTTGAAAACTGCAAAAGCTAAAGTTAATTTAACCTCAATTTCTTAAATTGGTTATTTGATTTATTTCTGCAACTTTTATTTATGCAATTCCCAAAAGGCATATAATTTAGACTATAAAGTTCTAATATTCTTCCTCACTTATTTATTCCTGATGAACTAATAAAAAGAAAAGAAAACAAGTAAATGGATTCTACTTGTTTCCACTGAAAGCTCCAAGCAAAAACTCAGCTGAAGACTAAAATTAGAAAAGTATATATTTTTTCCCATATCCTTCGAGAGCACAAAATTACCTAAAAGAATTATTCGAACACAAACACCAGCTTAATCAGCTCCAAATAATACTATCATCTTCAAATACCTGCTGCGATTGCTCTGGAATTTTACACTCAAATCTGTGGGCAGAATACTACTTATACATAATTTCCACCAAATACTAATTAATACTAGAGGAAGCAAATACTAATTTACCTGAACCTAATATTGAGTTTGTTCACATACAGTCTTTCCCGACGAAAAGAGATCTCATCACTTGAAAGCTATGCAAATAGAAATAAAAACAAAATTACCACAGAAGAAGAAATTATCTTTGAGATTGATAACCTTCTTTAGGGGTTACATACCCAAACAGTTGTGATTATTAATTCATATAAGCAAAAATAGTTGATAGTTTTTAAGGGCTTGCCTTTGCTTCATACACTTCTCTTCTTCTCTTTGCCGCGACGCCGAGGCTTGTCCGATCGCTAGTTGGCCAAGGTTTTGACTAACTATACGGATATCAACAAGCCAATCTCAGAACTCTTTGTTATTTCGTCGCTCGATATGCGACCAGATCGCCGTGATCTACTTCTCGAGGATCCGTTGAAGCGTGGATGACGGCGTTCTGTTGAAAAAATTAGTCTATCGATTCTAGACACTGCCGTGAAGAAGTTGTTTTGCGAGATATGAAGATTTGCTTGGAATTGAACACAGATTCGGCAAATCTTCAAACCCTAGGGCTTGAAGATTTGCCAGAGTTATGTTTAGGCATTTGTTTCGAGCTTCGACGAAGGAATCGAGAGAGGTTAACAGTTATGTATGTCTTTTCATTTTAAGTTTTCAGTTCAACGTGGTTTTTTCTTCTCTCCGTATTTTTTACATCCATAACCTTTTTTAAAATAAAATCAAAAAATATTATTTTAAATAGATAATATTTTTTCATATATATTTATAACGTTTTATTAAAAAGTGTTGTGAAAAAAATACCACAATATTTTTTATAAAAACGTTGTAGTTTAAGTGTTGTCTATATAGTACTTTGTACTAGTGGACCGACGAAGATATTCAAAACCACTATACAAACTTAACCCATAGTTTCGTACTTTCAGTCTGGGTTAAGAAGTGAGACGGGGAGATAGTTAGGTTAAGGATGACTGTGGAAGATGAGTTTGGGGATAAGGGGTGGGTATCGGCCTTCTATAGTGGTGAAATAAGTAAAAGTTGTCTAGGCTAAGGGGATGTTTGATAAAAACTGAATGAACCTGAATCTGAATGAGCTGAATCTCAATATGAATGAGTTGAATCTGAATCTAAATAAAAAAAGTTATTTGATAATTGACATGTCTGAAACATCCGAATGATAAAATTTTATTTATTTTACCCCTCTGAAAAATTCAAAACTGTTGTAAATTTATTTAATATTACATAATATAATAGTTAATATTTTTTTAAGTTTTTTACTTCATTCAGCTACTCATTCAGTCATTCAGTTAAAAAAATCTGACTTAGCTATTCAGCTCATTCATCTTACCGATTCAATCATTTAGATCAAAACAAACGCACTGACCGATTCAGTCATTTAGTCATTCAACCATTCAGCTCCATTTAGCTCTAAACAAACAACCCCTAAATCTTAGTTTTGCCGATTATATATTATAGGTTCATTCGATCAATTATATAGTAAGCTAAACCTTTGAATTGATCAAGTGTAGATTTATTTATTTATGATGGGAGGACAGTGGAGGGGAGCCAGGATTGGGGGAGAAGAAAAGGGATGTGCACGGTTAATTTAATTCCTTTCCTAATCTTACAAGTTTTGTTTTATTTATTTTTAAATAATTTCCTAATTAGCTTTCATAGTTAAATTTTTATTTTAACTTAACAATCCATATCACATTATATGAATTATTATCATTGATCCATAAGTACAATATTCAAATATAATATATATTGTTTATTATATTATGCTTATTTTACGTAATATTTTAAAAAATATTACTCACACCTTTGTATGAAAATTATATTTTCCATAGTAATGCTTTGTATTAAAATAATTCTATATTAAAATTATTTTAATACCTCTTTCTTAAATAAAATTTTCTAAAATTTAATATTAGAATTTAATATTAAAAATTATTCTTAATTGATCAACTCTTTTCATGAAAGATTTAGTTAAGTAAATAAATCATGCAATAAAAATATAATTCATATATATATTTATCACATATATATATATTATACCGCATACATAGTCACTTATTATTCAGATCACATATTCAATATAGTATATATTAAAAAAATATTTTATAAATTCTTATTTTAATATATCTTTTGAACATTTGACTATTACATTATCTTTTGTCAACACTATAAATGCATACATAACTTATAGAAAGCAACCTTTACGATTTAAGTCTCCTGATACGCGAAATCACTACTCTCATTTTTTTTTTCAATAAAGCAGAACCATTTTATGATGTCGATTCACTACACTTACTAATCAAATCTATGAAGTTGCTTCGTCAAAAATTTTAACCAAATAGTGATTTAAATTATTAAAATTGTACAAGATCATCAACAACAATAGCATCCATCAACAACAATGACATGAAATCATTTCAAAATCGTAGTTCTTCAATTAGAACAACTACTAATCGATTCAAATCAAAATCTAGAAATATACCTAAAATGTCAAATAATTTATGCCTTCAAATTGGGATTATTGAAAATTGATAATGGAGGTTCTTGACTAAATGGAGGCTGCCAATGATAAAAGAAAGACCGGTGACGTCGCTTGGATACAAGTTTATTTAGGAAAATTTTTGCCTCCATATAAAAATGTGACGTCATTGCATACTTTGTCACTAAATATAAGGATTTATGACGAACCATTTTTGTCACTTATCTACTCATCTAATTAGTGACGCACTATTATCTCATCATATAAAATTGGTATTTGTGACAATACAAATTGTCATAATTAGTTATATTTTCATCCTTAAAAAATTTTCCTCGAAAAATTTTCAGAAAATTTTTGCCTCCAAATAAAATTGTGACGATATTACTTACGTTGTCACTAAATATAAGGATTTATGACGAACAATTTTTGTCACTTATTCACTCAACTAATTAGTGACAAACTATTATCTCGTCATGTAAAATTGGTATTTATGACAATACAAATTGTCATAAATTATTATTTTTTTCGTCATTAAAAAATTTCCCTCCAAAATTTTGCCTCCAATTAAAATTGTGACGAATTTGTATTTGGCGTCACTAAATGTGAACATTAGTGACGAAAGCACATTGTCACTAATTTTACAAATAATTAATGACAAACTATTATGTTGTCATTGAAAGAAATATTTTGTGACAATAAATATTGTCGTCAATTATTACAAAATGTCACTAAAAGGTTTCCCTCCAAAATTTTGGAACGAAATTCTACCTCCAAAATAACTTGTGACATAATTTTGTTAATCGTCATCAAATGTGTAAATTAGTGACGATATAAATGATTAATAGTAACAAAAGTAAAAGTCGTCACAAAAGCAAAAGTTTTAGTGACGATTATGAAATTCGTAATTATTAATTAACAAATTATGACAAAATTTTATGTGTGGCAAAAAATTTCGTCATAAAATGTGTGATTTCTTGTAGTGTCTCCACTTTTATTCGCACACAGTTATTCACATTGGGAGCCGTGTTGTGTGCGTATGCCCAGATTGTCGATCCGTGGCTTTTATTGCTTTTGTATATATATATATAACATTTTTGTTAGGCCTGGAGATTACTTCGTGGCCATTTATCACTTTTATATATATACACGTATATATATTTACATTTCATGTCATGTCTGGAGTTTACTTCGTGGCAGTTGATTGTTCATATATATATATATATAATTGCTTACAACTTTTGTACATACTGCATCATCGTGTGAGCCTAAGAATCATGTGATCACAGATTCAGTTCCTGAATCTAGATTCAATTCCCATGATGGACATTTCCAATTGCAACCAGCTTGTAAATTATGCACGATGTTGGAATTTTCTTAGATGGCTTTCATGCCCACAAGGAGTTCGATGCTGCTATGTATCTTATTTTCTCGAAGATGCTTCTCATCTCGAAAATAATAAAAGCAGACAAGCCGAACACATAATAAAATGGAAGTATCAAAGGCCTCAATTACTATTGAGCACAAGGGTTTGAAAAACCTGTTTTACAAAATGTCACTGCCATATCTCATTCAAATTGAACTTTTATACAAAATTCAATCCCTTTGTATATATGTACAAACAAGGCATAACACTACTTCCAGATAACAACACATAGACCTACACACACACACATTCAGATAAAAGTTTAAATTGAAAAGTGGTGGTAACCGTGTCACCACGGAAGTCGGGGGGTGCCTAACTTCTTCCCTCCACTTAATCAAGCCCCCAGACCCTAAAAAGTCTCGGTTTTGCAAACCAATTATACAGTGTTACATCACTAGGTCTATGTGCAAACTATTTCTCGGTTGAGTTGGTGCAACCATTTAAAAATACAAACTGGCGACTCTGATAGTCAAATTGTCGACATATACATGTCGAACCTTTTCAAACTTGTTTTTCAAACAAATCTCACCTAACATTAGAACACCAAGAAACAAGAACAGAAAGGGACAAATAAAAATCCCGACATCGACAATTAGCAAGCAATAAATGAAAACATATTATCAGAAGAAATTTCATACAAGAAGGAATAAATAATAATACTCAATTAATCAATTACTTGTAACAAGGTTCTACCTCCCGTTAGAACTGAATGAAAAGAACTAGCCTGACATGCTTTTCAGTCTTCACTCTAATAGATGGTAGTTGATAATTAAATGCATAAAACCCTAACAAAATCCTAAATCCTATGGGAATTAGAAATCTAAATCCTAAAGGAATTACAAATCATAATTAGTTTCCATAAAGAAATAGAATCCAATTTGAAAATAAATCTCAGTCTAAAGATATCATAAATCTAATAAAAATAATAATCATGTCCCATGTAGAAATCTGCCAAAATTTGCTTTTAGAAACTTTTCAAAAATCCAAGATTTTCTAATTTTTCCGCTCAAATTCGCTGGGGCGAATTTCCATTTCCTACTGCGATGTCCTTTGGTAAAACAACCATAACTTTTGATCTGGGAGGAGTTACGGGGCCTGATACCTACCAAATCGAATCTCTCGATGAGATTTATAACTTTCATTCCTGAGAATTGATAGATTCGGGTTTCATCAAGGTCGAAATTGGGCTCCAAGTGATTGTTATATAAATTGTAACTTCCAAACTTTGAGATTTAACTTCCGTCTGGTAAAAAGATCATAACTATTTCATATGAATTCTGATTGGGATGATTTAAGATGTTCCAAAAATATAAGGAAGAGCTCTACAATAAAATCTAAGTCCCAAGCCAAGACCATGCATCCAACTTAATGCTAAAAACCCTGCAATTTTCCCTTTTTTCCTTATTTCAGCACCAATTCCTCATGAAATCATTAAACATCTTAATAAGCTCATATACGCATGAAACATATAATAAAACAAAACATAAAGGAATCAAAATAAATGAAAAATATGCACTCATCATTTTCTCTAAAAATGGTGTTCTAGGTGTACGATGATAAGAACTTAATTTAATTCCTATTTATTCAATTTGCTTCATAACTGTTGTTCGGTTATTGAAGTTTTTAAAGAATGATGATATGATTCTTGATTTTTTTTGTTTATTCAATTATTATGACTTAATGAGTAATTAAATGTTCACTCTTGTAAATTCTAAAATTTTTACCGCTTGAGCGGACGGACTTGAATAGTCAAATGTTGTTAAGCGAAAGGGTTTCTTTAAAGAGGAAGACGTACATGTACATAGTTACACGTTGTGATGTAAATATGATGTTAGAATTGTAATATTTATAATGATATAATATTCATTATTATTATAATTTGAATATGTAAAGGTCTTAGAACCTAGGATTAGTGGAGATATGTTGTAATTACATTTATGTCTTAATATTATGTTGAATGGGTAGTATCGTGGAGCACCAGACCCAGGATTGAAGGCAGACCCGGGGTTTGGGAGCTTCACAGTTGGTATTAAAGCAGTAGATTATATCTCTACCGTAAGTGTACCTTAGTGTCGAGTCCCAAGTTCAAAAAATCAACTATTTCCAAAACGAGACGTTCGAACACCAAATATTTTCGACCATTTTCTTCGTTATTTGTAATACAGGTTCCCTAACCTGCCATTCTTTTTTTGAAATGATGAAAAATAAAAGTAGATATGTACCTGTTTAATTCTTAGAAGGCCCTCCTTTTAGAGTCAAATGATAACACTATATTTTGGATAACTTAACTACTAGAACTGGGTGCTCCGAAATACTTGAAAAGAAATGAATATTTGGAGGATTTGCCTCTATATTAGCCTATGATGGTTAAGTCAGTAAAGCGTTTATAGAGATTGGTAATATGAGAATATGAAGGTGTGTGTAAAAAAAATATATCGAAGGCCCACCTTTGTATATATATTTGATCTCTCACATATGGTTGTTAGAGTTTTTAGGAGATGTCGTTTATACTCCTAAATTAACCTTAGTTTCACTCTATGAACTTAAACAATTAGCACAGTAGTAAGAGAGGATCGATCCCACAGCGAGTAACTTTGTTTTAAATTTATTCTATTGTTTTTAACTGAAAGTAAATATGAGGGGTTTTTGAATTTGTTCTTAAACTAAAGAAAACAAAATTGAATTAATAAGATTAACCAAATATTTGACAACTTCAGTTCTGCAGGTCAGTTTCACTAGTTTACAACAATCAATTAACCAAGTTATTACTATTTACTCTTCAATTAAACTATTAACCCTAGACAACAATAAGCTCTGTTATCTAAAATTCTCCTTAGATCATCATTGAATGAAATAAGCTCTTCATCAAATTCTAACTGTGATACAACCTAGTATAAGCTCTTAAGATTTAATATGATAAAAGCATTAAGAAATAGAGAATTAGGCTAATCTAAACAACAAACACATAAGCTCGATTTGTTTAACTTTTTTCTGATAACCTTAACAATATACAAAAGTTTGTTCACAATAAGTATCATTAATTTTCTACTTATGATAAAGAACGATATTAACACTACTAGAAAATTGACCTATAGCCACGATCGTCACGATAATCGCTATAAAGCAAAAAAGACCGTCGCTATAGGCTATAGCGACGATCGTTCACGAATCGTCATTGTAGGCCAATCACTAAAACCTATAGCGACGGTTTTTTATTTCTATAGCGACGATCGATGACCGTCGCTATAGCTCATGCCAAAATCGTGTTTAGATATACATATAGCGACGCAAATGACCGTCGCTATAGACACATGCTTTATAGAACACTATAGCTACGATCACTTATGACCATCGCTATAGCCCTTTTATATTTAAAAAAATTAATTAATAATACAAATTTATTCAACAAACACAAATACAATATAAAATAAAATATAAAAATATTATATACATCATTTAAAATCATTCACATTACAACATTACAATTAGTACAAAACAAGATGAACATTGCTTACTTTATTCTCAAACAGAAGTACACTATAAACTAATTTAATTAATAATGCATATTTATTCAACAAATAGAAGTACGCTATAAACTATAAAGTAAAACATAAAAAATATTATATACATCATTTAAAATCATTCACATTACAACTCAAGACTTAACAATTGCTTAATCAAATTTAGAGCAAATTTATTGTCATAAATTTGGCCTCATGGAGACTCCACTGGCTGTTACACGTTCTCTTCTGAGATTACAGCAGTTAGTTAGAATCTTAAGGATGTTGGCCCTTCATTGCCTCATGGAGCCCTCATTAGGTTTTTCCTTCATTGCATAATGCTTAAGGATGCTAGTCCTTTCTCCTGAAATGTACCGCCCTGCGTATCTAAAATTAATACAGTAGGAATCTCCAACAGATACAACAGTAACAGTCCATCGATCTACTATTACAAATGTAACTGTGGTTCCAGAAGTTAGTCTTGAAGAAAATGAGATGCGATTAAGGAATTAAATTTAATGATAAACCATAATACAACTGAAACAAGTGCAAGGAAGGCATGAAAAATTCCATGCCTCTACTCTGGAATTCCTTGTCAGTCTTCACAAATAAAGACAGACCTTTTACTTGAGCATAAGGAGGAAGTAAAACTTACTGAGGACACTCCCACTCACCACCTATCAGCTGCCTCTTTGGTCTTGGTTCCTTGCATTCAAGGCATTTAACATTCCTTGCAAAGTTCATGAAATCTGCACTTACTCAATACACATGAAGTTATATCATACTCGAAGTATGTTATTACTATAAATCCTTATCTTCACCAAAACCTCACGATAAGCATGTGATGACATAACCTCTTGTTTGGTAAAATATATGCAATTTAAGGTTGCTAAAATACCGGAAGATATGAACAATTGAACGACATTGTCATACCCGATGTTAGAGTAGACAAATCGAAGCTTGACTCGCTTAACTTGATTCGGATTAGGACGAGATATTTCAATGACCTCTGTACTTTCCCACGTGAGAAGTAACATCTATAACTTTTACTAGCATACATTCATTGTTATAAAATGAACAAAACTCAAACTAGCGATGTCAATGATCGAGTTAAATGATAGATTCATGGAAGGAAAAAGAAATAGAGCGTACATGGTATAAATTAAACGCAGAAATTGAATAATCGTGGCTTTATGCTTTTTCTAATATATTAAAACCAAAATAAATGCTCACTATTTTCTTATGATTATCTAAAACAATTCACTTGGAGAAAGATGATGAGAGCATGTTGAAAATGGTGCCAAATTAATAAGAATAACTAGAACCCAATTCTTAAATAATTCAAGCAAGAGGTCGCAAGTATGACTAAATAAAGCAATTAAGACAGATTTGCAATATAATTCGATCCAAATTGATTCAAACAAAGCTGCTACCAAGTCGAGCCTCTTCACAAGACTAATATCAAGTTAGAGAGCATTTAGGATGGCCATCAAGAAAGCTTTGCTTTCGGCACAATGATCTACTTAACATTCAAACAAGATAGACATTTTTAACTAATCTTCTAACACATATTGATTGTAGTTGATTCCATCCACGAAGGTTACAAAACATATGCCATTTTCTCGAATGAACAACTTATATGTATTCACAATATGAACACGGGATGACGAAGCCATGCCCATCAAATGGACAAAGAATAGATTAATGAGAACACATCCACTTCCACTAAACATGCCAAAAATTAGCATAATGTCCTTAACAAATCAATGTCAAAAGTTTCATGAAAATGGTCTACAAGTATTACACTTTAACAAATATATCACTCGTTTGATACACACGCTGAGACATGGAATTAAATGAGCTAAAGACACAATGCGAGGTTCTATCACCTATTCAAAATAGCAAACAAAGTGGTGTATCTGATATGTATATATAGATCGTGTATTCTTGTATTAAATCAAATCAAAGGAAATCATAGGTATACACCAATGGCTTAATTGACAAAGCTTTTGGCAATGCCATTAAGGTGGGTGACCCAAATAAACATGAAGAAGAAAAAATTATACGTGAATAAGAAATGCGAATTTGAGAAGCAAAATCCAGATATTACTATCAACTTAGTGGTTTGGAGGTTATTACATTCTTTCAACAATGGTGGTTCCAAACATAAATTATGGAATCCACATTCACAAGGTGTTGAATACACATTCACAAGGCGTTGAATCTCCTTCATTATTGACTGCCACATCCTAACCATCAATCTCTCCTTTAGAATCAAATAAAGCTTCTATTCTTACCAAATAACATTTCTTTTGTGCTTACCAAATAATATAGACATAGATCCCTCAAGAACCAACAAATGAAAATTTCACAAACAAATGAACAAATATTCCTAACAGAAAAAAAAATGCAAACAATTTGTTGGCGAATCTTAAGATTTCCTTTAATGCCTTTCCTCCAGCCAAAAAATAAATCAAACAAAATGAAAATAAAGCCAAAGAACACAAGTAAAAAAAACTCCTCACCTTCGTTATCCACGATGATCCGGACGAAATAGCCACGTATTAGAAGTTGATTAACAATAGCGAGGCCTAAGAAAGAAACGTCGCTGGTGAAGCACACCGGCCATTAGACGCTTGTTCTCGAGCTCCTCTTCGTCTTTACTTCTCCACGCACCGGCGTATGATAGCAGCAATCAGCGAAATTGTTCGATCTCGGTCCTCTGGCTCTGACTACTCCAACCGCCTCACCATCCCATATCCTATACCTTGATTAAGCTTCAATAGTTCAAAATCTTTGTTCAATTTTGCACTAAAACCCTAACTACTATCTTGCACTGTTAAATGCATGTAAGAGAAAAAAAGAGTGAAGATCTTGATTTGGGGAAAGTGGGAGGTTTTATCTTTTAAAAAACCTCTATCTGACGCGGTTCCTTATTGACCGTCATATAGATACTCTATAGCGATGGTTCCGTCTTCGATCATCGCTCGCTATAGCTCGTCGCTATATGTCGAATTTCTAGTAGTGTTAATTACACATAATACATGTAGTGCCCCCAAATCAGGGTCCCTTGAACCTCAAACCTGATGCATCACGATGCATCATCTTCTTACATATTGTATAACTAACGTGGAATATATAAACATACATTGTTCATTACATAATAGTTCTTCAAAATTTCTGCCAAAGGTCTATCAACCTTAACTTAATACATATCTCTAATTACTCCAAAAGTATACATAAGAATAAGTAACAAAGTAGTTAAACATAAAATAAACTACTCTTGAATTTTCCCCTTGTCTTTGTCATTCCTGAAGCACTCGGGCTTAACTAAAATAATGTCATGATATAGCAATAGTGAGCAACTACTTTGCTCAACAAGTTTAAGTACAAGAAAGATATATCATGATTGGAAAAAAGAATATAGTTTCTGAATTTTACAACAATATATAACAATTGTGAAAGAACGAGAATAAAATTTCAATAAATGAATAGTTAATCAATAATGTTGAGTGGCCAACAATGACTATGAACAAATACTTTGGTAATCATGGTAATCAACCTTTCATACTTGATGAACATATGAAGCTTAGACTAAGTGTGAATATCAACAATTATCATGGATGTGGAATAATGGACAATAATTAAACCAATGACATGCTTGAAAATAATAACTCAAGTTTGAGTTAGGAAACTTGCTTGCTCCGACGATTACTGCTAAGCAATCTAATTTAATCTCTTAGAAAATATCTATCATTAATAAGATTGATTTTTCAATCAGTACAACATATCTTAACTCATAATAGAACTATACTTAAAATAAATTATCTAACATTTAGCCACATAATCAAACATTTAGCCACATAATCAAACATTAGATAATTCCCAAACTTATTAGTAATATTATCGTCCTTTGATAATATTTTAATCACTTATCATCATCTAAAAACTCTCGTCTAATACTATTAATCAATTAATAATATTTTAATCCACTTCTTAATATTATTAATCACTTAATAATATCTTAATCATTTATAAATATTATTAATCCTTTAATAATATTTTAATCACTTATTAATATTATTAATCATTTAATATTATCTTAATCATTTATAAATATTATTAATCTTTTAATAATATTTAAATCACTTATTATTATTATTAATCATTTAATAATATTTTAAGCACTTATTAATATTTTTAATCATTTACTAATATCATTAATCATTTAATAATATCTTAATCTTATACAAATATTATTATTCCTTTAATAATATTTTAATCACTTACTAATATTATTAATCATTTAATAATATTTTAATCATTTATTAATATTATTCATCATTTAATAATATTTTAATAATTTATAAATAATTTAATTTAATTGTTTATCTTTTACTATTTAATTTATTTAATACACATATCATGCCATGTATAAATTATTTTATCAAAAATGACCAACATACCCTAAAATATTCTTAATACACCATATAATGATTATTAATCAATAAAATCATATTTTCAAGTTTTATAACTTAATTTTCTCATTTATTCTTAACTCATTCATAGGCAAAAAATACCAAATTATCTTATTATTTTTTCTATCTTCCTGAAAATTTAATGTATAATATTTTAGTCACAAAATAACTTTATTGTAATTTTTGATATTCGTTTGCTATTTTTAAATAGGCTAAAACAATCCAAAATAACAACATTTATCATAAATTGTCCTTTTGTCGAACAAGTCTAAAATTTATATGGTAGACTAATACTAGCATATACTAACTCTAGTTAAAATTTCACAATTTTCTGGGCTGAATATTAGGAGTTATTACAGTTTACTTTTAAAATAGCATTTTCTTGTATAGGTCATAACTCCACTTCTGGACATCTCAAAATTCTCATTTTTGGACAGGACCTATTTAACTTGATATACTAACATACCAAAAATACGATAATTGTTAGAGCAAAAGAAGTGGCCGAAACAGCCTTTACCAAAACTGAACAGTATGCTCATAAGATTTTTCTAGATTTTTACCCGGCAGGACTGTTTTACTTAAAATGATGTCACAGTTTGCTCGTTTAACATTTTTGAGTGCTTCCACTTGGGTTCATCAGATACCTCATGGATCTAACTCGCCTCCTTGACGTATCTCAAAAATAATTTATAAATTTCAAATGGTAGAGGTCCAAAGTGGACTGAAAATTAGGATTTTTAAGTCTAAAAATTATTTTAGATCTTCTTTGTTCAAGCTTGTTAACCCTTAAAATGGTAACATCTAAGCATGAACCATCACATAACATGTAGATCTAGCATTATATGACTTAAGATCATGAACTCCTGATCTATTTCAAAACAACCACAAGAAAATACACTTAGATCTAATCACGGTTTTAGTTTAGATAACTTTTAAACCTTTTCTTAGATGCTCTTCTCCTTCTTCCTTCCAAGAGTGTTATGAAGCTTTAAGAAACAATCAAAATCTCATCTCCTCCTCTATTACAAGCCCATGGTAGCCCCCTTAATTTTGCTTTCTCTCTCTCTCACACATATTTTCTCTCTTCTTTTGGAAGCTTAGAAAATAAAATGAAGCTAAACTTTTGCTAACTAATTAGAGAGGTTCTATTTATAGTCTTGGAGATGTATAGATATAACATGTATACGTATACATAATATCCTTCCATATCTCCTCATATCTAAGCAAATCTTTCCAAAATCCTAACAAATCTTTTCTTTCTCTTTGCTACATTTAGAAATCTTAGGAAATAAAGGCTAGGGATTTTTTTTCTGTAGGCTAGCTTGCAAGGTGGGATAAAAATTGAATAGTCATGTGCTCTTTGTAAGACCCAAATTTTTATGAATAAAGATTAATTTTCTCTAAATATCATTTTAAATACTATGGTGTGGATTTGATATAATGTTATAGTTGTGGGTAATATTTACAAATTTTGCAAAGTAAGCAAGTTGTTATAAAATATTCGTTTGGTCGGAAAATATTCTTTTTATCAGAGAATATTCATACGATGGCACAATCATTGGTGGACCCCACAACAGAATTACTGTTGGAGTTAAAAAAATGACAGAAATAACTTTTTATAAAAATAATGGAAAAAGTTTTACCGTTAACTGTTGAAATACCCGTTGATAAAAAATACGATGTATCTATGGTTGCATAAGAAGTAGTAGCTGCGGTATTGTACAATATCTTTGATTATTGATTCTTACGTGAGAAGTCACTCAGTTTTACTCAATTAATACCACAGTAATTGATGCATAGTATCTCATATTATTAATTCATTTATTGTCATAGTATCATCTACACAATATTTTATATTATTAAATTAATAATTGAGACGAAACAGTTATTCATATTATTATTTGCATTATTGACGATGTCTAGAAAGTTCTATCGAGGAAAGGGGTTTGGTCACCTAATTACGCGCCAATAAGGAGAAATCCTTATCGGAAAGCCTCCTCTTTCCTAGGAATGATCTAGTTATTAATATTATAAGTTATAATATTAATGATGAATAAAGATTGTGTTGATTAAAGATAAGAATAATAATTTATAAGTGGAATATGTTTGTTCAATTATCTTGTAAAATCAGTATTTGTTCTAAATATAGGTACCTTCAATTGAGGTAACTATATTTAGTTTTTGGCATTCCCCTCACAAAGGGGTAGTCCCCCATTGGTTTAAATCTCCCATTGGCCTATCTCTCCCAATTTCTAATTTCCTTCACAGGAGGGTATTCTCTTATTGGTTGATCAAATGGTGTGCTGATAAAATTACATCTAAAATTTATCCATGTGCTGTCCGTGATTATTTTCTTAAATAGTATCATGTCATTCTCCTATACATAAGATGCTTAGTTTAGAAATGAAAATCACACCAGAATCAGAGAATTATTTTTCTATAATATTGAGCGTATTTCTTTTGAGTTTAAAGAAGCTTTGAGTGTAGAAAACAGTGAAAGTTTTCTTCAAGAATATCTCCTCTATACCAGTTAGAATTACTCTCCTACTAAGGTAAGAGATATTATTTTGTTCAGTATTCGTAAGAAATAATTTTTTCTTCCATACTCTGTAGTATGTAAGTAATATTATTTCATTTCGTATTCCTAATTCTACACTTATGTTGATAAGTTTTGCTTCTATACTCCTTGAAATTAGTAGAATATCCTTGAAATTTGTATTTCATCTAGTATCGTTTCACAAGAATATTTTTCTAAACATTCTTGTTAAATTTTAAATTTATTCGTACCGGGGTACTATTCACGGGGTACTATTCATGAAGTACTATTCATGGGGTACTATTCACTCGGGTACTATTCACCCGAGATACTATTCATGATAAAAATTGATTTCTTTTCTGTACAAATTATTTTTGGTATAATATTATTCTTGAATTTTACTCCACAAAGCAATTATCATGTTGACAATTTGGACATCCTTGAACTCTGGATAAATTAATTTATAAATCTTAAAAATTTATCCTTACTCTCACTTAATTGAATTTTTATATCATTTTCATTATCCTCGTGCTTATGATGTGGTAAAAGTCCTCATTGGCCCGTAGTGCATTAATGGAAAGTTGTTGGCATGATCATGACCATTGGTGATAATAATGAATATCTTTGGCTCGTAGTGCATGGATGATTTATGGATGTGATAATAATGAATATCATTGGCCCGTAGTGAAAGTAGTATGCACACAAGCCAATCATGTTTGATGATAAAGAATATATTTTGTAACAATCTTATTCATTTATTAATAAAAAGTATTAATTTATTAAAGGCTTTTAATTATCTACATGATGCTGTTTTATAATATGTGATAAACCCATAGTTTTAAGCAATGCTTTTAGAATAATGATGATGATCATTCTAATGAGATCTAAATTCTTAGAAAGCTTAAAACTAAAATAGTTCCCAATCGTTGGATTACTAAATTGGGGATTAGTAAATCCGGATAGATTAGTACATACGTTGCTTGCTCATTGGATGAGGATGATTGATCTCATGATCATTTGTGTGGAGACACTAAAGCAAATATGTAGGTGCTTATTAGAGAATAAGTTCATTTGAACGTGGCTCGCTAAGGAATACCTAATGGAGTTTTACTTGCACATTGTCGATAGGAATTCTGTAGTGATAGTAGTCTAAGTAATCCTTGGACTTGAGATCATCATAGTATCTTGTGTATGATGAGTTATACTTTGACTTATTCCTTAAGACCCTTAGGGTATATCAAAAGGTATGCTTGTGTATAATAAGTTGTATATGGAGATAATGTATGATCAATAAAGAATCTACCACTTCTAATAAAAGAAGAGAAATGTCCTATGTGATTCGATAAATGACAACCCAAAGTAGTCCTTGGCGAGTAGAATGAAATTAGAAAGGAGTTTCTAATTTGCATTATTTGTTGTTGTGCATTTAAGAGTAGAAATACATATAATTAAATAAAATAAGACTTGATGGTAATTCCATGTCTTATATTTAATTGGGACATTGTATGGTGGAAGGATTGAATTATACGGTAACTATTTACTCAAAGGTTCTTTAATGATTAATGTTGAAATCTATATTATCCGGAAAGTCGTTGATCGTTAGGAGGGCTAATCCTATTGTAGAATAAATATTATTTATTTAAATAAATTAATTGTTTAATTTATTTATTTAAATAAGATTAGAATTATTCTAATTGATTTATTCACAACCTAGTTTAATATGGAGAACCTAAAGGGTCACACCATAAAAGGAAGAATAATTATTTAAGAAGTTAATGGCATAATCGTAATAATATATTAAGTATATTTAATTTAATCTATGGTGATAGAATAAATTAAATAGCTTAATATTTATTATTTAATATTTTAGAAATATTAAATATAAATTAATAAGAGGAGTCTTATTAATATTATTACAATTATTATTATTTTAATTTCTAAAAGAGTTCAAGAATTAATTTAATATAAGTACTCTCATTTATTCCTAATAGGATTAGGAGGGAAAATTAATTAAAGGAGTTTAATTAATTATCCCTAATAAGATTAGGGAGCCCATATTTAATTAAAAGAGTTTAATTAAATAAAACCTTATTTTTAATAGGGTTACTTGATATCTTTATAAGAAGAGTCTTATATCAGATATCAAAAATATAACGACATAATTCCAATTTGTTGGAGAGTACGCTCCTTTTCTATAGAGATAGAAAACTAGGGTTTGAGCAAAATACCCATCTTCTTAAATCCTTCTTCTTCCTTGGTGGATCACCTCTAGAGGCCAAACACTTGGGTGGCTAACGTTGATCAAAGGAAGGAACCAAACCCGGTGGATTCAAGTTGAACGCGAAAAGGATTGGAGGTGAACTTGTACCTGAGGAAACTCGATATTCAAGGGTGTTAACGCCAAGATCTTTCGTAACGTCCCAATCACCTAAAACGTCCTGATCCTGCAACGTAAACACAATAAACACCACAAGCTTGACGGCGGTTCCGTCGGGGGATAGCTCAGGCGTGAGAATCAGTATGTGAATTCACAAGGTTTATCGAAAACGGAGGCTATATCGCCTAGTATATTGATATCAAGAGATAATTAATTTTCTCCGTGAATATCTGATTATAATTGAAGAAGTGTATGAGAACGTACCTCCTGGTGGATACTTCCTTGCCAAGTTATACCCTCCTTGCCTGAATTACCGTGCCACCCACTACTACCTGACACATTCCCCTTTACCCGATGGGTTCTGCCGACTGTATGTAGTGTATCCATTGCTTTTTGGTCACTGTTTTCCACCACCGGCCGGTTATGATCACATTAATGCATGGCAGGTTCTTTAGTCAACCGACATGCTTTTTCATCATTACAGGTCAAAGATTATAGATATTTAAAATGTCTAAATGATTGATCCATTGACCCGACCCGGTCTTATAAGTTTGAAATGAAAATAATATGATGATTGGGCTTAATGATTTTCATAATTCAATAATAGAGGCCCAATAGAATAAAAATAATAAGCCCAATATATTTGGCCCAAAGGGATAAAATATCACGACCCAACATTGCCCCCTAGTTTTTTGTTGAACAGAATGTTTAATAGAAAACTATAAACAATCCATGATATTTTACTGAGAATCAATAAATGACAAGATGTAATTAAAAACGTACCCATTTATTGTCCATGAAATGAAATGAAAGGAAGTTAAGGGCCCAATTCAGAAAGACTCTATCCATTAAGTACCAGGACCCGAAACCGGACGCTTCTCATTCAAATTCCAAATTATTACTAGCATTTAATGCACCCGTCTTGAACACTGTGTAACCGTCAGTATAAAAGGATAACTTTAACAATTTTGACAGTTTTACCTGTTCATTTGAAATTCGAGCGCCTTCTAAAATTTCTGATCTCTCTCTCTCTCTGCAAATCGTTACAAATGGCTTCTCAAAACCCTGATCAAAGTTCTCCCATACTTGTAACACCCATCACTGTGGTTCCACCAAACCCTAATCTTCATGAGGGGACTTCAGGTACGAATCCCAAACAGAAAACCCAGAAAACCCCCTCTGACTATTATAGGAGTACAGAGCGATTCTCGCATGCCAATACTCCTTCTATCATAACTGAAGCTGAACTGAAGAGGGTTCGAACTCGGTTCCACATCCCGATACTCATCTTTGTCCGTGGTACCTCGCTTACGGAGAGAAGATGTATCAACGGCCTGAAGGATGGACGGCCGTTCCAGTGACTTTACTGGAGAAGGGGGTTCGTTTCCCTCTTCACGTCTTCATAGTGACCCTACTGGGGTTTTTGGGTGTAGGATTTTCAAATCGGTGCTTAGAACTCCTACATCCACATTCTGGCCTTCGTGGCCTTCTGCCATGAATTGGGCGTCGAGCCCTCCTTGGACTTCTTCTTCACTGTCTACAAAATAGTTCAATCCAGGGAGAAGGGGTTCAAGGCCCTCAGCAAACATTCTCCGAAGTCTGGAGAAAAATTTGACAGACGTTCGCTGGTGAACACCCCTTCAAGCAATAGGGGATGGCACGAGAAATGGTTCTTCGTCAAAGGCCCTGAAATCTCTTCTCTTCCGAACTGGGCAACTGACGAAAAAATATCTGCTGACTTCGGAGATGTTTCTGAAGAACGAGAAGTGGAGATGATGGAGCTATTTGACAACTTCCCAAAGGAGGAGTGGAAATACGGACTCCTCTCGAAGCAGGCATGGTTATATGACCATAAACGTAAGTACCAGCTTATTTCATATATATGTATATTTTTTGAAAATATTCCATAAAATATAATTATAACACGGAATTGTTTGATTTGTGCAGTATCTTTGATCAGACCGAGCTCTGTAGAAATAAAGGAACTTGAAGATTTCTTGTCTGGGAAGTCTTCGGAAGCAATTGAGGCTACACCCACCGAAGCTACCCCCGAAGTATATCCAACACCAGAAATTCATACGGATGAATTTCAAACAGAGGAAACAGAGGCCGAAGAGGTTCTCATACCAGAAGAGACCCTTCACCCTCGACAAAAGAGGAGAGCTACCAGAAAAAACCAAGGTCACCCCTCTAGTAAATCCTCCGAACCCACACCGAAAATGTAACCAACCCCAAAACCATTCCTCGATCAAAGTGGCTTACTTGATCGTCACGATCGAAGGAGTATACTTAGGACCAAAAACTAAAACAAAAATAACCCCATTAACCGGCCAAAGAGCTCGGGGTTCCTCGGTCTTGATAATTCCTCCTTCGTGCCCCAGCAGAAATACTGATCGAAGAGGATGGTGACCAGAGACGAAGGATTCCGCGTTATCCGGGAAGAGAAACGTACCCTCGAGAGTCATCCAAGTTCTGCATCCGCTTCACACCCAAAGAACCTACTTCAAACAAATCTCCGTAATCAAAACCATTCACGCAGACCCTACACCTCTGAATGTTCCCTCTCTTTCCCCTGAAAGGCCGAGACCCTCTCCCGAACGGCCTGGTCCTTCAGGTCAAGGTTATCATGCCGAAGCTGTGGGATCTCCGACTTTATGGCCCAGGTTCAACGCCAACTTTCCTTTCGACCTCTTTGGAGCTTTCGTTCGACACACTGACGACCACCGATTCAGTGATCACACGGACGGAAATCTTCTCGACGAGGGTATGAGTTATTTGGCCAAGGTAAATAACAATCACTCCTTCCTCTACATTTCTATTTTCCTTCGAGCATTTTATCGTTTAACTTGATTGTCTTGAAAATTTGCAGAGCTAATCGTTGTCTTGGACGATCTGCGTCAAGAGACACACATAAATGGAGAGGCCGAGGAAGATTTCATGCGCCAAGATAAACATCTTTGAAATCGACCTTGGATCGAGAAAGAAGCTGGTCGAAGATGCTTTTCATACCATCAATGGTCTTCAAATAGAATTGGATCGAGCCAAGATGGATTTGAAGACATCTGATGACGAACTAAGGGCTACAAGAGATGAGTTGGCTACGTCCGAAGCCAGCCAACAAAATCTGACCAACCTGAATGCTGGCTTGGTTGAAGAGAACTTACTTCTGAAGGCGAAAAATGAGGAGTTCTCTTCAGCCAACCGAAGCCTAGTCCTACAACTTGGTGAAGCTGAGACGAAAATTCAGGATGAAGCTCGAAGGCATAAGGCCAAGCGTCACAAGCTTCGCCATAAGATAAAGGACCTTGAGGGACGAGGCCCTGTTCTGACTGAAGAGCTTCGGAAGCAGATTCAGGCAGAGTATAGGGACTCGGATGAAATTAATGTCGAGATCATGAAGGTCTATTCGGAGGATATGAGGATTTGCTTCGAGGACGAGGAAAGAGAAAGCTATCAAATTTGCTCAGTTGGACCAAGACCTTTGCTCAATTCGATGATGAAGGCGCGGTGCTGATATATATCATGTTTTTGATTCTATGTAAATATTTAACTTTTTATGTTCATGTAATTAATCGACTTAAATGAAATGAACATTTTATGCTTATTGATAAATCTTTAAGCTGCTCTTGAATATAACTTCATCCGTCGGTTTCTTGTCAATAATTTAGTATCAATAAGATGAACTATTGAATTAGATATGGCATATAACAGTTAACTCATGCAATGAAGTGAGTTGAATTTTACTGACGAGATTCAAGTTAATCGAACTAATGAACCGAACTCAACACTTAAACAAAATAAATAACTTATACTCATCCGGTATCGAAGAGTGAGATCAATCATACGTGAAGTAAATTTGGACGACAAGCAGATAAGTACCAAGACATAAGGATTAATAACGACCATTGACTTACCACCTGATAAGATCAATATAGGACCAAAAGGACTGAGGGCTACCATCGAATGGCCAAATAGTCCTACCATACCTCCTTACACCATAGTGACCATCGGACCAATAGTGACCATTGACTTACCACCACGATAAGATCAATATAGGACCAAAAGGACACAGGGGCTACCATCGAATGGCCGGTGAGTCCTACCATACCTCCTTACACCATAGTGACCATCGGACCAATAGTGACCATTGACTTACCACCACGATAAGATCAATATAGGACCAAAAGGACTGGGGCTACCATCGAATGGCCAAAGAGTCCTACCATACCTCCTTACACCATAGTGACCATCGGACCAATAGTGACCATTGACTTACCACCGATAAGATCAATATAGGACCAAAAGGACACTGGGGCTACCATCGAATGGCCAAATGAGTCCTACCATACCTCCTTGCACCATAGTGACCATCGGACCAATAAGACCAAAGTGATAATTTGTGAAAAAGTGATCTTTTATTGATATCAAACAGGTTGTGTATGCAGACTTAGATAAACCGACTTAAACTTCATTGAAAATACTTGAAGCTCGCCAAAGATGCCAAGTATTCTTGATCTCGAACCGTCAAGTGCCTTTAATCGATAAGTACACGGCTTGATACTTGATCACTTCATATGGCCCTTCCCAATTCGGCATTAGCTTTCCGTGTTTTGAGGTGTAGAAGCTTGGCTTCTCTCGAGAACGAAGTCTCCCACTTGAATCTCTGAAGTTTAGCGCCTTTGTTATAATGTTTGGCCACCCTTCGTTGATAAGCGACCCAATTTGATTAAAGCTTCCTCTCGACTTCGTCTAGCGAGTCCAAGTTAGCCTTCACCTTCATCATTGTAGATTTCTTTGAATTGACTTACAGAGACTTGGAGATCCGATCTCGATCGACTAAGGCATCGCATTACCATAGAAGCCAATCGGAAGGGCGAATCCCTCAGTAGTAGTCCTCGGCGTAGTTCGGTATGCCCACAAAGACGCTCAAAGAATTCTTCCGCCATCTCCCTTAGCTTCATCCAATCTACGCTTTATTCCATTCAAAGACGTCATCATTGGTCACTCACCTCAACTTGCCCATTCGACTGTGGATGAGCCACAGAAGTCTTCTTGTGCTGAATCCCCAAATCGTTCAAAAATTCTTCAAATTTTGAACCCACGAACTGGCGTCCATTGTCCGATATCAATACCTTAGGGATCCCGAAGCGAAACACCACAGACTCTTTTAAAAACTTTAAGCACTCCTGTTCTGTTATCGACCGAAGTGGTTTCGCCTCTACCCACTTAGTCATATAATCAATAGCAACTATGACGAAGCTAACCTGACCTTTAGCTTTAGGTAACGGTCCCAATATATCCACCCCCCAGACAGCGAAGGGTATAGGAGATAGAATCGAGTATAACTCTTCCGGTGGCTGATGTGGGACCGGACTATTGAGCTGGCATTTTTCACATTTCTTGACGTATTCTGTAGCTTCTTTGAAAATTGTCGGCCAATAGTAACCTTGTCGAAGTACTTTATGTGCCAAAGACTTGGCAACCATATGATCACCGCAAAATCCTTCATGAACTTCCGAAGAGCATACTCTATTTTGGACGGAACCAAACATTTCAATAATGGTGAGGAAAATGCCAATCGATAAAGATCCCCATCAATAAGATGAAGTTAGTACTCTTGTACTTGATCTTCTTTACAAACATCGATCCAAGGAAGGACGCCATCCGCCAAATACTCAATGTAGGGGTCATCCAACAGTTTGTTCGCTTTCGATGCATCATTTGTTTCATCTTTGAACACTTTCGGTTCTTTCAAAATTTCCAAATACACCGATCCATGAAAGACATCTCACATCCGTAGTGGCCAATTTCGACAAAGCATCGCCAGAGAATTGTCGTTGCGCTCTATACTCTCTGAAACTTCGTATGAAGCAAAAAATTGAAGTTGGTTTCTTAACTCAGCGGATATTTGATCATTCGGGTCCTCGAGCTTCATAATCTCCCGACAAATTGTTTAACGACCAACTGAGAATCACTATAGATAATCAACTGTTGGACTTCGAGACTTTTCGCTAATCGGACACCTGCTAACACTGCTTCGTACTCAGCCTCATTATTCGTTGCTTTAAACCCGAATCTGATGGCCTGCTGAACCTTAAATCCCTCCGGACTTATTAGAATAATTCCTGCTCCACTAACAGTCATTGTAGAGGATCCATCTGCATACAACGTCCACGCCTTTTCGACCTGCTTTGAATAACGCCATCGCTCGATCGGAAGATTCGACTTAGAATAACCGGCCGGCCGGTGAAAGAGCATTCTACCATGAAGTCAGCAAGGGCTTGGCCTTTAATGGCAGTTCGGGGATGATACTCGATAAAAAACTGGGACAACTCCATAGTCCATGCTGCTAGTCTACCCGAGACCTCTGGCTTGCCCATCACTTTCTTCAATGGCTGATCCGTGTAGACGACCAGGAGTCGACCTTGAAAATACTGCCGAAGCTTTCTACTAGCAATTATTAAAGCAAAGGCAAATTTCTCAATGTTAGGATACCTGGTTTCAGCATCTCGTAGGACGTGGCTGACGTAATAGACCGGATGTTGCTTCCCACTGATCTCCCGAATCAAAACTGCTCCAACTGCTAAGGAACTGGCCGCCAGGTACAAATATAAAGTTTCTGCTGGGACAGGTTTGACCAATAAAGGAGCCGAAGACAGATACGTCTTTATACTTTGGAAAGCGTCTTCACACGCGGAAGTCCAATGGAATGTCTTCGCATTCTTCGGTCCCTTCAATGTGTCAAAGAAAGGAAGACATCTCTCTGCAGATCTGGCGACGAACCTCCTTAAAGCCGCAATCCTACCAGTCAGACGCTGAACGTCCTTGAACGACTGAGGAGTTTTCATGTCGAGGATGGCCTGAATCTTCTCTGGGTTGGCTTCGATGCCCCTTTGGTGACCGGATAACCTGAAATTTTCGGCACTGGGCCGAAAGTACATTTGGTCGGATTAAGTCGCAGTTGTCGATGGCGAATAGTTTGAAAGCACTCCTCTAGATCGTCCAAATGTTTCTGAATTTGCATACTCTTTACGAACATGTCATCTACATAAACCTCCATATTCCTCCCCAGCTGTCTATTGAATATGAAGTTCATCATCCTCTGATAAGTAGCTCCAGCATTAATGAGGCCAAAGGTCATTTTTTGTACGCATACACCGAACGGTGTGTAATGAATCTTGTTTTGGAATGTCTTCTTTGCATGGATATTTGATGATAACCTGAAAAAGCATCCATAAAGCTTAATAATGCATACCCCGAAGTGGCATCGATGAGCTGATCGATGTGGGGCAGAGGATAAAAGTCCTTCGGACATGCTTTGTTGAGGTCGGTGTAGTCGATGCAAACCCGCCACTTTCCATTATGCTTCTGCACCAATACTACATTTGCTATCCATTCCGGGTAATCAATCTCGTAGATGAAGTCAAGTGACAAGAATTTTGCAACCTCTTCATCGATGATCTTTTGACGTTCTGGAGCAAATATCCGCCTTTCTTCGACGAACCGGCTTCTTGAAGGATCTATCTCCGCTTTATGCTCAAGAACCTTCCTATTAACTCGGGCATGTCTTGTGGTTCCCATGCAAAAATATCGACATAGCATCGTAAAAGTTCCATAAGATTCGTCCGAAGAGGTTCTGGCAAACCCGAACCAATCCTCACTGTCTTATCCGGCTTTCCGACGACCAATTCAATCTCCTCCGTCTCCCCAGCGGGGACTACCAAGGGTTCTGAGCTACTCTCGGTGAAGGGTTCAATTTCAATTGCCATCATCTTTCTTTGTTTACTGACCCCCATTCCGGATGAAATGATGAAATTAGATAACATCTCGGGCGGATCCAAGTCACCCATCACCTCTCCTACTCCATGTGCTGTGGGGAACTTGATTTTGAAATGTGGGATGGAAGTTACAGCCTGAAGAGCTGTCAACGTAGGTCTTCCCAAAATGGCGTTGTATGCCGAATCCACATGCACAACATAAAATTTACAAGTTATCTCCACTTGTTGAGGGGCCGTGCCGAAGATGACAGGAAGTTCAATAGTGCCTGCCACTTTGACTGGATCGTTGCCGAAACCATATAGAGGAGCCTCCTGTCCGACCTCCATTTTGTGCTCATCGAGATGCATTCTCTGATAAGCATGGGCATAAAGAATGTCCACCGAAGATCCGTTGTCTATCATCATGCGTTTCACATCCACTGAGCCCACTTGTGCTGTGATCACCAATGCTCCTTCATGCGGTTCAATGGGCTCCGAAGGATAATCCGCATCCGTAAATGAAATAACAGTTCCTGGGAATGGCCTGTCAACCTTCAAAGTAGTATCATTCTTGACATAATGAGAATCAAGATAAGACCTCCTCTTCTTCCCTACTAATTTCCCACAGACCCCACCAGTTATTACATCAACGACTTGCCTTGGCGGTGGTGGAGCATTTTGAACAAAGGTACTTGAATGCTTGTTTGAGCAGTGCGATTGATAACTCCTGATTTGGCTTGTGGTCTTTCTGCCACATATTGAATCGATGGCCGCTTTTAATCTTGTTTTCTACAAAATCCTTTAAATTACAACATTCATTAGTGTCATGACCAGGCTGACTTGATGATAACCACAATATTTACGAGGGTTGCCATGTCCCGTTTTGTAATTATCACGAGGTGGTTCAAAGAAAATTTGGTTTGGATCGATCCAAAATTATCGACCTCTCTGTATTCAACTGGGTGTAAATCTTATTAACCTTCGGTAGAACAGTGCCTGATCTTTGCACTTGTCGCCACGAGTTATTGTACTTCTTCGAACTACCTTCTGCCCTTTGGTTGTATCCTCCCCCTCTTCTCTGATCAACATCAGTCTTGGGAACCTCTACCTCCTTTAATTGGCTCAAAGAAGGGTTCTTGAATTTCATAGCCTCTTCCACAACAATATAGCCCTCTCGCCTTGTCAAGGCTTCGCTGAGGCTCTTGGATGGTGAAACATCAATTTCTTTACCAATTTCTCCGATTTAACCGAGATCCAAATTTATTCTCGAATAATCCAACGACTTGAGATCATTAAGATCGGACACCTGTCCGACCGCTTCCCTAAACCTCTTTACATATTGGCCTAAAGATTCATTGGTGAACTGCCGGACTTGTGCTAAAGAGCCTGTAGGCTTTCCCCTTCTTCGGTTACTTCCAAAACGGGCATGGAACTTATCACAAAGTTCAGTCCACGAGGAGATAGAATCCGATGGTAAAGTCCCCATCCATTGTCTGGCGTCTTTTCTCAAAGTAGTGACAAAAGTGTGACATTTAGCAGCATCAGTAAAGTCATAGTAATCCATCAGTCGGTCAAACGCCTGACTATGGTCATAAGGATCTCCTGACCCATCATAGCTTTCCATGCGAGGTAACTTTTTGGTAGCATCTGCTTTCTCCCGGAGAATATCAGAGGAAAAGGGGGACGCCTTCTTACCAGAAGTATCTTTCACCTGTTGTACCTCAGCCAATTGTTTCCGGAGTTCTTTCAACTCTCTTACCAGAAAATCAACACCTTCGGGTTGTGATGAGATCTCCTTTTCCTGGGCGACACTGGGTTTTGGAATGGATCGACCCTTCCCTGCCGATCTTACTACCCTTACGGGACTTCTTGATTTACTAGGTCGTAAAATTTCATCCTCATGATGAGAACGATTGTGACGGTATTCTCCCCTTCGGGTTTCTGACATAATTTCTCTTGACCTGCTTCTTTGTCTTTCATCATTGTGATGAATTGATCTAACGACTGTCAGTGCCTTCTTCGAGGCCGAAGGCGTTCTGCTCCTCGATTTCCTCCTACTACGAGAATGATCCCTGGACACATGCATAGAATGTTCCGGCTCCTTACCCTTCCGACGGGGTACTTCCTTATGCCTACTTTGTCCTTCGGAATGAATATGGCTAGATGCTTCGTCTCTCAACTCATTCACACCAAGCATTTGTTCTATATATCTTCCTCTGTCTATAAGAACCTCCAAAGCCTTATCCGCTTCGTCCGCCATCCTCGCCAACTTGGTAGCTCGGTTTTCTTGACCACTTCGGCAATGAGTCCTGGTTGGCGAACCGCCTACCCGTTCCGGATTGGGATCACGCCCCTTATCAGCGTTGAAGACTAACTTCCGTCTGGCTCCACCATGGATCTTCGGACGAAGTTCTTCTGAATTGTTCTTAGAAGCCGTGCTCTCACGAGCACTTTTAGTAGGACCCAAGCGATCCTTTACTGAAATACGAGGCAGTGATGAACTAACAGCCATCGCCTGCCCTTCCGGTGTTCCATCTCTACTCCTCATCATCTTTCGAAGCAAGTTTAAACAATTGTGATTGAAAAGAGCCCTCCTTCTAGCGCCAATGTTAACGCCAAGATCTTTCGTCACGTCCCAATCACCTAAAACGTCCTGATCCTGCAACGTAAACACAATAAACACCACAAGCTTGACGGCGGTTCCGTCGGGGGATAGCTCAGGCGTGAGAATCAGTATGTGAATTCACAAGGTTTATCGAAAACGGAGGCTATATCGCCTAGTATATTGATATCAAGAGATAATTAATTTTCTCCGTGAATATCTGATTATAATTGAAGAAGTGTATGAGAACGTACCTCCTGGTGGATACTTCCTTGCCAAGTTATACCCTCCTTGCCTGAATTACCGTGCCACCCACTACTACCTGACACATTCCCCTTTACCCGATGGGTTCTGCCGACTGTATGTAGTGTATCCATTGCTTTTTGGTCACTGTTTTCCACCACCGGCCGGTTATGATCCCATCCACATTAATGCATGGCAGGTTCTTTAGTCAACCGACATGCTTTTTCATCATTACAGGTCAAAGATTATAGATATTTAAAATGTCTAAATGATTGATCCATTGACCCGACCCGGTCTTATAAGTTTGAAATGAAAATAATATGATGATTGGGCTTAATGATTTTCATAATTCAATAATAGAGGCCCAATAGAATAAAAATAATAAGCCCAATATATTTGGCCCAAAGGGATAAAATATCACGACCCAACAAAGGGTATGATTCTTATTCGTTATCTTTTCGTTTAATTAATAATTGTGCATAAAGGGTGATCCGGGTATATGGTTTGTAAATTTTTAAACTCTGATTTTTACACGTTTCCGCTAATTTATGCAATTTGATTGCGTTCATGAATATTACAAACCTAACAGTGGCATCAGAGCCAAACCTTTATGCAAATTATTAATTGTTCAAATTTTATATGTATATTGATATGGGTTTAGAACAATTTAATTGGGCATAATTTTATTGTATAAAATTTAAAAAAATAAAAAAATAAATAAATAAGAAAAGCCGATATTATTCGCGGTTGGAATTAAGGTAATTCTATAATTTTATTTTTTTCTCGCGGAGTGCATTGCTATGTATGGAAGTTATTTTTAATCATGCACGGAAATTGGTAATTTTAGTGATTTTTTTTTACGCGGAGTGCATTGCTATGTACGGAAGTTTTTTTTTTTTATCATGTCCGGCAAAAGAAAAACAAGGGTGGCCACGTGATTCAAATACAACCAGGATATTATATATATATATATGATATAGATTAACGGTATTATATATATATATATATTATATACGGTATATGATATATATAATATTATATATATATATATAATATTCTTAATAATTTTATTATTAAAACAAAAGTTTATTTTAATTTTAAAATAAAATTTTGATTTTAATATTAAAATATAAAGTTTATTTTAATTTTAAAATTAAATTTCATGCTAACTAATTAGAGTTGGAATTAGATTACATGATAACTAATTGGAGATGAAATTGGATTCTATTTTTCCTTAAATAAAGGAGTTTATTTTGATATGAAATTAGATTTCATATTATTCAAAATAAAAGGTTTATTTGTAATAGGAAAAAGAATCGAGTCTTTCCTTAAATAAAGGAGTTTATTTAGATATGAAATAAGATTTCATATTATTCAAAATAAAGGAGTTTATTTGTGAATAGGAAAGATAATCCGTGTTTCCTTTAATAAATTTTTTATATATGGAATTGGATTCCATAATTAATTAAAATAAAGGAGTTTATTTTTATTAAAATTTTGATTAAAATAAAATAGTTTATTTTATTCAAAATTGGATAAATTAAAATAAAATAGTTTTATTTTGATTTAAATTTGGATTAAAATAAAGGAGTTTATTTTGATTCAAAATTAGATTTTATACTAACTAAATTTGCCCATTAAATGATATCAATATATATATATATATTAAATGTTTATTATTCATAAGATGAATGTTATTTATTGATGCATATGATGATGTGTATGATAATAAATGAGATTGATTATGGATTATCAACCAATGCGATTGGATTTTATTTTAGTTGGATGCATGAATGTATGAGATTTATTAAATGGGTTCACATTACCTCGTCTTCTCTAATTTTTCTTAATGTAAATTCTATCTCTCTCTATGTGCTTCCCTCGATCACTTGATCAAGGTTTCTATTTATTTTAAATAGTTTTGTAATAGGAATAGTTAGAATTAATTTTAGAAAATTAGATATCAAAGGAGCAAGGAGCGCGTGAAGACCCATTTGTAATGGAGCCCGGGTTTAAATGTAATAGTTATATTTAAATATTATTTCTTGCACCCCTAGGGTTTGACCTTTTGGTTCACTTGGTGGCTCTAGTGAACCAAACTAGAATAAAAGTCCATAATCAATTCGAGTAGAATATAGTATTCTATATGTGCATGCTTATGCTATATATATATATATTATATATTATGCAAACATGCTTCACATGTTTATTAATATGACGCGTATTTTATATATATATGTACATGCGCGCTAAACAAGATGAGACAAATTAATAACAAACCCCTCAATTTTTATATTAAGTCCTAAGCGTTCAAAGATATTTGGAATATCGAACGTCGCCTTCTAGCATGATAAAATTAATAGAGTATTAAATATTTAATATGAGTTTGTTGTGTCACCACAAGGCAAGTATTAAGTATTTAAGATGTTAATTTATCACATTTGATGCTTATAAAGAAAATTGAACAATATTGTTTTGTTGTGTCACCACAAGGATGATATTTTTCTTTTTTGAATATATGGAGTGCTAGGTTGGACTTAACTTGGATAATTTTGATTCGGATGTGCCACCACTTGATCAAAATAATCTAAGAGGCAAAAGAAAAGGAGTTGCATAGTTGATGTAATTGACAAAAGTTGTCTACCTATTTATTTATATATAGTTTGTTGTGTCACCACAAGGCTATATACATTTGAAATGAGATCCTTATTCTCACTAGCAAATCTTTAATTAGATTTTGCCGAACTATATAAGTGAGGGTAATATAGTTTGAAGAAAATAGTGGGAGATACCAATTTAAAACAAGACCTAATTTATTTTGGTAATTAATAAAAGAATGTATGTTAAAATGTTGTTAATTACAAATTCATTTACAGAATTTTACAATGTTTAAATTAATATCACTGTGTAGCATATTAGATGCTAAATTAATCGAACCGAATTACTCGGATTGGTTAAGGAATTTGAGAATAGTTCTCATAGCTGAAAAGCTATCTTATGTCCTTAATACGTCTATCCCTGCAATGGTTGCAGACAATGCCTCTGAGGAAGAGATTGCTACTTTTAGAAAGTGGCAAGATGATGCACAGTTGGCTCAATGCATCATGCTCGCATCCATGAGTAACGAGCTTGGTGTCGGCACAAGATGAAACTATGGATGTTCCTACTATATTCCCGCACATCAAGTAGTTGATGGTGAGGAAAGTGGGGCCGATAGATATCGAGATATCTAAGGAGCTCTTCCGATCTAGAATGGCCAATGGCACTATAAATATGCATAAAAAAGTTCTTAACATAATCAATTTGATTGATCAATTAGGACAACTGGTTTTGTCATGGATGGAGAGTTGAGCCAAGATTTGATCTTGCACTCACTCCCGGACTCCTTTCACAATTGTTGTGAATTTTTCATATGAACAAGCTAGATATCGACCTCACGATTTGCTTAACATATTGAAAAATGTTGAGAGTCACTTTCAACCAAGAAAGATCAAGTCTTCTTGGTAGGGGCCAAAGGATCTTCCGAAAAGAAGAACAATTCAAAGAAGGTAAATAGAAAGGCATAAACAAAGGATAATAAGAACAAAACTGATACGGATAGCAAAGGAGTTTGCTTCCACTGCAATAAGCATGGACACTGGAAAGAAACTGCGAGAAGCATCTTGCAGAGGCTAACCAAAGAAGCTTAGTGAAGTTTTGGTTACAAATACAATTTTGTTCAAGATTTAAAATAAATTTTTCTTTAAGTCAAGGTTCTACTTGGATATTGGATATCGACTTTGGTTATCATAAATATAGATTTATGAAGGGACCAAGCAGAAGTAGAAAGCTAAACAAATATAAGTAATCCTATGTGCGGGAAATGTAGCAAAGGTTACCATATTAGCCATAGAAACTTATAGTTTAGCAATGCCTACGGGCAAATCTATTAAGTCAATAAGTTGTTATTGTATTCCGGTTCTTGTTAAAAATATTATTTCCATTTTATTGTTGGACAATGAAATCTTTGGTATTATAATTAAGAACAATTGTTGTTCTATTTATAATAATAATGTTTTTTGTATAGAATTTGAATATCACTTAATGGATTTTGTATACTGACTTATGTAAAAATTATTTTGCAAATTGAACAAACTAGTATAAGAAAAGGAGATGATCATTAAAAGAGTTGAATGTGTGTATTTGCTGAAATACAAGTGTGAATTATTTGAAAGGTTCAAAGAATTCATATGTGAAACAAATTGGCAAAGTATTAAGATTCATTGATTAGACCAAGGAAGGAATACTTGTGCAATAAGTTTCTAGATCATCTCAAATGGTTTTCTCATAATGGACGCCTCTCGATACATAATAATTGATTGATGTATCCGAAAGGAAAAATCATACCTTGTTGAACATGAGTACGGTCCAAAATGATTTTACCGACATTCCAAAGATCCTTCAGATCATGTCCTAAAATGGTACGCATATCTACGGAAAAGTAACCTCAAAATCCTACCAAGACTCCATAAAAGTTATGGACGGGGAGGATTCCTAATCTTAAGTATGTTAAGTTAAGGGGTTGTCCAACTTATGTGAAAATGTTTCAAAGGATAAGCTTGGGACAAGATTTGACAAGTACAGATTTGTGGGACATCCTAAAGTAAGTTTAGGGTATATGTTCTATAATTCTACTTAGCAAAAGGTGTTTGTTATGAAACACGCTGCCTTATAAGATAAAGGTGTTTATCATTGAAGGGCTAGTGGGAGGATAATAGATCTTGAAGAGTTCAAGAACCACAAAACACTATAAGTCAAATAAGAGGAACCTGTAGATAGACCTATTGTACCACAACTAAATCGTAAATCTGAAATAGTACTGAAGATACCTAGGAGGTATGGATTCATCATGGATGATGATGATGATGAGGTACGCATCATAGAAGATGATGATCCAGAGTTACATACGATGAGGTAAGAGTTTTAGTGTGTACAAAAGGGTCAGTGGGAGCGTCGTGAAATTTCTAGTATTATATGTTGATATACTACGGATAAGGAATGACATACCAATGCTACAATCAGTAAAGATAAAGTTGTCTAAACATTCCTCCATTAATGATTTGGAAGAGTATCTTAATTGGGGATATAAATCTATATAGATAGATTTAAGAGGATGCTCGACTTAACCCAAGGAACGATATATTCATTTGATGCTAAAGTCGTTTAGCATGGCAAACTCAAGAAATGTCTCATGTCGATGAGCTATGGAGTGTATCTCTTTAATAGTCCCCGGAGCACTCACGAAAAGAGAGGTCGCATGAGTGACAATCATGTATGCAATGAAATGTACGAGGCACGATGTTGATCGGTCATATATTATGGAGAAGTTCACTATGAGTCGCTGAAAACATCTTAAAAGTGCTTAACCCAAGACTAAGGATGTGATCATATTCATGGTGGGTCTAAATTAAAACTAGAGGGCTTAATGACTCAAGTTTTTCGAGACAAACCAAGATGATGAAAAAATCCACTTTAAGGTAAAGCGTTATCTTGAACAAAGTTAGTGCGAGTGAATTGAAAGGTTCCAAACAAAGAAAGAGTTCTTTGGTTTAGTGATAAAGACAAAGTATATAGCTATAAATGAAGTCGCAAGTTGATTGTTTAGATTAAAAGTTTATTACAGAACTAGGAATAGTTCCTAAGTCTCATCTTGGATCTAAACATGTGTTGTGGCACTTTCATTTGATTATTAGAATCATTGAAAGATGGGAAATCACTATAGAGATAGTGGACTCTCATGAACAACATTACATATCCATTAACTAAAGCTTATCCAACAGCAGGATAATCGTCACTTAGAGAAGAAGAGTATAAGATACCATGACGATTGACTTTAGTGCAAGTGGGAGATTGAAAGTAGTATGCTCACAAGCCAATCATGTTTGATGATAAAACATATATTTTGTAACAATCTTATTCATTTATTAATAAAAAGTATTAATTTATTAAAGGCTTTTAATTATCTACATGATGTTATTTTATAATATGTGATAAACCCATAGTTTTAAGCAATGCTTTTAGAATAATGATGATGATCATTCTAATGAGATCTAAATTCTTAGAAAGCTTAAAACTAAAATAGTTCCCAATCGTTGGATTACTAAATTGGGGATTAGTAAATCCGGATAGATTGGTACATACGTTGCTTGCTCATTGGATGAGGATGATTGATCTCATGATCATTTATGTGGAGACACTAAAGCAAATATGTAGGTGCTTATTAGAGAATAAGTTCACTGAACATGGATCGCTAAGGAATACCTAATGGAGTTTTACTTTTCGTCGATATGAATTCCACAGTAGTGATAGTAGTACAAGTAATCCTTGGACTTGAGATCATCATAGTATCTTGTGTATGATGAGTTATACTTTGACTTATTCCTTAAGACCCTTAGGGTATATCAAAGGGTATGCTTAGGTATAATAAGTTGTACATGGAGATAATGTATGATCAATAAAGAATCTACCACTTCTAATAAAAAGAGAAATGTCCTATGTGATTCGATAAATGACAACCCAAAGAGTCCTTGGCAAGGCGGAATGAAATTGGAAAGGAGTTTCTAATTTGCATTATTTGGTGTTGTGTATTTAAGAGTCGAAATACATATAATTAAATAAAATAAGACTTGACAAGAATTCCATGTCTTATATTTAATTGGGACATTGTATGGTGGAAGGATTGAATTGTCACGGTAACTATTTACTCAAAGGTTCTTTAATGATTAATGTTGAAATCTATATTATCTGGAAAGTCGTTGATCGCTAGGGAGGCTTATCCTATTGTAGAATAAATATTATTTATTTAAATAAATTAATTGTTTAATTTATTTATTTAAATAAGATTAGAATTGTTCTAATTGATTTATTCACAACCGGTTTAATATGGAGAACCTAAAGGGTCACACCATAAAAGGAAGAATAATTATTTAAGAAGTTAATGGCATAATCGTAATAATATATTTAAGTATATTTAATTTAATCTATGGTGATAGAATAAATTAAATAGCTTAATATTTATTATTTAATATTTTAGAAATATTAAATATAAATTAATAAGAGGAGTCTTATTAATATTATTACAATTATTATTATTTTAATTTCTAAAAGAGTTCGTGAATTAATTTAATATAAGTACTCTCATTTATTCCTAATAGGATTAGGAGGAAAATTAATTAAAGGAGTTTAATTAATTATCCCTAATAAGATTAGGGAGCCCATATTTAATTAAAAGAGTTTAATTAAATAAAACCTTATTTTTAATAGGGTTACTTGATATCTTTATAAGAAGAGTCTTATATCAGATATCAAAAATATAACGACATAATTCCAATTTGTTGGAGAGTACGCTCTTTTTCTATAGAGATAGAAAACTAGGGTTTGAGCAAAATACCCATCTTCTTAAATCCTTCTTCTTCCTTGGTGGATCACCTCTAGAGGCCAAACACTTGGGTGGCTAACGTTGATCAAAGGAAGGAACCAAACCCGGTGGATTCAAGTTGAACGCGAAAAGGATTGGAGGTGAACTTGTACCTGAGGAAGCTCGATCTTCAAGGGTATGATTCTTATTCATTATCTTTTTCGTTTAATTAATAATTGTGCATAAAGGGTGATCCGGGTATATGGTTTGTAAATTTTTAAACTCTGATTTTTACACGTTTCCGCTAATTTATGCAATTTGATTGCGTTCATGAATATTACAAACCTAACACGTAGTGCATGGATAATTCAGTGATGTGGATTATTTATTGAGCTGAGTCTCATCAATAAAATATTGATGATAAACTTTTAAATCATAGAAGATAGTAGATATCATGATCTACTTAACTCTTCTAATGGATTGTTTGTTTCGTTGCAGTTAAACTTGTTGTCTATTGTATTCTATCAGTTTAACATTGTTGAAGGTTAATGATAATTTATTCTGCATTACCATAGTCATAATATTCTTTACTAGGCTAGTTGAGCTCACCCTTTACTTTCTTTGTTCTCTTCAGGAAGTGAGAATATAGCTGGGACTAGTCGGAGAACGAAGTGATGGTCCGAGATGGTGGCTATAGTAGTTCTCACTATTCTATAAAATAGTGTGATAATAATTATAATGAGGACTCTATTTGAGTTTGGATATTGTCTACGAGACAATATCCGTGTTAAAACTCTCAGCTTACGTTTGTCGTATTGTATTAATGAAGTTTGTATTTAAAATTTGTACCATGTATTTGGTGACTCAGAGTGGGTTGTGTATACCTATTTTGGGGGCGTCACACTTTTTGTCTCCCTTTGTTGCATGGATTCATTCCCCCTTTATTTCCAAATTTTGATTTTTATTAAATGCTTTATTTGCTAATTAAATTATTTAGAAGGTCCCATGCAAATTGGGCCGACGTTTGGGCCATTTCATTAAATTGTTTGGGCTCCCATTTAAATATATGGGCCATCTAAATTAGCATATGTCCAACAAATTAATTTACCTTACCTTAGGTATTTAATTAAGGTACTAGTCCACTTATATTGGACTTTAAATAATTACTCATTTAGGTTTAATTATATACCCCAATTAGAATTGCTTTATTTAGGTTAAAATAATTTAATAGGTTAAGATATTAAAATAAATCTCTTAAGTTAGTTTACTAGTGTATAATTAAATACTAGGAAGCTCAAATAAATATAACTCTTAAGTTATTTAATTCTAATACCTAATATATATAATTAAGTTACAATACTTTCCTTTCCATTTTTCTTTATATGATAAATAAATATATACATATAAATAATATATATATATATATATATATATATATATATATCCATTTAATCATATACACACTCTACATAAGTCATAAAGTATTCACTTTATTGATAAATAATTAATATTCTCATATATTAGGTTAGACATTTAATTCAACGTCGATTAAATTAAACATCTTTATTTAGTTTGCTACATTCAATAAACCTTTTCATTATTCTTGTATGATCAATTTATCTCATCATTTCTCTTGTTTAGCTAAAATATAATCTCTAAGTATAAATATACATATACACATTCACTTTATCTTTATAATAACTCTTTATTTGAAATTTATTTCCTTAATAAATTTTTCACATATATCATTATAAAATTTCTTAGATAATCTCTTTTCATTGATTAATTCATGTAATTTTAAAGGTATCATAATACCTTATTCTTAATATACCTCCAAGTATACATATAAATTCATTCTAAGTTTTGAATTTTTGTAACCCATATTTTCTCACTTCTATTCTTCATCTTCTCATTTCTTACTCTTCAACCTTTCTATCATTAGCATTTAATTTCTCTATATTCTTTCAAATATCAAACCGTATAGGTTCTTCTAAATTTATTTAAAAATTATTCATCTACTTTTAATTTAGGTTTTATTCTTTAACCATTATTTAATCATTCAAGATCTTATTTATAAGTCTTATAAATTTTAGGGATGTCACAATACTACTCTTTAATCTAGCAGATATTAAAGATCAAACTAATTCAATTAGCCATATCAAATCAATCAGATCAATTAGTATACAAATAGCTAAGATAGATTATCAGAATAGGTTTCATGTAATAAGGAATAAATAATATAACTTAATTAATCAATTAACTGTAAACAATGTTCCACATCCCTTTAGAACTAAATATAAGAAAACAAGCCTGACATGCCTTCAATTCTTCAAAACTAGGGTTACAATCTAATGTTATAGATGATAGATGATGATATCTGACTTATTACATATATTTATAATGTTAAACGAAGTCCTAAACCTGTAACGCCCGAGAAAATCAGATTTATATGAGAATTAAATTTTATTTGATTATGTTAATTAAATAAATTTAAATGATTATTTATGTGAGTAAGCTATGTGAAGGTCGTTTTATGACCTAAAATGTTCGGATGTAGTTACGATTCTGGCTATGTGCTAGAATTAATTGTTTTAAATTTCCAAGACAAAAATAAAAGTTTTCCGAGAAATTTCCGTAAAAACACTATTCATCTATTTTTGCTCGGGAATTAAGTTTGAAATTCTGAGAAACGCGTAATGATAGAATACGAAGATGAGATGGAAGATCCAATAATATTTCATTTATGGAAAATTAAGTTTTCGCCTACGGACTTAAAACCTAAGGGTTAGGAAAAGTTATTTTCGAGAAGGAAATGAAGTGCGTATAATGATTAGGGTTATTATACGTACGATATACGAGTATGATACTAGTTAGTATATGAGTATAGTACAAAAATTTAATACGACGTACAATACGAATATCGTATGAATACTATACGAATAGAATGTAAGTTATACGGGTAGAATACGATTGGTTCTTAATGGAATTTGAGTTTAAGGACTTTGTATAATCCAATTGGACTTGGAATATATCAAGCCCAATGAATTGTGTAATCAAGCCCAAGTTAAGGCCCGATGTTAAGTTTAATTAAGCTTGATCCAAGAAACCGAACCGCAGATCAAACCGATGGGTCACCGGATGGGTAAAAACCCATGGGGCAACCGATGGGGATGACCCATGGACCTTATGGGCCGGTGATATGTGGATTTTATATCCACAAATCGAAGTCCATTTCAAGCCTAATCGTTGTTAATTTCTTGTTTCCATGTTCGTTTTTACTAGTTTTTGTGTTATTTCATGTGTAGGGTGGTTGGTGTGGCAAGGAGCAAATAAAGGGAGTCATTTGAAGCAATTTTGGAAGCAGGCATGAAGTTTAGCAAAGTCAGGAAGTAGATCATACCCCCGCCAGGGCGGGCCTATTTTGTTCTTACACCCCCGCCGGGGCGGGAGGTCTTCAAAGTTGTTTAGCAGAAGGCATGCCCACCGGGGCGGGCGTTTTCCATGCACATACCCCCGTCGGGGCGGGGGTCCCGAAGTCTAGCAATCCTAGTTTATTGCAAACTCTGATGGAACATGGATTTTAGTATGTGGATAGCATTTGGACTCTAATTGACATGGGACTTCGACCAAAAACTGGCGTGTTGGATAAATATTGAGCAACAAACATCATAATGAAGAGATATAGAGTAATTATCAGAGATTAATTACAGAAATTCATATTGAGAATTGGAGTGAAGATTTTGAAGAACTTTCATATCGATTGCGGATTAAGGCTAACGTGAAGGGTGTTCTGCATTATTCTTCTTCTTAATCTTATATTTGTAATTGAAAAGATGTTATCTTTAATTTATTCAGTATTTAATTCATTGATGATGAACTAATTTACTTTTTAGGCTTATGATGGATCCTTAAGTAAAACGATGATTATGCAACTTTGATTTCCAGTTAATAAGCTATTATCCAATTTATCTATATTAATTTGAGCTTGAATTTATGAATTGCCTGATCAACAGTTCTTTGTGGATTTGTATGAATTCGAGAGAGGAAGTACAAATCTAGACTTAGTTAATATAGCATGTGTTCTTGAATTTTATGAATGAACAGGATCTTGATGAATGTTAAGGTAGAGATATGCTTGACATCGCACGTAATCGGATAGAGAACATAATCATAAACATTCTTTAATTATAATTCACATAGAGATATAGTGAGTTAGTTGATTAAGGTGTTTAACTTGTTTCTATCTAATTTGTGGATTTGAATTAATACGGTATTAGTGCATCGAGAGGTGGCGAGTGCTACATTCGTGTTCTTGATTAATAAACTGGGATAGTGAATTGAACTGGAAGAAAAGTTTAAAAATCAGAGTGATGCTTAGGGTGAAATCGTAAGCCTAATTCTCCATTAATTGTTTGAAATTTTAGTTTTTAATATTTGTGATTGGTTTGTGATCTTATATTTATTAATAATTTAGTTTTTATAATTTTAAACATTGATTTGGATAGTTTAATAAAATTAGGATTAATAGGAAATTGATAATTGTGAGGTTAAATTCTTACTTAATTGTCTCTGTGGAAACGATACTTTACTTATTATTATATTACTTATTGACCACGTATACTTGCGTGTTGTGGGTAATTAGATTTTACCCAAAAAGTTTTTGGCGCCATTGCCGGGGACAAATTTAGTATAGATTTTAATATTTTACGATATCAGTTTAATTAGTCCAGTTTTACTTAAACATTTTTTTTGTTCGTCTTATTTCAGGGTTTTGAAGTGGTTTATACAAACTCGGTCCAAATATCCAGACTTGCTTCCTTTTGAGGACGATATTGAGAAACGGTTTCAGAGATTAAGTAAGTGGATCAAGGAAACAAGAGAAGAATTCAAAGACTCCGAAAAAGAAGAAGCAATGGCTGCTGAAGATCAGAAAGCGTTGATGGATTTTGCTACACCTAAGGTGACTGAGCTGCAGTCGAGTATTACCAGGCCTGCTATAGCTGCAAACACCTTTGAAATCAAGCCTGGAATGATTCAAATGATTCAAAATTCAGTTTAGTTTGGGGGATAGGCAAATGATGATCCGAATGAACACTTAGTCACCTTTCTGGAAATTTGTGACACCTTCAGGTATAATGGGGTTTCGGATGATGCGGTGAGACTTCGTTTGTTCCCATTTACCTTATGGGACAAGGCGAAGAGTTGGTTACACTCTCTACCGCGGGGATCAATAACTACTTGGGAAGACCTAGCTCAGAAATTTCTCATAAAATTCTACCCACCAGCGAAAACTGCAAAAATGAGGAATGAGATAACGATGTTTGAACAGCAACACGGGGAGTCACTGTATGAGGCATGTGAAAGATACAAGGAATTGCTTAGAAAGTGCCCGCATCATGGATTGCCTAAGTGGTTGTAGATGAACACAACGGATTGAACGAAAATCTCAGAACTAATATTGATGCAGGTTCGGGTGGAGCATTTATGGCTAAGAGTTATGAGGAGGCTTACAAATTAATAGAGACTATGGCAGCTAACAACTATCAGTGGCCCACAGCAAGAATGACACATGCAAAGGCAGCTGGAGTGTTAGAAGTAGATGGTGTAACGGCTATTCAAGCGCAAATTTCAGCACTTTTAAAGAAGTTGGATGCTATGACAGGGGCATAGGTACAACAAGTTGTGGTTATTTGTGAATTGTGTGCGGTTGAGTATCCTACAGATCAATGTGCAATCAATCCAGCATCAGTACAATTTGTGGGTAGCTATAACAGAATTCCACAGAATACATACCAGAATGCTTACAATCAGGGGAATAGGAATCATCCTAACTTTTCATGGAGTAACAATCAGCATCAACAAGCTCCGCGACCATCATATCCCCCAGGATTTCAGAATCATCAACAACCAGCTCAACATCAAGAGAAGAAATCAGATTTAGAAGAGTTGTTGACAAAGTACATGATAAGCAATAAGGTGGCTACAAAAAATCAAGCAATGGCAATGAAATCGCAAGAGATGGCCATCAAGAATCTAGAGAATCAGATGGGACAAATTGCATTAACATTGAACAATAGACCACAAGGAACTCTACCAAGTGATACTAAAAGAAATCCGAAGGGTAATCATGAGCAATGCCAAGAAATTATGTTAAGAAGTGGAAAACAACTTGAGAGTCAAGAAACAGAAAATTTGGCTACAAAGGAGGTTGAGACAAATAGTGAAAATACATCGGTTGAGGTCAAGGAATGGGGAAGAAAAACTAGTGGAAAAGAGCGAACCAGTTAACGAACTAGTTGTCTATCATCCCCCACCGTTTCAGCAAAGAGTTCAAAAATAGAAACTAGATAAGCAGTTTTCAAAATTTTTGGAAGTTTTTAAGAAACTTTAGATTAATATCCCGTTCATAGAAGCCCTAGAGCAAATTCCATGTTATGAAAAATTCATGAAAGGGATTTTGTCCAGGAAAAAAAAGTTCAAAGATTTTGAGACAGTGGCATTAACGGAGGAGTGTAGCGCGGTTTTACAGCGAAAGTTGCCACCAAAGTTAAAAGATCCAGGGAGTTTTACTATTCCGTGCACGATTGGGAAAATGGCATTCAACAAATGTTTGTGTGATTTGAGGGCAAGTGTGAACCTTATGCCGTTATCAGTTTATACAGAATTGGGTTTGCCTGCTCCAAAGCCTATGAACATCTCATTGTAGTTGGCGGATAGGTCAGTTACATACCCGAGAGGCATTATAGAGGACATATTGGTCAAGGTTGACAAGTTTATATTTCTCGTGGATTTCATTATTCTGGATTTTGAGGAGGATAATAACATCCCGATTATCCTAGGGAGATCTTTCTTGGCTACGGGTAGGACACTCATCGACGTACAAAAAGGTGAACTTACTATGAGGGTCCAAGATCAATAAATAAAATTTAACATGTTCAAGGCCATGAAATTCCCTACGGATGAAGAAGAATGTCTTAAGATGGATATCATAGACCAGATAATCAGCGATGACATGAACAAGAGTTTGGTTAACGATCCATTGGAAAAGTCATTATTGGGGGATGAAGAGTTCGATGATCCAGAATTTGTGGATTACTTGCAGATGCTAGACTCCTTGCCACGAGTTAGCAAATTTAAAACACCCTTTGAACCATCGCACTCAGAGGAGAAAGCTACAATAAGGATGAAATCGTCATTGGAGGAGCCACCGACTCTTGAACTTAAGCCACTCCCTAAACACCTCAGGTACGTATATTTAGGCAATTCTAATTCTTTACCTATTATTATTTCTGCTGCACTTAACGAATTGCAGAAAGAGAAGTTGCTGAGAGTGCTAAGGGACCACAAATCGGCCATAGGATAGACAATCGCAGATATCAAGGGAATCAACCCATCCTTTTGTATGCACAAAATTCTTATGGAAGATGATGCAAAATTGACAGTGGAACAACAAAGACGGCTCAACCCTATCATAAAAGAAGTAGTCAGGAAGGAAATATTGAAATGGTTGGATGCGGGTATCATCTACTCGATTTTAGACAGTAAGTAGGTCAGTCCAGTTCAGTGTGTGCCAAAAAAGGGAGGAATGACCGTAGATCAGAATGAAGACAATGAGCTAATTCCAACAAGGACAGTGACTGGTTGTAGGGTTTGCATAGATTACAGGAAGTTGAATAAGGCGACCCACAAAAACCACTTTCCTTTGCCCTTTATTGATCAAATATTGGACAGATTAGTGGGACATGAGTACTACTGCTTATTGGATGGATATTCAAATTATAATTAGATCTTCATCGCTCTTGAGGATCAAGAGAAGACTACGTTTACGTGCCCATACGACACATTCGCATTCAGGAGAATGTCGTTCGGTTTATGTAATGCACCCACTACCTTCCAGCTGTGTATGATGGCCATCTTCTCGGACATGGTGGAGAAAAATGTGGATGTCTTCATGGATGACTTTTCTGTCTATGGGGATAATTTTGATGCGTGTTTGGAAAATTTGGTAATGGTCCTACAAAGATGCGTAGACATGAATTTGGTCCTGAATTGGGAAAAGTGCCACTTTATGGTTGAAGAATGTATAATTTTGGGGCACAAGGTTTCAGCTCAAGGATTGGAGGTTGATAAAGCTAAGCTGGAAACAATTGAGAAACTGCCTCCACCGAGTTCAGTTAAGGGAATTAGAAGTTTTATGGGACATGCTAGGTTCTACAGGAGATTCATAAAGGACTTCTCTAAAATTGCAAAACCTGTGTACAGTCTTTTAGAGAAGGATTCGGTTTTTAAGTTTGATGGTGAGTGTAAATTGGCAATCGAGATGTTGAAGAAGAAATTAACCACAACTCCCGAATCGTCGCGCCAGATTGGACCATGCCCTTTGAGTTAATGTGTGATGCTAGCGACTGTGCGGTTGGGGCTATTTTGGGTCAACGCCGAGAGAAGGTATTTCATGCCATATATTACGCAAGTAAGACACTCACAGAGTCCCAAATGAACTACACAACTATGGAAAAAGAATTACTTGCAGTGGTGTATGCGTCCAATAAATTTTCGGCATACTTAATCGGGACTAAGGTAGTATTTTATACAGATCACTCGGCCATTCAGTACTTAATTTTGAAAAAAGATGCTAAGCCATGCCTTATCAGATGGATTCTCCTTTTATAAGAGTTCAATTTAGAAATAAAGGATAGAAAGGGGACGGAGAACCAAGTTGCTGATCATTTGTCTAGGCTGGAAAATCAGAATAAAGAGGAAGAGGACAAGTGTGTAATCAACGAGTCATTCCTGGATGAGCAATTATTTGGGATAAATACAGAATTTCCATGGTATGCGGACTTTGCGAATTATCTAGTGAGCAACATTCTTCCTCCTGATCTTATATGACAACAGAAAAAAAAAATTCTTCATGACGTCAAATGGTACATGTGGGATGAGCCTTACTTATTCAAATAGTGCGCCGACAAGATGATCAAAAGATGTGTGCCCCGCAATGAAGTAAAGAACATATTGCATGAGTGTCACTCGTCTGCGTATGGGGGACATTACGGTAGTGAACGAACATCAGTAAAGGTGCTTCAAGCTGGATTTTATTGGCCTACATTGTTTAAAGACGCCCACCAGTTTGTTAAAACATGTGATAGATGTCAAAGGGTGGGCAACATATCGAAAAGGAATGAGATTCCACTACAAACAATTTTAGAAGTTGAGATTTTTGATGTATGGGGCATAGATTTCATGGGGCCATTCCCTTCATCACTTAACAATCAGTATATTTTGCTTGCAGTGGATTACGTCTCTAAGTGGGTTGAAGCCGAAGTACTCCCAACCAACGATGCCAAAGTGCTTCTCAAATTCTTGCAGAAGAACATTTTTACGAGATTTGGAACGCCAAGAGCTATTATAAGTGATGAAGGTAGTCACTTCTGTAACAAATCGTTTACAGCTCTATTGGCAAAGTATGGGGTCACCCATAAGGTAGGTACAACTTATCATCCCCAAACCAGTGGGCAAGCTGAGGTTTCGAACAAGGAAGTAAAGAGAATCTTGGAAAAGGTGGTAAACCCGAATCGAAAGGATTGGTCGCTCAGGCTGGATGATACACTATGGGCCTACCGGACTGCGTATAAAACATTGATTGGTATGTCACCATATCAACTACTATATGGGAAGGCTTTTCACTTACCTGTCGAGTTATATCACAAGGCTTACTGGGCGATTCAGAAACTTAATTTCAATCAAGCAGCTGTAGGGGAAAAGCGGCTACTGTAATTAAACGAGCTCGACGAATTTTGGCTTCAAGCCTATGAGAACTCTAAGCTATATAAGGAAAAGGTCAAGAGAAAGCACGACCAGAAAATCATGCAAAGAACGTTTGAACCGGGGCAATCAGTACTACTTTTCAACTCATGGTTGAGGTTGTTCCCAGGCAAGCTTAAGTCAAGGTGGTCGGGATCATTCACTATTAAAAGAGTTTTCTCTCATGGCGCCGTTGAACTCTACAATAGGAATCCATTGGAAACGTTCAAGGTCAACGGTTGAAGCATTATTGGGGTGGCAAATCCAACACGGATGTCATCGTAATCACATTATCCGACGTACCATAAATAAGGAGTAGTCAGGCTGAATGACTTAAAATCAAGCGCTAAATGGGAGGCAACCCAATCGTACTTTTATTTTTTATTTTCATTCATAACCATCAAATTAAAGTTTAGCATAATTAGTAATATATAATAAGTTCATTAAGTAGTTATTATATTGTAGAATCCTTGATAATCTATCAACCATGCTTCAAATGATTAAGAATCATCTAACTTTTATGTTTCATGACTTGCAGGATGTGAAACTATTCATTAAGTGGAATAACATGAAGAAAAGAAGAGCAAAGAACATCAACTAACAGTGAGCATGCCTGTCGGGGCGGGCATCTTATGCCTTGCACCCCCCCACCAGAGTGGGGGTCTCCCAACTCAACTAACAGATTACATGCCCGCCGGGGTGGGCTTCCTAAGCTTGTTACCCCCCGCCGGGGCGGGGGTCCTGGATGTGAACAGACTTGCTCGGCAGTTACTTCTACTTCCCCCATTTCTTCATTACACTTTTACTTCTTCCTCATATACTATTCCAACTCCCCTCGATTCTCTCCCACATTCTAGCAACTTCAATTCCATCTTCCCACTTCTTTAACACATTCACCCACTACCCATTACCTCCATCACTCCTTCTTATTCTTCTCTATACACCATCTCTATATAAATATACCCTCACAACCCAAGTTCATCACATACACTTAAATTGAACTCGGGAAGCCACGAATTAGGGTTCTTATTGTAAGAATTCATCTTGCATTTGAGAGTGAGTAACCTATTTTCAAGTTCTTCATCTTCTCTCACCATAATTGCCACAAAATTCACCAACTTTGGGGGAAGAAATCAGTGTGCACACCACCTATTCGATAGAGTGTGTGAGTCAAGTTTGGGGGAAATAGTTGTGTTAAGACTGACTCAATTCAATGGAGTCGCAACCCACATCAAAATGACAAAGGGGAGAAAGTTCAAGGCCCGCACAACCTACACGGACCTTTGATCGCCATAAATTCGTAAGTGCCGCCGCCGCCAACTGATAAAACTATATAATGACGAAAGCTCTTACACCGGAGCGAGGGTTGGCACCGGATCATGTTGATGGTGAAATGATGCAATAAATTTATCAGAAAGGGTGGAAAAATTTCACTGAGGAACCTAAGGCCTCCATTGTCAACATAGTCAAGGAGTTTTATGCGAACGTCGAGGGCAAAGCCCCCTTCAATGCTTATGTGTGGGGTCAATTAGTCCCGTTCAGTGCCGATGCCATCAACACCTATTATCAATTACGAGTGCCTCGATAGTGCCAATATGCCTACCTACGTGATTTCGATCTGGACTATATGGCTATACTCAAAGAAATAACTAAGTCGGGAACAACATAGATCAAGGGTCGGAAAGGAGGCACATTTTTTTATAGCAAGGATCTCAGTCGGTATGGTAAAATATGGTATGCCTTCTTATGTGCAAAATTGTATCCGTCCCACAACACATCGAACGTAACCAAGGAAAAGACACTACTTCTATACGCGATTGTGCAAGATTTCATCATTGATGTCAAGGCCATAATCTGTTTTTCCATTTGCCGATGCTTACGAGGAATCTTTTCAATCGGCTTGCCACACCCAATACTCATATGTGGGTTGTGTCGCCAAGCGGGCGTTAGATGGTCCGATGATGAACCCACTCAGATCCCGCTTCAGCTACTCGATTCTAGAATGATCGCGCGATATTCGGTGTGGGCTGGAGGTGATTCCCATCCTCGAGGTCTGGGTTTTATTTTTCCATCGGCTTCGGAGGACGAAGTTGACACTGCAGACACCTCGGAGGATGAGGATGCGACTATGGGAGAGCAAGGAGCGGAGGCAGAATCACAATCTTATGCCATATCTAACACTCAATTTCTTGCATTACAACGTCAAATGGATACGCACAACAAGTCAGCAGAACGGGAGATGTGGTGACTCACAGTGAGACAAGACCACATGTTTGAAGCTATGAATACATCTTTTGCATCATTAAATGCGACCCTCCAGAGCTTCAATCCAACTGCCTAATTTCTATATCAGCAACCAGCGCAACTACCGCGATTTCCACCGAGTGACTCCGAGGAAGAAGATCAACCACCACCACCCCAGGCTTAACGTGCTTACAGGGAAGTCCTCATAATTTTTATTGAGTTATTCGCACAATGAGGGCATTGTAATTCTTAGGTTTGGGGGATTTTAATTACATGTTAGCATGAATAATGTCATTAGTTAGGCTTGCATTTGTCATTGCACTTTAGTTTTGCATATTAATTTAGGATTTGTGATATTGCATTCATGTAATCATAGAATTGCATAATAGCTTAGGTGCACACATAGTTTAATTATTGTTGTTATTTCTGCATTTTGTTATGTTAAGCATATATAAAATAATAATAATAAAAAAGATTTAGTTAAATATTGTGTTTGCATATGTCCAGCAGTGTTGTAGTTCATTTTATTTTGGGCCAATGATGAGATTGAGATTAAGTCGATAAATACAACATTGATTATTAGAAACTTGATGTAGTTTTGAATTATGACTCGGATCATGTGCTTGTTTGAAACTGGCATAAAAAGGGAAGCACGTAATAACATATGTGTTGACTGATTAGTTTAAATCGATACATAAATAGTTTCTAAAGGATAATGCTAGTGTAACTCATAGAATAACAAGAATATGCGGGGGAAACAACGAATTAGACAAGAACCTAAGTTTGGGGGAAAAAGGTAGGGTATATAAGCTTCAGAAAAAAAAGAGAAGAATATTTAGTTGAGTCTTGTGGTGGGTTGAGGAAAAAATACTCCCCATAAACACGAGCGTGAGATGGAGCGTAAAATGCACTCACCAACCATCTATCGAAAAGAAAAAAAAAAGAAAAAAAATATGAAGAAAAGACGGGAAATAAGAGCAAAGAGCCCCCGTCATTGAAAAAAAAGAGAAAGAAAACAAAGCATGAATACCCTATTGGATCCCCTAATCTTGGTAAATGTTTGATTTTAGTTGGAACTTGTCTATTTTTGAAATTTTTGAGTTATTCTGTATGATTCCTAATAAGAAATTGATTATGTGTTGAATTTGAATTAGAATCAGTTAGCATAGATGTTGCTCACACATGCACTATATCAGTAATGAGGGTCTAAGACTCGAGGATTGAGGAGAAACTATTGAGTGGTTTTGATATGAGGTGTTGAAATGTTTGTTTGATCTTCCAGAGGCCGGTGGAATAATTTTTTTAATTTTGTGATACTGTTGGATTCGTAATCATATAGTTAGATATATTACATCTCATCTCATTGCATTGCATAGTATGTAGTTTGTTTTCTGCTCAAGGACTAGCACGGTTTAAGTTTGGGGGATTTTGATAAGTGGATTTTATATCCACGAATTGATGTCTATTTCAAGCTTAATCATAGTTAATTTCTTGTTTCCATGTTCATTTTTACTCGTTTTATGTTATTTCATGTGTAGGGTGGTTGGTGTGGCAAGGAGAAAGAAAGGGAGTCATTTGAAGCAATTTTGGAATCAAGCATGAAGTTTAGCAAAGTCAGGAAGCAGATCATACCCCCGTCGGGGTGGGCCTATTTTGTTCTTACACCCCCACTAGGGCAGGGAGTCTTCAAAGTTATTTAGTAGAAGGCATGCCTGCTGGGGCGGGCTTTTTCCATGCACATACCCCTGCCGGGGCGGGGGGTCCCGAAGTTTGGCAATCCTAGTTTATTGCAAACTCTGATGGAACATGGATTTTAGTATGTGGATAGCATTTGGACTATAATTGACATGGGACTTCGACCAAAAACTAGTGTGTTGGATAAATATTGAGCAACAAACATCATAATGAAGAGATACAGAGCAATTATCAGAGATTAATTACAAAAATTCATATTGAGCAATGGAGTGAAGATTATGAAGAATTTTATATCGATTGCGGATTAAGGCTAACGTGAAAGGTGTTCTGCATTATTATTCTTCTTAGTCTTATATTTGTAATCAAAAAGATGTTATCTTTAATTTATTCAGTATTTAATTCATTGATGATGAACTAATTTACTTTTTAGGCTTATGATGGATCCTTAAGTGAAACGATGATTATGTAACTTTGATTTCCAGTTAATAAGCTATTATCCAGTTTATCTATATTAATTTGAGCTTGAATTTATGAATTGCCTGATCAACAGTTCGTTGTGGATTTGTATGAATTCAAGAGAGGAAGTACAAATCTAAACTTAGTTAATATAACATGTGTTCTTGAATTTTATGAGTGAACAGGATCTTGATGAATGTTAAGGTAGAGATATGCTTGACATCACATGTAATTGGATAAAGAACTTAATCGTAAACCTTCTTTAATTATAATTCTCATAGAGATATAGTGAGTTAGTTGATTAAGGTGTTTAACTTGTTTCTATCTAATTTGTGGATTTGAGTTAATACGGTATTAGTGAATCGAGAGGTGGTTAGTGCTACATTCGTGTTCTTGAATAATAAACTGGGATAGTGAATTGAACTAGAATAAAAGTGTAAAAATTAGAGTGAAGCTTAGGGTGAAATCGTAAGCCTAATTTTCCAGTAATTATATAAAATTTCAATTTTTAATATTTGTGATTGGTTTGTGATCTTATATTTATTAATAATTTAGTTTTCATAATTTTAAACATTGATTTGGATAGTTTAATAAAATTAGGATTAATAGAAAATTGATAATTGTGAGGTTAAATTCTTACTTAATTGTCTTTGTGGGAACGATACTTTACTTACTATTATATTACTTGTTGACCACGTATACTTTCGTGTTGTGCGTAATTAGATTTTACCCAACAGCCGACCACTTGGCCACCAAGTAAAGTGCTTACTTGGTGGCTAAGCTATGAATAGTAAGGAGGTTTGGTAGGATGACCATTATGCCCTCCATTTGATTTTCCTATAAATACAAGCTTGGCTAGTTCATTTGATGGTTTACAAATATTAGCCAACATATATTGAGAGAGAGAAAGAGCTAGAAACAAGTAATCAAACTACTTTGAAGCAAAACATAAGAAGTTTTATCGAGAACGTGAAGAACGAAAAGGTGAAATTTCGTAAACGTTAGCTTTCAATCTTTTTGATTTCTTTTTTGTATAGAATCATAGATTGGTGGAGCATGTGTCTTATGGAGAAATAAGAATGGCTTTTAATTATTAAAACCTTGATAAGTCATGTCTAAGTAGAAATCGTAAGGGTTTACGTAAGTTTAAACTGTAAAAATCGTTGAAAGTTAACTTGGTTGTTGATGGACAAATTGAAAACCATCATTGATAGGGTGTGTACATCTTGCTTGGTTAGGATGTATATGAGGAATCAATGGACTTGTTCTATTTGATTTGGCATATAGAAAACGAGTAACAAAGTTATGGCGAATTTTACAGAATTAGACGTTAAACGTCGAAAACGTAGAAATCCCGGATTAGTAGTCAAAAGTTGTCATGTGACATGGAAATGTTGGTTTTCAATGTCAACATATGAGATAAGGTATTCAAGAGTTGTGGACTCAAGAATCGTCGAATTCTGACTTAGAACGAAGAAAACGATTATTGAATGCTTACGAACGATAAACGAATGCTCGATAATGAACTTAAAAGTGAATTCTGAGTTAACGGAATCGAAAATGTAAAATTCTTGCATGAACACTTAGAGTATGTAATTTGGAAGCTAATGGCTTTTGAATGAGCCAATTCGGACATAAAACGAATATGTTATGAAGTCGGGAAGTTCGTCGAAAAAGTTAACTGTCAAAGCCAACTGAGGCTTAGGGGCCGCGCCGCAGTGCCAACCCCAGTTATAAATGTCAGGCCACAGCGCCATGAATAGGGGAATGATTGACGGAAGAATGGCATCTCAACGCCACTGGTAAGCTTAAACCCTGTAGCCGCAGTATGTACGATGAGGGCCTCCAGACTAAAGAGTGGCGACGCATGGCGCCACTAATATCAAAGGGTTACATGCGCCGCCACATGCTTCGACGAGGGGAATTAGTTGACTAAGTTTGGTTTTACAATTCCAATTGATTAGGAATGAATAGTAGAATGTATATGTACTTAATATACATGTAAAAGATCAATCTTAAATCACTTATATAGTGATAACGTTAGAAAATTAAGTATGGTTTAATAGGAATTAAACGAAGAACGCGAAGTGTAAGTAAGTAAACCGTAAACGATATTCAATGTTGGTACTTCACCAATAATGATCGAGTCTCGGTTAGTAATGTAAGAACGTTAACAAGCCGTAATGAAGGGATAGTAAGTCGAATTGACATTATTAATGAATTAACTTCAATTAAGACATAGAAGAGAAAGAAGTTGGTAATAACAATGTGATGAGTCATTAATATTTTAATTTATTTAAATATTAATGATATTTAATTTATTTAATAATTATAATAAATATATTACTTAAAAATAATTTTAATATTTTAACACTACAAGAAAAAGGCCTAATAGTGACCAACAAAATCAGTGACCGCATATCCAGTCGTTGATAATAATAATAGCGACCATCATCTACGACCGTACATTAATCTACTCGCTATTTAATATCAGCGACCGCATGCGGTCGCTGAGAGGTCTCTATAACAAATTTGCCTCGAAAAATTTGGCACGAAATATTGGCGCCAAGGTTTTGTGTGACCACTTACTATCAGCGACCGCATGCGGTCGCTAATAAGTCCATGTCATTAAATATTAGTGACCGCATGCGGTCGCTGATGGCAGTCGCTGATCAAATGAATATTAATAGTTTCAGTCATTCGCTCGACACAGCAGACTGAAGGAAAAAAAACAGAGCGTAATAGAGAGAAGAGGGAGAAGGGGGTAAAGAGGGACGCTGCCATCGCCGTCACCACCACTGCCATCGCCATCGCTGCCGCCACCGGTAATATCATATTATTGAAGATATCATTTAATTTGAGTAATTGAAGGGTTCTTCTACAACATTTATATTGTGTTTGTGATCTGTTTAATTGAAGGGTAGTATAAAGTTACCCTATTGTCTGTTTATGCAATATTGATCCATTTATTGGGTGTTTCATCTGTAAAATGCTGCTACTACATTTAGAAGCACAATAATAGGTTATGTATTTGCTGCTACTAAATTGATATGGACAATAACATGTTCAAGATCCATCGCATACCCTGTTAGGAAAACTTGAATAGGAATGGCAGTGACTGATCGAAACAACAGTTTGAGCTCCTTCAATATTTCTACTGTCATGCAAAGTGAAAAGAAAGTATGAAATATATATTTAGTGCATTACAATGTTGTGTCTGATTTTGTTTAAGTATGCCATCCAAACAGATCATATGTATGACCAGACTAGTATTAATAGAAATTTAGGATATATAGAACCATTATATTGAAATTTTAAACATACAAGTGTCAGTAGATAATAATGCACTCCATGAAAAATAACATCAAGCAATATCAAACTAAAATATAATAAATTAAAATATAATTTCATATAAATATAATAAATTATAATATTAAACTAAAATATAATATTATATTAAATATATTAAAATATAATATTAAAATATAATATAATAAACTAAGTAACATTTGCTTAGTTTCACTACTAAATATAATTAAAATAATAAAATATAATAAATTATATAATAAATAAACTAAGCAACATTTAGGAAGTTTTCCATTGCTAAAATAAACTAACTTCAATTTTGTTAGATATTCACTACTAAAATAAACTAAGTAACACGTGCTTAGTTTCTCACCGAACCCATAAAGATATTAATGAACAAAAGCAATATAATACTCTGAAGTTAAAGAACTAAGAGATAAGTGCCCTAATCAGAAGTAAGTTAATTATTTAGCTCATGTGTAAATTAAAGATAGAAGCTTGCAAAAATGAAAGCCCGAGTTATTGGAACTCTGAATTTGTAGTGTACTTCTGAACTTTTTACTGCTTTAATTTGCATTCAATCGTTATTATTTTGGTCTTATTATATTGGGAATTTGTATATTTCTCTTGGTTTGTGTCTTGGGTGCCTAGAAATGACCTTATATATATGCCGTCGTGCATGTGGCTAGTCCATATTATAGGGGAGACTCTGGTGAATTTTTTTTATTGGTCAAGTAGTTGCGAACATTTATAATATTAACGAGCTCTTTATGTGTTTACTTGTATGCTCAAGTCATATGTTTACTGGCTAGTTTGCTCTAGTCATATGCTGTAGTCCATTATTGAAATAAAATGAGAAACTGAACTGTTTGAATATATGAGTAGCTTAATTTTAGTAATTCTCAGTAAATTGGGTTCTGTTTATATATATAGCCTGGGTGCTGCTTATCAATTGGATATAAATATATTGGTGATCCACTAGAACCTATTAAGGGGCTGTTGGAGCTGATGGGCTGGGCTTGGGGCTGCGAGGCCACATGAGGCCACGCCAAACTTAGCCAAGCCTCACGGTGCCAAGCCAAGCTTGGTTGTCAGCATGGTAAGCTATTGGGGGGCTGTAAGCCAAAATAGGCAGTGCTAGGGAACTATTAGTGCAACAGAGAAGGTAACTAGACACACTTGGTCAATAAAGAGACTGTTTTGGCTATAACAGCAAAACAAGGGTATTTAACACTTATGTATACAAGAATAAAGCTACAAAATGTTATAGAAGCTATAAATTACTCAACCAAGTTGTGACTATCCCAAAACATAAAAGATTATAGAAAGGGAACGTGAGGGGTATAATCTTAAAACATGTTTGCCGCCTTAGCACACTAGTTGATATGAATGAATCTCCAAGATACTCAAAAGTTGTATAAATGAGTTAGCAAACTCTTATATAAAGCTAGCATGAATGAAATACCTTACGTATTCACTTACGATAAATAATAAAAACAAATTTAAAACAAATTAAAATAAAATAACATGATATAATATAACTATTAAACTAAGTAGCATCTTTACTTAGTTTCTCATACTAAATTTAATAACATTTAAAGTTTTTCATACTGCTTTAATTTGCATTCATTCATTAACATCAAGTATGCTTAAATGTTAATCATATGGTTACAAGTATGCTCAAGTCATATGGTTACAAGTATGCTCAAGTCATATGCTTACAAGTATGCTTAAATGTTAATCATATGGTTAAAGTATGCTCAAGTCATATGGTTACAAGTATGCTCAAGTCATATGCTTACAAGTATGCTTAAATGTTATCATATGCTTACAAGTATGCTCAAGTCATACGGTTACAAGTATGCTCAAGTCATATGTTAACATTTATAATGTTGTCTATAGTAGGTACTATGGAATCATTGACCTCTATTCAGACCGTAGTTGGATGGCACGATGAAAGTCAAGTGCCCAGATAGGTGCTACAACTGAATTTAGAGCCCGTTGCCAAGTGTTTTTGGAGTATGCGTATAGTCACCCGGAATGTATGAATGGTCAGTCGCAGATACGATGTCCATGTTTGAAGTGTAAGAATGTAAATTATATAGACAAAGACGTGGTAAACTATCATTTACTTATTTCTGGGTTCATGGAAAATTACGAAGAATGCTGGTGGACACATGGGTAGAGAAGAGATGGTGGCATCACAGAAGTACACAATTCGGGCAGTAATACTCATCGAATGAATGAAATAGTTCATGATATTGCATGGCCAGATTTTGATTGGGAACAAGGCAGAGAGCAACCTATGAATTCTGATGCCAAAGACTTCTTTAAGTTGTTAGACGAGGGTAGCGAGCCATTGTGGCATGGTTGCACCAAAAATAGTACATTATCTGTAGTGGCGACATTACTTAACAACAAGGCTGATCACAACATGAGCCATGAGTGTTCTGAGTCACTCTTGAAGGCCATTAAGAGTATGTTGCCTGACGGTGAGAAATTACCTTATAACTATTACTTTTGTAAGAAAATGGTGAAGAAGTTGGGTCTTGGATACCAAAAGATCAATGCATGTCCCAACGATTGCATGTTGTTTTATAAGGAAAATGAATAGATGACAAGGTGCACGTTTTGCAGTCATGATCGGTTTAGGCCTAATAAAGAGGGCGTGACTATAAAAAAATCAAGTATACCGTTTAAGATTCTAAGATATTTTCCAATAACACATCGGCTAAAAAGATTGTACATGTCTTCAAGAACAGCTGAACATATGAGTTGGCATGAGAAATCTCCAGCTAAAGATGGAGAACTAAATCATCCCGTAGATGGGCATGCTTGGAAAGATTTCAACTTAGCACATCCTGGGTTTGCATCGGAACCTAGAAATGTGAGGCTTGGAATGTCCACCGATGGTTTTAATCTGTTTGGCCACTCAGCTATTCTGTACTCATTTTGGCCTGTGATTGTTACTTTGTACAACTTGCCTCCTTGGATGTGTATGAAACAACCATACTTGTTTCTTTCTCTCGTGGTTCCTGGTCCTAAGAGTCCTGGAAAGAACTTAGATGTTTACTTGAGACCTCTTATAGATGAGTTGAAGGTATTGTGGGAGGATGGAGTATAGACTTGGGATGTTGCAACGAAAAAAAATTTCAACCTTAGGGCAGCGGTTATGTGGACTATAAGTGACTTCCCAGCTTATGATATGTTAGATGGATGGAGTACACATGGGAAGTTAGCTTATCTGTATTGTATAAAGCATACAAAGTCGTTTAATCTATCAAAAGGTTGAAAGCCTTGTTGGTTTGACTGTCATTGTCGGTTCTTGCCGGTAGATCACCCGTTTCGAAGAAATAGAGAACACTTCAGGAAAGGGAAAGTAGACAATGATATGCCTGCACCGCGATTGTAGGGAATGGAGATACGAGATCGTGTGATGAGATATGTACACATGGGTTAAGTCTCTGAAACTACCAGATGGATATGCGTCAAACATTGCAAGGTGTGTTACGGGTGGGAAATTGAAAGGGATAAAGAGTCATGACTATCATGTGTTCATGGAGAGACTCATGCCTATAGCATTTCGGGATCTGCTTGATAAACCAATATTGGATGCTTTAACGGATGTTAGTCGTTTCTTCAAAGACTTATGTTCAAAATCATTAAATGAGAAGGACATGTCTATACTTGAGAAGAACATCATAGAGATCACATGTAAACTGGAAAAAATATTCCCACCTGGTTTTTTTGATTCCATGGAGCATTTGCAAATCCATCTTCCCTATGAAGCTCGTATTGGGGGTCTAGTTCAATATAGATGGATGTACCCTTTCGAGAGGGTGATGGGAAACCTTAAGAGGAAGGTGAAGAATAAAGCTTATGTCGAGGGGTTGATATGTGAGGCATACAGTTTCGATGAGATATCTACGTTTGTCTCAGACTATTTTCCAAACGAAGTCTTGACAAAGGCCAATCGAGTATCGAGACATGATGATGGGGGAAATGTAGAACTAAATGGTCAGCTCTCTGTATTTGGTTTATCGGGCCGCGCTTATGGAAAAGGGAAGCGCATATTCCTCTCTGAGCAAGAATTACATGCTGCACATACTTACGTTCTTCTCAATTGCGGGGAGATTGATGAATTTTTGAGGACACATGTAAACTTGATAATTTATCTTTTAAGTTGAAAATTAATTATTCCAATATGTTAATGTTTATAACATGGTATAGATTGTACGATGACGAGTTAAAAGTGAAGCATCCCGGTATAACTGATAAAGATATTAAAATCAATCGTGATAAAAAATTTGCACTTTGGCTAAAGGACAAAGTAAGTTCAATTTCTTAAGCACGACATATATATATATATACTTCATGTTAACTATGACTTCATTTAATAAGATGGATTTAATAAGATGGAGTTTTTGTAACTATGACTATGACTAAGGGAACGACAATTCCGGCTAATGTACAAGTCCTAGCTATGGGACCAGACAGGGACCAAGTTAGCCGCAATGGTTATAAAATAAATGGTTGTGAATTTCATACAAAGGCATATGGGCGCGGTAAAAGAACAACGAACTCTGGAGTGTGTGTCCAAGGAGACTGTTAAAATGAGCTTGGTCGTGCCTTTTATGGGGAGTTGGAGGAAATCGTAGAGTTGTCGTATAAAGGCACGTACGGGGGTCTTATTCACTTGTTCAAGTGCTGTTGGTTTGATTCAGAAAAAGGGATACGTGTTGACAGACATGGAATCGCTGATATTGACCTCCATAGGTTCACAGTATTCCAACGAACTGTTTGTTTTACAAAATCAAACAGTACAAGTATACTACACTCCTAGTCCAGTTAGGAAAAGGGATAGACCGCCTACAGATTGGCAAGTTATAATTCATACTCTCGCGCGTAGTCGTGTATAAGTAGTTGATGGGGAGATTTACCAAGAGTAGATGCTTCATAGTCAAACAATAATAAATATGGAGGATGACAATGAAGTAATCCAGTTAGATGGTGGAGATGAACCACATGAATTAGCTCCTGAGTGAATACTTGTGTCAGATGACATTGATACTGAGGAGGAAGAGTTATTGACTGAATCTGACAATGAATCTGAAGCAGATGATGGTTATGAATCTGCAACACGTATACAAGATGATTCTGAATCAGACATTAACACTTGAACAAATGAAATGTATGTTTAGCATTACATGTTTTTTATATCATTGTCATGTTTATGTACTTAACTATTTAAATGCAATTTTTGTTTATTGTCATTTTATATTCATATATACATGTTTATATCACTGTCATGTTTATTGTCATTTTATATATTCATATATACATGTAATCAAATATAACTCATATATACATCTTGAAATTTGTAATATATAGATGGCTTCTAAAGTAGTGCAGAAAAAGCACGGCTTGGGTAGGGGACCTAATCATGTGCCCAAGGCCCCTACTAATCCGGATGATCGAATTCTTATTCAAATTCACCCTCCTCTGAATAGCACGTACAGATTCTTATATATAAGCATTTTAGATTTCATTTTAGATGTAAATTGCTTTAATATATCTACTTATCGTTGATGTAAATTGTTGTATACTATAGTGATTTTTTCAGATAATAAGATCGTCAAGTGCATATCACAATTGTGTTTACAGAATTGGCCTACACCTGTGATTACGTGGGCGAGCACACCTATCGCCCACAAGGATACTGTTTAGGCTGAATTCCAGGTATGTTTTTTTTAATTATGACAGATAATATAATATTCTAATTAAGGATAATTGTTTAGTAATGTTATTATTGTTGTTCTATTTGCAGAAAAGGTATAGATGGGAGGATGCACATGCTTCAGTGATTCAGACATTATTCTGGCAAAAGTGCGCCGTCCGCACCAAGGATAATTTGAACAAAGAAAGACAAAAAGCCCTTCACAATGCCGAGATCGACCATCCAGGCCAGGGAGAGGATTACATGCACGAGCATAGCCCTTGGTGTTGTACGCAGTCCATATGGGCTGAGATGTGTGCCCAATGGAGAGCTGAGAGCTGGGTGAAAAGAGGAAAGACGACCGCCACCAACAGATCCTCGGGTGTACCCGAGGGTGAAAAGGCTAAAGGAACATACAAGGGCGACATTATTTTCACAGTTGCAGCATATCACTGACAAGGTACGTATTTACAAGTTTTAATATGTTTACAATCATGAATTGTAGAAAATATATCACATTTTTACTTAGTAACATTGTGCTATTTTTTGTATAGGAGTTTCAGTCTCAAGGTCAGCCTATCCATTAGCCGGATGTGTACGTGGCCACCCGTGATGGTCTACCTGATGCTATCCAGATAGCGGTAATAAGTTTTAACAACTTAATCTTGTTTATCAATGCTTACAGAATTTATTTTTAACTATTTAATTGTTAACATGATGATAGGATACTTATAAGCGTTTATTGAATGAGCGTTATCCTGAAGGCACTCCACGTCTGCCTATTAATTAAGGGTTGTGGGAGAGGGAGTCTGTTGTGAAGAAAAACTACATTAAAGGTCAAGGACAACGAAGACGCCTATCCTTCAGTGGCTCAGGTTGCTCTTCTACCCAGTCTTCACAGTCATCGAGCCATCCAGCTATTCATACTCCGGCTGACTGTGTGAGAGCTATATGTCGAGATCGAGATCTTCTGAAGATACTGGGCGGGCATCTGGGGGCTCTGAGTCTTAAGGAGTTACTTGAAGCAATAGCGGCAGCAGCAGCAGGATAGCATGGGGATGTCGACGAGGTATAAAATCAATTTGTTGTATATATTATCGTAATATACCAATGTTAACATAGTTAGTATATATTTGTAACTTGTTTTATTATTTTGTTAATTATTGGGAGATCAAGGAGAAGCTAATCAAGACGCTGATGCTTGACGATAGATACAGCTGTGTTTTATAGTTCTTTAAGAATTTTGTACTTTTATATTTATTCATATAAGACCCCAACTTTTATGAATAAAGATGAATTTTCTATAATTATCATTTTTTGAATATTATGGAATGAATTTGATATAATATTATAGTTGTGGGTAATAGTTATAAATTTTGTAAAGTACGAAAGTTGTTATATAATATTCGATTGGTCGGGGAATATTCGCTTTAACAAGGAATATTTGTGCGACAAAGATAATCATCAGTGGACCCCACAATGTAATTATTGGCGATTGAGAAAATGACAAAAATATTTTATGAAAATAACGGCGGAAGTTTTATCGTTAATCGTTGAAACACCCGGTTGTTAAAAGTACAGAATAAGCGTGGTTGCATAGTTGCACACCAGTATTGATTATTGATGCTTACGTGAGAAGTCACTCGGTTTTGTTCAATTATTGCTTGAAAGAATTGTTGCATAGTATCTCACGTTAATTGATTCAATTATTGTCGATATTTTATATATTATTAAATCAATAATTGAGACGACAAAGTTATTAATATTATTATTTGAAATATTAACGATGTCTGTAAGTTCGCCAGGAGAGGTTTGGTCACCTAATTGCACGCCAATAGGAGAAATCCTTATTGAAAGCCCCTCTTTCCTCGGAAACGACACGGTCGATTAATAGTGTGAATTATAATAATGATGATGAAGTTTTGTTTTATTAGTATTATTAATGTAATAAAATAGAAAAACTTTTTATATAAAATAGAATACTTGTATAAAGTTATTCATTTTATTAGACTATAAATAGAATATATTATATTCTATTATGCATAGTGTTTTGCATAGTAAAATCTTTTTTATATAAAATGAATACTTTTATAAAGTTATTCATTTTATTAGACTATAAATAGAATATATTATATTTTATTATGTATACGGTGTTTGAATACTACTGCATAATGTTTGTATAGTAAAATCTTTTTATATAAAATGAATACTTTTATAAAATTATTCATTTTATTAGATTATAAATAGAATATATTATATTTTATTTAAAAGATTTTGTTTTATTAGAATATTTTATAGTAAACCAATACTGGACCGTCTGCTTAAAAGTAAATCAATCTGACCGCTCAGAATTAGTTACTATTCAGTCCATTCTCCTATAAATAGAAGCTCATTCCTTCATTATTTCTTACGAATTCACTCAAACTCTAGAGAGAGAAAAACTATAGAGAGAAAGAAGAAAAGTATTCTGCTACTTCACTACTCTTATATCCAGTTTGTTCTTAGGTAAGGGGTATTATTTCTTTCATATTCATGAAGAGAACTTCTGTTATTCCATTCTTTATTATTCTGTTGGAATAACCTGTATATGCGGTCTACCTTATACTTGGTAAAATTCTTCTGTTATTCCTTCTTTATTATTATGTTGGAATAACCTGTCTATGCGAAGTACCGCAAACATGATGAAATTCTTCTATTATTCAATTTTTTATTATTCTGTTGGAACATCCTGTCTGTGCGTTTATGCATGACCTGGTTCCGTTATTTATTATTCTGTTGGAACATCTCTGTCGTCAAGAATTTCGCTTTGACTTCGTTTTCGTTATTTATTATTCATTGGAATATCCTGCTTTGTGCGCTTACGCACGACCGTTCCGTTATTTATTATTACATTGGAATAACTTTGTCTCATCGCAAATCTATCGCATGCTTGGTGATTTCTTTTGTTATTCCATTCTTTATTATACTTAGTTGGTTAAAGTTTTGTCTTTTATACTCCATGAAATTAGTGGAATATCCTTGATATTTGTGCTTCATCCAGTATCTTTTCATAGAAATATTCTTCTGAGCATTCTTGAATTTTACTCCACAAAGAAGTATCATGTTGACAATTTGGACGTTATTTGTTCCTGGATAAATTTATTCTTGAACTTGTTTTATTGAATTCTTATATCATTATCATCATCCTCATGTTTATATTATGTTGAAAGTCATCTGTGGCCTGTAGTTCATAGATGGACTTGGTATGATTATGACTAGGGATTAATCGGTATAATCATGATCGTAATGTTACAAATGATGTGGTAAAAGTCCTCACTGGCCCGTAGTGCATTGATGGACAGTTGTTGGCATGATCATGACCATTGATGAATACACGAATATCCTTGGCCCGTAGTGCATGGATAATTTGTGGTTGTGATACTAATGAATATCCTTGGCCGTAGTGCAGGGATGATGTGAATTATTTATTAAGCTGAGTCCCAGCGATAAAAGTGATGAAAAACCTTTTAAATTATAAAAGATAGTAGATTTTATTCTCTACTTGACTCTTTTAATGGATTGCTTGTTCCACTGCAGTTAAACTTGATGTTTGTTATATTGTATCAGTTTAACACTGTTGAAGGCTAATGATAATTTGTTCTGTATTATCTTAGTCATAATATTTCTTACTGGGCTAGTTGAGCTCACCCTTTTACTTTCATTGTTCTCTTCAAGAAATGAGAACGTAGTAGGGACTAGTCGGGGAACGGAGTGACGGTCCAGATAATAGAATTAGTAGTCCTCACTATTCTGTTAAATAGTGTGATAATAAATGTAATGAGGACTCAATTGAGTGTGGATATTGTCTAGATGACAATATTTGTATTAAAACTCACAACATATATTTTGTCGTATTTTACACGACTGTTGTATAATTAAGTTGTATTTGATTTTTGTACCATGTATTTGGCGACTCAAGATAGGTGATGTATACCTATTTTGGGGGCGTCACAATTCATGTTACTTAAACATTAGATTTGTTTATATTTATTCAATTCATATTGGTTTAAAGGTTTATATACTAGTTTGGTGTATGTGTCGCGGATGATTGTTGTTTACATTATTGTGCAAGATGTTTATATTGTTGTGTATGTGTGTTGGGATAAAGCAGGTACAAAATAGGTACATGTTTTTTGGGAATTTTGCTAAATAACAAAAATATGGTTTTTTAGTTTTTTCAAATCAGCGACCGCATGCGGTCGCTGATATTCATCAACAACTGCTAAACATTTGAGGTATCAATGACGCACGCGGTCATCGTGATTAATGATCAATACGACACGTGGACCACGTCAGCCTTTGGCCTTGAGCCATGCTGACTCAGATTAGCGACCGAAATGATGGATTCGGTCACTAATAGAGGTCGCAGACATATCGGTCGCGAATAGTGGTCGCTGGTGTGCACATCAGCGACCAAATTATATGCGTCGACTATCCGCAACTACAGTCGGTCGCTGATAGGTATCTGCGACCGAAAGCGGTCGCTGATAGACCCTTTTCTTGTAGTGTAAAAATCATTTGAAAATATATTAAAGTGTTAGAAAATATTTTAAGTTATTTTGAATGACTATTAATATTTTGGGATTGATTTCATTATTAATAAATATTAATGATAATAAATTTATTTAATAACTTATAATATTGTGACACGGATTTCATTAATATTTTAAATTTATAAATATTAATAATAATGGAATTATGTGGTTATTAAATTATTTAAAAATGATATTAATAATTGAAAAATCATTATAAATGACAATAATTATCTAAAAATTATTATGAGCTTTCAAAAAATATTTTGACTAATAATTAAATTATTTAAAATAATATTGAAGCATATAAGTGGAGTCTTATTGATAATAGGCATGATAATTATCCGATTAGGTAATCGGGATGTCGAAATAGTACCGAACTCAACTCAGACTGTAATAGTTTGACTTGATATTAGGTCTTATGTGTTTTATTGACTATTAGGGATATGTGCTTATGTGTTTAAGGTATATTATAACTGTAATTAGCAGTAGTATATGTGCTGATATTATTCTATTTGGGAGATCGATATTATCAATATTAGGTGTCAACGTTAGGATTTTTATTTGTCCCTTTTCTTTTCTTGTTTTTGGTGTTCTCATGTTATGTGAGATTTGTTTGAAAAAACAAATGAAAAAGGTCCGACATGTATCATGTCGACGATTTAACTGTAAGAGTCGCCAGTTGGTATTTTTAACTGGTTGCACCAATGCAACCAAGAAAAGGTTTGCACATTGACCCAGTGATATGACACTGCTAAACGTGTCTGTGAAATAGAGATTTATTTAGGTTCGGGGGCTTGATTATGTGGAGGGAAGGTGTTAGGCACCCCCCGACATCTGTGTTGCCACGGTGACCGCCACTTTTCAAGAAACTGTTATATGAATGTGTGTGTGTGTGTGGATCAATGTGCAATTTATTTGGAAGTAGTGCGAGGCCTCATTCGCACCTATATACAAAGGGTTTGGATTTCTAGAAAAATTCAGTTTTTTAAACATGATATAGCAGTGAAGTTTTGTAAAAGAGGTTTTTCAAACCCTTTGCTCAATAGTAATTGAGACCTTTTCATACTTCAGTTTTATTATTAAATGTTCGGCTTGTTTGCTTTTATTTTCGAGATGCAAGGCATCTTCGATAATATATATATATATATATATATATGGACATGATCAACCACCACAAAGCACCTCTATGGGGGATCAAAAATATAAATAAAGCAATAAATGTGATCAATCGCTACGAAGCTCGAACTTACAGAACTTTAATCTGAGCATCTGAATGAGGTATACAAGACCATCTTTGGACTGCTATTGTCGAGAGTTACGCAATGACATGGGATTAGAGGTTGTATAAAGTTAGGAAGAGGGGACCATGCCCATGGTCTTCAACCTTCAAATTCTATCTGGTGTGCTGCCACGCGTAAGAGTCACTCGGGATTGGAACTCCTTGGCTCATGTGGGACATTTTTGTGTAGCAATGTATGTATGAAATGTTGAGACGGCGCACTGGGGTTGAGGTGCCAAGATGTCGATTTTGCCTCTCACCGGGGTTATCTCCGGTTTTGGGCTGATTGCAGATGTTTCTCAGGGTTACATCTGAGATTGGACAGCTGCAAGTGTTTGAATTCCGCAAGGTCTTCTGTAAGTGTGCATGTCTTCCTGGTGTTAACTCCGGGTCTTTGGAATGAGTACCTCGGGAGGAGGTCTGAGATTGAAGCTGATTGCATGCATTTGAAACAAGCATTTCTGGAGTTATTGCCGGAACTGCAATGACGTTCCTTGGGGTTATCTCCAAGGATGAAACTCGGGGTTATCTCTGAGGTTGGAATTGATAATCCCGGTGTGTGTTCTGGGGTTGAAACTAAACTTCTGGTAGTATCCGGAATGGATGTGAGTTATCTTCTAGGGTTATCTCCGAAAGATGAATCTGCCCTCCTGCAATGTTAGTAACAGGTGTGCAGAAAATTTTGAGTGTCTACAGATGCCCCTCTTTATCATATTCATGCAATGCAAGGCATGAATAGGATAAAGAATCCTAGACACTTGAAATGCAACAAGATAAACATGATGCTATGTGCAGCAACATGATGCAAATGCATGATGCATGTATGTTGTTAGATTGTTTCCCAACATGATGAAATGATTGTCGTTTCCCTGTTAATCCTGCCGGAGATGACAATCAGTGATGTCTTGGACATGCGATTCAAGTCTTCAAGAATGTTGACGTTGGGGTTATAACCAAAGTCCTGGATCCTTGATACAGACTTTACTCTGAAGTTGTGCCTCTCGTGTGTAAGAGATATGTGGGGTTAAAGCTTTGTCTGTTTGAGGATGTGTATAACATATACCACGATCCTGTCAGAGTTACTGCCAACCGTATGTATTGTCAGGGCTGCCTAACCTTCACTGATGTGTGTATCACCGGATAGATCCCTGCTGGGCAAACTGTCAAGGCTGCTTGACCTTCATTGATGTGTGTATTACTGGTTGCATTGCATTGTGACCCCCGTCGGGGAAGGTTATGGATAAGTGCACTAATGGATGAGATCATCGAATGGCCTCCGATGCTTCAATGGGTTTACTTGCCATCAGTTGAAATGATGTTAAGGCTGCTTGACCTTCATTGACACGTACAACAATGGTTGAATTGCATTGTGACCCCCGCCGGGGATTCATTCATAAACGAATAATGCGTTGTAACCCCCACCGGGGATACGTGGATGATTAAAAGTTTGCGTTGTGACCCCCTCCGGGGATACTTTATCAATGTTTGAAATCAGCGTTGTGACCCCCGCTGGGGATACTTTATCAATGAATGACTTCGGCATTGTGACCCCCGTTGGGGAACACGCCTTTTAGGGTTACGACCCTGTGTTTGGCGGCATCAAACCTGTGTGAGGCATTGCCAAGCATGATTTGCAAAAGCCGAGCTCATCGGTATAATAGGCCTTGCATTCAGGCGAATACCATTGAGTGATGTGCGGAGCCAGAGTTTGGCCATTGAAAACCAAGATTCCAAGCTATTCTGCTCAATCGTGTAGCATTTTTATTCCTAATTTGGCCTTTTTAGCTTATGAGACCTCCTTTACAACTCGAACTGAACTGAGCCAGAGATGTGGGACCCATGTAGGGGTGCCGTAGGTACACCTGCGACCAACCGTGGGTATGTAATGCCTGCGGGTTACTTTCATAAGTCATTTTCAAGCTGCGCTGCGAAGGAAATCCGAGAGCTTTTCTTCAGATCTGCTGAGTTCGAGCGACTTTCCTTTCTAAGGTGATTTAGAGACTTGTTGTCCAGATATTATGGATCTGGATCAGCTGAGTAGTTCCCACAGGACCACTTCTGGTGTACGGAGAAGGGCTTTTGAAGTGCCTCAACTCCGTTCTGTTAGACAGCCTCGTCATTTGGTGGAGGTGGTGATATGTCCTATCCAGGTTGAAGTGCTGGATGTCGAGGACGAGGAGGAGGATGTACCGATTGAGGTTCCAGCTCCTACTGCACGTGTTCCCCATAGGGATTTTCCAGACATTGAAGTGGCAAACCCAGAGCTGCTGGGTGATTTGAGTCGACACACTTCAGTTTACCTGCACGTAAACGAGGTATAAAGTTAGATCTTAATCTTCCTTATTTCCTATTGATGAGGAGTAAAGTGTTCTGATGTTGATCTGCATTTGATGTAGGTTCCTGGCTTTACACAGCCTCAAGGGAACTGGTTCAGCATCCACTCTATGTATTAGGCTTTGCATGGTGACTATAGAGCGATTGTACATGGCTGGGGATTCGGGACGTTCTTTTCCATTCTTCCCCGTCGTTGTCCCTAGGGTTGCCTCAGGGCATTGTCTGAGCATTGGTTTTACCAGACTCAGTCACTTTATTTACTGGACTGTGAGGTGATGATGACGCCAATAGATTGGCGGTTTATTACATGTATGGAGTTTAGAGGGGATCTAGTGCCTTGTACGATAGATATCACCCCTACTACCGTCATATCCTTGCTAGGAGTTCCGGCAGAGGCGCTCAAGGGGCAGGACTGTTCGCATAGGTCCCTTGAACGTAGATGCTATGAGCAAGTTATTGAGTGAGCCCATACCCGATGATGTGAGAGTCATGGATTGCATTCTTCGGCGATTGTTCCTGATGATTATGAGGGGCTGCTTCATAGCAGATAACTCTTTTATGGTGTCCTTCGCTTTGATCAGTGCCACTCGACACGTGGACCGTATAGGAGATTATGATTGGGGTTCTTACACCTTCGCCTACTTTCTCAAGGGAATACACATGCGATCGCAGTGCTTGACCGAGGCTTGGTTAGGATTCTACCCATTTCTGCTAGTGAATATTTCTCTTGTCTTTTCCCATGTATAGGTTAAGAGTGTTGACTGACAGCAGATGTTTGCCTTGGTGTTGGTAGTTTTGGGCCTATGAGAGGCTTCCATATTTGCATCTAATGAACGTGTTAGGTTTAAACACCTATCCACGAGGAAGGAGATGGAATCATTCCATACTAGCGGAGGTCCTTGTTGCTGAGGGTTTTACTCATTGTCGCCTACAGCTGGAGTTGTTGACAGCGGGTGTCATCATGTGGGTTCCCTACTCTTGGGAGCATTTGAGCATTGGATTTAAGGATGGGTACCCGACTGGTGTTGAGCACGTGATTTCCACCCATAGGATTCCTCTCTTCATGGATGGAGGATGGGAGCTCTATTTAGGAGAGCGTGCTATCAGGAGCACTACAGGAGATATTCGCATGTTGATCTTACCTCCTGCTAGGCGTTATTAGCCTGTTTTGCAGTCATCCGTTATTGATATCCCATTATTGGGGATTTAAGGTTTCACATTATCAGAGGGTCCTTGCACTCAGGAGATTTTCTAGCATTGGTGTTTCCCTCGTACCATTGGAGCTCAGACCCACGCCACTCAGTTCATGGGGGATATGGTTCCAAGATCCATGATGATGATGGATTGGCTAGCCTATGTCAGAGATCCAACTCATGTGACACAGATTGATAGTTTGAACCGGCAGTTGGACTGACCACATTTCTTTATCCGACACTTGGGCAGAGATCCTCCAAAGGTAGATACTTTTGATCCTTCTAGCTCTCGCGCTGGCCCCTCACATCACCCATATGGTTTTGCCGGTGCAGATCCTCCCTTATATAGGCCTGACATCCCTGTGGATAGAGATCTAGTGACTCAGGAGGAGTTACATCAGGTGGATAGTATTGATGATGTAGACATTGACACCATTGTCTTCTTTTGATGTATATTCTTGTTATCTCTTTTGATAGGCCTCTGTTAGAAATTGAGTAGCTTCGCCCCATTCTCGCTATATCTTTGATTGGCCTCTTTTAGATGTAGGGCGAATGTGCCCCATTTCCCTGTATTTTAGTTGTATAGAGATGTATTAGATGATGATATATTTAGGAATTATGTACAGTTTTCCATTCCCTATATCATATTGTCATCTATTTTATCATACATGTTATTATGTTATGCATATGTATGTATGTCTAGAGATATTCAGCATTGACCCCGGGATGGTCTTATGACATGGCCCGTACAGATGTCTTCTTTGACAGTTAGCCGTATTGATCATACCCCACCATTTTCGGTGGCATCTAGTATGCAATCGTGGTATGATAGCATGTCACCATTAGATAGGGTGACTGTAGATCATTTGTTTTAGCATACTATGACCCTGTTGATGTTTCAGGTTCCCATAGGATTCGTGGAGGGCATGCTGGAGCACTGGGTATCGGAGAGACATGTTTTCTGATTTGGGACCCAGGAGTTGACTCCTACTCTGGAGGAGTATGCACGTTTGACGATGCTGCCACTAGATAGACCTTGCGTGCATATGGTGATTGGAGACATGAGTAGGCAGTTCATGACCCTCACTGGATTGAGGCGTAGGGTGGTGCAGGATGAGCTCACATCTGGCCACGTTATATCCTAGCATTTTCTGTTTGACATATTTTCTGTTTGACATATTTGGCTCTGAGGATGGAGGAGTATGCATGGGTGTTGTTTCACCCATGATATAGCCATGTCATACTCCTTTCAGCCGGCTGAGTGTACAGATGCTACATCTTGGTCAGCTTTCCTGGCAGGGATCGGAGATCCGTTTTCTATATTGTCGTGTATAAGGCTTAGGTCACCCTACAACTTCATCACTCATACTCCGGGCATGGATTATCTTCCTCTGGTTGGTTTGAGAGGCATGATTACTTACCACCCACTGGCTGTGATGTGTCAGTTTGACCAGTTTCAGGATTTTCATCCTTTTAAGGGGGCATCGAGTCAGCGCTTCGCTTCTCGCCACTTATCAGCAGAGGACAGATCCATGCTATATGCCTGTTGGGATCAGCGAGAGCTAGCTGAGCTTTCTGTCAGCCATCCGGGTTGTTCTATAGAGTATTCTGCATGGATGGGGACAGAGACCGCATCGGCTGCGGTAGTATCCACAGTGCAGGAGACTGATTCCGATGATGAGGAGCCTATGGAGGAGGTTGATATTCCCATCGAGGAGGATTTGACTGCTAGGTTTCCAACATTTGTGATGGATTCTCCCACTACGAGTGCTACTGTGATTTAGCATTCAACATAGTATTTGGAGCAGAGTCTACATCTGATGACCTTTGAGAGAGATCAGGCTAGGGCCTTGATCTTGATAGCTCTTGATGGGAGAGACGCAGCTCTATTAAAGAGAGACGAGGCTAGATCAGCTAGAGATGCATTGATTGTAGAGCGGGATCCTGTCCTATCTTCTGAAAATTTAGACGTCACATACAGTACTTTAGTGAGTTCCCTTACAACTGGCATCCTTGCCGGTATGAGTGCATACATTGATGAACATCATGCCACCATACAGTTAGCCTCGGATCTGCTAGCTCGTGTAGATACCATTGAGCAGGAGCTTGCGGCGTTACCTCTTTCTTCAGAGAGGGAATGCTATGTTAGATCTAATAGTCCACATACACATAGATCTGTAGATAGACTTTTATTTTCCTACACAGACTAGCTTAGCCATTTTGTCATGTACAACACATATTTTATATATCAAATAGTATTATATATAGCTGAGAAATATATTTTGATTTACTTCCCTTTCAGTTGTGCCTTGATACTTGCTTGATATTTTCCTGTTTCTTTAGAGCTTGTGATCTTGATGCATTCTGAAGTCATCCTTGATGTGTGAACATTGAGACATCGCAGGATTTCTCAGAACTGATCATTGATCTGTGTGTATCTCTACCATCTTTGGTGTCTTGGGACTGGTTTCTGTATGGAAATGTGGAGAGGAGTGTGTCTTTTCCTCTCTGAGATTGACCGCACCACAGATGATCGCCAGTACTTCTATTGGTGAGAAGCCTAGTTAATTCTATCTCTTATGGATTGGTGTTTCTCTTTGAGGCACAACCGAAGATTAGATGGTCACCGAATGTCTTATTTATAAGGAGAGGTCAGGTAGTTCCATCCCTTTGGTCTGAAGACAATGAAATGTGGTGGATTGAAGTTTAATCCCAGTACCGTGTGACAAGTATTTTTTTTCTGGTAGGGGGTTAGACCAAACCATAAATGGCTACCTACGTACTCCTATTGAAAAGGAGATCAGGTTTGCGTAGTTCGAACCTAGTGTAAGAGGTTAACGGTGAATGTGAAAGGCAGATGGGTGTAGAAGCTTTATTGATGAAAAAGGGTGTAGAAGTGTTTTTGTGGTTTTTGTTTTTGTAGAAAAAGGACAAAAATGTTTTTGTTGTTTTTTTATTGCGACCAGGCCATATAAAATATGGTTGCCTATGTACTCCCAGGTATCAGGGAGATCAGGTCAATGTAGTTCACCACTTAGGATGTATTGCAGCCAAAGAGAAGTATGAATCCCATGTGCAGGCTATACTGTGGGGAGAAGAAAGTTTGATCCCATGATTGGGACAAACTGCAGGTGTGGAAAAAGTTTGATCCCGTCTTCAGGATAAAGTGCAAGCGTAGAAAAGTTTAATCCCACCTTCAGGATAAATTGTAGTTGTGAAAGGTTCAATCCCTGGGGGGATAACAAAAATTGTGTGAAAGGTTTTAAATGAGGTGAAACCAGGCTGTTGGTTTGAAGTGTATGTTTCCCTGAGGGGCATAAGAGTATGTAGAAAGGGTTAGAAAACAGGAATGACTGGTGATTTGATGATCAAAAATCAGGATGTTTGCTTGACGAAAACCTCAAACATAATACCGTTTCACGGTGTCCGAGTTGATAAGCTATGGAAATTCATCGCCATCCATTTCCTGTAGTCTGAGAGTGCCTCCTATCAATACCTCCTTGACAACAAACGGGCCTTCCCAGTTAGGAGAGAATTTTCCCTTAGATTGATCTTGGTTGTCAATGATCTTCTTCAAAACCAAGTCGTGTTGTTTAAATTACCGTAGCCGGACTTTCCCGTTGTAGGATCATGCGATCCTTTGCTGATATAACTGACCATGGAAGATAGCCGCGGTTCGCCATTCGTCTATTAGAGCCAATTGGTGATACCTATCTTGTACCCATTGGTCTTCATCCAACTGAGCATCCATCAACACTCTAAGGGATTCCATTTCCGCCTCTGTGGGGGGCACTGCTTCCATCCCATAGGCTAATGAGCAGGGGTTGCCCTAATGGAAGTACGCATTGAAGTTCTGTAGGCTAATAAAGTCAGAGGCAAGAGGTCAGGCCATCCTTTGTGGTTGGCTGGCATTTTCTGCATGATCTTCTTAATATTTTATTAGCCGCTTCAACAACACCATTCATCTTTAGATGGTAGATGACAGAGTTAAGGTGTTTGATGTGGAATTTACTGCATAACTCCTCCATCATTTTGTTGTTGAGGTTTTTAGCATTATCTGACACAATGACCTCTAGTTGTCCATATCGACAGACGATATTGTTTCTGATGAAAGCAATGATGACTTCTTTGGTAACCCTGGGGAAGGACGCTGCTTCTACCCATTTGGTGAAGTAGTCGATCATGGTGAATATGAATCGATGTCCATTACTGGCTTTGGGCTCGATGGGCCCGATCACGTCCATTCCCCACATTGAGAAGGGCCATGGCGAACTCATGTTGTGGAGTTCCCTTGGAGGGGCATGGATAGCATTTCCATGAATTTGACATTGATAACACTTTTTGACGTGATCATCACAGTCAGCTTTGAGCGTAAGCCAATAATGCCCGATTCTGAGGATCTTCTTAACAAGTAGGGGTCCGCTCATGTGTGGGCCACATATTCCACCATGGATCTCATCCATAAGCCTCTGAGCTTGGTCTTTGTCCAGACATCTAAAGAGACCTAATCCTGCATCTCTTTTGTAGAGTGCATCTCCGCTTAGGTAGAATTTCATAGAAAGTTAATGGATCCGCCTCTTTTCAGTCAGGCTTGCCTCAGCGGGTGTAGATCCATCTCGCTGATACTCCGTGATATGTTTATACCAAGGGTTGTGGATGGGGGGTAGTTTATCCGATACTTCTCCAACATAGTTCCCATATGCTGGGGTCTTTTGTAGGGAAAATGTGATGCTTGGCATGTTTTCCTTGTCATGTATGTGAATCAAGGAGGACAATGTTGCTAGTGCATCCGAAAAATCATTCCTATTACGAGGAATGTGTAGAAAAGAGATTTCTTCGAACTCCAAAGCCATCTGTAGAACTTGCCGATGGTAAGGCAGCAAATGCAGTTCTTTTGTTTGATAAATTCCTGTGAATTGCCAACTCTGAATCCCCAAAGACAGTTAACCACCTGATGCCCATTGAACAGGCAAGTTTTAGCTCCATGATCTGACCTTCATACTCGTGTGTGTTGTTGGTCTTGATAAACTATAATTTGACGGGCGACGGATACTACTCCCCTGTGATCGGACACTTTAGAATTTGCTCGGCTCAGAGCCTTATTATGTGTTAATGACTCCATCAAAATACATTTTCCACGTACGACATGCATCGTACTGATGGTGTTGTTGAACTGTCATTACCCCTTCATCTGGGAAGTATATTTCTAAGGGTTTATAATCCCCTATAGGTGCGGCGGCCAGTTGATCCGTAATTCCTTGGCCGTTGACAAACTTTTTCATCACGTAGACGATGTCAAATTGCTGTAGGATCAACTGCCATCTGGACAGCTAACAATTTAGTATGGGCTTACTAAACACAAACTTTAGAGGATCCACACAGGATATGAGATGGGTTGTGTGACCATGGAGGTAATACTATAACCTCATGGAAGCCCATGCTAAATCACAACAAGTCTTCTTAATCAGAGTGTACTTGTGTTCACTACTGCTGAATCTTTTACTGAGGTAATAGATAGCTCGTTCTTGGCCTCTATCGTCTTTTTGCCCCAACATGCAGCCCATAGCATTGTCATTAATGGACAGGTACATGAACAGGGGAACACCATCCCTCGGAGGTACCAAAATAGGAGCGTTAACTAGTTGTTCTTTGATTATAAGGAATGCTTTCTGACACTCATCGTTCCATTTCATGGAGGAGTTCTTCCTTAACAATTTGAAGATGGGCTCACAGGTTGATGTGAGTTGAGAAATGAACCAGCTAATGAATTTGATTCTTCCCAAAAATCCCCATATTTCCTTCTCTGTCTGGGGAATGGGCATTTCCTTGATGGCCTGGATTTTGGTGGGATCCAACTCAATCCCTTTGTGGCTGACTAGGAAACCTAGCAACTTGCCTGATTTAACGCCAAAGGCGTACTTGGCTGGATTCAACTTCAAGTTGAACTTATGTAACCTGTTCAAGAGCTTTTTAAGATGGTCTAAGTGGTCTTTTTCCCTTCAGGACTTGACAATGATGTCATCCACATAGATCTCTATCTCTTTATGCATTAAATCATGGAAAAGAGCCGTCATAGCTCGCTGATAGGTTGCCTCGACATTGATGAGGTCGAATGACAACCGTTTGTAGCAGAAAGTTCCCCAAGGCGTGATGAAAACAGTTTTCCCACGGTCCTCCTCAGCGACCATAATCTGATGATACCCCGTAAAGCAATCCGCAAAGGAGTACATGTCGTATTAAGCAGTATTATGTATAAGAATGTGGATAAAGGGTACGTGAAAGCTATCTTTAAGGCAAGCTTTGTTCAAATCCTGGTAATCCATGCAAACTCATACCTTTCCTCCTAGTTTAGGCATGGGAACAATGTTGGATATCCATTTCGGATATGTGGACACCATGATAATGCCAGCTTGAAATTGTTTCACAATTTCTTCTTACACCTTTAAACTCCACTTAGGTTTCAATCGCCTGAGCTTCTGCCTGACTGGCTTAAATCCCTTTTTAATGGGAAGGCGATGAAGGACAGTGTTAGTGAACAAACCCACCATGTCTTCGTGAGACCATGCAAACACATCCTGAAATTAGGTTAATAGCGCAACCATGTCATTTCGTTTGTTTGGGGTGAGGTCTGAAGCAATCTGGATTAGTTTAAGGCTTTCTAAGGTTCCAAGATTGAAAGAAGTGGTTTGGTCAAGGTTGGGTTTAGGTTTGTCTTCGACCCATTCCTTAATCTCCTGAGGTGTCTCAATGTCCTCTTGGATTTCCATCAAGTCTGAGTCCAACTTTTCATCAAAGTAGCAGTCCTTATAGAGAAAAGGCACCTCATAAGCAAGTACATGCACATCTAAATTCAGAGTCCTAAAAGGAAATATGCTTTCACTTAATATATGAAACTGTTTAATCATACACAAGTGTTAGCATGTACTAATAAAATAACTGCTAATACTGTACAGAAAAGTAAGTAATTAAAGTTATCTACAGGGCAGAGGGATTTCTGCCCGTTTTACCCTCGTCGACCAATGCATGGAGTGCTGCTCCAATTATCGTGGGCAAAGTCCTGATGGACTGTAGTGATGGGGGGGTTGTCATCGTCCTCCTTTTTCCCGAATGATGACCATAACATCTAGGCAATCATCTTCTGGGTGTATCTGTTTGTATGTTCATCGTAGACAATGATGCGTATGCCTGACATCATCAAGGAAATGTCATGTTTACATTTTTGTTCCCTTTCTTCCACTTCTGGATCAGGAATTAGAACCACTTTTGCTTTGAATGGTACTGGTTTAGGAAACAGCATGGCCAGAACATGGGCTGGCACCTTTACTGGAGAATGTATTAGCTCATGAGGTGCAAGTGGAGAAAATCGCCGTGTGGCGGAAGCATGAGGAATCTGCTTATGCTTATGAGGATTCCTGTGACTGGAACTGGCAGAATAGCCTAGTCCGGCTGTCCCAGTTTGACTGGACACTTGAATAGGGTGCTTAATACCTTGCTAATTTTTACCAAGCCCTTATCCAGGCTGATGACCCAATGACATCATTTCTTGAGTGGCCGACATAACCTCGGAAGAAATCTTGGGTACGGGAAGTTGTGGTCCAATAGGATGGTAATGCGTGTTACTCACTTCCAAAGTATGAAAACTGGCCATCTCAACTTTTGAATTAAAGCTGATGATTGGTAGATCTACTTGTTCAGGACATTTCAGCTCAGCGTTGACAGTGACTAGGCTATTGTTGACAATGTATTTGAGTTGTTGATTTAGTGTAGAAGGGACGGCTCCAGCCATTTGGATCCATGGTCTCCCCAATAGCAGGTTGTATCCTGAATCTATCTTGAGGACATGGAAAGATACATTGAATGTATTTGGACCAATCTCAATTGGCAGCTCTATCCCTCTGACAGAATTTCGCCGGGATCCATCAAAAGCTTTGATAACTGTATGGCTGCTTTAGATCCATTTGAGAATGACATTCATCTTCACCAAGGTGGCATAAGGACAGATATTCAAAGACGAACCTCCATCTATCAGAACTCCAGCTAACATACACCCGGAGGATAAAACTGCGATGTGCAATTACTTGCAATGACCGGTCCCTTGGGGCGGTATGTCATCATCAGTGAAGGATATCACATTGTTGTTAAAAATGTGATCAATCAGATGTTGAAATGTTTCCACATCCACTGATTTTGGTAAGTAGGCTTCTTTCAAAACCTTCAATAAGATCTTCATGTGATCGTTGGAAGAGAAAATCAAGTCCAATATTGAGATCTGATGCAGATCTTCTCTTAAGCTTAGAACCACCTTGGCTTCATTATAGCCTATAGTGCGGAATCTTCCCCTTTGCTATTATGGCAGACTTCATCACCCTCTGAAGAAGATACAGTGGATTTTCCTTCGACACTGTAGCAGTAGTATGAGATGTGGATCCTTCAGCTTCTCCATAATTCCATGGGACTTTGTATAAGCTGACAACAGGATATTGTGGTATGAAGGGTAAAGAAATTGGCTCTGGTGCAGCCACTTTCAAAGGATTGTCAGCTCCTTTAAGTTGAATTGCTTGTATGGGAAATGGTTTGACAGTCTCATCAGCCTCAATGGATATAACTACTACTAGCACCTTCCATTTAGTAGGACAGGTATTCCCACTCTCGAGTATCACAATGTCATCGTCTGTCAACTGCAGGACACCGCTATCAATTAGATTCTGAATAAGGTGGCGGAGTTCCTAACATTCTTCTGTGCTGTGACCATGAGAATGTGAATGATATTGACATACTCCATCGGAGTTGAACCTTCTTGAACGGGGATTGATTAGAGGTAGAAGGGAGGTAATTCTTCCTTTGTTGATTAGCATCTGAAATATCTCCTCCATAGGTTGGCCCAGGTATGTAAATTCCCTTTGATTGGCAAAATCCCGATGGGCTTTAGCATCTGCTCTCTTCACAACCTTATCCTCCATAGCTTCACTCTCTGAAGGTGATGGTGGAGGATTCATAACAAAAGGAAGGAGATAGGCATGCTATTGGCTAATTAACTAGCGTGTGACTTGATGCTGATGGGTCACCAGTTCTGCCAATTATTCAATTTGCTTACAAAGAGCTTTCATCTTTCGTTCTATAGCAAATTAGAACTTTACGTATTCCCATCTGTCAACACGGTCTTTTATAGTTTGGGATGATTCACCATTAAAATTGGAACTCTGTCCAGAGCTCTAACTAATCTTGTTGACCTTTTCTTCTTTGTGTTGAGGAAGAGGGTTGTCTTGCACATGAGGTTGATCTGGTTTGGTAACCACGATCTCACCGTTGTTTATTAAATCTTGGATCTTGTGTTTCAAGGCCCAACAATCTTGAGTATCATTTCCAGGTGCCCTGGCATGATAAGCACACTTTCGAGTAGCATTGAAACCCCTCCCATTAGGGTTGGCTGGTGGAAGAAGACGTGTGATTTTCTTCTGAGTAGTCAGAAGAACAAGAATATTCTCGAGCGAGTCCCCTAAGGGTGTGAACGTTCAAGGGTGCTTTGTATCTCCACCTTTAGGCAATGGAGGGTTTAAAGGTTGTGCTTGGAAAATGGAGTAATTTCTCCCCTGTATAGGCATGTTCTGACTGCCTTTTTGACCTTGTAGTATCAAGGAAACATCCTCCTCTTTCTTTTTATGCACCCTCCGGGGGTTGTTTCCATAAGATCTGGATTGGATTTGCTCAGCAACTGCTTTTAGAGAGGCTAGGTCTTGAATCTTTCCTGACTTCAATCCCATCTTAGCCATCTCTTCGTGCTTGATCATTTTAGAAAATGGTTAGTTAATACCAGCTAAGACTCTTTCATAGAAAGGAGCTTCTTGTATGTCTATGAAAGTTATAACCATTTCTAACTCTGTTATGGAAGGAATAACTTGAGCAACAAGGCACCTCCACCTTTGAGTGTACTCTCTGAAAGACTCATTGGACTATTTCTTGACCTTGGTAATTTGGTACCGGTCAGGAGCCATCTGAGATAGAAAACTGTACTGAGTGAGGAAGGCGTGAGCTAGCTCTTCCCAACTATTTATCTTTGAGTTGTCTAATCTGGTATACCATGAACGGGCTTCTCCAGTAAGACTCTTCTAGAGCAGCTGCATTTTGAGCTTCTCATTTTCAGCATAAGATCCAAGTTCTCTAATGAACACCTTCAAATGTGTATAAAGATCCCCTAATCCATCATACTTTTCAAAGTCAGGTGTTTTGAATTTCTCTAGATAATGAACACCAGGGAATATGCAAAGGTCAGCATATGAAACACTTCCATGTGTTCCAATCCCTTTGAGAGCACAGATAGTTTCTTCCATTTGAAGGACTTTCTTCCTGATATCACCAGTGTTTGGATCTCCTTTGACATGGGTGTTTTCAGGGTCTTTGTTGGTTGTATCCAACCGAGGTTCTGGATTTGTTTTATCTAACCCTTGTGTTCCTCCTTGTGTAGAGGATTCTGTATGTGTGGGCAATTTTTAGCCCTGAGTAGATTGATGCAATTCTTTAAGCAGAACAGTCAAATCTGTAATTTGTTTACTTAATCCGTCAAATTCTGAAGAAGATTGGTCAGAAGAAGACATGATTGGCTGTAGGCTCATGGCCTTTTTGGATTTTGAGCAGGTAACAGGCCCAATTTTTTCCCTACAAAAGACTTATGTAGTTTAGTCTTAGGGATAATGTAAATGCTACCATAATGTGTCCATTTTAGGAATATTATCCTGCAAAAATGGGTGTTATTTGGTAGCATGTCATGTATGCACAAATCCTTCATATTTTCCATTACATAAAGATGAACATGGAATAAAATTACAAGTAAATCCTTTTACAAGTAATTAAAAGTGGAAAGTATGAAGAGACTTCCCTCCGCTTTTGGTTTATTAGAGGTTGACCTATCTTAGGGTTACTCTCGTGACTTTTTGGCATGAAGGTCTCTAGATCATCGCAATTTACTTGACGAAAAGTTAATCCGGTCTTTCAACTGGAGCAAATCTGGGTGGTGCCTTTCCTGAGCCTCATTGGAATTAGTCTCCCTATGAGTCCAGTAATCAAACACCGACAGGATAACCTCCTGGTGGAGGAACCACACAACATACATTCACATACAACATGTCTCACCGTTTATGAAAATGATGACATATGCGAAGCACTAATATCACATATAGATATATTGTTGTGTAGTAAGTAAAATGCATTCGTACACATTCATCATAAATGTAAATGCAACATTCACAAACAAGCATATAACAGTTTTGAAAAGCTTGTAGTAGCGGCTTAAGCCCTCTTATTGGAGTCCCTAGCAGAGTCGCCACCTATCAACGTCGGGATTTTTATTTGTCCCTTTTCGTTTCTTGTTTTTTGGTGTTCTCATGTTATGTGAGATTTGTTTGAAAAAACAAGTGAAAAGGGTCCGACATGTATCATGTCAATGATTTGACTGTAAGAGTCGCCGGTTGGTGTTTTTAACTGGTTGCACCAACGTAACCAAGAAAAGGTTTGCACATTGACCCAGTGATGTGACACTGCTAAATGGGTCTATGAAACCGAGATTCATTTAGATTTGGGGGCTTGATTATGCGGAGGGAAGGTGTTAGGCACCCCCCAACATCCGTGTTGCCACGGTGACTGTCACTTTTTAAGAAACTGTTATATGAATGTGTGTGTGTGTGTGTGTGTGGATCAATGTGCAATTTATTTGGAAGTAATTCGAGGCCTCGTTCACACCTATATACAAAGGGTTTGAATTTGTAGAAAAATTCAGTTTTTTAAACATGATATAGCAGTGAAGTTTTGTAAAAGAGGTTTTTCAAACCTTGTGCTCAATAGTAATTGAGACCTTTTCATACTTTCGTTTTAGTATTAAATGTTCGGCTTGTTTGCTTTTATTTTCGAGATGCGAGGCATCTTCGAGAAAATAATATATAGCGATGTCGAACTCCTCATGGGCATGAAAGCCATCTAAGGAAATTCGAACACCGTAAATAATGTACAAGCTGCTTACAGCTGAAAATGTCCATCACGGGAAACTAATCTAGATTCAGTAGACTGAATCTATGATCACATGATTCCTAGGCTCACATGATGCCACAATTTATATGAAAAGCAGTAAGCAGTTATATATATAAAAGTTGTAAATATATATATATATGTATATATATATATATATATATATAAATACATGATCAACCACCACGAAGCACCTCCATGGGGGATCAGAAATGTAAATATATAAAAGCGGTAAATATATATATATATATATATATATATATATATATATATATATATATATGGACATGATCAACCACCACGATGCACCTCCATGCGGGATCAGAAATGTAAATAAAGCAATAAATGTGATCAACCGCCACGAAGTAAACTCCAGGCGGGACTGAATGTAAAGAAAGCAGTAAAAACGATCAACCGCCACGAAGTAAACTCCAGGCAGGATGGAATGTAAATAAAGTAGTAAAAAGCCACGAAGTAAACTCCAGGCCTGACAGAAATGTAAATATATATATATATATAAGTGGTAAATGCACCGGATATAAAACATAGGCTCATCGAATAGAGTTCGACAACAGTTCATATATATAAGTATATATATATATAGAAAAGCAATAAACGCTCCGGATGTGAAATCCAAGCTCATCAGAAAGTGTCTGACAACAGTTTATATATATAAGTATATATATATATATATATATATATATATATATATATATAAAAGCAAATAAATGCTCCGGATGTAAAATCCAGGCTCATCAGATAGAGTCTGACAACAATTTATATATATAAGTATGTATATATATATAAAAGCAAGTAAACGCTCCAGACATAAGTCTAGGCTCAATCGAGGCATAACTCAATAATGTTAGTCTATATATAAATATATACATATATAGGTATATATATATATAGACAAAAATGAAAACCACGGACCGAAGTCCGGGCATACACACACAACACGACTCTTAATGTGAAAATAATGTGTGCAAAGATGAAGAGAAAGGCTTTAAAGAGTGTGAGAAGGCTTATAGTGGGCTGCCAAGGCTGGCTTCTATGACTCTAGATGGATAAACACTCAGCTCCCGCCGGTAAAATATAGCTATATGTGAGCTAACAGGTGTTTAAAATGAGAAAGCACTCAATATGGGGTGTGTACAGAGCAAATTGGACAGGGCTACCTCGCCTCTTTTTCTCTTACAAATGGCCACCCCAAGCTCTATATTTATAAAGTTGGGAGCCACAGGTGTACCTACTGCAGCCGCAGATGCACCTACGGCAGCTCGGGGTGACCCGGGCTTCGCGGGTCTCGCCGTCTCGAAGTACATTCACTCGTGTACTGTGATGTCTGCTTGAACTTGTAGAACTTCAATCTGATCATCCGAACGACGTGTACAAGACCATCTTCAAACTGCTTTTGTCGAGAGTTACGCAATGACATGGGATTAGAGGTTGTACGAAGTCAGGAAGAGGGCACCATACCCATGGTCTTCAAGCTTCAAATTTTATCTGGTGTGTTGCCACGCGTAATAGTCACTCGGGATTGGAACTCCTTGGCTCTTGTGGGACATTGTTGTGTAGCAATGTATGAATGAAATGTTGAGACGTCGCGCTGGGGTTGAGGTGGCAAGATGACAGTTTTGCCTCTCACCGAGGTTATCTTCGCTTTTGGGCTAATAGCAAATGTTGCCTAGGGTTACATCTGAGATTGGACTGCTGCAAGTGTTTGAATTACGCAAGGTCATCTATAAGTGTGCATGTCTTCCCGGTGTTAGCTCCGGGTCTTTGGAATGAGTGCCTCTGCAGGAGTTTTGAGATTGAAGCTGATTTCATGCATTTGAAACAAGCATTTCTAGAGTTATCGCCAGAACTGGAACGGCATTCCTTGGGGTTATCTCCAAGATGAAACTCGGGGTTATCTCCGAGGTTGGAACTGATACTCCCGGTGTGTGTTCCGGGGTTGAAACTGATCTTCCGGTAGTATCCGGAATGGATGTGAGCTGTCTTCCAAGGTTATCACCGAAAGACGAATCTGCCCTCCTGCAATGTTAGTAATAGGTGTGCAGAAAATTTTTAGTGTCTACATTAGGTCTTCAGATGAAGGTAAAATAGATTGTGTAGTAGTAGTCGACGGTACATCCAAGTTTCTCGAACTATACTTTTAATTAGGAAGTTCTCTAAACTCAAACCTGAGTTATGATTTTTTAAACATGCTAGTGGTTAATCATTGTTGATTACATCACGTCTATGGTTTATTAATTCGCACGTTGTGCATGCTGCATATGTTCATTATGTATAAAAGGTTGGTCACCTTCATTACCATTTGGTTTAGTTAAATTTGTTTATGTTTATTATTGGCCATTCATGATTATTGTCTTGGTCATTCCGTTAAGTAAATTAATTCATATTATTTCACAATTGCTATATTATTGAAAGTTTGTCAGCTTATTATTCATTCTTTCAATAATGATATATCTTTCTTTGAACTTAAACTTGATGGGAAAACTTGTTGCTCACCCTTGCTATATCATGATTAAAATTTTAGATTAGGACGAAACCTCGGATACATACAAAGGAAAAGATAATTCCAGCATTGGATTATTGTGCAGGTTAAAATTGTAATAGTATTGTGGACAAATGACATTGTTTGTCGAGTAGGATTTTGAATTTAGGCATTAAGTTAAGGTTATCGACCTTGAGGATTATGTTATAAAGGTTATTGTATAAAAAATTTATTTTTATATCTTCCGCAATAGTTATATAAATGATGTACCAGGTTCATGGTGATTAATACCCGGATTTGGGGACGTCATGGTTGGTATCAAAGCAGTAGGTTATAAACTTTAGGTAGGGTTACCTTAGGCTAATAACCGCAGTGATAAGCATAAGGACTAATTAAAATAGAGTTAGTGTATCATTGAGATTAAAAGATGAATCTCGACAAGTTATAAAGATTCAGAGTTACCTAACTCTGATAATAAAAATGAAAAGTACTAATGAATAGATAGAGTCTAAAAGGCTAAAAGTATACATGAAAAGGAGACAGTAAAACAAAACGATCATAACATAGGAAAGAATCGTAATATAATACGATTATAATATGAGATCACCCCGTGATCTGATAAGGTCATAGCAGGGAGGAGGATTAATCGAATGATAAAAAAATTTATAGAAAAATTGTTGTGTGTCAATTGTACTATGAATTGGTATTATGCCAACTCAAAAAAAGGTTGGGGGTGATGCAATACAGATTAAACAAAATTTATATTGATTAAGTATGGAGCTAGGATTATATGTGATTTCAATTGAGGACTCATGTCAGCAGCTAAGTTGTATGATTCCTTATATGGGCAGGGAATTAGTACTTGGTTTGAGAACAACTTAGATTCCTATATCGATATAGTGGTTAAGCTAAACAATTCTTTATATGGGCAAGGAATTGTCCTTTGTGTAACAATCCCTTATCTTTCTATATTGATTAGTGGTCGAGTTTACCAATTCTTTGTATGGGCAGGGGATTGAGTTTGGTTCAACAACCACTTAGCTTCTGGTAGTGATAATCATTAAAATGTTTGTGTCGCGTTATTTGCTATATACATGTTCAGAAGGTGATTCTTTTTCATGTGTATAACAGATAGGTAGAATATAGGTACAGAATATAAGGTTAGATGCGAGTTCTTAAAACTCATACTTATGGTAAGTTTATGACTCATAATCGTATGGTTTTGAACCCCGAAGCGTATGGACAGTTCCTGATTGGTTATTGAACTACGTATTGCTAGGATAAGTTTTGAAACTTAAATTATTATCGAAAGTTCCTGAACTCATAACATGTGGTAAGTTTGATGAACTAGGGTATAGATAAGTTAAGAATGGATAATTGAGGATGATAGGAATAGATAGACTTATTAAGCAATGGGTCATTATAAAAATTGAAGTTGATGGTGGAAGCATAGGTATTCAAAATCTTCTAGCTATGATAGACTTTGAAATTTTTGACATCAAGCTAAATATGCACTGATGTGCCTTTTAAAAATGAATTTTTATTTTCAACACATGGTGACCATTATGTATGTGTGGACTTCGGGACACTGACACATCGTTACCTTTTGAGATATGATATCACTAAACTAATTTTTAATAATTTTTTAAATGTTTAAAGAATAGTCTATGCTAATTATTTTAGCTAGACAAAAATAATTTGAAAATATCAAAATATATTTTATTTCATTAATGCAACATGTAACCTGGTGCAAAGATGATAAAAATGATGGAGTTATATATGCAGAATTACTTAGTGTTGGATGTGATCAAAAGATCGTCAGCCCGCTATAGTATCATGTATTATGACAAAGTCACACAATGTCAGAATCCTCAAACGGGCTGTAAATACAGTACAATATCATGACGTCATAAAATTATTTTTAGAATTTCAAAGATAAACTATTGCCAACGGGGTTTGGCCATACATGTTTCAATTGAAATTGAATTATTGGTATTAGTCTAAGATATTTGATTCAACTAGACCAACGTTTATGAAAATTCTAAGTATTCTTTGAAATATTTCCCGAACAAAATTGTTTTGGTACGAAATCCTATGATAAGAATGAGGTGAACATCCCAATATTGGTAAACTTTTGTGCGCCCTAGGCAGATATGATGAACGAAAAAATTGTTCTAACATGTAGTACCTAATAAGTACAGGGCATAACGGGCTGATCACCCTCCGTTTCCGTAAGTCATGATGGTTTGCAAATGAATTTTTGTATAAACCTTTTCAAAAATTAAAAATGAAAGTTCATGGTCTATATGACTCCTTAACATGATTTGAAAATTTTAACTCTTTGGAGTGATGTTTTGGGTAGTATGCGGTGATGGGTATGAAATAGTATGAACTCATTGCGTATGGGTAGAATCTGATATGATTGAATAAAGGTTATTATGAAAACCTAATTCTGGTCAATGGAAGGTGTAGGGTGTAGTAGGCTGTAATTTCGGGGATGAAATTCATAGAGGGTGAATGTGACAACCCAGGAATTTATAAGATTTATAAAATCAGGATTTATGACCTAGACTTGAAATAAGGTATGGATTTAAAATTTTTGTGAAGGATTTGTATAAATTACAAGCTGTAAGTGAATATCTGATAGCGAGGTATAGGGTTTTGTGTATTGTGAATATGTTTGTACAGTATGTGGTTAAGGGTCAAGTATGAATCAGATAAGTTAAAACATTGACAAACCTTAATGTTATGTTAAGAACGTCGATGTTCAGTTAAGAAACCCTAGCGATTGGTTAGAAATCCTAATTCCAGCTTTGGAAACCCTAATTTCATTTATGGAAATCCTAAACCCTAATCGAGAATTTCAAAACACTAATTTAGGAACCCTAATGTTAAGTATTAAGACTTAAGGGTTAAAAGTTATGGGATATATGTGACAAGAACAAATTACCCTTTAAATTATAGGGGAAAAGACCAAAATACCCTTAGTAGGTATGAAATTGCCAAAATGCCCTTTTACTTAATGTTTAAGTAAAAGAAATCACAAATCTTGAAAGTCATCATCCAAGAGATTTGTCATGTGCCTAAAATCTCACCAAATCAGATTTCTTGACACCTAGCAACATTTATGTACATTGAATTAAAACTTAGCAAATTAAAGTAGGAAATATCTTACTTTAGTTCTCCTTAGCCAAGACCCATTCTCTATCTCAAACCCACAAAATTGGGAGTGAAAATAAGTGATAAGTTAAGCCAAGATAACCTCTTAGCAAACCAAGATTAGATTCAAGGGACATAAATCAAGTTTTGAGCATTAAAGGTATAAACCCTAACTTAAGCTAGATCCTTAAGATTTCATGTGATTATATGTTTTGTTGTTTAGATATGTGTTATATGTAAGACCCCAACTTTTATGAATAAAAATAAATTTTCTATAAATACCATTTTTGAATATTGTGGAGTGAATTTAATATAATGTTATAGTTGTGGGTAATATTTATAAATTTTGCAAAGTACACAAGTTGTTATATTATATTCGATTAGTCAGGGAACATTCGTTTTAACAGAGAATATTCGTACGATGGTACAACCATTGGTGGACCCCACAACAGAATTATTATCGGATTGAGAAAATGACAAAAATATCTTTTTACAAAAAATAACGGCGAAAGTTTTACCATTAACTATTGAAACACCCGGTGTTAAAAATACAGTAATATGCGTGGTTGCATAGTAGCACACGATATTTATTATTGATGCTTACGTGAGAAGTCACTCAGTTTTGTTCAATTATTGCTAAAGTAATTGCTGCATAGTATCTCACATTATTTGATTCAATTATTGTCGATATTTTATATATTAGTAAATCAATAATTGAGAAGACAAAGTTATTAATATTATTATTTGCAATATTGACGATGTCTAGAAGTTCTTTCAAGGAGAGGTTTGGTCACCTAATTGCGCGCCAATAGGGAGAAATTCTTATTGGAAAGCCCCCTCTTTCCTGGGAACGACCTGGTCGTTAAATATTGCGAAATATAATAATAATGAATAAATGTTTTTAAAAATATTGAGGGGATTTTTATGAAGTATTTGATGTAAATTTTGTTTATTTTATGAACCCCCAATTTATCTATTTTTCAAAATAATCGGTAGAAATTTTTTTATTATAATAAAGGTGGGGCCACATGTGGGGACCACATGTGGGGCCCACGAGTTGATTAAGTGGGATGGTTCACAAGTTTTTGGTTGCATGAAAGGCAGGGAAAGTTATATATATAAAAATTATATATATATATATTCAGTTTTGTTTTATTAGATTATAAATAGAATATATTATATTTTATTTAAAGTTATTTATTTTACTTGAATATTATATTCTAAATTTTTTAAAAACAAACGTCCGTAAAATAATTTTGAATCTACTGTGCAGTCCATTCTTGCACAGTACCCCTTCCATTCTCTTATAAATAGGATGCTTAGTTAGAATTGAAAATCACACCAGAATCAGAGAATTCTTCTTCTATAATATTGAGCGTATTTCTTTCGAGTTTTAGAAAGCTTTGAGCGTAGAAAATAATGAAAGTTTTCTTCAAGAATATCCCCGCTATACCAGTTGGAATACTCTTCTTTTCAAGGCAAGGGATGTTATTTTTTTTCAATATTCGCTTGAAATAATATTTTCTTCCATACACTGTAGTATGTAATTAATATTATTTCGTTTTAGATTTAGAATTCTATACTCGTTTTGTTAAAGTTTTGGCTTCTAAACTCCATAAAATTAGTAGAATATCCTTGATATTTGTGCTTCATCCAGTATCTTTTCATAAAAATATTATTTTGAGCATTCTTGATAAGTTTTAACTTTTTCATGTCGGAGTACTATTTACGGGGTTACTATTCCTGAAGTACTATTCATGGGGTACTATTCACTCGAGTACTATTCACCCGGAGTACTATTCATGATAAAAATTGATTTTTTTTCGGTCCAAATTATTTTTGGTACAATATTATTCTTGAATTTTACTCCACAAAGCAGTATCTGAAAGTAGTATGCACACAAGCCAATCATGTTTGATGATAAAGCATATACTTTGTAACAATCTTATTCATTTATTAATAAAAAGTATTAATTTATTAAAGGCTTTTAATTATCTACATGATCTTTGTTTTTATAATATGTGATAAACCCATAGTTTTAAGCAATGCTTTTAGAATAATGATGATGATCATTCTAATGAGATCTAAATTCTTTGAAAGCTTAAAACTAAAATAGTTCCCAATCATTGGATTACTAAATTGGGGATTAGTGAATCCGGATAGATTGGTACATACGTTGCTTGCTCATTGGATGAGGATGATTGATCTCATGATCATTTGTGTGGAGACACTAAAGCAAGTATGTAGGTGCTTATTAGAGAATAAGTTCACCGAAGCGTGGCTCGCTAAGGAATACCTAATGGAGTTTTATTTGTGCATCAATAGGAATTCTCAGAGTGATAGTAGTACAAGTAATCCTTGGACTTGAGATCATCATAGTATCTTGTGTATGATGAGTTATACTTTGACTTATTCCTTAAGACCCCGAGGGTATATCAAAGGGTATGCTTGGGTATAATAAGTTATGCATGGAGATAATGTATGATCAATAAAGAATATACCACTTCTAATAAAAGAAGAGAAATGTCCTATGTGATTCGATAAATGACAACCCAATAGTCCTTGGCGGGCGAATGAAATTAGAAAGGAGTTTCTAATTTGCATTATTTGAGTTGTGCATTTAAGGATCGAAATGCATATAATTAAATAAAATAAGACTTGACAAAGAATTTGCACGCCTTATATTTAATTGGGACATTGTATGGTGGAAGGATTGAATTATGCGGTAAATATTTACTCAAAGGTTCTTTTATGATTAATGTTGAAATCTATATTATCCGGAAAGTCGTTGATCGCTAGGGAGGCTTATCCTATTGTAGAATAAATATTATTTATTTAAATAAATTAATTGTTTAATTTATTTATTTAAATAAGATTAGAATTGTTCTAATTGATTTATTCACAACCGGTTTAATATGGAGAACCTAAAGGGTCACACCATAAAAGGAAGAATAATTATTTAAGAAGTTAATGGCATAATCGTAATAATATATTAAGTATATTTAATTTAATCTATGGTGATAGAATAAATTAAATAGCTTAATATTTATTATTTAATATTTTAGAAATATTAAATATAAATTAATAAGAGGAGTCTTATTAATATTATTACAATTATTATTATTTTAATTTCTAAAAGAGTTTAGGAATTAATTTAATATAAGTACTCTCATTTATTCCTAATTGGATTAGGAAGGAAAATTAATTAAAAGAGTTTAATTAATTATCCCTAATAAGATTAGGGAGCCTAATTAATTAAAAGAATTTAATTAATTAAATAAAACCCAATTTCTTAATTGTTAAGGAGGGTTGCCCACATCAATAAATAAGAGGAGTCTTATTATGGGTGGTGGGGGTTGTTGACTTTTCAACATACGACATAATTTCCAATTGTTGGGAGAGAGTACACCCTTTCTATAGAGATAGAAAAACTAGGGTTTAGCCAACCACCCTTCTTCTTGAATTTTCTTCTTCCTTGGTGGATCACCTCTAGAGGCCAAACATATGGGTGGCTAACGTTGATCAAAGGAAGGAACAAAACCCCGGTGGATTCAAGTTGAACGAAAAAGATTTGGAGGTGAACTTGTACAGAGGAAGCTCGATCTTCAAGGGTATGATTTTATTCTTTATCTTTTCGTTTAATTAATAATTATGCATAAAGGGTGATCCGGGTATATGGTTTGTAAATTTTTAAACTCTGATTTTTACACGCTTCCGCATTATTTTGCAATTTGATTGCGTTCATGAATATTACAAACCTCACAGTGGTATCAGAGCCAAACCTTTATGCGAATTATTAATTGTTTAATTTGATATGTATATTGATATGTGTTTAGAACAATTTATTTGGGCATAATTTTATTGTATAAAATTTATTTAATCAAAAAAAAAAAAAAAAAAGGGAATTCGCGAAACCTGTTTTATTTTTTCGTGAGTCAGGAGGCCACCATTCACGTGGTTAAGGGATTATATTATATATGGTATCATATATTATATTTTATATATATATATATATGTATATAGAATCTTGTTTATCTTGACATGAAAAGCTACAGGAAGTGTATAACGTGTCATGGTGTATATATATATACTTATGATAATTAAGGTACATATGTTAATACTCCCTAAATCACGTGACCCAGTTTTTTTCGTGGACCAAGGAAGGAAGTGCACGGTTTTAAAGGAGATTATATATATAATATATATATTTACGTAATATTTATATATATATATATATATATAATAATTTTATAATTAAAATAAAATATTTATTTTAATTTTAAAATAAAAGGTTTATTTTAATCTTAAAATAAAAAGATTTATTTTAATTTTAAAATTAGAATTTCATGCTAACTAATTAGAGTTGGAATTAGATTCCATGATAACTAATTGGAGTTGAAATTGGATTTTATTTTTCCTAAAATAAAGGAGTTTATTTGTGAATAGGGAAGTAAATCCATCTTTCCTTAAATAAAGGAGTTTGTTTAGATATGAAATAAGATTTCATATTATTCAAAATAAAGGAGTTTATTTGTGAATAGGAAAGAATATCCGTGTTTCCTTTAATAAATTTTTTTTTTTATTTACATGGAATTGGATTCCATAATTAATTAAAATAAAAGAGTTTATTTTAATTAAAGATTTTTTTATATATATATATATGGAATTGGATTCCATAATTAATTAAAATAAAGGAGTTTATTTTGATTAAAATTTTGATTAAAATAAAATAGTTTATTTTATTCAAAATTAGATAAATTAAAATAAAATAGTTTTATTTTGATTTAAATTTGGATTTAAATAAAGGAGTTTATTTTATTCAAAAATAGATTTTATACTAACTAACTAAATTTGCCCATTAAATGATATCAATATATATTAAATGTTTATTATTCATAAGATGAATGTTATTTATTGATGCGTATGGTGATGTGTATGATAATAAATGGGATTGATTATGGACTATTGACCAATATGATTGGATTTTATTTTAGTTGGATGCATGAATGTATGGGTTTTATTAAATGGGGTTCTGCGTGCCTCGCCTTTCTCTAATTTTTCTTAATGTAAATTCTATCTCTCTCCTATGTACTTCCCCTTGACTGCTGATCAAGGTTTCTATTTATTTTAAATAGTTTTGTAATAGGAATAGTTAGAATTAATTTTGAAAAATTGGAGATCAAGGAGCAAGGCGCTTGAAGACCCGTTTGTAATGGAGCCCAGGTTTAAATGTAATAGATATATTTAAATATTATTTCTTGCACCCCAGGGTTTGACCTTTTGGTTCACTTGGTGGCTCTAGTGAACCAAACTAGAATAAAAGTCCATAATCAATCCGGGTAGAATATAGTATTCTATATGTGCATGCTTATACTATATATATTATATATTATGCAAACATGCTTCGCATGTTCATTAATATGACGCGTATTTTATATATATATAATAAATGCAGCTAAACAAGATGAGACAAATTAATAACAAACCCCTCAATTTTTATATTAAGTCCTAAGCGTTCAAAGATATTTGGAATATCGAACGTTAAGCCTTTCTAGCATGATAAAATTAATAGAGTATTAAATATTTAATATGAGTTTGTTGTGTCACCACAAGGCAAGTATTAAGTATTTAAGATGTTAATTTATCACATTTGATGCTTATAAAGAAAATTGAACAATATTGTTTTGTTGTGTCACCACAAGGATGATATTTTTGTTTTTTGAATATATGGAGTGCTAGGTTGGACTTAACTTGGATAATTTTGATTCTGATGTGCCACCACTTGATCAAAATAATCTAAGAGGCAAAATCTGAGGAGTTGCATAGTTGATGTAATTGACAAAAGTTGTCTACCTATTTATTTATATATAGTTTGTTGTGTCACCACAAGGCTATATACATTTGAAATGGGATCCTTATTCTCACTAGCAAATCTTTAATTAGATTTTACCGAACTATATAAGTGAGGGTAATATAGTTTGAAGAAAATAGTGGGAGATACCAATTTAAAAACAAGACCTAAATTATTTTGGTAATTAATAAAAGAATGTATGTTAAAATGTTGTTAATTACAAATTCATTTACTGAAATTTTACAATGTCTAAATTACTATCATCTGCAGTAGCATATTAGATGCTAAATTAACTTGAATAAATTAAATAGATTGGTTAAGGAAATTGAGAAAAGTTCTCATGGTCAAAAAGCTATCTTATGTCCTTAATACGTTTATCCTACGAATAGTTGCGAATAATGCCTCTGAGGAAGAGATTGCTACTTTTAGAAAGTGGCAAGATGATGCACATTATTCGATGCATCATGCTCGCATCCATGAGTAACGAGCTTCATTGTCGGCATGAAACTATGGACGCTCCTACTATATTCCCGCACATTAAGTAGTTGATGGTGAGGAAAGTAGGGGTGATAGATATCGAGATATCTAAGGAGCTCTTCCGATCTAGAATGGCGATAACGGCACTATAATGCAAACAAAAGTTCTTAACATAATCAATTTGATTGATCAATTAGGACAACCGGTTTTGTCATGGATGGAGAGTTGAGCGAAGATTTGATCTTGCACTCATTCCGGACTCCTTTCACAATTGTTGTGAATTTTTCATATGAACAAGCTAGATATCGGTCTCGGCCGATTTCTTAACATGTTGAAAAATGATGAGAGTCACTTTCCAACCAAGAAAGACCATGTCTTCTTTGGTAGGGGCCAAAGGATCTTCTAAAAGAAGAACGATTCAAAGAAGGTAAATAGAAAGGCAAAAACAAGGATAATAAGAACAAAAGCGATCACGGATAGCAAAGGAGTTTGCTTCCACTACAATAAGCCCTGGACATTTGGAAAGAAACTGCGCAGAAGCATCTTGCAGAGGCTAACCAAAGAAGCTTAGTGAAGTTTGATTTACAATCGATTTTGTTCATGATTGAAATAATTTTTCTTTAAGTCAAGGTTCTACTTGGGTATTGGATCTGACTTTGGTTATCATAAATATAGATTTATGAAGGGACCAAGCGAAGTAGAAAGCTAAACAAATATAAGTAATCCTATGTGTGGTAAATGAAGCAAAGGTTGCAAAATTAGCCATAGAAACTTATAGTTTAGCAATGCCTACGAAATCTATCTATTAAGTAAATAAGTTATTATTGTATTTCAGGTTCTTGTAAAAATATTATTTCCATTTTATTGTTGACAATAAAATTTTTTGGTATTATAATTAAGAACAATTGTTGTTCCATTTATAATAATAATGTTTCGTATAGAACTGAAAGATTACTTAATGGATTTTGTATACTTGACTTACGTGAAATATTATTTTATAAATTGAACAAACTAGTATAAGAAAAGGAGATGTTCATTCAAAGAGTTGAATGTGTGTATTTGCTGAAATACAAGTATGAATTATTTGAAAGGTTCAAAGAATTCAGAAGTGAAACAAATTGGCAATGTATTAAGATTCTTTGATTAGATCAAGGAATAAATACTTGTGCAATAAGTTTCTAGATCATCTCAAATGGTTTTCTCATAATGGACACATCCCGATCTGTGATAATTGATTTATGTATCTGAAAGGAAAAATCGTACCTTGTTGGACATGGTGCGGTCCATAATGATTTTACCGACATTCCAGTATCTTTTTCTAGGATCATGTCCTAGAAATGGCTACATATCTACGAAAAGGTAACCTCAAAATCCAAATTTCAAGACTCCATAAAAGTTATGGACGGGGAGGATTCTAATCTTAAGTATGTTAAGATAAGGGTTGTCCAACTTATGTGAAAAGGTTTCAAAAGGATAAGCTTGGGACAAGATTTGACAAGTGTAGATTTGTGGGACATCCTAAAGTAAGTTTAGGGTAAATGTTCTATAATCCTACTTAGCAAAAGGTGTTTATTATGAAACACCACGCTTTCTAAGATAAAGGTGTTTATCAATGAAGGGGCTAGTGGGAGGATAATAGATCTTGAAAAGTTCAAGAACCACAAAACACTATAAGTCAAATAAGAGAAACCTATAGATGAGACCTATTGTACCACAAATCGAATCAGTAAATCGAATAGTATCAAAGATACACGGGAGGTATGGATTCATCATGGATGATGATGATGAGGTACACATCATAGAAGATGATGATCCGAGTTACATTCGATAAGGTAAGACTTCTAGTGTGTGTAAAAAGGGTCGATGGGAGCGTCGTGAAATTTCTAATATTATATGTTGATATACTACGGATAAGGAATGACATACTAATGCTACAATCAAGAATGATAAAGTTGTCTAAACATTCCTCCATGAATGGTTTAGGAAGAGTATCTTAATTGGGATAAAATCTATATAGATAGATACAAGAGGATGCTCGACTTAACCCAAGCGTATATTCATTTGATGCTAAAGTCGTTTAGCATGGCAAACTCAAGAGATGTCTCATGTCGATGAGCTATGGAGTGTATCTCTTAATAGTCCCCACAGACTCGAAGAGAGATCACATGAGTAACTATCATGTATGCAATGAAATATACGAGACCTGATGTTGATCAATCATATTCTGGAGAAGTTCACTGTGAGTCAGTGAAAAACATCTTAAAGTGCTTAACCGGCACTAAGGATGTGATCATATTCATGGTAGGTCTTAATTAAAACTAGAGGGCTTAACAGACTCAAGTTTTTCAAACAGACCAAGATGACAGAAAAATCCACTTTAAGGTAAAGGGTTGCCTTGAACAGTGGTGTAGTTAATTGAAAAGGTTCCAAACAGCAAAGAGTTGCTGGTTTAGTGATAAAGACAAAGTAAGTAGCTATAAATGAAGCTGCAAGTTGATTGTTTGGATAAAAGTTCATTACAGAACTAGGAATAGTTCCTAAGTCTCATCTTGGATCTAAACATGTATTGTGGCACTTTCATTTGATTATTAGAATCATTGAAAGATGGGAAATCACTATAGAGATAGTCGACTCTCAAGAACAACATTACATATTCATTAACTAAAGCTTATCCAACAGCAGGATAATCGTCACTTAGAGAAGAAGAGTATGAGATACCATGGCGATTGGCTTTAGTGCAAGTGAGAGATTGAAAGTAGTATGCACACAAGCCAATCATGTTTGATGATAAAGCATATACTTTGTAACAATCTTATTCATTTATTAATAAAAAGTATTAATTTATTAAAGGCTTTTAATTATCTACATGATCTTTGTTTTATAATATGTGATAAACCCATAGTTTTAAGCAATGCTTTTAGAATAATGATGATGATCATTCTAATGAGATCTAAATTCTTTGAAAGCTTAAAACTAAAATAGTTCCCAATCATTGGATTACTAAATTGGGGATTAGTGAATCCGGATAGATTGGTACATCGTTGCTTGCTCATTGGATGAGGATGATTGATCTCATGATCATTTGTGTAGAGACACTAAAGCAAGTATGTAGGTGCTTATTAGAGAATAAGTTCATTGAGCGTTGGCTCGCTAAGGAATACCTAATGGAGTTTTATTTGCTGTCAATAGGAATTCTGTAGTGATAGTAGTCTGAGTAATCCTTGGACTTGAGATCATCATAGTATCTTGTGTATGATGAGTTATACTTTGACTTATTCCTTAAGACCACGAGGGTATATCAAAGGGTATGCTTGGGTATAATAAGTTGTACATGGAGATAATGTATGATCAATAAAGAATCTACCACTTCTAATAAAAGAAGAGAAATGTCCTATGTGATTCGATAAATGACAACCCAAGTAGTCCTTGGCAAAAGCGAGAATGAAATTAGAAAGGAGTTTCTAATTTGCATTATTTGAGTTGTGCATTTAAAGATCGAAATGCATATAATTAAATAAAATAAGACTTGTGGTAATTCCATGTCTTATATTTAATTGGGACATTGTATGGTGGAAGGATTGAATTATGCGGTAAATATTTACTCAAAGGTTCTTTTATGATTAATGTTGAAATCTATATTATCCGGAAAGTCGTTGATCGCTAGGAGGCTTATCCTATTGTAGAATAAATATTATTTATTTAAATAAATTAATTGTTTAATTTATTTATTTAAATAAGATTAGAATTGTTTCTAATTGATTTATTCACAACCTATTTAATATGGAGAACCTAAAGGGTCACACTATAAAAGGAAGAATAATTATTTAAGAAGTTAATGGCATAATCATAATAATATATTAAGTATATTTAATTTAATCTATGGTGATAGAATAAATTAAATAGCTTAATATTTATTATTTAATATTTTAGAAATATTAAATATAAATTAATAAGAGGAGTCTTATTAATATTATTACAATTATTATTATTTTAATTTCTAAAAGAGTTTAGGAATTAATTTAATATAAGTACTCTCATTTATTCCTAATTGGATTAGGAAGGAAAATTAATTAAAAGAGTTTAATTAATTATCCCTAATAAGATTAGGGAGCCTAATTAATTAAAAGAATTTAATTAATTAAATAAAACCTAATTTCTTAATTGTTAAGGAGGGTTGCCCACATCAATAAATAAGAGGAGTCTTATTATGGGTGGTGGGGGTTGTTGACTTTTCAACATACGACATAATTTCCAATTGTTGGGAGAGAGTACACCCTTTCTATAGAGATAGAAAAACTAGGGTTTAGCCAACCAACCTTCTTCTTGAATTTTCTTCTTCCTTGGTGGATCACCTCTAGAGGCCAAACATATGGGTGGCTAACGTTGATCAAAGGAAGGAACAAAACCGGTGGATTCAAGTTGAGCGAAAAGGATTTGGAGGTGAACTTGTACCTGAGGAAGCTCGATCTTCAAGGGTATGATTTTATTCTTTATCTTTTCGTTTAATTAATAATTATGCATAAAGGGTGATCCGGGTATATGGTTTGTAAATTTTTAAACTCTGATTTTTACACGCTTCTGCATTATTTTGCAATTTGATTGCGTTCATGAATATTACAAACCTCACAGTATCATGTTGACAATTTTGACGTTATTGATTTCTGGATAAATTAAATTATAAATCTTTAAAAAAAAATTATCCTTGAACTTGTTTTATTGAATTCTTATATCACTGTCATCATCCTCGTGTTTATATTTTGTTGAAAGTCATCTATGGCCTGTAGTGCATAGATAGACTTGGTATGATTATGATCAGGGATTATTCAGTATAATCATGACTGTAATGTTACAAATTATGTGGTAAAAGTCCTAATTGTCCCGTAGTGCATTGATGGACAGTTGTTGGCATGATCATGACCATTGATGAATACACGAATATCCTTGGCTCGTAGTGCATGGATAATTTGTGGTCGTGATACTAAAGAATATCCTTGGTCATACTACAGGGGTGATTCGATAATGTGGATTATTTATTAAGTTGAGTCTCAGCGATAAAAGTGATGAAAAACCTTTTAAATCATAGAAGATAGTAGATTTATTGCTCTACTTGACTCTTCTAATGGATTGCTTGTTCTATTGCAGTTAAACTTGATGTTTGTTATATTTTATCAGTTTAACACTGTTGAAGGCTAACGATAAATTATTCTGCTTTATCTTAGTCATAATATTTCTTACTGGGCTAGTTGAGCTCACCCTTTTGCTTTCATTGTTCTCTTCAGGAAATGAGAACGTAGTCGGGACTAGTCGAGGAATGGAGTGACGGTTGCATTAGTAGTCCTCACTATTCTATGAAATAGTGTGATAATAAATGTATTGAGGACTCCTTTGAGAGTGGATATTTTCTAGATGACAATATTCGTATTAAAACTCTCAGTTTATGTTTTGTCGTATTTTACATGACAGTTTTAGTATTAAGTTGTATTTGAATTTTGTACCATGTATTTGGCGACTCAAGATGGGTGATGTATACCTATTTTGGGGGCGTCACATTATAAGGTGTTATTTAGTGATCTATGATGATATATAATGGATCCATAACATCTAAGTGCAAGAAAATAAGAATTTTTGAAAACAGTCAAGAACTCTAATTTTGAGGTCTGACAGCCATATGTTAGAGCCTCTAGATATCAATCTGTTAGATGTTAGGATGGCTAAGTGTATCATTGATATTCTATGCCATGAGGATATTATAATGGAAGTGTAATCAATTCCATATCAGTTCTAGATCTCAAGTTATTGATGGTCAAACATGGTTGACCAAGCACAGAATCTGGGTTCTGGAAAACCCAGATTTCCCAGAATGACTGACAGCCATTTTGCAAGCCTTAAATCTTGCAGTTGTTAAGGTTTTAGACCATAAGAGTGTAACATCGATATACTCTGATATTTGAACTACCAAACCATGACACTAGAACACCTAGATTATCAATAGGATCAAAGTTATTCATGGTCAAAACTAGGTTGATCACCTGTCTGAGTTTACTTTCTAGAAAACCTAGATTTCTTCATGAGCAGTTTATGGCTGGTATTTTGACCAAGCTAGATCTTGCTTCTATGATGTTATTAAGCTACAAAAGTGTAATACTTTTGTACCTTGATATACATACTACACAAGTGTGATACTTAAACACACAATTAAAGCCCAGAATCTAAGTTAAGATCCAAAGTAGGACTCTCACATTGTTCTTATTTTCTGGGCAACCCAAAAAATGAAGAACTTCTCTGACAACCATTTTGATGCTTTATATCTTCATGATGTGATGAAGTTTGACACTAAAATTAGTTTGTGTATGTAGTATTACATCAATACTACATAACCAGTACACCTACATTCCTAGAAACATCAAGACCAAAGAACTATAAGTGGTTAAACTAGGCACCCAAGTCACTGACTTTGAATGTTCTTGAGGGCTTAAGAACACCTATAGCGACAGTTTTGTCGCGATAGGCTCCTTTATCGACAGTTTTATTAAAAATGAATTATTTAATTTAAATAATTAGAATAAAATCAAAAATAATTATAAAAAAGTAATAATTAATTTATAAAAATTATTTTAAGGTATAAAAATTAACTTTTTATAATTTGAGATATATTTCATTAATATTTTAATTTATTTAAATATTAATGATATTTAATTTATTTAATAATTATAATAAATAAATTACTTATAAATGATTTAAATATTTTAAAAATCATTTGAAATTATATTAAAGAGTTAGAAAGTATTTTAAGTTATTTTGAATGACTTTTAATATTTTGGAATAGATTTCATTAATAATAAATATTAAGGATAATAAATTTGTTTAATAAATGTATTAAATAAATTATGGAAAAATAGTTTTAATATTTTAAAAATGTTTTAAGTTATAAAACATAAATTTTAATATTTTGTCATGAAATATATTAATATTTTAATATTAATGGGATTTAATTAATAATAGTTTTAAATACTTTAAAATCATTTAATGACGATATTAAGGTATAAAAATACTTATAATAAATAACTTATAATATTGTGACATGGATTTCATTAATATTTGAAATTTATTAAATATTAATGATAATGAAATTATGTGTTATTTAAATCATTTAAAATGATATTAATGATTGAAAAATTATTATAAATGACAATAATTATCTGAAAATTATTATGGGCTTTCGAAAAATGTTTTGACTAATAATTAAATTATTTAAAATAATATTGAAGCATTTAAGTAGAGTCTTATTAATAATAGGCTCGATAATTATCCGATTAGGTAGTCGGGGTGTCGAAATAGATTTGAACTCAACTCAGACTATAATAGCTTGACTTGATATTAGGTTATATGTATTTTATTGACTGTTAGAGATATATGTTTATGTGTTTAAGTAATATTATGATTGTAATTAGTAGTAGTATATGTGATGATTTTATTCTAATTAGGAGATTGATATTATCAATATTAGGCCTTCAGATGAAGCTAAAATAAATTGTGTAGCAGTAGTCGGCGGTATATGCAAGTTTCTTGAACTATACTTTTAATTAAGCAAGTTCTATAAACTCAAACCTGAGTTATGATTTTTTAAACATGCCAGAGGCTAATCATTGTTGATTACATCACGTCTATGATTTATTAATTTGCGTGTTGTTCATGTTGCATATGTTTATAAAGTATGAAAGGTTGATCACCTTTATTACCATTTGGTTCAGTTAAATTTGTTCATGTTTATTGTTGGCCATTCATCATTATTGTCTCGGTCATTCCGTTAAGTAAATTGATTCATATTCTTTCACAATTATTATATTGTTGAAAGTTTGTCAACTTTTTATTCATTCTTTCAATCTTGATATATCTTTCTTTGAACTAAAACTTGATGGGAAAACTTGTTGCTCACCCTTTGTAAGACCCCGAATTTTATGAAATGAAAGTATTCAATTTTCTTATAATTATTATTTTATTTCGTAAATGGTTAAATTGATAAAAGGTTAAGGTTAAGGGTGATATTAAAATTTTTTGCAAAGTAAGCAAGTGGTTATATAATATTCGATTGGTCGGGGAATATTCTATTTGTTAGGGAATATCCGTACGACGGCACAATCATTGGTGAACCCCACAATGGAAGTATTGTCGCCGTTGAAAAAGCATGCAAATTATCTTTTATAAAAATAACGGCAAAAGTGTTACTGTTAAAAGCATTGAACTACACGGTAGTAAAAGCACAATAATACTACGTGGTTGCATAGTAGCACAATCGTATTGATTATTGATGCTTTACGTGAAAGTCACTCAATTATTCTCAATTCTTCTTTCACGATGAATTGTTGTATTATATCTCTCATATTATTGATTCAATTATTATCACGATTATCATCGTATAATATGTTATATTATTAAATCAATAATTGAGGCGACAAAGTTATTCATATTATTATTTACAATATTGACAATGTCTAGAAGTTACATCGAGGAGAGGTTAGATAATCTAATCAATTATTGGCATGATAGGAGAAATCCTTCTTTGGAAAGCCCCATCTTTCACAGGAACGACACAGTTGTTAAATATTGTGAATTATAATATTAATGATGAATAAGTTCGTATTGATTAAAGATGAAATTGATAGTTCCATTGTGTTGGGATTATTAGTTTTAGTGGAAATCGACATTTATTTCGATAATAATTAATGTCTGGAGGTTATATTGACCAATCGGGTAATTAACCAAATAAATGAGCAATTAATTGCTATTAATTCACATGCTTATAACTATGTGTTCACATGTGTGTACTATTGATTCACATGATTTACTATTAGGGGAATTGGTGCAAGATTGATAATACTTGCATGACTAAGTTAAAAATGGAGGTATAGATGAATGTACTATACTATAATTAATTTTTTCACATATTTAGAACTATTGAGTCACATGATTTACTATTGATTCACATGATTTACTATTAAGGGAGGTGGTGAAAGTTTGATAATACTTGCAGGACTAAATTAAAAATGAAGAAAAAGAGGAAGGTATTATACTGTAATATTTTGATCCTGAAAACGTGCAATTATCGAAACTATATTTTCCTATAAATAGAAGCTCATTCTTCCTTCATTTCTCACCAATTCACTAAAGCTATAGAGCAATTATTATAGAGAAAAATTATAGAGAGAAAGAAGAAGAGAAGTCTACTACCTCACTATTCCAGTATCCAATTTTCTTCTAAGGTAAGGGGTATAATTTCTTTCAGTATTCATGAAGAGAAATATTTTCTTTCAATACTAAATGAGAGATGGTATTCCATTCTTAATTATTCTATTGGAATAACTTTGCATCATCTAAGTCTGCGCATACATGGTGAAATTCTTCTGTTATTCCATTCTTTATTATTCTATTGGAATAACCAGTATGTGCGGTCTATCACATGCCTGGAGAATTCTTCTGTTATTCCATTCTTTATTATTCTGTTGGAATAACCTATATGTGCGGTCTATCGCATTCCCGGTGAATTTTGTTGTTATTCCATTCTTTATTATTACATTTGGAATATCCATGCAATGCGGATTCGCATGACTTCGGTTCAATTCTTTATTATTACTGTTGGAATAACACATGCATGCGATCTATCGCATGCATGGTGAATTCTTCTGTTATTCCATTCTTTATTATTCTGTTAGAATAACCTGTCTATGTGGATTACCGCATGCATTGTGAATGATCCTTCGTATTAATTCTTAATTAAATTGTGGAAATGATTTGTCTACGTAGATTACCGTATGGCGGGTGAAAATCCATTTGCAGTTTCGTATATATTCTATTATACTCGTCTATGACATCATTTCTTTTGTACTCATCATGGAATATCATTTTCTTTGGTATTTTTTTATGAGTTATTATTCACGGGTTACTATTCACCCAATTAATATTCACTCTAGTATTATCACTCGGGTATTTGGGGCATTTTTCGTGCCGAAGTACTATTCATGAGTTACTATTCACGGGTTACTATTCACCCGATTACTATTCCCTCTAGTATCATTCACTCGGGTATTCGGGACACTTTTCCTGTCGGGGTACTATTCCTGAAGTACTATTCACGGGGTACTATTCACCTGAAAAATATATTTATTTTCTGTCCAAATTATTTTTGGTACATGAATATTATTCTTGAATTTTACTCTACAAAGCAGTATCATGTTGACAATTTGGACGTTATTGATTTCTGGATAAATTAAATTATAAATTTTTAAAATTTATCCTTGAATTTATTTTATTGAATTATTATGTCATTGTCATCATCCTCATGCTTATATTGTGAGTAAAGTCATCTTTGGCTTACGTGCATAGATGGACCTGGTATGATTATGACCAGGGATTATTCGGTATAATCATGACCGTAATGTGATGAATGATGTGTTAAAAGTCCTCATTGGCCTGTAGTTCGTTGATGGACAGTTTTTGGTATGATTATGACCAGGGATTATTCGGTATAATCATGACCATTGATGATTACATGAATATCCTTGGCCGTGGTGCAGGGATGATTCGATTTTATTTATTAAGTCGAGTCTCAAATGATAAAGTTGATGAAAATCTTTTAAATCATAGAAGATAGTAGATTTTATGCTCTACTTGACTCTTCTAATGGATTGCTTATTCCGCTGCAGTTGTTAATCTAAAACTTGTTGTCTATTATATTCTATCAGTTTAACATTGTTGAAGGCTAAGGATAATTTATTCTGCATTATCTTTGTCATAATATTTCTTACTGGGCTAGTTGAGCTCACCCTTTCTTTCTTTCATTTGTTCTCTTGAAATTAGAATATAGTTTGGACGATTAGGGAAGCATTTGGCGGTCCAGATGGTTGTTTTAGTAGTCCTCACTATTCTATGAAATACTGTGACAATAAATGTAATGAGGACTCCATTGAGTGTGGATATTGTCTAGATGACAATATTCTTGTTTAAACTCTTAGTTTATATTTTGTCGTATTTTACCCGACTGTTGTATAATTAAGTTTGTATTTTATTTATGTACCATGTATTTGGCGACTTAAGATGGGTGATGTATACTTGTTTTTGGGGCGTTACAGTTGGTATCAAAGCTTAGGAATATGATCCATGGCTTAGATGTGACACAAGAACTAGGAGGGGAGAGATGGGGAATTCCTTCGCTAGTATAACCTACCTAAGTTTATTTAGTATGTAATTGGTCGGTCAGAGTATAGGGATAATATGTGGCATGTCAATTAACCCTTGTTTTGTGGCAGTATTTGAAAATGGCATACAAAAATGTATGTTGAGATCAACAATGAAGCACATGAGACCGTTGAGTCACCAATGATCAATACCAAGGATAATGTGCAATAGGAAGACAATAATTCTCAGGTAAACAATAACACTGATGAAATGATGAACGATGGGATGTTCAAAGGCTTTATGCAATTCATGCAACATCAGGTGAGAGAGACTCGTGTTCATAATGTAGGTGGAAACACTGGCAACTCTCGGATGGTCACCGCTAAGCAGTTCAAGGAGCTGGGACCGTCGGAGTTTTTGGGAAAGCCAGAACCACTTAAGGCGGAGACGTGGTTAAAGCAGATCACCAAGATATTTGATGTCTTGGGATGCTTCGAGGAGCAAAAGGTTCCCTTTGCCACCTTTATGTTGCGTCAAGAGGCAGATTATTGGTGTGAATCTGTAAAACATACCCAGCCTGATGCACTCAAGATGTCTTGGGAGAAGTTCCAAGAGCTGTTCAAAGACAAGTTCTTTCCCGAAAGTATTCGTCACATTAAGGAGGTGGATTTTATCAAGTTAGAGCAAAATAATATGTCCGTGTCGCAATACGAGGCTAAATTTACGGAGTTATCCCGGTTTTCATCCCATCTAGTCGATAATAAGGAGTGAATGACGTGAACGTTTCTAAGAGGTTTAAAACCCGATATACGTCAATACCTCATTTCTCACAAACTTTGTTTATATTCAGATGTAGTGAATAGGGCTCAGTTATTGGAGCACGATAATGAGCCAGCCCAACGAAAGAATAACGAGCAATAACATGATAATAATCGTACTGGTGGCAACGACCATCGAAAAAATGATAACCATCGTGGGGGAAATTATCATGCCAAGAATGGTAACCACATCGGTGGTAATCATGGCCAAGATAATAGGAGTGGAAATTTTAAGAAGAGAAGGTTCAACAACGATGGAAAGATAGCAGCACCAACACCCGTTTTAAGGAAGGAGAATGACCACCAATTATATGTTTCAAATGCGGAGGGGAGGGACATATCTGTCCAAACTGCGTGATGTAGTCCAAAGCATGTTACAATTGTGGAAAAGAAGGTCACCTAGCCCGATTTTGTCGTGCACCAAAGTCAAGTCCTGCAGGGACGGTGGCACTAAAGGCGGATACAGACAAAACAAAGTTGGTGGTTTCAGGAACAATGTTTTTCGTGACTTCTCAAAAAGCGAGTAACCCGAACGAAGTTAGCACGGGTTAGTTAATTATAAATTCTTGCGAAGTTTATACCTTATTAGATACCGGTTCTACCCATTATTTTATCTCTCTTGCTTGCGCTCAACATTTAAATTTGACCCTAGAGAAGTTAGACTTTGACTTATTGGTTGAAACTGCGTTAGTAGAAACTTTCGTTACCTCTACTGTTTATAAGTCTTGTTTGATTCAAATCGATACCCTCACGTTACCTGTCGATCTTATCTCTTTGAAAATACGTGCCTTTGATGCGATTTTAGGAATCGATTGGTTAACTACTCATCAAGCTTTTCTTAAGGTTGTTAGCTTTCATATTCCTAACCAACCTGTTATGCGAATTCTGTTAGGTTTGTAATATTCATGAGCGCAATCAAATTGCATAAAAAGTGCGGAAGCGTGTAAAAATCAGAGTTTAAAAATTTACAAACCATATACCCGGATCATCCTTTATGCGCAATTATTAATTAAACGAAAAGATAAAGAATAAAATCATACCCTTGAAGATCGAGCTTCCTCAGGTACAAGTTCACCTCCAATCCTTTTCGCGTTCAACTTGAATTCACCGGGTTTGGTTCCTTCCTTTGATCAACGTTAGCCACCCATGTGTTTGGCCTCTAGAGGTGATCCACCAAGGAAGAAGAAAATTCAAGAAGAAGGGTGGTTGGCTAAACCCTAGTTTTTCTATCTCTATAGAAAAGGTGTACTCTCCCAACAAATTGGAATTATTACGTAGTTGTCAAAGTCAACAACTCCCACCACCCATAATAAGACTCCTCTTATTTATAGATGTGGGCAACCCACCTTAACAATTAAGGAATTGGGTTTATTTAATTAATTAAATTCTTTTAATTAATTAAGCTCCCTAATCTTATTAGGGATAATTAATTAAACTCTTTTAATTAATTTTTCTTCCTAATCCAATTAGGAATAAATGAGAGTACTTATATTAAATTAATTCCTAAACTCTTTTAGAAATTAAAATAATAATAATTGTAATAATATTAATAAGACTCCTCTTATTAATTTATATTTAATATTTCTAAAATATTAAATAATAAATATTAAGCTATTTAATTTATTCTATCACCATAGATTAAATTAAATATACTTAACTATATTATTACGATTATGCCATTAACTTCTTAAATAATTATTCTTCATTTTATGGTGTGACCCTTTAGGTTCTCCATATTAAACCTGTTGTGAATAAATCAATTAGAACAATTCTAATCTTATTTAAATAAATAAATTAAACAATTAATTTATTTAAATAAATAATATTTATTCTACAATAGGGATAAGCCTCCCCTAGCGATCAATGACTTTCCGGATAATATAGATTTCAACATTAATCATAAAAAAGAACCTTTGAGTAAATAGTTCTTAAATGCAATTCAATCCTTCCACCATCTGATGTCCCGATTAAATATAAGACATGGAATTCTTTGTCAAGTCTTATTTTATTTAATTATATGTATTTTGATTCTTAAATGCACAACTCCAAATAATGCAAATTAGAAACTCCTTTCTAATTTCATTACGCCTTAACCAAGGACTCTTGGGTTGTCATTTATCGAATCACATAGGACATTCTCTTCTTTTATTAGAAGTGGTAGATTCTTTATTGATCATACATTATCTCCATGTACAACTTATTATACCCAAGCATACCCTTTGATATACCTTAAGGGTCTTAAGGAATAAGTCAAAGTATAACTCATCATACACAAGATACTATGATGATCTCAAGTCCAAGGATTACTTGTACTACTATCACTCTGAGAATTCCTATTGACAGCAAATAAAACTCCATTAGGTATTCCTTAGCGAGCCACGTTCGATGAACTTATTCTCTAATAAGCACCTACATACTTGCTTTAGTGTCTCCACACAAATGATCATGAGATCAATCATCCTCATCTAATGAGCAAGCAACGTATGTACCAATCTATCCGGATTCGGCTAATCCCCATTTAGTAATCCAACGATTGGAAACTATTTTAGTTTTAAGCTTTTCAAAAATTTAGATCTCATTAGAATGATCATCATCATTATTCTAAAAGCATTGCTTAAAACTATGGGTTTATCACATATTATAAAACGAAGATCATGTAGATAATTAAAAGCCTTTAATAAATTAATACTTTTTATTAATAAATGAATAAGATTATTACAAAGTATATGCTTTATCATCAAACATGATTGGCTTGTGTGCATACTACTTTCAATCTCCCACTTGCACTAAAGCCAATCGTCATGGTATCTTGTGCTCTTCTTCTCTAAGTGACGATTATCCTGCTGTAAGATAATCTTTAGTTAATGGATATGTAATGTTGTTCTTGAGAGTCCACTATCTCTATAGTGATTTCCCATCTTTCAATGATTCTAATAATCAAATGAAAGTGCCACAACACATGTTTAGATCCAAGATGAGACTTAGGAACTATTCCTAGTTACAGTAATGAACTTTTAATCCAAACAATCAACTTGCGACTTCATTTATAGCTATATACTTTGTCTTTATCACTAAACCAAAGAACTTTTTGTTGTTTGGAACCTTTCGAATTCACCGCACCAATTGCTCAAGTAACACTTTACCTTAAAGTGGATTTTGATCGTCTTGGTGCATGCAAAAAACTTGAGTCACGTAAAAGCCCTCTAGTTTTAATTCGGACCCACCATGTTTGCTCACATCCTTAGTGCTTGGTTAAGAACTTTAAGATGTTTTTCAACGCCTTACGGTGATCTTCTCGAATATATGACCGATCAACATCGGTCTCGTATATTTCATTGCATACATGATAGTCACTCATGCGACCTCTCTTTTTTGAGAGTCTGTGGGGACTATAAAGAGATACACTCCATAGCTCATCAACATGAGACATCTATTGGAGTTTTCCATGCTAAACGACTTTAGCATCAAATGAATATCGTTCCTTGGGTTAATTCGAGCATCCTCTTAAATCTATCTATATAGATTTATATCCCCAATTAAGATACTCTTCCAAATCATTCATGGAGGAATGTTTAGACAACTTTATCTTTCTTGATTGTAGCATTGGTATGTCATTCCTTATCCGTAGTATATCAACATATAATACTAGAAATTTCTACGACGCCCCCACCGACCCTTTTGTACACACTAGAAGACTTACCTCATCGAATGTAACTCGGATCATCATCTTCTATGATCGTACCTCATCATCATCATCCATGATGAATCCATACCTCCTAGGTATCTTGATGCTATTCTAGACTTACGATTCGTTTGTGGTACAATAGGTCTCATCTACGAGTTCCTCTTATTTGACTTATAGTGTTTTTGTGGTTCTTGAACTCTTCAAGATCTATTATCCTCCCACTAGCCCTTTTTAATGATAAACACCTTTATCTTAGAAGGCGGTGTTTTATGATAAACACCTTTTGCTATGTAGGATTATAGAACATATGCCCCAAACTTACTTTAGGATGTCCCACAAATCGACACTTGTCAAATCTTATCCCAAGCTTATCCTTTGAAACCGTTTCACATAAGTTGGACAACCCCTTATCTTAACATACTTAAGATTAGGATTCCTCCCTGTCCATAACTTTTATGGAGTCTTGGGCCGGATTTAGAGATTACCATTTTCGTAGATATGCAGCCATTTCTAGGACATTATCCCAGAAGGATACTGGAATGTCGGTAAAATCATTATGGACCGCACCATGTCCAACAAGGTACAATTTTTCCTTTCAGATACATCAATCAATTATTGCGTATCAGGAGGCGTCCATTATGAAAAACCATTTAAGATGATCTAGAAACTTATTTCACAAGTATTTATTCCTTGATCTAATCAAAGAATCTTAATACCTTGCCAATTTGTTTCACTTTTGAATTCTTTGAACCTTTCAAATAATTCACACTTGTATTCAAAGAAATACACACATTCAACTCTTTGAATGATCATCTCCTTTTCTTATACTAATTTGTTCAATTTGCAAAATATATTTTCACGTAAGTCAAGTATACAAAATCCATTAAGTAATATTCCGATTCTATACAAAACATTATTATTATAAATAGAACAACAATTGTTCTTAATTATAATACCAAAGATTTTATTGTCCAACAATAAAATGGAAATAATATTTTAACAAGAACTGGAATACAATAACAACTTATTGACTTAATAGATTTGCCCGTAGTAGGCATTGCTAAACTATAAGTTTCTATGGCTAATATGGCAACCTTTGCTACATTTCCCATACATAGGATTACTTATATTTGTTTAGCTTTCTACTTCTGTTTGGTCCCTTCATAAATCTATATTTATGATAACCAAAGTCGGTATCCAATACCCAAGTAGAACCTTGACTTAAAAAAATTTATTTTAAATTATGAACAAAATTGTATTTATGTAGAAACTTCACTAAGCTTCTTTGGTTAGCCTCTGCAAGATGCTTCTCGCAGCTTTCTTTCCGGTGTCGGGCTTATTGCGGTGGAAGCAAACTCATTTTGCTATCCGTATCGGTTTTTATTCTTATTATCCTTTGTTTATGCCTTTCTATTTACCTTCTTTGAATCGTTCTTCTTTTAGGAAGATCCTTTGGCCCTACCAAGAAGACTTGATCTTTCTTGGTTGAAAGTGACTCTCAACATTTTTCAATATGTTAAGCAAATCAATGAGGCCGATATCTAGCTTGTTCATATGAAAAATTCACAACAATTGTGAAAAGGAGTCCGGGGAGTGAGTGCAAGATCAAATCTTGGCTCAACTCTCCATCCATGACAAAACCAGTTGTCCTAATTGATCAATCAAATTGATTATGTTAAGAACTTTTTGTCTGCATACTATAGTGCCATTGGCCATTCTAGATCGGAAGAGCTCCTTAGATATCGATATCTATCGGTCCTACTTTCCTCACCATCAACTACTTAATGTGCGGGAATATAGTAGGAGCATCCATAGTTTCATCTTGTGACGTGAAGCTCGTTACTCGTGGATCTGAGCATGATGCATTGAGCCAATCATGCATCATCTTGCCACTTTCTAAAAGTAGCAATCTCTTCCTCGAGGCATTATGCGCAACCATTGCGAGGATAGGCGTATTAAGGACATAAGATAGCTTTTCAACTATGAGAACTATTCTCAAATTCCTTAACCAATCCGTTTAATTGGATGCGTTAATTTAGCATCTAATATGCTTCGCAGATGATAGTAATTTTAGACATTGTAAAATTACATAAATGAATTTGTAATTAACAACATTTTAACATACATTCTTTTATTAATTACCAAAATAAATTAGGTCTTATTTTAAATTGGTATCTCCCACTATTTTCTTCAAACTATATTACCCTCACTTATATAGTTAAGTGAAAATCTAATTAAAGATTTGCTAGTGAGAATAAGGATCCCATTTCAAATGTATATAGCCTTGTGGTGACACAACAAACTATATATAAATAAATAGGTAGACAACTTTTGTCAATTACATTAACTATGCAACTCCTTGTATTTTGCCTCTTAGATTATTTTGATCAGTGGTGGCACATCCGAATCAAAATTATCCAAGTTAAGTCCCACCTAGCACTCCATATATTCAAAAAGAAAAATATCATCCTTGTGGTGACACAACAAAACAATATTGTTCAATTTTCTTTATAAGCATCAAATGTGATAAATTAACATCTTAAATACTTAATACTTGCCTTGTGGTGACACAACAAACTCATATTAAATATTTAATACTCTATTAATTTTATCATGCTAGAAAATGACGTTCGATATTCCAAATATCTTTGAGCGCTTAGGACTTAATATATAAAAATTGAGGGTTTGTTATTAATTTGTCTCATCTTGTTTAGCCGCATGCATATATATATATAAAAATACGCGTCGTATTAATGAACATACGCGAAGCATGTTTGCATAATATATAATATATATAGTATAAGCATGCACATATAGAATACTATATTCTACTACGATTGATTGATTATGACTTTTATTCTAGTTTGGTTCACTAGAGCCACCAAGTGAACCAAAAGGTCAAACCCTAGGGTGCAAGAAATAATATTTAAATATAACTATTACATTTAAACCCGGCTCTATTACAAACGGGGTCTTCAAGCTTCTTGTCCCTTGATCTCTAATTCTTCAAAATTAATTCTAAATATTCCTATTACAAAACTATTTTAAAATAAATAGAAACCTTGATCGTGATCGAGGGAAGTACATGGGAGGAGATAGAATTTATATTAGGAAAAATTAGAGAAGGCGAATCTGTGAGACCCATTTAATAAAACCCATACATTCATGCATCCAACTAAAATAAAATCCAATCACATTGGTCAATAGTCCATAATCAATCCCATTTATTATCATACACATCATCATATGCATCAATAAATAACATTCATCCTATGAATAATAAACATTTAATATATATATTGATATCATTTAATGGCAAATTTAGTTAGTATAAAATCTATTTTTGAATCAAAATAAACTACTTTATTTTAATCCAAATTTAAATCAAAATAAAACTATTTTATTTTAATTTATCTAATTTTGAATAAAATAAACTATTTTATTTTAATCAAATTTATTTTTTTAATCAAAATAAACTCCTTTATTTTAATTAATTATGGAATCCAATTCCATATATATATATATATAAAAAAATCTTTAATTAAAATAAACTCTTTTATTTTAATTAATTATGGAATCAATTCCATGTAAAAAAAAAATATTAAAGGAAACACTTGGATTATCTTTCCTATTCACAAATAAACTCTTTTATTTTGAATAATATGAAATCTTATTTCATATTTAAATAAACTCCTTTATTTAAGGAAACATGGATTTTCTTTCCTATTCACAAATAAACTCTTTTATTTTGAATAATATGAAATCTTATTTCATATCTAAACAAACTCCTTTATTTAAGGAAAGATGGATTTACTTTCCTATTCACAAATAAACTCCTTTATTTTAGGAAAAATGAAATCCAATTTCAACTCCAATTAGTTATCATGGAATCCAATTCCAACTCTAATTAGTTAGCATGAAATTCTAATTTTAAAATTAAAATAAACTTTATATTTTAATATTAAAATAAACCTTTATTTTAAAATTTAAATTAACATTTTATTTTAATTATAAAATAATTAAGAATAATATATATATATATATATAGTATATATATATAACTATTATATATATATATAATATAATAATCAATATATATATATATATATATATATATATTATATAAACCGTGCCCTTCTTTAAAATTGTCAACATGCTTCTACCGAAATTAATATATATATATCATATATTATATATTATATATATAATATATAATATATATCTACTCCCCCTTTTCTTTGATTTTTTGAAGGAAATACGTGGCTATTTACCTTAAAACCGAATACGATTCTTTTTTTTTTTTTTTAAAAAAATATCTTTAAAACTTCGTTCAACTGTCCATTTTCAGCAAAAAGGAATCCGAATTGATTAATATATGGCGGCTTTTTTTTTTTTTTTTTTTATATATATATATTTTTTTAATAAATTTTATACAATAAAATTATGCCCAAATAAATTGTTCTAAACACATATCAATATACATATTAAATTAAAATAATTAATAATTTGCATAAAAGTTTGGCTCTGATGCCACTGTTAGGTTTGTAATATTCATGAGCGCAATCAAATTGCATAAAAAGTGCGGAAGCGTGTAAAAATCAGAGTTTAAAAATTTACAAACCATATACCCGGATCATCCTTTATGCGCAATTATTAATTAAACGAAAAGATAAAGAATAAAATCATACCCTTGAAGATCGAGCTTCCTCAGGTACAAGTTCACCTCCAATCCTTTTCGCGTTCAACTTGAATTCACCGGGTTTGGTTCCTTCCTTTGATCAACGTTAGCCACCCATGTGTTTGGCCTCTAGAGGTGATCCACCAAGGAAGAAGAAAATTCAAGAAGAAGGGTGGTTGGCTAAACCCTAGTTTTTCTATCTCTATAGAAAATGTGTACACTCCCAACAATTTGGAATTATTACGTAGTTGTCAAAGTCAACAACTCCCACCACCCATAATAAGACTCCTCTTATTTATAGATGTGGGCAACCCACCTTAACAATTAAGGAATTGGGTTTATTTAATTAATTAAATTCTTTTAATTAATTAAGCTCCCTAATCTTATTAGGGATAATTAATTAAACTCTTTTAATTAATTTTTCTTCCTAATCCAATTAGGAATAAATGAGAGTACTTATATTAAATTAATTCCTAAACTCTTTTAGAAATTAAAATAATAATAATTGTAATAATATTAATAAGACTCCTCTTATTAATTTATATTTAATATTTCTAAAATATTAAATAATAAATATTAAGCTATTTAATTTATTCTATCACCATAGATTAAATTAAATATACTTAACATATTATTACGATTATGCCATTAACTTCTTAAATAATTATTCTTCCTTTTATGGTGTGACCCTTTAGGTTCTCCATATTAAACCGGTTGTGAATAAATCAATTAGAACAATTCTAATCTTATTTAAATAAATAAATTAAACAATTAATTTATTTAAATAAATAATATTTATTCCACAATAGGGATAAGCCTCCCCCCAAGCGATCAATGACTTTCCGGATAATATAGATTTCAACATTAATCATAAAGAAGAACCTTTGAGTAAATAGTTCTTTGTGCAATTCAATCCTTCCACCATCTGATGTCCCAATTAAATATAAGACATGGAATTCTTGTCAAAGTCTTATTTTATTTAATTATATGTATTTCGATTCTTAAATGCACAACTCCAAATAATGCAAATTAGAAGCTCCTTTCTAATTTCATTACGCCTTAACCAAGGACTACTTGGGTTGTCATTTATCGAATCACATAGGACATTTCTCTTCTTTTATTAGAAGTGGTAGATTCTTTATTGATCATACATTATCTCCATGTACAACTTATTATACCCAAGCATATCCTTTGATATACCCTAAGGGTCTTAAGGAATAAGTCAAAGTATAACTCATCATACACAAGATACTATGATGATCTCAAGTCCAAGGATTACTTGTCTTACTATCACTACTGAAATTCCTATTGACGAATGAAAATAAAACTCCATTAGGTATTCCTTAGCGAGCCACGTTCGATGAACTTATTCTCTAATAAGCACCTACATACTTGCTTTAGTGTCTCCACACAAATGATCATGAGATCAATCATCCTCATCCAATGAGCAAGCAACGTATGTACCAATCTATCCGGATTCACTAATCCCCAATTTAGTAATCCAACGATTGGGAACTATTTTAGTTTTAAGCTTTTCAAAGAATTTAGATCTCATTAGAATGATCATCATCATTATTCTAAAAGCATTGCTTAAAACTATGGGTTTATCACATATTATAAAACAACATCATGTAGATAATTAAAAGCCTTTAATAAATTAATACTTTTTATTAATAAATGAATAAGATTGTTACAAAGTATATGCTTTATCATCAAACATGATTGGCTTGTGTGCATACTACTTTCAAATTCAAGCAACCAAACCACTAAAGTCAATCATTGTCATATCAAGCCATAAGTAAAGAGCCCCGAGCCCTTCGCTGGTGACTTCCAAGTTTTGGAATACACCGAAGCTAGAATATCCGTAGGGGACGTCGTTAATAACGGTGGCAAGTTTATAGGTATCAATGTGACGTACTATCCAATTCTTGGATAAGAGTCACAGTTTTGAATGATATTTCTATCATTAATAAATTTCATGACGTATTCTTGAAGACTTCTTAGCCTACCCCTAGAGTGTGAAATCAAATTTTGTATTGACCCCAGTACAAAACCCATTTCTAAAACCCTTAAATATTTCTTCAACCAAAACGAATGTATCATGCGCCAAGGATGTTGGCTCGAGCTGTTGAAGATTATGACTATACCATTAAATATCATCGTGGAAGAGCGAACGTGGTAGATAACGCATTGAGTAGAAGACCGTATGCGTTTACGAGTGCGATATTGTTAAACACAAAAACCCATTTCGTATAACTTATAAATGATGAAGATAGAGTTAAAGACTCTAGGGACCCACGTGAAGATAATGAATATACGAGTAGAATCGACTTTAATCGATAAAGTTAAAGCCACTAAAGATACACACCTGAATCTGATGAATGTGAAGAAGAAGGTTCAAGAATGCGTTATCTCAACCCTCGATTTAATTGGCCCATTTGAAATCCTCGATCGAGTAGGAACTGTGGCCTATAGACTCATTTTACCGTCAAGTATGTTGCGTGTTCATAACATTTTTTTTACGTATCGATGCTACGTAAATATGTGGATGACCCGAACCACATTATTAAATTGGAACTAGATGAGATATCAAAAGATTTAACGTATGAGGAGATACGTGTTAAAATCTTGGATAAGAAGGATCATATTCGACACTCAAAGGTTATACCTCAAGAGTTAGAATATGAAATGAAGTCAAGGTATCCTCACCTCTTGACGTACCAGTGCGTGCGTAAATTTCGAGGGTGAAATTTCATAAGGAGGGGAGATTGTAAGACCCCAAATTTTATGAAATGAAAGTATTCAATTTTCTTATAATTATTATTTTATTTCGTAAATGGTTAAATTGATAAAAGGTTAAAGTTAAGGGTGATATGTGAAAATTTTTGCAAAGTAAGCAAGTGGTTATATAATATTCGATTGGTCGGGGAATATTCTTTTTATCGGGGAATATCCGTACGACGGCACAATCATTGGTTGACCCCACAAGGGAAGTATTGTCGTACTAAAAAAACGACAGAATTATCTTTTTATAAAAATAATGGCGAAAGTGTTACCGTTAAAACTATTGAACTACCCGGTAGTAAAAGTACAGTAATACGCGTGGTTGCATAGTAGCACACGGTATTGATTATTGATGCTTACGTAAGAAGTCACTCAATTATTCTCAATTACTGCTACAGTAATTGTTGTATTATATCTCTCATATTATTGATTCAATTATTATCACAGTATCATACGTATAATATGTTATATTATTAAATCAATAATTGAGACGACAAAGTTATTCATATTATTATTTACAATATTGACAATGTCTAGAAGTTCTGTCAAGGAGAGGTTAGATAATCTAATTGCGCGCCAATAGGGAGAAATCCTTACTGGAAAGCCCCATCTTTCCTGGGAACGACCTGGTTGTTAAATATTGTGAATTATAATATTAATGATGAATAAGTTCGTATTGATTAAAGATGAAATTGATAGTTCCATTGTGTTGGGATTATTAGTTTTAGTGGAAATCGACATTTATTTCGATAATAATTAATGTCTGGAGGTTATATTGACCAATCGGGTAATTAACCAAATAAATGAGCAATTAATTGCTATTAATTCACATGCTTATAACTATGTGTTCACATGTGTGTACTATTGATTCACATGATTTACTATTAGGGGAATTGGTGCAAGATTGATAATACTTGCATGACTAAGTTAAAAATGGAGGTATAGATGAATGTCTTATACTATAATTAATTTTTCACATATTTAGAACTATTGAGTCACATGATTTACTATTGATTCACATGATTTACTATTAAGGGAGGTGGTGAAAGTTTGATAATACTTGCGGGACTAAATTAAAAATGAAGAAAAAGAGAAGGTATTATCTTTGTAATATTTTGATCCTGAAAAGCGTGCGATTATCGAAACTATATTTTCCTATAAATAGAAGCTCATTCTTCCTTCATTTCTCACCAATTCACTAAAGCTATAGAGCAATTATTATAGAGAAAAATTATAGAGAGAAAGAAGAAGAGAAGTCTACTACCTCACTATTCCAGTATCCAATTTTCTTCTAAGGTAAGGGGTATAATTTCTTTCGTATTCATGAAGAGAAATATTTTCTTTCAATACTCGTAAGAGATGGTATTCCATTCTTAATTATTCTATTGGAATAACCTGTCTATGCGAAGTACCGCATACATGGTGAAATTCTTCTGTTATTCCATTCTTTATTATTCTATTGGAATAACCAGTATGTGCGGTCTATCACATGCCTGGAGAATTCTTCTGTTATTCCATTCTTTATTATTCTGTTGGAATAACCTATATGTGCGGTCTATCGCATTCCCGGTGAATTTTGTTGTTATTCCATTCTTTATTATTCTGTTGGAATATCCTGTCTGTGCGGATTACGCATGACCTGGTTCAATTCTTTATTATTCTGTTGGAATAACCTGTCTGTTCGGTCTATTGCATGCTTGGTGAATTCTTTTGTTATTCCATTCTTTATTATTCTTTTGGAATAACCTGTCTGTGCGGTCTATCGCATGCCTGGTGAATTCTATTGTTATTCCATTCTTTATAATTATGTTAGAATATCTTGTCTGTGCGGATTACGCATGACCTGGTTCCATTCTTTATTATTCTATTGGAATATCATGTCTGTGCGGATTACGCATGACCTGGTTTTATTCTTTATTATTCTGTTGGAATAACCTGTTTGTGCGGTCTATCGCATGCATAGTGAATTCTTTTGTTATTTCATTCTTTATTATTCTGTTGAAATAACCTGTCTATGTGGATTACCGCATGCATGGTGAATGATCCTTCGTATTCATTCTTTATTAAATTGTGGAAATGATCTGTCTACGTGGATTACCGCATAGCGGGTGAAAATTCATTTGTAGTTTCGTATATATTCTATTATACTCGTCTAAGATATCATTTCTTTTGTACTCATCATGGAATATCATTTTTTTTGGTATTTTTTTACGAGTTACTATTCACGGGTTACTATTCACCAGATTACTATTCACTCTAGTATTATTCACTCGGGTATTCGGGGCACTTTTTGTGCCGGGGTACTATTCACGAGTTACTATTCACCCAATTACTATTCACTCTACTATCATTCACTCGGGTATTTGGGACACTTTTCGTGTCGGGGTACTATTCACGGGGGACTATTCCCAAGGTACTATTCACGGGGTACTATTCACCCAAAAAATATATTTCTTTTCTATCCAAATTATTTTTGGTACATGAATATTATTCTTGAATTTTACTCTACAAAGTAGTATCATGTTGACAATTTGGACGTTATTGATTTCTGGATAAATTAAATTATAAATCTTTAAAATTTATCCTTGAACTTGTTTTATTAAATTATTATGTCATTGTCATCATCCTCATGCTTAAATTGGGATTAAAGTCATCTTTGGCTTACGTGCATAGATGGACTTGATATGATTATGACCAGGGATTATTCTGTATAATCATGACCGTAATGTGACGAATGATGTGGTAAAGTTCTCATTGGCCTGTAGTTCATTGATGCACAGTTATTGGTATGATTATGACCAAGGATTATTTGGTATAATCATGACCATTGATGACTACATGAATATCTTTGGCCGTGGTGCAGGGATGATTCGATTTTATTTATTAAGCCGAGTCTCAGCGATAAAGTTGATGAAAATCTTTTTAAATCATAGAAGATAGTAGATTTTATGCTTTACATGACTGTTCTAATGGATTGCTTATTACGCTGCAGTTGTTGATCTAAAACTTGTTGTCTATTGTATTCTATTAGTTTAACACTGTTGAAGGCTAAGGATAATTTATTTTGCATTATCTTAGTTATAATATTTCTTACTGGGCTAGTTGAGCTCACCCTTTCTTTCATTGTTCTCTTCAGGAAATGAGAATATAGTTGGGACGAGTCAGGGACCGGATTGACGGTCCAGATGGTTATTTTAGTAGTCCTCACTATTCTGTGAAATAGTATGACAATAAATGTAATGAGGACTCCATTGAGTGTGGATATTGTCTAGATGACAATATTCTTGTTTAAACTCTTAGATTATGTTTTGTCGTATTTTACCCGACTGTTGTATAATTAAGTTTGTATTTGATTTATGTACCATGTATTTGGCTACTCAAGATGGGTGATGTATACCTATTTAGGGTGCATCACACCCTTGCTATATCATGATTAACATTTCATATTAGGACAAATCTTCTGATACATACAAAGGCAAAGACAAATTCTACATTGGATTATTGTGCATATTGAAATTGTACATAGTATTGTAGACAAATGACATTGTTTTTCGAGTAGGATTTTGAATTCAGGCATTAAGTTAGGGTTATCGACCATGGCTATTATGTTGTAAAGGTTATTGTATAAATAATTTATGTTTATATCTTCCGCAATAGTTATAGAAATGATGTACCAGGTTCGTGGTGATTAGTACCCGGATTTGGGGACGTCATACCACTTACTCCACCATGGACTTCATTCATGAGTGTTTAGGTTTGGTCTTTGTCTAGGAATCTTATGAGGCCTATTCCCACATCCTTTTTGTAAAGTGTATCTCTGGTTAGGTAGAATTTCATAGCCATTTTATGGATACGCTTTCTTTCAGCTTGACTTTCCCCAGCGGGCGTAGATCCATCTCGCAGATATTCTTTGATGTTATGATACCAAGGCTATTTTATGGGAGGCAGTTCATTTGATACTTCTCCAATGTAATTTCCATAGGTTGGTGCCTTTTGTCTTGTAAATTTTATATTTAAGATACCTCCCCTTTCAGATATGTTGATCAAGGAAGCCAAGGTTGCTAGTGCATCTTTGAAATCATTCATGTTCTAAGGGATGTGGATGAAGGATATTTCTTCGAATTCCATAGCCATCTTGGTAACTTGCCGATGGTAAGGCAACAAATGCAACTCTTTGGTGTGATATGCCCCAGTGGTTTGCTTGATGACTAGATCAGAATTTCCAAAGATAGATAACCGTTTGATATCCACAGATTGGGCCAATTCCAATACCATTATAGAGCCTTCATACTCAGCTGTGTTGTTGGTGTTGACGAAATGTAATTTAATAGCAACGGGATACTGTTCTCCCAAAATATATACCAAAACATCCCTTGCTCCGACACCTTTCATGTTTATGTCTCTATCAAAATACAATTTCCAAGATTGGACTGCATTTTCCTGATGGATTTGTTGAATTATCATTATTCCTTCATTCAGAAAATACGTTTTCAAGGGTTCAAAATTCCCTGATGGTGCTTCGACAAATTAATCCTCAATTCCTTAACCTTTGATGGACTTTTGCGTCACGTAGATGATGTCGAATTGTTGGAGGATCAACTACCATTTGGAAAGTCGGTAATTTAATATGGGTTTGTTGAATACGTACTTTAGAGGATCCGTGCTGGATATGAGATAGGTTTTGTGCCCATGAAGATAATTTTGTAACCTTATGGCGTCCCATGTTAATGCACAACAGATATTTTTAATCAAAGTATACTTATGTTCGCCGCTGCTGAATCTTTTGCTGAGGTAATAGATAGTTCTTTCCTTGCCACTATCGTCTTTTTGTCCCAATATACAGCCCATGACATTGTCATTGACTGAAAAGTACATAAATATGGGAACATTGTCCCTTGGAGGTACCAAGACAGGAGCTTTGACCAATTACTTTTTGATGAAAACGAAGGCTTTTTGACACTCCTCATTCCACTTCATGGAGGAATTTTTCTTTAACAGCTTGAAGACGGGCTCACACTTTGTTGTGAGTTGAGAGATGAATCTAGTGATGAAATTGATTCTCCCTAGAAATCCTCATACTTCCTTTTCTGTTCGGGGCACGGGCATTTTGGTGATTGCCTCAATTTTGGTGGGATCCAGTTTAGTGCCTTTGTGACTTACTAGAAATCCCATCAACTTGCCTGATTTAACATCGAAGGCACACTTGGTTGGGTTCAGGTTCAAGTTATATTTGCGCAATTGGTTGAAAAGATTTTTGAGATGGTAAATATGGTTATCTTCCTTCTGGGATTTGACGATGATGTCATCCATATAGACTTTTATTTCTTTATACATTAAATTATGGATAAGGGCCATCATGGCTCGCTGATAGGTGGCACCAGTATTGATACGGCCGAAAGATAAACGTCTATAACAAAAAGTTCCCCAGGGAGTGATGAAGGCTGTTTTCTCCCTTTCTTCGTCAGCAACCATGATCTGATGGTACCCAATAAAGCATTCAACAAAAGAATACATGCTATACTTAGTCGTGTTATTTATTAGTATGTGGATAAAAGGTACTAGGAAATTGTTTTTGAGACAAGCTTTGTTCAAATCCCTGTAATCCACACATACTCGTACCTTCCTTTCGGGCTTAGGCAAAAGAACTATATACCATGTTGATGCCGTCTTTGAATTGTTTAATAATTTCTTCCTTGACTTTCAGACTCCACTCAGGTTTCAATCACCTGAGCTTTTGTTTGAGTAGATTGAATCCTTCCTTAATAGAAAAGCAATGAATGACAATATCAGTAGACAAACCGATCATGTCCATATGTGACCATGTAAACACATCTTAGAACTGGGTTACTATAGCAATCAGGTCTTTTCTTTGGCTTAGGGTAAGGTCCATGCCAATCTAGATTTCTTTAGGGTTTTTTGAGGTTCCGATATTGACAGAGGTGGTTAGATCAAGGTTTGGTTTGGGTTTATCTTCGACCAATTCTTTGATCTCCTCAGGCACCTCATAGTCCTCTATCTCTTCTTGTTCAATCCCCATCAAGTCAAAGTCTAACTCTACATAAAAGTTGTAGTCATTGTGGAGATTTTGCATTCCATTTGCATAGCTAGACAAACCCAACTCTAGAGTCCTGAAAACAAAATACTTTCACTTAATATATGAGATTATTTGATCATACAAAGTGTTAGCAAAAGAATGACAAAAGTAACTTCTAGTACTGTGCAACAAAAGTAAGAAGTTAATAATATCTACACTTTAGGGCATATTGACTTTCTGCCCTTTTTATCCTTTTCAGCAAATGAAAGGAGTGCTGCTCTAGTTGCCTAGGGTCAAGTCTTTATGGACAACTATGATGAAGGGATAGTTGATGTCCTCCTCATCTTTGATGATGACCATGATCGAATTCATATTAGGGTCAGTATTTTTCTTTGACCAGTTCTTCTTAGCCATATTTATGTGAGGGGTTAAGATTTGATCTTCTGAACAGTCATCATCTGGGATATCATCGTTTATACCCTCAGTATGTACCAGAAAGTATATTTGATAACATATTTTTCACTTCTTATTTGATTCTTTGATTCCTTTCCTCGCTTTCTTGATCAAGAATCTAGACTTCTTTTCCACTAGCCCGCTTGGGCCTAGGAATCAGCATTCCCACTACGAAAACAAGAATTTTCCTTATAGGCTTTACAAATCCTACATCTATAAGATTTGGTAGTAAAATTATAGAGGAAGGAACCGATGGATGCTTGTGCAGGTTCCGATGATCTAATCTAGAGTAATAATCTAATTCAGCATTCCCTGTTTGGCTAGGAATTTTAACTGGACTTCTGATTCCTTAGTGAGTTCTCCTTAACCCTTATCTAGGATGGAAACCCAAGGATATCATTGCTCGACTTACCAACATTACTTCGGTGGAAATTCTTGGCTTCAAAGTTAGGTCCCCGATAGGTTGATATTGATTGTTGCTCACCTCGAGGGCTTGAAAACTAACAATCTCAACTCCTTCATTGAGAATGATTAAAGGCATATCCGTTTGCGCATGAATAGGATTTTATGGTTCAGTATTGACAGTGACCAGATTACCGTTGATAATGTATTTGACCTGTTAATGAAGGGTGGATGGAACTGCTCCTACCATATGGATCAATGACCTCCCCAACAACAAATTATATCATATGGTGATGTTTAACACTTGAAAGGATATTTACAAGGTATGTGGATCGATCTCCACTGGAAGTTCAATTTCTCCTACATCATTTCGTCGAGATCAATCAAAGGCTCTTATGACTATGTGGTTGTTTCAAATTCGATAGGGATTGATCTTCATTCTTTCCAACAAGGCATAAGGATAGATGTTCAAGGAAGATCCTCCATCTATTAACACACCTCCGACCACATATCCTGAAGACATCACTGCTATGTGAAATGGCTTGCAATGACCCATCCCTTTGGGTGGTATGTCATCATCAGTGAAAGATATCACATTTCTGTTAAAAATGTGATCTACCATATGATGAAACTTTTCAGTGTCCACCGTCTTTGGAAAGTGAGCATCTTCCAGTACTTTCATTAAGACCTTGTGATGATCTTAAGAGAACAATTACAAGTCCATAATAGATATCTGTTAAGGTTCTTCTTTCAAGATTTGCGCCACTTTGGCTTCACTATTGTGATGCCCCCAAAATAGGTATACATCACCCATTCTTAGTCGCCAAATACATGGTACAAAAAACACCTATAACTTCATTATTACAATTATCGTGAAAAATACGAAAAACACATATGTTGTGAGTTTAAATACAAATATTGTCTTCTAAACAATATCCAAACTCAAATAAGTCCTTGTTACAATTATTGATACACTATTTTACAAAATAGTGAGGACTGCTAAAATAACTATCTCGAAACATCACTCCACACCCCGATTAGTTCCTATTATATTCTCGCCTCCTGAGAAGAAAAATGGAACAAAAAGGAAAAGGGTTAGCTCAACTATCCCAGTAAAGAATATTATGACTAAGATAATGTACAACAAATTATCCTTAGTCTTCAACAGGGAAAACTCTGATAGAATATAATAGACAACAAGTTTTAGATCAACAACTGCATCGCAAACAACAATTCGTTATAAGAGTTAAGTAGAGAATGAAGTCTACTATCTTCTATGATTTTAAATTCCATCATCAATATTTTATCCCTATAACATCAATAAATATACATCTTGAATCATATATTCATCTTTTCACTATGGCCAAAGATATTCATTCGTATCACCAGTTGGTCATGTTCATCTCAACACCTGTCCATCTTTGAACTACGGGCCAAAGATATTCATCAGGTAACCAATCATCTTTGCACTACAGGCCAAATATATTCATCAGATAATTATTCATCTTTGCACAACAGGCCAAAGATATTCAGTAATATCATTATTTAATATTGAAGATGATGAAAAATATCTAAAAGAAAACGAATCAAGTGATATAAAAGATCAAAGATTAGGAATTTGTACTTCAGTTTATCCAAGTTCAAAAATACTCTATAATAGTCAATTATGGAGCAGAATTTGAGAATAAAGATCAAAACATGGATACAATCAAAGATAGTAACCATAATAGACATCTTGGACAAAGAAGAGAATATTTCATTTTTCAGTGAATAGTGCCGTTGTCAACGTCGTGATTTTTATTTGGCCCTTTTCTGTTCTTGTCTTTTGGTGTTCTCATGTTATGTAAGACTTGTTTGAAAAAACAAGTTCTGAAAAGGTCCAACATTTATATGTCGACGATTTGACTGTAAGAGTCACCAGTTGGTGTTTTTAAGTTGTTGCACCAATGCAACCGAGGAAAGGTTTGCACATTGACCACATGATGCAACACTGCTAAACTGGTTTGTGAAACCGAGATTCGTTAGGGTCCGGGGACTTACTTATGCAGAGGGAAGGTATTAGGCATCTCCCGACATCCGTGTTACCACGGTGACCGCCACTTTTCAATTAAACTGTTATATGAATGTGTGTGTGTGTGTGTGTATGTTAATGTGCAATTATTTGGAAGTAGTGCTCTGCCTCGTTTGCACCTATATAAAAAGGGTTTGAAATTGTGTAAAAAATCAGTTTTAACAAGATATAGTAGTGATGTTTTGTAAAAGAGGTTTTTTCAAACCATGCGCTCAATAGTAATTGAGGTCTTTGATACTTCCATTTTTATTAAATGTTCGGCTTGATTGCTTTTATTTTCGAGATGCGAAGCATCTTAGAGAAATAATATATATAGCAGTGCCGAACTCCTTGTGGGTATAATAGCCATCTAAGGAAATTCAGACACCGTGAATAATGTGCAAGCTGTTTACAGCTGAAAATGTCCATCACGGGAACCGAATCTAGATTCAAAAAACTGAATCTGTGATCACATGATACATAGGCTCACATGATGTAGCAGTTTATATGAAAGCTATAAGTAGTTATATATATAAAAGCTGTAAATATATATATATATATATATATATATACAGACTGTTAACCACCATGAAGCGAACTTCATGGGGGACTATAAATGTAAATATATAAAAGTGGTAAATATATATATAAAGACAAGATCAACCACCACGAAGCACCTCCATGGGGGATCAAAAATGTAAATAAAGCAGTAAAGGCGATCAACCGCCATGAAGTAAACTCCAGGCGGGACAAAATGTAAATAAAGCAGTAAAAACGATCAACCACCATGAAGTAAACTATAGGCGATACAAAATGTAAATAAAGCAGTAAAAACGATGAACTGCCAGGAAGTAAACTCCAAGCGGGATGTAATGTAAATAAAGCAGTAAAAGGCCATGAAGTAAACTCCAGCCCTGGCAGAAATGTAAATATATATATATATATATATATATATATAAGCAAATAAACGCTTCAGACGTGAGTCCAGACTCAATCGAGGCATAACGTCCGGAGCCTGGACTTACGTCCGGAGCATTTATTTGTTTATATATATATATATAAATATATATATATACACAAAAGGAAATTAAATCCACGAACCGAAGTTCGGGCATACACACGCAACACGACTCTAAACGTGAAGAACGGTGTGTGCACAGTAGAAGAGAAAGGCTTTAAGAAGTGTTAGAAGTCTTACAGTGGACTACCAAAGAATATTTCTATAGCTTTAAATGGATGAAAACTCAGCTCCCGCCGGTAAAAATATGACTGAATATAAGCTCACAAGTGTTTAAAATGAGAAAGCACTCAGTTTAGGGTGTGTACAGAGCAAATTGGACAGGGCTTCCTCGTCATTTTCTCTTATAAAATGGCCACCTCAAGCCCTCTATTTATAGAGGGGGGAGCCGTAGGTACACTTGTGGTAGCCGCAGATGCACCTGCGGTTGCCCGGGGTGCCCCGGGCTCTACGGGTCCTGATCTCTCGAAGTACGTGCATTCGTGTAATGTGATGTCCGCTCGAGCTTTTAGAACTTCAATCCGGGCATTCAATTGAGGTGTATAAGACTTGTTTTGGACTACTGTTGTCGAGAGCTACACAAATGACATGGGATTAGAGGTTGTAAGAAGTCAGAAAGATGAGACCATGCCCTTGGTCTTCAGGCTTCAAATTCTATCCGTTGTGCTGCCTTACATAGTAGTCACTCGGGATTGGAACTCCTTGGTTCTTGTGGGATATTACTGCATAGAATGTATGTTGAAATGTATTGAGACAGCGCGCATGTAGGATCGAGGTGGAAAAATAATGAATTTACCCCTCATCGAGGTTATCTCCAGTTTGGGCTGATAAAGCAATTGTTGCTCAGGGTTATCTCTGAGATTGGGTTCTTTGCCAATCTTGGATGTCCTCGGGGTTATCTACGAGGTGTTCACGACCTCCGGGGTTATCTTGGATCGGAGTCGAGAGTGCCTCAGTGTGGTTTCTGAGGTTGAAGCTGACTGCATAGGTTAAAATGAGCATCTCCGGGGTTATCTCCGGAACTACAACTGCATTCCTCGGGGTTATCTCCGAGGTTAACACTGTCTTTCCCGGTGTTATTTTCGGGACTTAGACTGAGTATCTCGGGGTTATATCCGATATGAAATGATTTTCTCTGGTGTGATTTCTAGTATTTAAACTGCATTCCTCGGGGTTATCTCTGAGGTTGAAACTGACATTATCGGTGTTGTTCCTAAGATTGAGCTGAGTTGTCCTCTAGGGTTATCTATGAAAGATGATTCTGCCCTCTTGCAATGTTAGTAACAGGTATACAGAAAATTTCAAGTGTTTACAGATGCCCCTCTTTATCATATTCATGCAATGCAATAGCATGAATAGGATAAAGAATACTAGACACCTGAAATGCAACAAGATGATCATGATGCAGTGTACAGCAACATGATGCAAATGTATGTGGTTTGTTAGATTGTTCTCCAACATGGTGGGATGATTGACGGCTCCCTTTGACTTCTATCGGGATTGACAGTTATTACTGACAACCCTGATGAACTATCTTGGATGTGCAATCCAATGCTCTCAGGAGCTTCCAAGATGTTGACGTTGGGGTTATCACCAAAGTCGTTAATCCTTGTTACAAACTTCACACCGAAGATGCATCTCCCATGTACAAGAGACTCTGTGGGGATATAGCTTTGTCTGTTAAGGATGTGTATAACATATTCCATCATCGGTCATCCACGATGAGGATGTTATTTCCTAGTTCGTATTGCCAGGTCTTTTCGCTGCTCTGTTGGAGTTATTGCCAACAGTCGATGTTGTCAAGGTTGCCTGAACTTCATTGACATGTGCATCAACGGATGAGATCCCTACTGGGGATAATGTCAAGGTTGTTTGACCTTCGTTGACGTGTGCATCAACAGATGAAATGGTTAGAGTTTTTGCTAAGGAGAAAGGTTTTGAGGTTACAACCCCAAGTTGACAGCATCGAACCTTCTCAAGGTATTGCTGGATGTAGTTTGCAGCAACTGTGATCTTCAGTATAGTGTACCCTATGTTTCGGCGAATACTAATGAGTGATATATAAAGCCACAACTTGACCCGTGAAAACCAGGATTTCAGGCTATCCTGCTCAATGGCGTAGCATTTGTATTCTTGATTTGACCTTTTCAGCTTGTGAGAACTCATTCGCAACTCGAACTGGACCGAGCTGGAGGGGTGGGCCCCACCAAAGGGAGCCGCAAGTACACTTGTGGTAGCCGCAGGTACACCTACGGCCAGCCGTGGGTGGCTTTTAAGGCTGCAAGTTACCTTCTCAAGACATTTCACATTGCGCCACGAAGGAAATCCGAGAGCTCTTCTTCAGATTTGTTGAGTTCGGGCGTCTTTCTCCAAATTCGGTCACCGTACAAGTGTTCTACACTGTCCTAGTAACGTATGCATATCTTCTTTTCCAGCTTTTATCCGTTGGAAAATGACTTATATATGAAATGTGTTTAAACACATAGTAGTGAATATGCATGCTCATATGATGTGATAAAAAATATTCAACATAGTTGTCGACGACGGGATTTTTATTTGTCCCTTTTTATGTTCTTGTTCTTTGGTGTTCTCATGTTATGTGAGATTTGTTTAAAAAAAAGTTAAAAAGGTTCGACATGTATATGTCGACAATTTGACTGTAAAAGTCGCCAATTGGTGTTTTTAACTGGTTCCACCAATGCAACTGAGAAAACATTTGCACATTGACCCAGTGATATGACACTGCTAAACGGGTCTATGAAACCGAGATTCATTTGGGTTCGGGGGCTTGATTATGCAGAGGGGAGGTGTTAGGCACCCCCCGTCATCCGTGTTACCACGGTGACCGCCACTTTTCAAGAAACTGTTATATGAATGTGTGTGGGGGGGGGGATCAATATGCTGTTATTTGGAAGTAGTGTGAGGCCTCGTTCACACCTATATACAAAGGGTTTGAATTTGTATAAAAATTCAGTTTTAAACATGATATATCAATGAAGTTTTGTAAAAGAGGTTTTTCAAACCATGTGCTCAATAGTAATTGAGACCTTTTCATACTTCCATTTTATTATTAAATGTTTGGCTTGATTGCTTTTATTTTTGAGATGCGAAGCATCTTCGAGAAAATAATATATAGCAGTGCCTAACTCCTTATGGGCATGAAAGCCATCTAAGGAAATTCAAACACCGTGAATAATTTACAAGCTGCTTACAGCTGAAAATGTCCATCACCGGAACCTAATCTAGGATCAGTGGATTGAATCTGTGATCACATGATTCCTAGGCTCATATGATGCCGCAATTTATATGAAAAGCAGTAAGCAGTTATATATATAAAAGCTGTAAATATATATATACATATATGATCAACCACCACGAAGCACCTCCATGGGGGATTGGAAATGTAAATATATAGAATCGATAAATATATATATATATAGACATGATCAACCACCACGAAGCACCACCACGGGGAATCAAAAATTTAAATAAAGAAGTAAATGCGATCAACCACCACAAAGTAAACTCCAGGTAGGATGGAATGTAAATAAAGCATTAAAAACGATCAACTGCCACGAAGTAAACTCCAGGCGGGACGGAATGTAAATAAAGCAATAAAAGGCCACGAAGTAAACTCCAGGCCTGACAGAAATGTAAATATATATATATATATATATATACAGACAGAAATAAAAACCAAGGACCGAAGTCCGGGCATACACACACAACATGACTCTCAATGTGAAGAAGAGTATGTGCAAAGATGAAGAGAAAGGCTTTAAAATGTGTAAGAAGGCTTACAGTGGGCTACCAAAGAAGACTTCTATGACTTTAAGTGGATGAACACTCGACTCCTGCCGGTAAAAATATAGTTATATGTGAGCTAGCAAGTGTTTAAAATAAGAAAGCACTCAATATGGGGTGTGTACAGAGAAAATTTTATAGGTCTTCCTCGACTTTCTTCTCTTGAATATGGCCACCCCAAGCTCTATATTTATAGAGCTGGGGGCTATAGGTGTACCTACGGCTGCTCAGGGTGCCCCGAGCTCTGCGGGTCTCTCCATCTCGAAGTACGTGCACGTGTGCAACTTGATGTCCATTCAAACTTGCAGAACTTTAATCTGAGCATCCAATTGAGGTGTATAAGACCTATTTTGGACTGATGTCAGTGTGCTACCTTGCGTAGTAGTCACTCGGGATTGAAACTCATTGGTTCTTGTTGGATATTGTTGTATAGAATGTATATTGATTGTTGTTTGTTGAGATGGCCCCATGTGGGGTTGAGGTGGCCATTCGATGACTTTGTCCTTCACCGGGGTTATCTCCGATTTTGGCTGATGAAGTAGACATTGCTCAGGGTTATCTCTGAGATTGTACCACTGTAAGTGTTGAATGCCCTCAAGGTTATCTCTGAGGTGTTCATGTCCTCCCGGGGTTATCTCCGGGTTTGTGCATTGAGTGCCTCGGTGTGAGTACCAAGGTTGAAGCTGACTGTATGCATTTGAAAGAAGCATTTCTGAGGTTATCTCCGGAACTGCAACTGCAATCTTTGGGGTTATCTCCTAGGTTGACATTGTCTTTCCCGGTGTTATTTTCGGGACTGAGACCGAACATCTCAGGGTTATCTCCAAGATGGATCGGCCTTTTTCGGTGGAATTTCCGGTGTTTGCACTACTATCCTCGGGGTTATCTCTGAGATGGAGAAAGGATACTCTCGGTGTGTTTTTTGGGGTTGAAATTGAACTTCCGTTGGCATTTCGGGGATTAAGTTGAGATGTCTTCCAGGGTTATCTCTGAAAGAAGATTCTACACTTCTTGAAATATTAGTAATAAGTAGGCAGAAAAATTTTGAGTGTCTACAGATGCCCCTCTTTGTCATATTCATGCAATGTAATGGCATGGATAGGATAAAGAATACTAGACACTTAAAATGCAATAAGATGATTATAATGCAATGTATGACAACATTATGCAAATGTATGTGGTTTGTTGGAATGTCCTCCAATATGATGGGATGATTGTCGGCTCCCTGTTTCTTCTATCGGGGATGGCAATAAATAACCAGCCTGATGAACTATCTCGAACGGATGATTCATAGCTACTAGGAATCTCTAGGATTGTTGACGTTGGGGCTATCACCAAAGTCTTGAATCCCTGATACAGACATTATCCTGAAGATGTATCTCTCACGTACAAGAGACTCTATGGGGATGAGTTTTGTCTATTGAGGATGTCTATAACATATTCCATCATCGGTCCTCCCCGATGAGGATGTTTTTCCCTGGTTTGTATCGCCAAGACTTTTTGCTGCTCTGTTGGAGTTACTGCCAATAGTTGGCGTTGTCAGGGCTGCCTGACCTTTATTGATATGTGTATCAATGGATGAGATCCCTGCTGAGGATAATGTCAAGGTTGCTTGACCTTCATTGAAGTGTGCATTAACGGTTGAAAATGCGTGATACCCCCGCTGGGGACCATGTCAAAGTTGCTTGACCTTCATTGACGTGTGTATTAATGGTTGAAAATGTGTGACACCCCCACCGGGGACCATGTCAAGGCTGCTTGACCTTCATTGATGTGTACATCAATGGTTAAAAATGTGTGACACCCCTGCCGAAGACCATATCAAGGTTGCTTGACCTGAACTGACGGCATCGGACCTTCATGAGGTATTGTTGAATGTAGTTTTCAACAGCTGAGATCATTGGTATAGTATACCCTGTGTTTGGGCGAAGACCAATGAGTGTTATATGAATCCAGAGTTTGGTCTGTGAAAACCAGGGTTTCAGGCTATTCCGCTCAATTGCATAGCGTTTTTATTCCTGATTTGGCCTTTTCAGCTTGTAAGAACTCCTTTGCAACTCGAACTGGACCGAGCCGGAGGGGTGAGACCCACATAGGGGTGCCACAGGTACACCTGAAGCAGCCGTAGATGGACCTGGGGCCAACCGTGACTTCCCTTAAATGGGATGGTTGATGTCCCAAATTATTTTAAGTTGTGCCGCGAAGGAAACCTGATAGCTCTTCTTCAAATCAACTGAGTTTGGACGACTTTATACAAATTCCATCATCGTACAAGTGTTCCACACTGTCCTGGTAATGTATGCATGTCTTCTTTTCCAGTTTTCATCCGTTGGAAAATGAAATATCACATAAAATGTATCTAAACACCTAATAGTGATTATGCATGCTGAAATGACTTGATAAAAAACATTCAACATAGTAAATGTTAGTATTAAACCATGTTGAACATAATGATGTGAAAAAATTTGACTTTTGAAACAGTCAAATTGACACCTTTTTCTGCTATTTCTTATCCTATTTGAGGACAAATGAACAAAGATAAAAAAAGCAAAATAGTCCTGGTAATGCAACGACTTGCAATGACCGGTCCCTTCAGGGGGTATGTCGTCATCAATGAAAGATATCACATTATTGTTGAAAATGTGATCAACCAGACGCTGGAATTTTTCCACATCCACTGATTTTGGTAAGTGGGCTTCTTCTAAGACCCTTAGCAATATCTTCTTGTGATCTTCGGAAGAGAAAACCAAGTCCAATATGGAAATTTGCTGTGGAGCTTCTTTCAAGCTTAAAACCACTTTGGCTTCGTTATGGCCCATAGTACAGAGAAATTCTTCAATCTTCTCTATGGGAACTTTCCCATTTGATTTAATGGCGGGCTTCATCACCCGATGGGGAAGTTACAGCAGATTCTCCTTCGACACTGCAGCAGTTGTATATGATGTAGATCTTTTAGCCTGTTTATAATTCCATGGGACTTTGTGTAGGCTGACAACAGGATACTGTGGTCTTAATGGTAAGTTAATTGGCTTTAGTGTTGCCACTTTCAAAGGATTGTCGGCTCCTTTGAGTTGAATTGCTTGTATTGTGAGTGGTCTGGCAGCCAAATCATCCTCAGTGGATATAACTGTTACGCCATCCTTCCATTTTGTAGGACATGTGTTCCTACTCTCGAGTAACAAAGTGTCAACTTCTGCCATTTGTAGGACACCGCTGTCAATTAAATTCTAAATGTGGTGGCAGAGTGCCCATCATTCTTCTATGATGTGACCGCGAGAGTGGGAGTGATATTGGCACACTCCCTCAGAATTAAACCGTCTGGAATGGGGATTGATTGGAGGTAGAAGGGATGTAATTCTTCCTTCATTGATCAACATTTGAAATATCTCCTCCATTGGTTAGACAAGGTATGTGGATTCCTATTTGTTAGCAAACTCCCGACGGGCTTTGGCACTTGCTCTTTTTGCAACTTTATCCTCCAGTGTTTCACTTTTTGAAGGTGGGGATGGAATATTCATGACAAAAGGAAGGAAAATATCATGCTCCTGATTGATTAATTGGCGTGTGACTTGGTGTTGATGAATCACCAGTTCTGCAAATTGATCTACTTGTTTGCAAAGAGCCTTAATCTTTAGCTCCATCATAAATTGGAACCGCGCATAATCCCATTTGTCAGCACCGTCTTTGCTAGTTTGGGAAGATTCAACATCGTAATTAGGACTCTGTCCACTACTCTAATTAATCATATTAATGTCTCCTTCTTTGTGTTGAGGAAGAGGATTGTCTTGCACATAAGGTTGGTCGGGTTTAGTCACGACAATCTCCCCATTGTCAATTAAGTACCGGATCTTATGTTTCAAGGCCCAGCAATACTGAGTGTCATGTCCCGGTTTTCCAACATGATAAGCACACTTCCGAGTAGCATTAAAATCTTTCTCATTCGGGTTAGCTGGTGGAAGAAGATGTGTAATTTTCTTCTGAGTAGTTAGAAGAGAAAGGATATTCTCAAGTGAGTCCCCTAAGGGTGTGAACACTCGGAGGCGTCTGACTTCTCCACCTTTAGGCAATGGGGTTTTAAGATTGCGCTTACAAAGGGGAGTAGTTTCTCCTCTAGATAGGCAAATTCTGACTGCCTTTTTGACCTGGTAGTATCAAGGAAACATCTTCCTCTTTTTTTATGGACCCTCCGGGGGTTGTTTCCAAAAGTTCCAGACTGGATGTGCTCAGCAACTTCTTTAAGAGCGTTTAGGTCTTGAATCTTTGCTGACTTCAATCCCATCTCAGCCATCTCTCCGTGCTTGATCATTTCAGAAAATGGCTTGCCACTACCAGCTAAAACACTTTCATAGAAAGGAGCTTCTTGTATGTCTATAAAGGTTATGACCATTTCTAATTCCTTCATGGAAGGAATGACTTGAGCAGCAAGGTGCCTCCACCTTTGAGCATACTCTCTGAAAGACTCAGTAGATTATTTCTTGACCTTGGTAATCTGGTACCGGTCAAGAACCATTTGAGATTGAAAGCTTTACTGAGTGAGGAAGGCATGAGCTAGTTCCACCCAGCTATGGATCTTTGAGTTGTTTAATCTAGTATACCACGTACGAGCTTCTCCAGTCAAACTCTTCTGGAATAGCTGCATTCTGAGCTTCTCATCCTCTGCATAAGATTCAAGTTCTCCTATAAATATCTTCAAATATGTGTAAGGATCCCCTAACCCATCATTTTTTTCAAAGTTAGGAGTTTTGAACTTCTCTGGATAATGCACACCAGGGAATATACAAAGGTCAGCATATGAAACACTCTCGTATGTTCCAATCCATTTGATAGAATGGATGGTTTCCTCCATATGAAGGACTTTCTTCCTGATATCACTGGTGTCTGGATCTTCTTTAAGATGGGTGTTTTCAGGAATTTTGTTGGTCGTATCCAACTGCAGTTCAGGATTTGTTTTATCTGAACCTTGTGCTCCTCCTTGTGTAGAGGATTTTGTATGTATGGGTATTCGTGAACCCTAAGTAGATTGGTTTAATTCTTTAAGCAGAACAGCCAAATCTATGATTTGCTTGCTTAATTCGTCAAATTCTTCACGAGAAACAGGATTAAGATTAGACTGGTCAGATGAAGACATAATTGGTTGTAGACTCGTGACCTTTTTGGATTTTGAGCGGGTAGTAGGCCCAATTGTTTCTCTACAAAAAACTTATGTAGTTTTGTCTTAGGGAATGTATAAATGTTTACATACTATCATAATGTGTACATTTCAGGAATATTATCCTGCAAAACGGGTGTCATTTGATAGCATGTCATGCATGTGGAATGAAATTACAAGTAATTGTCTTTACAAGTAATTGAAAAATGGAAAGCATGAAGAGACTTTCCTCCGCGTTTGGTTAATCAGAGGCTGACCTATCTTAGGTTACTCTCGCAGCTTTTTGGCATGAAGGTTCCCAGATCATCGCAATTTACTTGACGGGAAGTTAATCCGGTCTTTCAACTGGAACAAATCTGGGTGGTGCCTTTCCTGAGCCTCATTGGAATTAGTCTTCCTATGAGTCCAATAATCAAACACCGACAGGATAGCCTCCTGGTGGAGGAACCACACAGCATAGATTCTCATATAACGTGTCTCACGGTTTATGAAAATGATGACATGTGTGAAGCACTAATATCACAGATAAATATTTTGTAGTGAAGTAATTAAAATGCATTCGTACACATTTATCAAAAACCTAAATACAACATTCACACACAAGCATATAACAATTTTGAAAAGCTTGTAGTAGCGGCTTAAGCCCTATTACTGGAGTCCCCGGTAGAGTTGCCACCTGTCGACGTCGGGATTTTTATTTGTCCCTTTTTCTTTTCTTGTTCTTTGGTGTTCTCATGTTATGTGAGATTTGTTTGTAAAAATAAGTGAAAAAGGTCTTACATGTATATGTCAACGATTTGACTGTAAGAGTCACAGTTGGTGTTTTTAACTGGTTGAACCAACACAACCGAGAAAATATTTGCACATTGACCCAGTGATATGACATTGCTAAACAGGTCTGTGAAACCAAGATTCATTTGGGTTCGGGGGCTTGATTATACGAAGGAAAGGTGTTAGGCACCCCTCGACATCTGTGTTACCACGGTGACCACCACTTTTCAAGAAATTATTATATGAATGTGTGTGTGTGGGGGGGGGGGGTAGTCAATATGTTGTTATTTGGAAGTAGTGTGAGGCCTCGTTTGCACCTATATACAAAGAGTTTGAATTTGTATAAAAATTCAGTTTTAAACATGATATATCAATGAAGTTTTGTAAAAGAGGTTTTTCAAACCCTGTGCTCAATAGTAATTAAGATCTTTTCATACTTCCATTCTATTATTAAATGTTTGGCTTGATTGCTTTTATTTTTGAGATGCGAAGCATCTTCGAGAAAATAATATATTGTAGTGCCGAACTCCTTATGGGCATGAAATCCATCTAAGGAAATTCAAACACCGTGAATAATTTACAAGCTGCTTACAGCTGAAAATATCCATCACGGGAACCGAATATAGATTCAGTGGACTGAATATGTGATCACATGATTCCTAGGCTCACGTGATGCCGCAATTTATATGAAAAGTAGTAAGCAGTTATATATAAAAAAGCTGTAAATATATATATACAGACATGATCAACCACCACGAAGCACCTCCATAGGGGATCGAAAATGTAAATATATAAAAGAGGTAAATATATATAGACATGATCAACCACCACGAATCACCTCCATGGGGGATCAAAAATGTAAATAAAGTAGTAAATGTGATCAACCGCCATGAAGTAAACTTTAGGCAGAACGGAATGTAAATAAAGTAGTAAAAACTATCAACTGCCACGAAGTAAACTCCGGGAATGACGAAATGTAAATAAAGTAGTAAAAGGCCACGAACTAAACTCCAAGCCTGACAAAAATGTAAATATATATATATATATATAAAAGCGGTAAACGCACAGGATATATATCGATCTCGGCTCAGTTTATCATTTCAGCAATTTGTCGCTATATATATATATACATATATATAAGAAGTAAACGCTCCAGATGTAAAATCCAGGCTCATCGAACAAAGTTCGACAACAATTCATATATATAAGTATATGAGGATCTGAGGATGTTTTTAATAAGTAGAGGGCCGCTCATGTGTGGGCAACATACTCCACCATAGATTTCATCCATGAGCCTCTAAGCTTGGTCCTTGTCCAGACATCTGAGGAGACCTAGTCATGTATCTCTTTTGTAGAGTGCATCTCTGCTCAGGTAGAACTTCATAGCCAGTCGATGGATCCGCCTTCTTTCAGTTGGGCTCGCCTCAGTGGGTGTAGATCCATCTAGTAAGTACTCCTTGATATGCTGATACCAAGGGTGTTGAATGGGAGGTAGCTCATCCGATGCTTCTCCAATGTAATTCCCATAGGTAGAGCCTTTTGTAGGGAAAATAAGATGATTAGCATGTTTTCCTTATCAGGTATGTTGATCAACGAGGCCAAAGTTGCTAGCGTATCCGCAAAATCATTCCTATTCCGAGGACTATGGAGGAAGTTTACTTCTTTAAACTCTGAAGTCATCTGTAAAACTTGTCGATGGTAAGGCAGTAAATATAGCTCTTTGGTGTGATAGATTCTTGTGGTTTATCTAATTACCAATTCTAAATCTCCAAAGACAGTTAACCGCTTGATACCCATTGATTGGGCAAGTTTGAGTCCCATGATATAGCCTTCATACTCAGCTATGTTTTTGGTGCTGACAAATTACAATTTGACGACGACGAGATACTGCTCCCCTGTACCGGATACTAGAACTGCTCCAGCTCCAGAACCTTCCATGTTAATAGCTCCATCAAAATATATTTTCCGTGATTGGTGTGTATCGTACTGATGGCGTTGTTGCACTGTCATTACCCCTTCATCGGGGAAGTATGTTTCCAAGGGTTCGAAATCCCCTGCAGGTGCGACGGCTTGTTGATCCGTAATTCCTTGACCTCTAATGAACTTTTACATCACGTACACAATGTCAAATTACTGTAGGATCAACTGCCATCTGGACAGCCAACAATTTAATATGGGTTTACTAAACACGTACTTGAGAGGATCCATGAGGGATATGAGATGGGTAATGTGACCATGAAGGTAATGCGGTAACCTCTTGGAAGCCTATGCTAAAGCATAACAAGTTTTCTCAATCGGAGTGTACTTATGTTCACTGCTGCTGAATCTTTTGCTGAGGTAGTAGATAGCTCGCTCTTAGCCTCTATCGTATTTCTGTCCCAACATGCAGCTCATGGCATTTTCATTAATGGACTGGTATATGAATAGTGGAACATCATCCCTAGGAGGTACGAAGACAGGGGCGTTAAATAGCTACTCTATGATTGTAAGGAAGGCTTTTTGACACTCATCGTTCCATTTCATGGAGGAGTTCTTCCTTAATAGCTTGAAAATAGGCTCACAAGTTGCTGTGATTTGAGAAATGAACCTGCTAATGAAGTTGATTCTTCCCAAAAATCCCCGTATTTCCTTCTTTGTCTGAGGAATGGGCATTTCCTTGATGGCCTGGATTTTGGTGGGATCCATCTCAATCCCTTTGTGGCTGACTAGGAATCATAGCAACTTGCCTGATTTAACACTAAATGCGCACTTAGTTGGATTTAACTTCAAGTTGTACTTACGTAACCTGTTGAAGAGCTTTCTAAGATGGTCTATGTGGTCATCTTCCCTTTGGGATTTAACAATGATGTCATCTACGTAGATCTCTATCTCTTTGTGCATTAAGTCGTGGAAAAGAGCCATTATAGCTCGCTGATAGGTTGTTTTGGCATTAATGAGGCCGAATGACAACTGTCTATAGAAAAAGGTTCCCCAAGGCGTGATGAATGAAATTTTCTCACAATCTTCATTAGTAACCATGATTTGATGGTACCCCGTAAAACAATCAGCAAAGAAGTATTAAGCAGTATTATCGATGAGTATGTGAATAAATGGCACGGGAAAGCTGTCTTTAATGCATGCTTTATTCAAATTTCGGTAATCCACGAAAACTCGCACCTTTTCTCCCAGTTTAGGCATGGGGACTATGTTGGATAGCCATTCAGGATATGTGAACATCATGATGATGCCAGCTTGAAATTCTTTCACAATTTCTTCTTTAACTTTTAAACTTCACTCAGGTTTTAATCGCCTGAGATTCTGCCTGACTGGCTTAGATACCTCTTTAATGGGAAGGCAATGGATGATGATGTCCATGTACAAACCCACCATGTCTTCATGAGACCATGCAAACACATCCTGAATTGGGTTAATAGTGCAACCATGTCATTCCTTTGGTTTGGAGTGACGTCTGTACCAATCTGGATCAACTTAGGGCTTTCAAAGGTTCTGAGATTGAATAAGGTGGTTCGATTAAGATTTGGTTTGGGTCTGTGTTCGACCTATTCCTTGATCTTCTGAGGTATCTCAATGTCCTCTTGTATTTCCATTAAGTCTGAGTCCAACTTTTCATCAAAGTTACAGTCCTTGTGGAGAAAAGGCACCTCATCAGCAAGTACATGCACATCTAAATTCAGAGTCCTGAAACAAAATATGCTTTCACTTAATGTATGAAATTGTTTAATCATACATAGTGTTAGCATGTACTGAAAAATAACTGTTAATACTATACAGTAAAGTAAGCAGTTAAAGCTATCTATAGGGCATATGGGGTTTCTGCCCGTTTTACCTTTCGCGACAAATGCAAGGAGTGTTGCTCCAATTGTCAAGGGTGAAGTCCTGGTGGACAGCAGTAATGAAGTGGCTATCATCGTCATCCTTCTCCCGAATGATGACAATAATGTCAGGATAATCATCGTCTGAAGTGTATCTATTTGTGTGCTTATCATGTAAAAGGATGCGTAAATGAGACAAACTCCTGGCGATGTCTTGTTTACGTCTCCGTTCCATTTCTTCCACTTCGGGATCAGGAATCAGGACCTCTTTTTCTTTAACCGTTATCGGTTTGGGAAATAGCATAGCCATAACATGGGCTGGAACCTTTATCAAAAACTGTACAGGCTCAGGATTTGTAGGTGGAGATAATCGTCGTATGGCTGAAGATGAAGGAATCTATTTGTGCTTGTGAGAATTCCTGTGACTTGAGCTAGTACAGTAGCCTAATCTAGCTGTCCTTGTTTGACAAGGAAATTGAATTGGGCTCTTAATACCATGATTATCTTTGCCCAACCCTTGTCCAGGTTGATAACCCAATGACATCATCTCTTGAGTGGCCGACATAACCTCGGCAGAAATCTTGGGTGAGAGAGGTGAAGCCCCAATGGGATTGTAATGAGTGTTGCTCACCTCCAGGGCATGGAAACTAACAAGCTCAACTTTTGAATTAAAGCTGATGAGTGGTATGTCACTTTGTTCAGGACATTCCGGCTCAGCATTGACAGTGATTAGGCTATTGTTGATAATGTACTTGAGTTGCTGATGAAGGGTGGAAGGGACGGCTCCGGCCATATGAATCCACGGTCTTCCCAAAAGCAGGTTGTATCATGTGGCAATTTTGAGCACATGAAAGGATAAACTGAATGTATATGGACCAATCTCCACTGGTAGCTCAATTTCCCCAATAACATTTTGTCAGGATCCATCAAAAGCTTTGAAAATCGTATGGCTGCTTTTGATCCTCTTGGGGTTAATATTCATCTTCTCCAATGTGGCATAAGGGCAGATATTCAAAGATGATCCACCATCTATCAAAACTCCTCCCACCATGTATCTGAAGGACAGAACCGCTATGTTCAATGGCTTGCAATGACCAATCCCTTTGGGAGGAATCTCGTCATCATTTAAAGATATCACATTGTTGTTAAAAATGTGATCAAACAAATGTTGGAATTTTTCCACATCCACTAATTTTGGCAAATGGGCTTCTTCCAAGACCCTCAGCAATACTTTCCTATGATCTTCAAAATAGAAAACCAAGTCAAGTATAGAAATTTATTGTGGAGCTTCTCTCAAGCTTAAAACTACCTTGGCATCGTTATGGCCCATAGTACGGAGGAACTCTTCAATCCTCTCAATGGGAACTTTCCCCTTTGATTTGATGGTAGGCTTCATCATCCGATGGGGAAGATACAGTGGATGCTCCTTCGACACTATAATAGTTGTGTGTGATGAAGATCCTTCAGCCTGCCCATAATTCAATGAGACTTTTTTCAAGCTGACAATAGGATACTGTGGCCTAGATGGCAAGAGAATTGGCTCTAATGCAGCCACTTTCAAAGGATTGTCAGGACCTTTGAGTTGATTGCTTGTATTATGAGTGGTCTGGAAGCCAAATCATCCGCAGCAAATATTACTGCTACGCCGTCCTTCCATTTTTTAGGACATGTGTTCCCACTCTCGAGTAACAAAGTGTCGTCATCTACCATCTGTAGGACACCGCTATCAATTAAATTCTGAATTAAATGATGGAGTGCCCAACATTCTTCTGTATTGTGACCGCGAGAATGGGAGTGATATATAATTGAACCGTCTTAAACGAGGATTGATAAGAGGTAAAAGGGATGTAATTCTTCCTTCATTGATCAGCATCTGAAATATCTCCTCCATATGTTGGCCAAGGTATATCAATTCCCTCTTGTTGGCAAAATCCCGACGGGCTTTTGTACTTGCTCTTTTTGCCACTTTATCTTCCAGTGTTTCACTTTCTGAAGGCGATGATGGAGTATTCATAACAAAAGGAAGGAGACTAGCATGCTCGTAACTGACTAATTGGCGTGTGACTTGGTGTTGATGGATCACCAGTTCTGCCAATTGGTCTACTTGCTTACCAAGAGCCTTTATATTTCGTTCCATTATAAACTAGAACTGTGCGTAATCCCATTTGTTAGCACTGTCCTTGCTGGTTCGAGAAGATTCAACAACGTAATTGGAACTTTGTCTACTGCTCCAATTAATCATATTAACCTCTTCTTCTTTATGTTAAGGAAGAGGGTTGTCTTGCACATGAGGTTGGTTAGGTTTAGTTACCATGATCTCACCATTGTCGATTAAATCCTGGATCTTGTGTTTCAAGGCCCAGCAATCCTGAGTATCATGCCTCGGTTCCCCGGTATGATAAACACACTTCCGGGTAGCATTGAAACCCTTCCCATTCGGGTTGGCTGGTGGAAGAAGATGTGTAATTTTCTTCTAAGTAGTCAGAAGATTGAGAACATTCTTGAGTGAATCCCCTAGGGGTGTGAACACTCGATTACGTTGGACTTCTCCACCCTTTGGTAATGTGGGGTTGGAAGACTATGCTTGAAAATGGGATTACTTTCTCCTCTGGATAGGCATGTTCTGACTGCCTTTCTAACCTCGTAGTGTCAAGGAAACATCCTCCTCTTTCTTTTTATGGACCTTCCGGGGGTTGTTTCCATAAGTTCCGGATTGGATGTGCTCAGCAACAGCTTTTAGAGCGGCTAGGTCTTGAATCTTTCCTGACTTCAATCCCATATCAGCCATATCTCCATGTTTAATCATTTCAGAAAATGGCTTGCCAATGCCAGCTAAGACTTTCTCATAGAAAGGAGCTTCTTGTATATCTTTGAAGGTCATCACCATTTCTGACTCCGTCATAGAACGAATAACTTGAGCAGCAAGGCGCATCCACCATACTCCCTGAAAGACTCATTAGACTGTGTCTTAACTTTGGTAATTTGGTACCGGTTAGGAGCCATCTGAGACTGGAAGTTGTACTAACTGAGGAAGGCATGAGCTAACTCTTCCAAGCTATATATTTTAGAATTGTCTAATCTGGTATACCATGATCTGGCTTCTCCAGTTAGACTCTTTTGAAACAGCTGCATTCTGAGCTTCTCATCCTCGGCATAAGATCTGAGTTCCCCAATAAATACCTTCAAATGTGTATAAGGATCTCCTAACCCATCATACTTTTCAAAGTCAGGGTCTTAAACTTCTCTGGATAATAAACACCAGGGGATATACAAAGATCAGCAAAGGAGACACTCCCGTGTGCTCCAATCCCTTTTATAGACCGAATGGTCTCTTCCATTTGAAGGACTTTTTTCCTTATATCACCGATGTTTGGATCTTCTTTGACATGGGTGTTTTCAGGATTTTTGTTGGACTTATCCAACTGAAGTTCAGGTATTGGATTTGCTTGATCCGCACCTTGTGTTCCTCCCTGTGTAGAGGATTTTGTATGTACGGGTATTCATGAACCCTGAGTAGACTGGTGTAGTTCTTTAAGAAGAACAACCAAATCTGTTAGTTGTTTGCTTAATCCGTCAAACTTTTCACGAGAGACAGGAGCAGGATTAGATTGGTCAGATGAAGACATAATTGGTTGTAGGCTTGTGGCCTTCTTGGACTTTGATCGAGTAACAGGCCCAGTTGCTTCCCTGCAAAAAAATATATGTAGTTTAGTCTTAGGGAATGTATTAATGTTTACATGCTATCATAATATGTCCGTTTTAGGAGTATTATCCTGCAAAACGGGTGTCATTTGATTGTATGTCAAGCCTTAATATGCATGTACACATATTCTTCATATTTTCCATTACATAGAGATTGACATGGAATAAAATTACAAGTAATTAAAAGTGGAAAGCATGAAGAGACTTTCCTCCGCATTTGGTTTATCAGAGGCTGACCTATCTCAGGTTACTCTCGCGGCTTTTTGGCATGAAGGTTTCCAGATCCTCATAATTTACTTGACGGGAAGTTAATCCGGTCTTTCAACTGGAGCGAATATGGGTGGTGCCTTTCCAAAGCCTCATTGGAATTAGTCTCCCTACGAGTCCAATAATCAAACACCGATAGGATAGCCTTCCTGGTGGAGGAACCACACAACATACATTCACATGTAACGTGTCTCACCGTTATGGGAATGATGACATGTGTGAAGCACTAATTTCATAGATATATTGCATTGCAAAAAGTAAAAATGCATTCGCACACATTCATCAAAAATGAAAATGCAACATCCACAAACGAGCATATAACAGTTTTGAAAAGTTTGTAGTAACGACTTAAGTCCTCTTATTGGAATCCCCAGCAGAGTCTCAACCTGTCGACGTCGGGATTTTTATTTGTCCCTTTTCTATTCTTATCTTTTGGTGTTCTCATGTTAGGTGAGATTTCTTTGAAAAAATAAGTTGTGAAAAGGTCCGACATTTATATGTCGATGATTTGACTATAAGAGTCACTAGTTGGTGTTTTTAAATGGTTGCACCAACGCAACTGAGAAAAGGTTTGCACATTGACCACATGATGCAACACTGCTAAACTGGTTTGTGAAACCGAGATTCATTAGGGTCCGGGGACTTGCTTATGAGGAGGGAAGGTGTTAGGAACCCCCCGACATCCGTGTTACCACGGTGACCGCCACTTTTCATTTAAACTGTTATATGAATGTGTATGTGTGTGGGTCAATGTGCAATTATTTGGAAGCAGTGATATGCCTCGTTCGAACCTATATACAAAGGGTTTGAATTTGTGTAAAAAAAATCAGTTCTAACAAGATATAGCAATGATGTTTTGTAAAAGAGGTTTTTTCAAACCCTGTGCTCAATAGTAATTAAGGCCTTTGATACTTCCATTTTTATTAAATGTTCGACTTGATTGCTTTTATTTTTGAGATGTGAAGCATCTTCGAGAAAATAATATAAATAGCAGTGCCGAAGTCCGGGTATACACACGCAACACAACTCTCAATTGAAAGAACAGTGTGTGCAAAGTAGAAGAGAAAGGCTTTAAAGTGTATAAGAAGGCTTACAGTGGACTGCCAAAGAAGACTTCTATAGCTTTAAATGGATGAACACTCAGCTCTCGCCGGTAAAAATATGACTGAATATAAGCTCACAAGTGTTTAAAATTTGAAAGCACTCAGTTTAGGGTGTGTACAGAGCAAATTGGACAGGGCTTCCTCGTCATTTTTTCTTATAAAATGGCCACCCCAAGCCCTCTATTTTATAGAGGGGGGGAGCCGCAGGTACACCTGCGGCTGCCCGGGGTGTCCCAGGCTCTGCGGGTCCTGCCATCTTGAAGTACGTGCACATGTGCAACGTGATGTTCACTCGAGCTTTCGAAACTTCAATCCGGGCATCCGATTAAGGATTATAAGACCTATTTCGGACTGCTATTCTCGAGAGCTACACAAATGACATGGGATTAGAGGTTGTAAGAAGTCAGGAAGATGGGACCATGCCCTTGGTCTTCAGGCTTCAAATTCTATCTGGTGTGCTGCCTTGCGTAGTAGTCACTCGGGATTGGAACTCCTTAGTTCTTGTGGGACATTGTTGTGTAAAATGTATGTTAAAATGTATTGAGATGGCGCACATGTGGGATCGAGGTGGAAAATGATGATTTTGCCCCTCATCGTGGTTATCTCCAGTTTGGACTAATAAAGCAGTCGTTGCTCAAGGTTATCTCTGTGATTGGGCTGCTGCAAGTGCCGGATGTCCTCAGGGTTATCTCTGAGGTGTGCCTGACCTCCCGGGGTTATCTCTGGGACTACACCTGAGTGCCTCGGTTTGGTTTCTGAGGTTGAAGCTGACTGCATAGGTTGAAATGATCATCCCCGGGGTTATCTCCGGAACTGCAACTGCATTCCTTGGGGTTATCTTTGAGGTTGACACTGTCTTTCCCGGTGGTGTTTTTGGGACTGAGATTGAGTATCTCGGGGTTTTCTCCGAGATGAAATGGCATTCTCTAGTGTGATTTCTGGTATTTGAACTGCATTCCTTAGGGTTATCTCCGAGGTTGAAACTAACACTCTCGGTGTTGTTTCTGGGATTGAGCTGAGCTGTCCTCCAGGGTTATCTCTGAAAGACGATTTTGCCCTCCTGCAATGTTAGTAACAGGTATGCAGAAAATTTTGAGTGTTTACAGCCATATTTATGAATAGTGTGTTATACGTGAATAGTAACCCCAACATAAAAAGGTAGAAATTCCATAAGAAAATTCATACTTCGTGAATAGTACCATATTCATGAATAGTGTCGTATATGTGAATAGTAACCTCAACATAAAAAGGTAAAATTTTCACAATAAAATTCATATCAATATTTCGGTATAATGATATTGAAGAAATAACATCATTTACCAAGAAAATAACACCTCTTACCTCAAAAGAACAGTACTTCTGACCGGAATATCGGATATAATGTTGAAGGAAACTTGCACAAAATAAAAACTCTAAAATTATCTAAATATTCACAAAAATACGCTCGATATTATAGAGAGAGAAAACTTCTAATTTTGGTTTGATTTTTAATTCTAACCTAAGCACCTATTTATAGAAAAATGTCAGAACGCCAAAACAGACTAAATTAATAAAATAATATTTTTTCAAAAATTTTCTACGCACACCTCTTGGACCAAAATTCAGCCACCACGAGTGGGGCCCACCAAAATTCAGATTTTCCACACTAACCAAAAGTGGGGCCCACCCATGTTTTTAATAAAAAACATTTATTTTTGAAACTTCAATAATTTATAATAAATAGCCCTTTTATCAGAAAAATATAAATTTTATGTCTATTCCATAGGAAATTAAGTTCTCTACAACTTTGTAGAAGAAAGTTTTTCCAAATTCCAAATAAAAAATATCCAAAATCCACATACGGATGATTTTTAATACCTCCATTCTGACAAAATACTAATAAAACACCACCATTTTGAAAAAATACTGAAAAAACACCTCAACATTAATTCCTTCATTTATATCCACATAAAATATATATTTCCTTATCATATAAATCAATAATTAATTATTCACAAATAATATTACATAATCACAATTATGACAACCAGGTCATTCCCAGGAAATAAGGGGGCTTTCCGATAAGGATTTCTCTTTACTGGCGCGCAATTAGGTGACCAAATCCCTTTCCTAGATAGAACTTCCTTAGACATTTCCAATAATGTTATCTAATAATATTATTTAAATAATATGAATTATTGATCTAATGATGGGAGATACTGTGCAAGGACAATTATTGAAATAACAATAATATAAAATATCAACGTAGCAATTATTGAATCAATAAAATAAAATATTAAACAGTAATTACTGTAATAATTTTTGAGTTTTACCTTCTTACGTAAGAATCAATAATCCAAAAATACTATGCAATACAGTGTGCTACTGTACAACCATGCGTATTACTATATTTTAACCACTAGGTATTCCAACAGTGTTAACGCTAACAATTACGTTGTTATTTATAAAAACTCATACTTGTAATTTTCTTCATTTGACAGTTATTCTGTTATGGGACACATAAATTACTGCGCCATCGTATGAATATTCCCCGACAGCAAGAATATTCCACGACCAAATGAATATTCCCCGATAACAATGAATATTTTATAACCACTTCCCTATTTTGCAAAATTTATACATTTCACCCATAACCAAAGCATTATATCAAATTAACACCTTATTATTCAAAATAATAATTAGAGGAAATTCATTTTTATTTATAAAAAGTTGGGGTCTTACAACTATGCCCCATTTTGCGGAGGAATTCTTCAACTTTCTCCTCGGGCATTTTCCCCTTGGATTTGATAAATGGCTTTATTACTCGCTGAGGTAGATACATCAGATTTTCCTTTAATATAACAGTAGTTTGATTTGAAGTTGATCCATCATCCTCCCCATAGTTCCATAAAACTCTTTTCAGGTTGATAATTGGATACTGCGACCTGAATGGAAACACCAATGGTTCTAGTGTAGCCACCTTCAAAGGGTTCTTTACTCCTTTGAGCTTCAATCCTTAGATTGTAAGAGGTGTTGCTGACAAGTCTCCTTCAGAGGATATGACTGCTATAACTTCCCTCCATCTCTATGTTCCTGGAGGAAATATCTTCTCTTCCTCAAGCAACACGGTATCATTAATTGCCATTTACAGGTCACCGTTGTTAATCATATTTTGGATTAGATGACGAAGTGCCTAGTAACTTTCAGTCCTATAACCCTGAGTATTGGAGTGGTATTGACATACCCTGGTAGCATCAAATCTCTTAGAACCTGGATTGATTGGGGATAATAGTGTTGTGATCTTCCCTTCATTGATCAACATCTGCAGGATTTCTTCCATTAGTTGACCCAAAGGAGTAAACTTTCTTTGGTCTGCATAGTCCTGACGAGCCTAGGATCTTTCTTTCATTGCAAAAAAAATTTCCAAGGTTTCACTCTCTTGGACGTGTTGTTGATTCCTAGTGATAAGGGAGAGGAGACTTGTATGCCCTTGACTAATCAGCTGTCGAGTTACTTGGTGCTGATGTAACACCAATTCTGCCAGTTGGTCAACCCGTTCATTGATAAATTTCATTTCTCGCTCTATCATAAATTAGAATTCTGAATAATCCCACTTATCAGAATTATCTTTCCTATTTTGGGGAGAATCACCTACATATTTGAGGTAATTGACACTTTTTCCACTCCCTCTACTGATCATGATGTCATACTCTTCTTTGTGTTGAGGGAGACTATTATCTTGCACGTGTAGTTGTTCTGGCTTTGTTACCACGATCTCACCACTATCTATTAGATCCTGGATTTTGTGTTTGAGAGACCAGCAATCTTGGGTGTCATGTCCCAGAGCTCCAGAATTATAAGCACATTTCTTGCTTGTATTAAAATTCTTTCCACTTGGATTGGCTAGAGGAAGGAGCTGGACAATTTTCTCATGTGTTGTCAGAAGCTTTAATATATTTTCCAAGGAGAGTCCCCTAAGGGTGTGAAAAATCTTTGACGTCTGACCTCTCCAACCTTTTGCAATGGAGGATTTGAGGGTTGTGCAGATGCTTGAAAAGGGGAATAATTTTTCCTTTGGATGGGCAAGTTCTGATTGCCTCTCTTAGTTTGTCCTTGCAGCACCAAGGATACATACTCTTCTTTTTTTTATGAACCCTTCGAGGGTTATTCATATAATTTTAAGCTTGAATGTGCTCAGCCACGACTTCTAAAGCAGTGAGGTCTTTAATCTTTCCAGAGTTTAACCCCGACTCAGCCATTTCTCCTTGTTTAATCATTTTTGAGAATGGTTTTCCTATGCATGCTAGAACCCTCTCATAAAATGGAGCTTCTTGTATGTCAATGAAGGTAATAACCATATCAGTTTCTATCATTGATGGGATTACCTGAGCAGCAAGACGTCTCTATCTTTGGGCTACTCTTTGAATGACTCAGTATTCTGCTTTTTGACTTTGGTAATTTGATATCTATCTGGAACCATTTATGATTGGAAACTATATTGGTTTAGAAAATCATGGGCTAGTTCTTCCCAGCTATGGATTTTGGAATTGTCCAATTTGGTATATCATGCTCTGGCATCTCCAGTTAGACTCTTTTGAAATAACTGCATTCCCAATTTTTCATCCTCGACATATGATCTGAGTTCTCCAATGAGCACTTTTAAATGAGTGTAAGAATCTCCAAATCCGTCATATTTTTCAAAATTAGGAGTTTTGAACTTGTCTAGATAATGAACCCTGGGAAAGATGCAAAGGTCTGAATAAGGCACGCTTTCATACGCTCCAGTTCCTTTGATTGACCAGATAGTTTCTTCCATTTGTTGGACTTTCTTCTAAATATCACCAGTTTCTTGATCTTCTTTAAGATTGGTGATTTCAGGGGTTTTATTGGGTTTGTAAGTTTGAGTCTCAAGTATCTGTACTTCTTTTTCTTTTTTGTCAGTACCCAGGCTTCCTCACTGTGCGGAGGATTCTATTTGAGTGGGTATTTGTTAACCCCTAGTCCTTTTGTTTTGTTCTTTCAAAAAGATAACTAATTCTGCTATCTGATTTCTTAATCCCTTGACTCCTCTCGAGAAATAGGAGTAGATTCAGGTTGCGCACTTGCAGCAATGTTCGAAGGTGGGCTTAGTGCTTTTTTAGACTTTGAACGGGTAACTGGACCAATTATTTCCCTACAAAAACACTATGTAGTTTAGTCTTGGTAAACATTAATAGTCTGCATGCTATGCAATGTGTCTATTTTAGGAGTTTTTTTTATGTTTTCCTACAAAACAGACGTCAGTTGTTTTAATGACAGGATATCATGACAGTTTTTTGATAAGGAATGGAATATATTTTTACTTTATTCTTTTATATTTACATTAAATCAAAATTTACGTAGAATTGAAAGGGAAAGGCATGAAGAGACTTCTCTTCGCTTTTGGTTTATTAGAGGCTAACCTATCTTAGGCTACTCTCACGGCTTTTCAGCATGAAGGTTCCCAGATCATTTCAATTTACTAGATGGGAAGTTAATCTGATCTTTCAATTGGATTGGATCTGAGAGGTGCCTTTTTTGAGCCTCGTAGGATTATTCTCTGTTGAGTCCAGTATTCAAACACTGACAGATTTGCCTCATTGTTGGGGAATCACATAACATACAATCACATACATCGTGTCTCACTATACGAAATGATGAAATTGTGTGATGCCCTAATACAACATGCAGAGATTGTGTGAGGCACTAAAGTGCAGTAAATACAACATTCATTTACATACATTCAATGTAAAGGCAACATTCACAAACAAACAGAAGGGATTTTTAAAAAGTTTGAAATGCGGCTTAAGCCCTCTATTGTCCCTAGCAGAGTCGCCACCTGTTAACGTCGGGAAAATTTCCTCTTTTCTTCTTTTTTTTTCTTTTTGGCTGATGGGGGGGTCTATTTATAGACCAAAGTAGCCGTGGGTCTACCCGCGGTAGCCACGAGTTTACCTGTGGCTGCCCAGGTGGGCCCGTGCCTCATAGGTCCCATCATCTCAAAGTATGTTCACTTGAACCAACGTGTTGTCCACTCGAACCTTCATAACTTTCAATCCAGAAATACAATGCAGGTGTGCTATACCTTTCCAGAAAACCCTTAACGAGACCTACACAATGACATGGGATTTGACATTTTTCGAATCCGAGAAGATGTGTCCATAACCAGATATTCGAGTCTTCGCAGTCCCGTTGAGCTGTCTTATGTTGTTTTTACATGGGATTGATGTTATGGTTCAGCATGACTTCTTTTACAGTGATTTGGGTTGAATTATTGTTGAGTTTGCAAAATTACTATTTTCCCCCTCCCTGGTTGGTTACGGGCTTGATGTAGTTGTAGCCGTCTTTTCTAAGGGTTATCTACGAGATTGGATTGTCGTTGACTTCTGATAGTCCTCATCGTTGTCTCTGAGGTAGGTTTGATGTTTCCCAAGGTTGTTACCGGTTTTGGCTTGATCTCCCGGGGTTGTCCCCGGGTTTTTGATTTGATCTCCTAGGGTTGTCTCCGGGGTTGCCTCTAGGGTTGGATTTGATCTCCCGGGGTTGGACTTGATCTCCCGGGGCTATCTTCAGGGTTGGACTTGATCTCCGGGGGTTGTCACCAGGGTTGGACTTGATCTCCCAGGGTCGTCACTAGGATTGGACTTGATTTCTCGGGGTTGACCCCGAAAGATAAAAGACTATTCTGCCCTCCTGCATGGTTAGTAATAGGAATGCAAACTTTTGAGTGTCTACATTATTTCAATTAAGATAAAATATTTATTTTGAATTGGAATATGATTCAAATAAAAGTTTTATATTAACTTGGAATTGGATTCCACGTTCATTTGAATAAAAGAATTTTTTTCAAAAGTTTTATATTAACTTGGAATTGGATTACACGTTCGCTTGAATAAAAAGGTTTATTCACATATGGAATAGGATTACATGTTTCCTAGAATAAAGGAGTTTATTCACATATGGAATAGGATTCCATGTTTCCTCAAAATAAAATGTTTAATTTTTATAAGGAATATGATTGAACATATTTTTATTTTTCCACCAATTTTAAGTTAAAATAAAGGAGTTTATATTGTACTTAAAATTGAATTCCTTGTTAAATAAAATAAAGGAATTTATTTTGATTTGGAATTTGATTAAAAATAAAGGAGTTTCCTTTTATTCAAAATTGGATAAAATAAAATAAAATAAATTATTATGATTTAAATTTTGATTAAATTAAAGGAGTTTATTTTATTTCAAAATTAGATTTTAATAAATTTGAAATTGCCCATTAAATTTATATTGATGCATATATGGAATCAATTTATTATTCACGAGATGAATGTTATTTATTGATATACATAATGATGTGTATAATAATAAATGGGATTGATTATGGAATATTGACCAATGTGATTGGATTTTATTTTAGTTGGATGCATGAATGTATGAGTTTTATTAAATGGGTTCTGCGTACCTCGTCTTCTCTAGTTTTTCTCAATGTAAATTATATCTCCCTCCTATGTACTTCCCCTTGACTGTTGATCAAGGTTTCTATTTATTTTAAATAGTTTTGTAATAGGAATAGCAAGAATTAATTTTGAAGCATTTGAGATCAAAGAGCAAGGAGCGCTTAAAGACCTGTTTGTAATGGAGCCCGGGATTTAAATGTAATAGTTATATTTTGATTTAATTCATACACCCTATGTTTGACCTTTTAGTTCACTTGGTGGTTCTAGTGAACCAAACTATAATAAAGTCTATAATCAATTCGAGTAGAATATAGTATTCTATATGTGCATGCTTATACTATATATATTATATATTACACAAATACGCTTCGCATATTAATTAATATGATGTGTATTATATATATATATATATATATATATATATATATATATATATATACCTGTGTGTGTGTGTGTGTGTGTGCATGCACGCTAAACAAGTTGAGACAAATTAATAGCAAACCCCTCAAATAAGTCATATTAAGTTGTAATGTTCAAAGATATTTGGAATATCGAACGTCGCCTTCTAGCATGATAAAAATAATATAGTATCAATTAATTATTATAAGTTTGTTGTGTCACCACAAGGCTTTTCTTAAATTTTTGAGATGTTAATTTTATCACATTTGATGCTTATAAAAAAATTGAACAGTGCTATTTTGTTGTGTCACCACAAAGACAATATTTTTCTTTTTGAATATATGGAATTACTAGGTTAGACTTAACTTAGATAATTTTTATTCGTATGTGCCTCCACTTGATCAAAATAATCTAAGTGCCAAAATAAAAGGAGTTACATGATGATGTAATTGACAAGAGTTGTCTACCTATTTATTTATATATAGTTTGTTGTGTCACCACAAGGCTATATACATTTGAAATTGGATCTTTATTCTCACTAGCAAATCTTTAATTAGATTTTGCCGAACTATATAAGTGAAGGCAATATAGTTTGAAAAAAATAGTGCGAGATACCAATTTATAACAAGACCTAATTTATTTTGGTAATTAATACTAGAATGTATGCTAAAATATTGTTAATTACAAATTCATTTACAAAATTTTACAATGTCCAAGTTACTATCACTGCGGAGCATATTAGATGCTAATAGGTTAAGGAATTTGAGAAAAGTTCTCACGACTGAAAAACTATCTTATGTCATTCATATGCCTATCTCTGCAATGGTTGTAGACAATTCCTCTAGGAAGAGATTGGTACTTTTAGAAAGTGGCAAGATGATGTACAGTTGACTAAATGCATCATGCTCGCATCTATGAGTAACGAGCTTCAGCGTCATCATAAAACTATGGATGCTCCTACTATACTCCTGCATATCAAGAAGTTGATGGTGAGGAAAGTAGGACTAATAGATATAAGATATCTAAAGAGCTATTCTGATCTGGAATAACCGATGACACTACAGTACATACACATATCCTCAACGTGATTAATTTAATTGAACAATTAGAACAACTGGTTTTGTCATGGATGGAGAGTTGAGTCAAGATTATATCTTGCACTCACTCCCAGACTCCTTTTCACAATTGTTGTGAATTTCTTATATGAGCAAGCTAGATATCAGCTTCGCTGATTTGCTTAACATGTTGAAAAATGCTGAGAGTCACTTTCCAACCAAGAAAGACCAAGTCTTACTGGTATGGGCCAAAGGATCTTCTGAAAAGAAGAATGATTCAAAGAAGGTAAATAAAAAGGCAAAAACAAAGGATAATAAGAAAAAAAACTGATATAGATAGCAAAGGAGTTTGCTTCCACTGTAATAAGCTTGGATACTAGAAAAGAAATTGCGAGAAACATCTTATATAAGCTAACCAGAAGAAGCTTAGTGAAGCTTCAATTATAGATACATGGTTATTCATAATTGAAATAAATCTTTTTGTAAGTCAAGGTTCTACTTGGGTATTGGATAACGACTTTGGTTCTCATAAATATAAATTTATGAAGGGACCAAGTAGAAGTAGAAAATTAAAAAAAGGATAAGTAATCCTATGTATGGGAAATGAAGCAAAGGTTGCTGCACTAGCCATATGAACTTATAGTTTAACATTGCATACGGGCAAAATCTATTAAGTCAACAAGTTGTTATTGTATTCCAGTTCTCGTTAGAAATATTATTTCCATTTTGTTGTTGGATAATAAATTTTTTGGTATTATATTTAAGAATAATTATTGTTCTATTTATAATAATAATGTTTTGTATAGAATTCAAATATTACCTAATGGACTTTGTATACTTTATTTACGTGAAAATAATTTTACATATTAAACAAATTAGTATAAGAAAAGGAGATGATCATTCAAAGAGTTGAATATTGATAAGTGAATTTTATATCCACGAATCGGTTTCTAATTCAAGCGTATTCATTGTTAATTCCTTGCTTTTATGTTTAGTTTTTTACTTGTTTATTGTTATTTTGTGTGTAGGGTGGTTGGTGTGGCAAGTAAGAAAGAAAGGAGGCATTTGGAGCAACATTTTAGCAATTATGAAGAACAAGCAAAGTCAGAAGTCAGTATGATAGCCCATCGGGGCGGGCTTATTTTAGCCTTACACCCCCGCTGGGGCGGGGGGCTTCAATTTTGGAGTCAGTAGCCTATCCCATCGGGGCGGGTGTTTTACAAGTATATACCCCCGCTGGGGCGGGGGGTCCCGAAACCTGATTATCCTAATTTGATTCCAACACTGCTGGGACTTGAGTTTGAGTACTTGCATGGCTTTGGGATTCTATAGGAGGGAGGATTGCACTCAGATTGTGTGTGTATACTTATATTAATACCAAGAACAAGATAAAAACAACACACAAGGCAATTAACAGAGATTACTTACAGATTTTTGTAGCAAGCATTGGAGAGAAGATTTTGAAGAATTTTTCGTATTGATTGCGGATTAAGGCTAAAGTGAAGGGTGTTCTGAATTATTCTTCGTTTGGTTTTATATTTGTAATTGAAAGGAAGATATCATTAATTTATTCAGTTATTATTTCATTGATGATGAACTAGTTTACTTTTTAGGCTTATGACGGATCTTTAAGAGAAACGATGATTATGTAACTTTGATTTTCAGTTTAATAAGCTATTATCCAGTTTATCTATATTAATTTGAGCTTGAATTTATGAATTGCCTGATCAGCAGTTCTTTGTGGACTTGTATGAATTCGAGAGAGGAAGTACGAGTCTAGACTTAGTTAATATAGCATGTGTTCTTGAATTTTGTGAATAAACAGAATCTTGATGAATGTTAGGGTAGAGATATGCTTGACCTCGCATGTAATCTGATAGAAAACTTAATCTTAAACCTTCTATAATTATAATTCACATAGAGATATAGTGAGTTAGTTGATTAAGGTGTTTAACTTATTTCTATCTAAATTGTGGATTTGAGTTAATATGATATTAGTACATCGAGAGGTGGCTAGTGCTACATTCGTGTTCTTGATTAATAAACTGGGATATTGAATTAAACTTGATTAAAGGTGTAAAAATCAGAGTGAAGCTTAGGGTGAAGTCGTAAGCCTAATTCTCCGATAATTATTTGAAATTTCAGTTTTTAATATTTGTGATTATTTTATGATCATAGCATTTTTAATAATTTAGTTTTAATAATTTTATTCATTAATTTGGATAGTTTAATAAAATTAGTGTTAATAAGAAACTAATAATTGTGAGGTTAAAATTCTTACTGATTTCTCTGTGAGAACGATACTCTACTTACTATTATATTACTTGTTAACCATGTATACTTGCGTGTTGTGCGTAATTAGATTTTATGCAACAAGTTTTTGGCGCCGTTGTTGGGAATATTCTAGTATAGATTTTAATATTTTACGATATCAGTTTAATTAGTCCAGTTTTACTTAAACATTTTTATTTTTGTTTTATTTGTCTTATTTCAGGTTTTTGAAGTTGGTTTATGCAAACGCGGTCCAAAAATCCAGACTTGCTTCCTTTTGAAGACGATATTGAGAAACGCTTTCAAAGGCTAAGTAAGTGGATCAAGGAAACGAGAGAAGACTTTGCAAACTCTGAAAAAGAAGAAGCAATGGTTGTCGAAGACCAGAAAGCGTTGAGAGACTTTGCTACACCCAAGGTGACTGAGCTATAGTCAAGTATCACCAAGCCTGCTATAGTTGCAAACACATTTGAAATCAAGCCTGCGACTATTCAGATGATCCAAAATTCGGTTCAGTTTTGGAGTTTGGCAAATGATGATCCGAACGAACATTTGGTCAGCTTTCTGGAGATTTGTGAAACTTTCAGGTATAATGGGTGTCGAATGACGCGGTAAGACTTCGCTTGTTCCCATTTACTCTATGGGACAAGGCAAAAAGTTGGTTACATTCTTTACCACCGGGATCAATAACTACATGGGAAGACCTCGCTCGAAAATTTCTTGCAAAATTCTTCCCACCAGCGAAAACTGCAAAAATGAGGAATGAGATAACTATGTTTGAATAGCAACATGGGGAATCACTGTATGAGGCATGGGAAAGATACAAGGAATTGCTCAGAAAGTGCCCGCATCATGGATTACCTAAGTGGTTGCAGATGAACACATTCTACAACGGGTTGAACGGAAATCTCAGGACCAGTATTGATGCAGCTTCAGGTGGAGCTTTTATGGCTAAGAGTTATGAGGAGGCTTACGAATTGATAGAAACAATGGCAGCTAACAACTACCAGTGGCCCATGAAAAGAATGACACAGGTGAATGCAGCTGGCATGTTAGAAGTAAATGGAGTGACGGTAATACAAGCACAAATTTTAGCACTCTCTAAGAAATTAGATGTTATGTCAGAAGTACAAGCACAGTAGGTTGCAGTTATTTGTAAATTGTGCGCGGGTGAGCATCCTACAGATCAATGTGCAATCAACCCAGCGTCAGTGCAATTTGTGGGTACTTACAATAGAATTCCACATAATACGTACCAAAATGTATACAATCAGGGGAATATGAATCATCCAAACTTTTCGTGGAGTACTAATCAGCATCAGCAAGCTCCACGACAATCATTTCCCCCAGGATTTTAGAATCATCAACAACCAACTCAACATCAAGAGAGGAAATCAGATTTAGAGGAGTTGTTGACAAAGTATATAACAAGCAACGAGGCAGCTATGAAAAACCAAGCAATGGTCATGAAATCGAAAGAGATACCCATCAAGAATCTAGAGAATCAGATGGGACAAATTGCATTTGCATTGAACAATAGACCACAAGGGACTCTACCTAGTGACACCGAAAGAAATCCGAAGGGAAATCATGAACAGTGTCAGGCAATCAATTTGAGAAGTGGCAAATAGCTACATGGGAAAAGTGCAAAAAATTCATTTAGAACGGATGCCAAAGTTGATGAGAACAATGTGGTTGAAGAAAAACAGGGTGAGGAAAAGAAAATTGAGAAAACAATGTTAAATGACAAGCCAGTTATGTATCCTCCACCGCCGTTTCAGCAGAGAGTTCAAAAGTAGAAATTAGACAAGCAGTTCATGAAATTTTTGGAAGTTTTTAAGAAACTTCAGATTAACAACCCGTTCGCAGAAGCCCTAGAGCAGATGCCAAGTTATGCCAAATTCATGAAAGGGATTTTGTCCAGGAAAAAGAAGTTGGAAGATTTTGAAACAGTAGCATTAACAGAGGAGTGTAGAGTAGTTTTACAGCGAAAGCTGCCACCAAAGTTGAATGATCTAGGAAGTTTCTCCATTCCGTGCACGATTGGGAACATGGCATTTAACAAGTGTTTATGTGATTTGGGGGAGAGTGTGAACCTTATGTCCTTATCAGTTTATACAGAATTGGGTTTGCCAGCTCCAAAGCCTACAAACATCTCATTACAGTTGGTGGATAGGTCAGTCACGTACCCGAGAGGCATTGTAGAGGACATATTGGTCAAGGATTTTGAGGAAGATAAGAACATCCCAATTATCCTAGGGAGACCTTTCTTGGCTACGGGTAGGACACTCATCGACGTACAAAAAGGTGAACTAACTATGAGGGTCCAACATCAAGAAGTAAAGTTTAATGTTTTCAAGGCCATGAAATTCCCTATGGATGAAGAAGAGTGCTTCAAGATGGATATCATTGATTAGATAATCAGCGAAGACATGAGTAAAAGTTTGGGTAACAATCCATTAAAAATGACACTATTGGGAGATAAAGAGTTAGATGATCCAGAATTTGTGGATTACTTACAGATACTAGACTCCTTGCCACGAGTTAGCAGATTTAAAGACCCATTTGAGCCACTGCACTCGGAGGAAAGATCCACAACCAAAATGAAACCATCATTGGAGGAGCCACCTTCTCTTGAGCTAAAGCCACTACCTAAACACCTCAGGTATGCGTATTTAGGCAATTCTAATTCTTTACCTGCTATTATTTCTGTTGCACTTAATGAATTACAGGAAGAAAAGTTGCTAAGAGTGCTTAGAGAACATAAATCGGCTATAGGATGGACAATCGCGGATATCAAGGGAATCTACCCATCCTTTTGCATGCACAAAATTCTGATTGAAGATGATGCAAAACCGACAGTGGAGCAATAAAGATGGCTCAATTCGATCATGAAAGAAGTAGTGAAGAAAGAAATCCTGAAATGGTTGGAAGCGGGTATCATCTATCCAATTTTTGATAGTAAGTGGCTCAGTCCGGTTCAATGTGTGCCAAAAAAGGAGGAATGAGAGTGGTACAAAATGATGACAATGAGCTAATTCTGACAAGGACAGTGACTGGTTAGAGGGTTTGCATGGATTACAGGAAGTTGAATAAGCCAACCCACAAAGATCACTTTCCTTTGCCCTTTATCGATTAAATATTGGATAGATTAGCGGGACACAAGTACTACTGCTTATTAGATGGATATTCAGGATATAATTAGATCGTCATTGCCCCTGAAGACCAAGAGAAGACTACTTTCACATGTCCATACGGCACATTTTCATTCAGAAGAATGTCCTTTGGCTTATGTAATGCACCAGCTACCTTCCAACGGTGTATGATGGCCATTTTTTTAGACATGGTGGAGAAAAACGTGGAAGTCTTCATGGATGACTTTTCTGTCTATGGAGACAATTTTGATGCATATTTGGAGAACTTGGTGATGGTGTTAAAGAGATGCGCAGAAACAAATCTGGTACTTAATTGGGAAAAGTGCCACTTCATGGTTGAGGAAGGCATAATTTTGGGTCACAAGGTTTCAGCAAAAGGATTAGAGGTTGATAAGGCAAAGCTGGAAACGATTGAAAAACTTCCTCCACCAAGTTTAGTTAAGGGAATTCGAAGTTTCTTGTGACATGTCGGGTTTTACAAAAGATTTATAAAAGACTTCTCTAAAATTGCAAAACCTTTGTACAGTCTTTTAGAGAAGAATTCATTTTTTAAGTTTGATGAGGAGTGTAATTTGGCATTCGACCTATTGAAGAAGAAATTGACTTTAGCTCCCGTAATCATCACACTGGATTGGAATATGCCCTTCGAGTTAATGTGTGATGCGAGCGACTATGCGGTTGGGGTTACTTTGGGTTAACGCTGAGAGAAGGTATTTCATGCCATATACTATACGAGTAAGACACTTACGGAGGCTCAAATGAATTACACAACTACGAAAAAAGAATTACATGTAGTAGTATATGCCTTTGATAAATTCTGGGCTTATTTGATCGGAACAAAAGTGGTAGTTTATACAGATCACTCAGCTATTCGGTACTTAATTTCGAAAAAAGATGCTAAGCCACGCCTTATCAGATGGATTCTCCTTCTCCAAGAATTTGATTTGGAAATAAAAGATAAAAAGGGTACGGAGGATCAAGTTGCAGACCATTTATCTAAGCTGGAAAATCAAGATAAAAAAGAAGAGGATATGTGTTTAATTAATGAATCATTTCCGGATGAGCAGCTGTTAGGAGTCACTGTGGAATTCCCATGGCACGTGGACTTCGCCAACTATCTTGTGAGCAACATCCTTCACCCTGATCTTACTCGTCAGCAGAAGAAGAAATTCATATATGATGTCAAATGGTACATCTGGGATGAGACATACCTATTCAAATAGTGCGCCGACAAGATGATTAGAAGTTGTGTGCCCTATAACGAGGTGAATAATATTTTGCATGAATGTCATTTGTCAGTGTGCTATGTGAATATATCATGTAGATATTATAAAGGCTAAGAACTGTTGAATATTTTATTCGAAGACACTTGAAGGCAAGTTTTCTTAACGCTTGTCTAACCTTCGTGTTAGCCGAGTTTTCTGTGATTCATGTTATGAGTTTCAAGAATAATTTTAAAGAAAGGGTCAATGCCAGTTTTACTCGGATAGACTATTCTTAGGAGTTAGATTGATTTGTGTACAAGTCTTTCTATATAGAAATGATAACACTATCTTATGCCAATTATTTGGTACGGATTCAAAGGTAAGTTTGTCTATGAACAAACAAAAGTATTTTTCATCATTTATTCGATGGGCACACGAGGTTGCCAAAACATAAACGTAAATATGTTTAACGGATGAATGTTGATCAACATAGAGTACTATAGGCTGATCACCTAGAAGTGCTCGTAAGAAATGTCAGATGTACGGTCTTAATGCCGGGAGGTCCTTTTTATAAAAACGAAAAGAGTATGTTCATGGTCTTTCGACCGGTTCAGAATTCCTAAGCTATTATATATATACTTTGGAATTGATGTTATGAATTGAGAAGTGCTAGTCAATGTTTCATAGTACTTCATAACTATTTGTTTAGTTACGAAAGATAATCATATAATTCTCGAATGTGGTATTGATATTATCCTTTGTTAGACTTGTTGAGCTAGTTATGCTCACTTCTTGCTTGAATTATATGATTGTAGCTAAGGCCGAACGAACTGAGAGTTCTAAGAGAGATAAAGGCAATTCTAAGATGGATAGTTAGTTATCCTGTAATAGACTAGAATGCTGGTATGTATTATACTTATGAACAATGAAGAATGTATTCGATTTATGAACCTAGGGAAAGATTTATTATGAATGTAATAATAATATAGTTAATACACTCATTGTGTTGTTGTTTCAATGGAATGAATATACAATTATGAGTATCATGTAGCACCATCTGTCGAGTTAGAAGATACCCAGATTTGGGGGCGTCAAAGGTTGGTATTAAAGCATTAGGTTATAAAACTTAAGGGGGGAAGAACCTTAGGCTAATAACCTCATAAGGAAGGTAAAGTCTGAAGGAAGTAAACTCGAGTCAAATAAGTTAATAAGGTATTGAGTAAACTCAGTACTGAAAGATTTAAAAGATGGAAATTAACCCTAAATAAATTAAATGTGATTTGTACTTATATTATTGTGTATTATGTACTAATCAACATGTTATGCATTATTGTAGATGTTGATTGATAGCTTGATGTATAGAGACATACACGTGGTGAGCGAAGAGTCTTTGAATTGAGTAGAGCATGTACCTATGCCAATGGCGAAGGTACCGATAGTGATTTTGGAAGATTTAGAGCCAGAGGATTACAATTCTTAGGAGGATTACTCCGAGAAAACTATGGGAATAGCATCATATCTTTATATGATGATAGATGTGGAGGAGGATATGGAGGTAACATCGATTAATACGGTGGTACCTACTCAGGAGTCAACACCTCCAGACGCAATAAGAGCATTGTATCTGGCAGTGCCTGATAGGAATGTGCAACTACACACAGTGGTGCAAACCCAGAATGAAGAGATTAATGCTCTTTATGAGGCAAAGGAGTTTGCAGAAGTAGATTTTGAGTCAGAGCACGATGAAAAGGTGCTTATGACAGATAAGGCTAGGGATTATAAGGAAGAGGCCATAGAGCTTCGAAAGAAACTGGTTGAGAAAGACCAGAAGATAGCATGGATGTCTTACATCCATAACTATGCTCATGAGGATTTCAAGCTGAAAATTGCTTGTTATTCCATTGAGTCAGGGCAAACTCGACATACGATTAGTCGAGATATTGTTTCGATTATAACGAATCAGAAATATAAGAATGTCGTAAGGCAGTGTTAGTAGATCGGTAGATCTTTTGGTATATGTGTAGTGACATAAAACCCTCTTTTGTATAATTAAAGGGTAGTCTTTTTGTAAATCCCAATTTTTGTAGAAGTCAATCACGGGATAGTAATGTAATAGCTTTTGGCTATGGAAACAAAGTGTAAATAGTTTTGAACTATGAAAAGCATATTAATATAATGAAGTTTTTATTAAATGTGTTTGTTATGGTAGAGTTATTATTGTGGAATGATAACTAAATAAGTAATTAGATAATAATGAAACTTTATTTATTTAATAAGCATAATGCCGCCAAGAAGAAGATAACATAATCAGGAGGCTGAGTCACATAATGATAACCAAGGGGGTCCGAATAACCCTATGCAAGAGTTTGTTAATTTATTAACGGTAGCATTTAACCAAGCTGGGGGTAGAGCACCCGCAGTACCTAGGGTAGCTAGAACGACTACCTTTAAAGAATTTAAAAGTGTTGGTCCGCTGGAGTTCAAAGGAACGACGGACCCATTAGAGGCCCGGACATGGGTGAAACAGATAGAGAATGCATTTATTATTACAAACGTAGGTGAGGTGCAAAAGACTTCTTTTGCTACTTATATGATGAAAGGGGAAGCCAACTATTGGTGGGAGGCTCACCAGGGTGGGGCGAGAGAAGATGTGGTAACGTGGGAAAAATTTAAGAAGGTTTTCTTGGATAATTATTTCCCTAAAAGTATGCAAGGGCAAATGGAGATTAAGTTCTTAGAACTTAAGTAAGGGGACATGACGGTTCCCCAGTACGTGGCCAAATTCAATGAATTGGCAAGGATTGCTCCACATCAAGTGGACACTAAAGAGAGGAAGGCTCATAGGTTTGAGCAGGGCTTAAAACCCTGGCTCTACAGTAGGATTTCGGTGTTCCAGAGTGCTTCCTACGGGACCATTCTGGAAAAGGCGATTATAGCCGAAGGTGGTAATGAGGCGTTGACCCAATACCACAAGGAAAGAAAGAATAAGAGTAAGGGAGAGGGAGGAATCAAGGCAGAGGTTGCCAGTGGAAGTGGCAGTATGCCAAAAAGGAAGAGTTTTAACTCCAGGAATACTGGAGTGAAACAAGGGGATCCTAAACGTAGGATAGAAGCATGCAAGGCATGCGTAAAGACTCATTTGGGAGTCTGTCTGAAAGGAAAGTTAGTTTGTTATAACTGTGGGCATGAGGAACATTTATCACCTAACTGTCCTAATCCTAAGAAAAACCATGGTTGTTTTGTCTATGGGTCGATATACCACATGGCAAGAAATTGCCCGAAGAAGGGGTCAAAGGGTAATAAGGGTTCTGGTAGTGGTAAGTTAGCCATTACTGGACCAACACCATCGGCAGGTAAACCCTCAGCCCATACTTTTAATATGATTGTCCAAGATGTGATTGCATCAGCGGATGTATTAGTAGGTATCATTCCAGTCAATGATATAAATTCTTATGTGTTATTTTACTCGGGTGCTACTTGTTCTTTTATAGCATGTGGATTTGCTAAGAAATGAGGTTTAATTTCTGAAAAGTTAGAAATACCTTTTGACGTTAAGGTAGCAAACGAATAGATAATTCCCATTGCACATATTCATAAGGATTGTTACGTAAATATTAGAGGTAATAAGTTATCGGTAGATTTGGTACCCATAAGGTTGAAAGAATTCGATGTAATTCTTGGTATGGATTGGTTGATTAACCATAAGGCTATAATAGATTGTCATAGGAAAAGTGTGAACCTTCGGCTTTCTAAGAAAACCAAGATAGTGTTCTTCGGTAGTAAATCACTGAGACGCTCTTGTGTCTAACGATGACACAAGCTAGGAAATGTAAAGAAAGGGGTGTATAGGTTATATGTGCCATGTTGTGGATACCCAAAGAGTGGGAGCATCATTGGAACAGATACCTATAGTTCAAGAATTCGCGGATGTATTTTCGGAGGAATTACCGGGTATACCGTCGGATAGGGAGGTCGAGTTTGTGATTTATCTATTACCGGGTATGGCACCAGTTTTAAGGGCACCATATCGGATGGTGCCAGTTGAGATGAAGGAGTTAATGGTTCAATTATAGGAACTTTTAGATAGGAAGTACATTCAACCAAGTGTGTCTCCTTGGGGAGCACCAGTGTTACTTGTAAAGAAGAAGGATAGGTCATTACGACTTTGTATCGACTACCGAGAGTTGAACAAGTTAACGATTAAGAATAAATACATGTTGCCCAGGATCGATGATCTATTTAATCAGTTAAAAGGGGCAAAGTATTTTTCTAAGATAGATTTGCGTATGGGGTATCATCAGTTAAAAGTGAGGAAGGAGGATGTACCTAAGACGGCGTTCAGGACTCGTTATGGTCATTACGAGTTTCTGGTGATGTCGTTTGGGTTGACTAATGCGCTAGCCGCATTCATGGATATGATGAACAGAGTGTTCAAACAGTATTTGGACAAGTTCGTTGTAGTGCTCATTGATGATATTATAGTCTATTCTAAGACACCAGAAGATCATGCTGAACATTTAAGGATAGTGTTAGAAACACTACGGAAGGTGAAGTTGTATGCAAAATTCATAAAGTGTGAATTTTGGCTTGGACGAGTGCAGTTTTTAGGACATGTTATTGATAAAGATGGCATTTCCATGGATCCAGCAAAGGTAGAAGCAGTTAATGAGTGGGAGCAACCGAAAAACGCCAACTGAGGTTTGGAGTTTTCAGAGGTTAGTGGGATACTATAGAAGGTTCATCCAGGACTTTTCTAAAATAGCTACTCTTTTGACAAATTTGACGAGGAAGTCGGTGAAGTATGTGTAGACTGAAAAGTGTGAGAATAGTTTTCAGGAAATAAAGAAGAAGTTAAGTGAGGCACCTATATTGTCTTTGCCAGATGATACGGGGAATTTTGTAGTGTAAAGCGATACTTCGCATGGAGGACTGGGTTGCGTGCTCATGCAGCATGACAAGGTCATTGCGTATGCATCACGTTAGTTAAAGGATTATGAGAAGGCCTATCATACTCATGACCTAGAATTGGCAGCTGTAGTTTTTGCCTTAAAAATATGGAGACATTATTTATACGGGGAGAAGTGTGAGATATACACGGACCATAAAAGTCTGAAATATATCTTCACACGAAAGGAGTTAAATATGAGGCAGAGAAGGTGGTTAGAACTGATAAAAGATTACAATTCTTATATCTTATATCATCCAGGAAAAGCAAATGTAGTAGCCGATGCGCTAAGTAGGAAAGGTTGAGAAAATCTGTCCATGTTAACGACTCAGAATGAGTTACTAACCGAGATGGCGAGAATGGAGTTAGAAGTTAAATTACCGGATGAAGCAGTAGAAATTTTATTCTCAATGAAAACTCAACCGACCATAGTGGAACGGGTTAAGGAAGTGCAATTAAGTAACGAGGAATGAAAACGAATGAAGAAAAGGATGGAAGATGAAGAAAAGACTAAGTATAACCTCGATAAGGAGTAATTACTTCGTTTTAAAGGAAGAATTAGGGTTCCAAATAATTCCAAATTAAAAGAAGAGATAATGAGTGAATCCCATAGTTCGAGGTACTCGATACATCCTGGTAGTACGAAGATGTATCAGGACCTTCGTCAGAACTTTTGGTGGCCAAACATGAAGAGGGAGATAGCAGAATATGTTAGTAAGTGCTTAACTTGTCAGAAAGTTAAGGCTGAACACCAACGACCAAGTGGGTTGTTGCAATCATTAAAAATTCCAGAGTGGAAATGAGAGCACATCACAATGGATTTTATGGTGGGACTTCCAACAACAAGGAAAGGATACGATGCTATTTGGGTAATAGTGGATCGATTGACGAAATCGACTCACTTTCTACCAATAGGAGTTAGGTATAACCTAAAGCAATTAGCTAAACTGTATGTCAAACAAATTATTTCAAGACATGGATTAACTGGGTCGATTATGTCAGATCGTGATCCACGATTCACATCGAACTTTTGGAGGAGTTTGCAAGAGCAAATGGGAACGCAGTTGAGATTGAGTACGGCGTATCATCCTCAAACGGATGGAAAAAGTGAACAAACAATTCAAATGCTTGAAGATATGTTAAGATGTTACGTTATGGATTTCAAAGGGAGTTGGGACGAACATCTACCTTTGGTAGAATTCGTGTACAACAATAGTTTTCACGCTAGTATAGGCATGTCATCTTATGAATCATTGTATGGGAGGAAGTGCAGAACTCCACTGTGTTGGGATGAAGTAGGTGAACGTCAGATGTTGGGACCAGAGATGGTACAATAAACGGCGGATATGGTAAAGTTAATACGTACACGATTGGTAGTGGCTCAAGTTAGGCAGAAGAAGTATGCTAATCCTCATCGAGAGAAGAGGGAATTTGAAGTAGGTTCGTATATATTTCTGAAAGTATCGCCTTGGAAAGGGAAGATATGTTTTGGGAAGAAAGGAAAGTTAAGTCCAAGGTTTATAGCACCTTTTGAAATTTTAAGAAGGGTATGAGAGGTAGCTTATGAAGTAGCTCTACCTCCAAAAATGGAATGTATACACAATGTGTTTCACGTGTCGGTGTTGCGTCCCTATAAACCAGACTATAAACATATAATAGAGTATGAATCTATTCAGATAGAGAAAGATTTATCGTATGAATAACTTCCAGTTCAAATTTTTGATAGGAAGGAACAAGTTTTGAGAAATAAGATAATACCTTCAGTGAAGGTGATTTGGAGGAACCACAATGCCGAAGAAGCAACGTGGGAACTTGAAAGTAAAATGAAGTAAAATTTTCCTCATTTGTTTATGTAACTATAGCGAGATTCTGGGGACAGAATCCTTATAACGGGGGAGAATATAACGCCCGAGAAAATTGGATTTATATGAGAATTAAATTTTTATTTGATTATGTGAATTTAATGAATTTAATTGATTATTTATGTGAGTAAGCTATGTGAAGGTCATTTTATGACCTAAAATATTCGGATGTTGTTAGGATTTTGGCTATGTGCTAGAATTGATTATTTTGAATTTCCAAGACGAAAATAAAAGTTTTCCGAGAAATTTCTGTAAAAACACTATTCATCCATTTCTGCTCGGGAATTAAGTTTGAAATTCTGAGAAACGAGTAATGATAGAATACGAAGATGAGATAGAATATCCAATAATATTTTAGTTATGACAAACGAAGTTTTTGCCTATGGACTTAAAACCTAAGGGTTAGGAAAGTGATTTCCAAGAAGGAAATGAAGTGCGTATAATGATTAGGGTTATTATACGTACGATATACGAGTATGATACTAGTTAGTATACGAGTATAGTATGAAGATTTAATACGACGTATAATACGAATATCGTACGAATAGTATACGAATAGAATATGAGTTATATGCGTAGAATACGATTGTTTCTTAATAGACTTTGAGTTTAAGGACTTTGTATAATCCAATTGGACTTGGATTATATCAAGCCCAATGAATTGTGTAATCAAGCCCAAGTTAAGGCCTGATGTTAAGTTTAATTAAGCCCGATCCAAGAAACTGAACATCGGATCAAATCGACGGGTCACCGGATGGGTAAAAACCCATGGGGATGACCCATGGACCTTGTGGGCCGGCCACTTGGCCACCCAGTAAAGTGCTTACTTGGTGGCTAAGCCATGAATAGTAAGGAGGTTTGGTAGGATGACCATTATGCCCTCCAATTGATTTTCCTATAAATACAAGCTTGGCTAGTTCATTTGATGGTTTACAAATATTAGCCAACATATATTGAGAGAGAGAAAGAGCTAGAAACAAGTAATCAAGATACTTTGAAGCAAAACATAAGAAGTTTTATCAAGAACATGAAGAACGCAAAAGGTAAAATTTTGTAAACGTTAGCTTTCAATCTTTTCGATTTCTTTTTCATAGAGAATCATAGATTGGTGGAGCATGTCTCTTATGGACGAATAAGTATGGCTTTTAATGATTAAAACCTTGATAAGTCATGTCTAAGTAGAAATCGTAAGGGTTTACGTATGTTTAATCTGTAGAAATCGTTGAAAGTTAACTTGGTTGTTGATAGACAAATTGAAAACCATCATTGATAGGGTATGTGCATCTTGCTTGGTAAGGATGTAGATGAGGAATCAATGGAGTTGTTCCATTTGATTTTGAATATATAAAATGAGTAACGAAGTTATGGTGAATTTTACGAAATTAGACGTTAAACGTCGAAAACGTAGAAATCCCAGATTAGTAGTCAAAAGTTGTTATGTGACTTGAAAATGTTGGTTTTCAATGTCAACACGTGAGATAAGGTATTCAAGAGTTGTGGACTCAAGAATCTTCGAATTCCGACTTAGAACGAAGAAAACGAGTATTGAACGCTCACGAACGATAAACGAACGCTCGATAATGAACTTAAAAGTGAATTCCAAGTTAACGGATTCAAAAATGTAAAATTCTTGTATGAACACTTAGAGTATATAATTTGTGAGCTAATGGATTTTGAACGAGCCAATTCGGACGTAAAACGAATAAGTTATGAAGCCGGGAAGTTCGTCGAAAAATTTAATTATCAAAGCCAATCGAGGCTCAGGGGGGCCGGCATGGCCTAACCCTGATTATAAATGTCGCATGTAGTAGCGCCATGAATAGGGGAATGAGTTACGAAAAAAGTGGCGCCACAGCGATGCCATCGGGTAAGCTTAAACCCGTGTCTTGTGCCAGCAGCTGTAGGTGCAGAGGAGGGATTGACTATCAAGAGTGGCGTGCAATAGCACCACTAATATGAAAGATTATTTATGCGGCTGCAGCACGCCGTGAGTGGGAATTAGTTGACTAAGTTTGGTTTTGTAATTCCAATTGATTAGGAATGAATAGTATAATGTATATGTACTTAATATACATGTAAAAGACCAATCTTAAATTACTTATATAGTGATAATGTTAGAAAATTAAGTATCATTTAATAGGAATTAAACGAAGAACATGAAGTTTAAGTAAGTAAACTGTAAACGGTATTCAATGTTGGTACTTCACCAATAATGATCGAGTCTCAATTACTAACGTGAGAACGTTAACAAGCCATGATGAAGGGATAGTAAGTCGAATTGACATTATTAATGAAATAACTTTAATTAAGACATAGAAGAGAAAGAAGTTGGTAATAACAATCTGATGAAATTTTCTGATAGCTAGTTATAGTGTGCTATGTGAATATATCATGTAGATACTGTAAAGACTAAGAACTGTTGAATATTTTATTCAAAGCCGCTTGAAGGAAAGTTTTCTTAACCCTTGTCTAACCTTCGTGTTAGCCGAGTTTTCTGTGATTCATGTTATGAGTTGCATGAATGATTTTAAAGAAAGGGTCAATGCCAGTTTTACTCGGCTGGACTATTCTTAAGAGTTAGATTGATTTGTGTACAAGTCTTTCTATATAGAAATGATAACGCTATCCTATGCCAAGTATTTGGTACGGATCCAAAGGTAAGTTTGTCTATGAACAAAGAAAAGTATTTTTCATCTTTTATTCGATGGGCACGCGAGGTTGCCAAAACTTAAACGTAAATACGTTTAACAAATGAATGTTAATCAACATAGAGTACTATAGGTTGATCACCTAGAAGTGCTCGTAAGAAATGTCGAATGTACGATCTTAGTGCCGGGATGTCCTTTTTATGAAAATGGAAAGAGTATGTTCATGGTCTTTAGACCGGTTCAGAATTCCTAAGCTATTTTATATATACTTTGGAATTGATGTTATGAATTGAGAAGTTCTAGTCAATGTTTCATAGTACTTCATAACTATTTGTTCAGTTATGAAAAATAATCATATAATTCTCGAATGTGGTATTGATATTATCCTTTGTTAGATTTGTTGAGCTAGTTATGCTCATTTCTTGCTTGAATTATAAGATTGCAACTAAGGCCGAACGAACTAAGAGTTCTAAGAGAGATAAAGGCAAGGCTAAGATGGATAGTTAGTTATCATGTAATAGACTAGAATGTTGGTATGTATTATACTTATGAACAATGAAGAATGTATTCGGTTTATGAACCTAGGGAAAGAATTATTATGAATGTAATAATAATGTAGTTAATACACTCATTGTGTTGTTGTTTCAAGGGAATGAATGTACAATTATGAGTACCGTATAACACCATCTGTCGGGTTGGAAGATACCTGGATTTGGGGGCGTCACAAAACCTATTAGAAATATCAATCCTAAACCTAATAGGAATCTGTCAAAAACATCTCTAAGACTCTCCAAAAATCTAAAATTTCCCGATGAACTCGTTGGGCGAGTTCGTTCGCCTTGTCGAGCTCGTCAGAGCAAGCTTTTCCATAGAGGAATGGGTCGAGGCAACTTTACAATGCGTTAGGGTGAAGAAATGCAGAGAGGTGTTCATTGGGGGGAACTCGTCTAGGTCAAATGTGAAAGTAGTATGCACACAAGCCAAACATGTTGATGATAAAGCATATACTTTGTAATAATCTTATTCATTTATTAATAAAAGTATTCATTTACTAAAGGCTTTAATTTATCTACATGGTGTTGTTTTAATAATATGTGATAAACCCATAGTTTTAAGTAATGCTTTTAGAATCATGATGATATCATTCTAATGAGAGCTAAATTCTTAGATAACTTCAAAAACTAAAATGTTCCCAATCGATGGATTACTAAAAAGGATATTAGTGAATCCGAATAGATTGGTACATATGTTACTTGCTCATTGGATGAGGATGATTGATCTCATGGTCATTTGTGTGAAGACACTAAAGCAAGTATGTAGGTGCTTTATTGGAGAATAAGTTCACTGAACGTGACTCGCTAAGGAATACCCAATGGAGTTTTACTTGTCTGTCAATAGGAATTCATGTAGTGATAGTAGTACAAGTTATCCTTGGCCTTGAGATCATCATAGTATCTTGTGTATGATGAGTTATACTTTGACTTATTCCTTAAGGTATATCAAAGGGTTTGTTTTGGTATAATAAGTTGTACATGGAGATAATGTATGATCAACAAAGAATCTACCGCTTCTAGTAAAAGAAGAGAAATGTCATATGTGATTCAATAAATAACAACTCAGTAGTCCTTAGCCAAGGCAGAATGAAATTAGAAAGGAGTTTTTAATTTGCATTATTTGGAGTTGTGCATTTAAGAATCGAAATACATATAGTTAAATAAAATAAGACTTAACAATAAATCCATGTCTTATATTTAATTAGGATATTATATGGTGGAAAGATTGAATTGTACGGTAACTATTTACTCAAAGGTTCTTTTATGATTAATGTTGAAATCTATATTATCTGGAAAGTCGTTAATCGCTAGGGAGACTTATCCCTATTGTAGAATAAATATGATTTATTTAAATAAATTAATAGTTTAATGTATTTATTTAAATAATATTAGAATTTTTCTAATTGATTTATTCAGAAGCGGTTTAATATGGAGAACCTAAACGATTACACTTGCAAAAGAAAAATATTTATTTAAGAACTAAATGGCATAATCGTAATAATAAGTTAAGTGTATTTAATTTAATTTATGGTTATAGAATAAATTAAATAACTTAATATTTATTATTTAATATTTTGGAAATATTAAATATAAATTAATAAGAGGAGTTTTATTATTATTACTATTATTATTATTTAATTCCTAAAGGAATTTGGAAATTAATTTAATATAAGTAATCTCATTTATTCCTAATAAGATTAGGAGGTAAATTAATTAAAAGTTTTTAATTAATTATCCCTAATAAGATTAGGGAGCGTAATTAATTAAAAATTTTAATTAATTAAATAATACCCTAATTTCTAATTAGATTAGAAAGATTAACTGATATCTTTATAAGAGGTGTCTTATATTAGATATCAGTGTGGAAAGAAAATATGTGATTCCAATTATTGGAGAGTACGCCCCTTTTTCTATAGAGATAGAAAAACTAGGGTTTGAGCCAAACACCAATCTTCTCGAATATTTGTTCTTCCTTGGTGGATCATCACTAGAGGCTAAACACTTGGGTGGCTAACGTTGATCAAAGGAAGGAATCAAACCCGGTGGATACAAGTTGAACGTGAAAAGGATTGGAGGTGAACTTGTACCTAAGGAGGCTAGTTCTACAAGGGTATGAATCTAATCTCCATCTCTTTTCTATTGATTGAGAATTATGCACATAGTATGATCTTGGTGATAGGTTTGTATGAAATATTTAAATTCTTATTTTATCGCGCTTTCGCAATTTTTGTGTAATTTGATTGCATGATCTTGTTATATAAAAACCCTAAAAAATATATGGGCTCACCATAGCGAGTTCACTGAAATCTGGGCAGAGAGGTTCTCGCCGGGGTGAGTTCCTGGCATGTGTTGAGCTCGTCGTGGAGAGCTTACTTGAATTCTAAAATTTCTTCCTTTTTCATATCTTCAGCTCCAATTCATCCCGTTTTCATCATTTCAACTTCAATTCACCCTAAAATCAATAAACACCCTAATAAGCTCAGGTACACATGAAACATGCAATAAAACCAAACGTAAAGGAATCAAAATCAATGAATATCTTATACTTATCAAAATCCCCCGCACTTAGCATTTACACGCCATCATGTAAATCAAAACAAAAGTTTTATTCATGTTTAGAAAAATTTTATTCAAGTAAACTCTCAAAAGGGTCAAGTTTCACATCATGAATATCAATACTAACGAACAGATATCTGAATAGCATCTCATCAATCAATGTTAAACAACAACTTCATCTTTCACCATTGAACTTCTCATAATCAAATTTTATCCACATTAGTAACTTTCCTATGATCCACACATATACTTAACTCAGTTATCATGGAATAAAAATCGTGCACACTGACTCAAAACTTATAACAAATTTTCCTTGTTATTCATTTTTTCATAAAACCTTCTCTTCAGCAAAGATGAATGCATTTTTACGCTTTGTCTAACATTTTTTCCCTTTCTTGACATGTGCAATGTCTTCTTTTCTTAGGCTTTTCAGAGTTATCCATGTAGTAAACTTTCCACCAACGACACCTAAACCAATTGGTTTTAAGGCGCTGGGTGTAAAGACACCCCTAGGTCTTACTTATTCAAGTATTAAAGGCCACAAAAGTTGACTAGTAAAGCTACTTTTATCCACCATACTTTTCAGCGTGAATACCTATGTTTCATGAGGCTTGGATACTCCATTATTTCCTATAATGGACATTGAAGCAAATTTTCAACTATACTATTTTTTTCATTCATCAATTTTTATCTTTTTTTCCATGGTTCTACAATAAACATAAGCAATTAAACATTCCTAAATCATTAAATCAATGCCCATATATAACTCCACAGATAACTCAGCCAAATAAGCAATGTTACTCATATTCAAGTACTTATGCAACACAAATTTAATTCAAATCAATTACTATGGATCATGACTCAATTCTCATCATTCATCAACCAATTAAGCACAAAAAAATTTTGACATTTAGCATTGATTTTCAATTTATGATCTTAACCTTTGAAAACTTAGCCAAATAGAATCACAAGACCAAAGTCAAAAAATTTCAAAGCCATCAATTTCTTGAGAATTCTAATAAAAAAATGGATCAAATACTAAACCTAGAGCATATACCTACCTAAAACTCCCCCTCCCCCCCACACTTAAACCTTACATTGTCGTAAATGTAGGAAAATCATGCAAAAAAGAAAGTAACTACATGCAACAAACAAACTAAAAAGTAAAGGGATAGAAAAAACAAATATGAATCTTGGGTTGCCTCCCAAATAGCTTCCATTATTTATTGTCATTGGCGCAACATCATGTCTCTTCTCTCAGACTGTATATATTGGTTCCCCCAAATCCATTATCTCAACATTTTCCACCTGATACCCCTCATAAAAAGGTTTCAACCTATGTCCATTCACCTTAAAGACCTTTCTTGTGCTCGGGCTCTAAACTTCAACTACACCATGATGAAAAACATTAGTGATAAAAAATGGACCTACCCATCTAGATCTCAATTTACGTGGGAACAACTTAAGATTTGAATAGTAGAGTAGAACTTTCTATCCCACAACAAAAGTCTTACTTAAGATCTGCTTATCATGAAAGTCTTTAGTCTTTTCCTTGCAAATTTTTGAAATCTCATAAGCCACATTCCTCCACTCATCTAACTCTTAAAATTGTAACTTTCATTGTCCTCCAACTGCATCCAAGCTCATATTGCACTCCTTAATTTCCCATAAAGTCAATACTCCAACTCAACAGGTAAGTGGCATGGTTTCCCAAACACAATCCTATATAGTGACATACCAATAGGATTTTTTTTTATGCATTTCTATAAGCCAAAAGTGCTTCATCCAATCTAAGACTTCGATCCTTTCTGTTTACGTTGACTACTTTTTCCAAAATGGACTTGACCTCCCAGTTGGATACCTTCGCTTGCCCATTACTCTGTGGATGATAGGATGTAGAAACCTTGTACAAAACATTATATTTCTTGAACAAACTGCTAACACCCTATTGCAAAAATGGGTTCTGCAATCACTAACGATGGCTCGTGGGGCTCTAAACCTGACAAATATGTTAGTCCTAATAAAATTTGCAACAATTTAGAATCGACAGTCCTGGTGGCTTTAGCTTCCACCCATGTAGAGACATAATCAACAACTATAAGAATATAAACATTACAAAAAGATGAAGAAAAAAGTCCCATAAAATCTATACCCTAAACATCAAAAATTTCAACAATTAAAATGGGGGTTTGTGGCATTTGATTTCTATGTGAAATATTCCTTGTCCTTTGACAATTAACACATGTTTTGCAAAATAGATAAAAGTCTTTAAAAAGAGAAGGCCAATAAAAACCAATTTCCAAAACTTTATTAGATGTTCTTTTTGGCCGAAAATGACCTCCACAAGCGTAATAGTGATAAAAAGCTAAAATAGATTGAAACTCACTATTAGGCACGCATCTTTTAACTATCTGGTCCACACAAAATTTCCATAAATATGGACCATCCCAAACATAGTATTTGGCATCATTTTTTAGCTTTTCCTTCTAGGATTTGGAAAAATCACTAGGAAAGTATGCACTTATCAAATAATTCATAATATTAGCATACCAGGGAATCTTATCATCAATGAAAAGTAGATGCTCATTAGGAAAGGAATCATACAATGGTAGCACCTCCTTATCTCTTAACAGCCTACTCAAGTGACCTTCCACCAAGTTGTCTGTCCCTTTTTTATCCTTGATTTCCAAGTGAAATTCTTGCAGAAGTAGAATCCATATAATAATCCTAGGTTTAGAATCCTTCTTAGTTAGTAAATACCTGATAACAGCATGGTCAGAATAAACTATTACTTTAGTGCCAAACAAATATGATCTAAATTTATCTAAAGCAAAAATAATAGATAAAGTTCTTTTTCTATTGTAGAGTAATTAATCTGAGCAGAGTTTAAAGTTCTCGATGTATAATATATGGCATGGACAACTTTATCAATTCTCTGGCTTAAAACAGCTACCACTGCATAACTTCTTGCATCGCACATTATTTCAAAGGTTAAAGTCCAATTTAGGGGTTGAATCATAGGTACAGAGGTCAATAAGCTTTTCAACTTGTCAAATGCCTCTTTTCACTCATCCAAAAATTGGAATCCCTCATCCTTTTTCAATAACTTAAACAATAGCGGAGTTATCTTTGATAAACCTATGATAGAATCTTACTTGTCCAAGAAAAGAACGAATCTCCCACACACTGACGGGGTAAGGCAAATCAAAAATAACGTATATCTTAGCTTTATCAACTTCTAATAACCCATTAACTGACATAACATGACCAAGTACTATACCTTGTTCTACCATAAAATAACATTTTTCCAATTAAGAACAAGATTAGTTTCTAAATATCTATCTAGCACATGAGTTAAATTATCTAAGCATGCATCGAAAGAATCACCATGAATCATGAAATCATCAATAAATACTTCAATGCAATTCTCTAAAAGATCAAAAAAAACTATCATGCATCTCTGAAAAGTACCTGGGTCATTACAAAGTCCAAAGGACATTCAACGATATGCAAATGTACCAAAGGGACATGTGAATGTGGTCTTTTCTTGGTCCTTAGGTGCAATCACAATATGATTATAACCTGAAAACCCATCTAGAAAGTAATAATAAGTATGCCCAGCTAATCCTTCTATCATTTGATAAAAAAAAAGGAAGGGGAAAGTGATCTTTTCTTTTTACAGTATTCAATTTTCTATAATTAATATACACTCTCCATGTTATTTGTGTACGTGTGGACACAAACTAATTGATGTCATTCTTAACGACTGTAATTCCAAATTTCTTTGGTACTATTTGTACTGGGCTTAACCACTAACTGTCTGAAATGGGGTAGATTATACCTGCATCAAGCAATTTGAGCACCTCTTTTTTCACTACCTCCATCATGGGTGGGTTTAGTCTTTTTTGTGTTTCCCTTGTGGGCCTTGCTCCATCTTCCAAAATAATCCTATGTATGCATATCGTAGGACTTATACCCTTGATATATGCTATTTTCCAACGAAAAACTGTAATGTGGTCCCTTAGCACTCTTAGCAATTTATCCTCCTATGCTTCGGTTAGATTACAAGAAATAATCATATGTAATGTATCATCAGTCCCTAAATATGCATATTTCAAATGAGCAGGTAATGTTTTTAGTTTTAAGATTAGAGCATGCATCACATATGGTAACAATTTTTTATGAGAAACAGGGAGTTGAATAGATTGCACTGCATACTTATCTGTTAGTTTAGGTAACGAATGCAATGTAGATATAATCTCTTTCACTTCCTACTTCTTCTCAATCTCTTCATCTTTATCCATCTCCAAATGGCAACCTCCAAACTTCCCTTATGCATGTGTTCAAAAGATCTTTGCACTAATGAATCAATGATGTCAATAGCAAAAATAGGATTAACACCACTTGGATACCTCATGGCCTCGTATATGTTGAATTGTATCTTTTCACCATCGAATTCCATAGTTAAAGTTCCATTGTGTACATCAATCATTGTCCTTGCCATTTTCAAAAATGACCTCCCTAACAAGATATGTGAAGGATTTGGAGATCTATCATCCTCCATATCCACAATGTAAAAACATGCATGAAAGATTAGTACATTCACCTGTACCAAGACACCTTCAATTACCCATTGGGGATAAGTGTTAGTACGATCCTCAAATTGAATATTAACACCAGTGTGTTTTAAAGGACCTAGATTTAAAGAGGCAAATATAGATAATGGCATAATATTATTGAAGCTCCTAGATCTAGCATGGCTCTATCAAATCTAGTGTTCCCTATTCCACATGGGATTGTAAACATGTCTGGATCTTTACATTTAGGGAGCATTTTTCTTTGCAGTACTGCTAACACATTTTCACCAAAAGTAACTCCTTTATCATTTTTTAATTTTCTTTTATTAGTGCACAATTCTTTTAAAAACATAGCATACTTGGGCACCTGATTTATAGCATCTAAAGAGGAATGTTTACCTCCACCTTCCTGAAGGTTTCCAGAATTTTATTTTCTTGTTCATTCTTCTTTGAAATTTTAGTATTCCTGGGAATGTCTTAGTCATAACTTGAGAAGATGGGTTAGATTTTACCTTTGGTGTCTTAGTATCTTCCTTAGCTTTCTCCTCCTCAAATTCAGCAATTGCTTTGGGCACTTCCAACTCTTTTCCATTCCTTAATGTAATTGCACTAGCATTTTCCTGAGGGTTGACAATTGTCTGGGAGGATAACTTTCCCAAGCTTTTAGATTCCAAAATTCCCACTATAGTAGCAAGTTGGCCCATTTGGTTCCTCAGATCCTGAACAAAAGTTTTTATTTCCTGCATAAATTATTGTGTCTAGGTCATGAATTGTTGTAACTGTCCCATAAAAGCCTTGAACATATCCTCCATAGTTTGTCCAGTGTTTACAGAATTTGCTTGTCTAGGTTGGTACTAAGGTTGAGTCGATTGGAAACCTTGTTGTCTAAGTGGGAAAAATCCTTGTGCTGGTGGCCTATTCCCTTGATAGCTCAAGTTCGGATGGTCCCACCATCCTGAATTGTATGTGTTTGAGTATGGTTCATACTTCTTTTGGGGTTGTGCCTAATAGTTTCCCATAGCATTAGCTTGTTGAGTGGTTTCCTCATCTTATAACGTCGGGCAAGCATTCGTGTTGTGATTTGCTTGTAAATAAATCCCACGAGCCTTTGCAACCAACATGTTTCATGTAGCTAATTGTCTAACAACATCAGTTAAATCAGAAATATGTTGCTCCAAATGACTTGCTCTTACCTCACTTACCCTTTGTGGTGCATGGTCATTCCTTGTTTCGTATTGCATTGACTTAGCTGCCATATTTGCAATCAGATTTCTTTCAGCCTCCAGTGTCTTGTCTACCAGTGCTCCTCCACTAGCGGCATCGATCATACTCCTATCCATCGGTACAAGTTCCTCATAGAAATATTGGATCAAGTGTTGATCATCTATTTAGTGAGGTGGACAACTAGAGCACAACTTTTTGAACCTTTCCCAGTATTCATACAATGTCTCTCTACGGAATTGCCTGATTCTATAAATCTCCTTTCTTATGTTGGCTACGATCTTAAAGCAGAGAAGTACTTCTCCAAGAATATTTTTTGTATATCATTTCATGATTGTATTGATCCCAAAGGAAAATAGTACAACCAGTCTTTCGCTAGATTCGCTAGTGAGAATGGAAAAGCTCAAGGCTTTATCTGCTCTTTAGTTACCCCATATTGATTCATGGTGGAACATACCACATGAAACTCCTTTAGATGCTTATATGGATCTTCACCTGTAAGACCACGAAAAGTAATCAAAAGATGAATTAGTCTGAATTTAAGTTCTAATGCAACATTTAAAGTAGGATACTCAATGCACAAAGGTTGTTGATTAAGATTAAAAGTGGTTAATTCTTTCAACGTCCTATTGTTTGGCATCTCCATCTCTTCTTCTTCTTCTGATTCGGTAGATGATTTGTCTAACAATAATTCTAATGCTATGTTGAGGCCCGATGATGGTACAAAAGCCTTGTCTGTATCTATAGCAGACGGTTGAGCTTTAAGATTTTGTTTCCTTAATCTCCTTGCATTTTTCTCAATCTCTGGGTCAAAATCTAATGTAGCAGCCTGAAACGATCGACTCATAAAACAAAAAGGAAAAAAAAGAATAAAGAAAAACACACAATTATTCCCCGGCAACGTCGCCAGAATTTGGGAGTTATCTTTACACTCCTAAATTAACCTTACTTTCACTCTACGAATTTAAACAATTAGTACAATAGCAAGAAAGGATTGATCCCACAGAGCGTGAATTTGTTTTAAATTTATTCTATTGTTTTTAACAGAAAGTAAAGATGGGGGGTTTTGAATTTATTCTTAAACTAAAGAAAACATAATTGAAATAATAAGATTTAACCAAATATTTGACAACTTCAGTTCTGCAATTCAGTTTCTCTAGTTTACAGCAATCAATTAACCAAGTTATTATTGTTTACTCTTTAATGAAACTATTAGCCTTAAACAACAATAAACTCTATTGTAAGACCCCAACTTATTATTAATGAAATTTAATTTTCTCTATTTATTATTTTGAAATAGTAAGGGTTGATTTGATTAATGTGGATAGTTAGGGGTAAAATACGCAAATATTTCAAAATAAGCAAGTGGTTATAAAATATTCATTCTTTGTCGGGGAATATTAAATGACGGCAGAGTAGCCATGTGTATTAGACCATAACTTGAAAGCGATTGGATGAAGAAAAAACGACAAATATAAGTTGTTTAAAAATAATAAATAGTAGTTATTACACAGATTATCTTGTTAAAATACTCTCATTGGTTAAAACACGTGAAGCACCAGTATTGCACCAATTATTGATTCTTATGTAAGAAGGCACTACTTAATAATGGTTACGATAATTATCGCTCAAAGATTTTATTGATTCAATAATTCTTTGCATTGATATTTTATATTACTGTTGTTTCAATAAATTGTCATTACACAGTATTTTTCATTATCGATGCAATAATTCATATTATCTGAATAATATTATTAGATAACATTATTGGCAATGTCTAGAAAGTTCTGTCTAAGGAGAGGTTTGGTCACCTAATTGCGGCGCCAAGAAGAGAGAAATTTCTTATTGAAAGCCCCTCTTTCCTGAACCGCTATGCGGTTTTCAATATTGTGATTCAGTAATATTATTTGTGAATAATTAATTACTTGATTCATATGATGAGAAAAATATTGATTTTATGTGGATATAGATGGAGAAAAATTTTAATGTGACAATTGTTGAAAATTGAAATTTTATCTTTTTCTGATAAGATAATTCATTTAAATGTATTATTATATTTTAATAATATAATAATGGTGATATTTTTACAACGAATGTGGGATATATGAGTATACTGAGGAGGAAGAGTATTTTTGTTGCAATAAATGTTTAAAACATGTTAAACATGCTCGGTGGACCCCATTTATTGATCGAAATTTGATTATATAACTTTTAAAAATCGCTTGCTTGTGGATTTCGGTCAATTTACATTTGGAATTTGAAAAACTTTCTTCTGCAAAGTTGTAGAGAATTGAATTTCCTATAAAAACTCGCGAGATTCGAATTTTTCTGATAAAGGGCTATTTATTATGAATTATTGAAGTTCCGAAGCTCCGAAATAATTGATTTTTGGAAGTTTAAAATAATTTAAATTAGAAAAACGTTTTTGATATGTTTGGTGGGCTTGGTTGGTTGTTGAAATGAGCTGATTTCAGTTTATAAGAGTGTCGTAGGAAAATTTTATATATATTAATATTATATTAAATTTTCGCTTTTATGTTCTAAGCAATTTCCTATAAATAGGGTGCTTAGGTTAGAATTGAAAATCACACGAAATCAAGTTTTCTCTCTATATTATCGAGCGTATTCTTGTGAGTATTTTGAGTATACTTTGAGTATTGCTATACTGATTCTGAAGTTCAAGTCATAGCTTTATATCCTGTTTCAACTAAAGATCTGTCTTTGTGAGGTAAGGGATATTATTTTTTTCGTAATGATATTATTTCTTCAATATCATTATGTCAAGTATTGATCTCGAACTTTTAATCAAATTTGGAACTTTTAGTGTCGGGGTTACTATTCACGATATCGTCACTATTCACGATATCTGAGTCTTATTCACTTAATACTGGCACTATTAATCGAGAAATGAAAATTTTCCTTTTCGTCCAAAAACATCTATCTTTGGATACTAGCTTTGATTGTATCCATGTTTTGATCATTCTTGAATTTTACACCACTATGATTATTTTTGAGGTATTTTTGGACATGGATAAAACAAAGTACGAATCCTTAATCCTTAATCCTTGTCATTTTGTTTCACTTTGGATTCGTTTCTTTAAAAATATTTTTCATCATCCTCAGTCTTAAATGATGATATTATTGAATATCTTTGGCCTGTAGTGCAAAGATGAATGATTTCTGATGAATATCTTTGGCCCGTAGTGCAAAGATGAACAGGTGTTTAGATGAACATGATCAACTGATGAATATCTTTGGCTCAGTAGTGCAAAGATGAATATTTGATTCGGATATATATTGATTGATGTTACGAGGATAAAAGATAAACGATGAACTTTTAAATTCATACATAGAAGATAGTAGTTTGCATTCTCTACTTAACTCTTCTAATGAATTATTATTTCATTTGCGAATATTGAATCAAAATTTGTTGTCTATTGTATTCTATTAGATTTTTCCTGTTGAAGACTAACGATAATTTGTTGTATATTATCTTAGTCATAATATTCTTTATTGGGCTAGTTGAGCTCACCCTTTTCTTTTTTGTTCCATTTTTCTTCTCGGGAGGCGAGAATATAGCGAGTGCAGTTAGGGGTATGGAATAAAAGTTCTAGAGAGAGTTGTTTAGTAGTCCTCACCATTTTTGTAAAATAATGTATCAATAAATGTGATGAGGATTTATTTGAGTATAGATATTGTCTAGAAGATAATATTTGTATCCAAACTCACGCTTTCTTCAACGTAATAATAAAGTTGTAGTTGTTTCTGTACCATGTATTGACAACTCAGAATGGGTGATGTATACCTATTTTGGGGGCTTCACATCTATTATCTGGAATTCTCTATAGATCATCACTGAATGAAATAAGCTCTCCACCAAATTCTAACTGTGATAGAAACTAGAATAAGATTTTTAGATTTAATATGACAGAAGCATTAAGAAATAGAGAGTTAGGTTAATCCAAGCAACAAACACATAAGCTCAATTTTTTAACTTATTTCTGATAACCTTAGAAATACACAAAAGTTTGTCCACAATCAGTATCACTAATTTGCTACTTATGATAAAGAACTATATCAATTACACATAATACCACTTTTTAATCTAGCAGATAATAAAGATCAAACTAATTCAATTGGCCATATCAAATCAATCAGATCAATTAGCATGCAAATAGTTAAGATAGATTATCAGAATAAGTTTCATGCAATAATGAATAAATAATATAACTGAATTAATCAATTAACTGTAAATAAAGTTCCACATCCCTTTAGAATTGAATATAAGAAAACTAGCCTGACATGCCTTCAATTCTCCAAAATTAGGGTTGCAATCTAATGTTGTAGATGATAAATGATGATCTCTGACTAATTACATGTATTTATAATGTTAAAAAAAGTCTTAAACAAATTATAAATATCAATCCTAAACCTAGTACGAATCTGCCAAAAACTACTCTGAAGCCTTTAAAAAAATTTGAAATTTCCCTATGAACTCGTTAGGGCGAGTTCATTTGCCTTGCTGAGCTCGTTGGCGCAAGCTTGTCTAGAGAGGACTAGGTTGGGGCGACTTCAGAATGTGTTGGGGTGAAGAAATTCTGAGAGGTGTTCACAGGGGAGAACTCGTCTAGGTAAAATGGACTCGTTGGGGTGAGTTCACTAAAATCTAGGCATAGAGGTTCTCGTCGGGGCGAGTTCCTGGCATGTGTTGAGCTCGCTAAGGCGAACTCACTTAAATTCTGAAATCTCTTCCTTTTTCCATATCTTCAGCTCCAATTCATCCCGTTTTCATCATTTCAACTTCAATTCACCCTTAAATCAATAAACACCCTAATAAGCTCGTGTACACATGAAGTATACAATAAAATCAAACGTAAAAGAATCAAAATCAATGAATATATTATACTTATTAGTTTCCCTCCTTTTAGGGCATGAACTACTGCTGGTAAGTCCAAATATAGATGGATTAATGTGGATAAGAGTCTGTCATGCCAGATAGTCTAATTCTTTCTGTATTCTACGCGTTGTAAGAACTTTGATCGATCAAACTAGTGTTTAGGGTCTCTTAATAGGTTTGGGGTAATCTATTATTCTGGATCCCTAGGCCTTCTCGGGTACTACTCCCTAACAGTTATAAATATAAAATATATTTCTAATATGAAATGAAGGAGTACTATTTACAAGCCGCATCATTTTACCAACTCGGTACAAAAAAATTTATATTTTGTTGCAATATTTATATACTTAAAAACACAACCGCCAATACTAGTGGAATAAGTACTTAATTTGGACCCATAAGGCTATCAAAGGGACATTAAAACATCTCAACTAAAAATAGTATACCCTCGAGCCAATTACATTTGAAGTGATAAGTATTTATTTTGTAATCTTATTCATTTATTAATAAGAGAATTTATTTTATAAAAAACATTCTTTATCCATGTTAATTAGTTGAATTAATAAATGTGATAAACTCATAGTTATTGAGCAATACTTTTAGAATCATGATGTTGATCATGCTAATGAGATCCAAATTTTTGATAGCTCAAAACTAAAATCTTCCTAATCGTATGGATAACTAATGTGGGGTTACTATTTCGGATAGATAAGTACATACTATGCTTACTCTGTTGAAGAGGATAATTGATCTCAGGATCATTTGTGTGGAGACACTAAAGCAAGTATGTATGTGTTTATTGGAGAATAAGTTCATTAAACGTGACTAATAAAGGAACCCTAATGGAGTTTTTCTTGTCTGTCAATAGGAGTTCCTAATGTAATAGTAGTACAAATGATCATTGGACTTGAGATCATCATAATATCTTGTATTTACTAAATTATATTTTGACATATTCCTTAATACTATTGGGTATGTCGTAGAGTATGTTTGGATATAACGAAGTATATATGGACATAAGTGAATTATCAACAAAGAATCTACCACTTCCAGTAAAGGGAGAAAATGTCCTATGTGATTCGATAAAGTGATAACTTAAAAATCCCTGGCTAGTGTTGAAAGTAAATTAGAAAAGAGTTTCTAATTTACATTAATTACAGTTGTGAATTTTAGAATCAAAATACATATAATCAAATAAATAAAACTTGACAGTAATCCCATAATTTATATTTGATTGGGACATTATATGGTAGAAGAATTGAATTGTACAGTAACTATTTACGGAATAGGTTCTTTGTATTTTTTGTGATAATCTTTGTGATTAACGTTGAATTCATATTATTCGAATAGTCATGATAAATTATTTATAAGGTGTCACTCATGATGTAGAATAAATATTATTTATTTATATTTGAATTAAACGAATTTAATTCATTATAAATAATATTAGAATGATTCTAATTTTTTTTATTCTACTATCGGCTTAATATTGAACCTAGAGGGTCACACCAAAAAAAGGAGAAATATGATTTTAGAAGTGATTGACTTAATAATAATTATAAATTATGTGTATTTAATTTATTAGTGGAATTATTTAAATAGCTTAAGATTTATAATTAAGTATTTTTAGAAATACTAATATTATAAATTAATAAGATTATTCATATTATTATTATTATTATTATTATTATTATTAAATTGACTAAATAATATTAATATGGTATTTGGAGAAATACTAATATATATAATTTAGTATTTGGAGAAATATTAGATATATGAATAAATAAAAGGAGTGTTATTATTATTATTTTATTTAGTTCCCAATTAGATTGAGAATTAAATTAAAACCCTAACTTCTAAACGGGTTAGGATTAGGGTTAGTATATAAGTAAGAGGAGTTTTATTATGGGATTAAAAAAATATTCATGCAACTTGCATCTCTCCTGCAAGAATTCTCAAAATCCAAAACCTTGTTGAGTCCAAAATCACATCTTCAATCTATTTTCTCTTGGTAGATACCTCTTGGGCGTTGCATACTTTTGTAACGAATGTGTGATCCGTGGATCGGAGAGATCGTGAAGGAGTAAGGATTGGAATTTGAAGTCTACATCAAAGCCACTAGTACAAAACCATAAAAAGACAACACTTAAAAGATGACGTTTTTATAAAAAATGTTGTGGTATTTAACAAAACGTTGTAGATACATATAAAAAAATGTTATGTATTTATAAGGGCAATTTTTGATTTTAAATAGATAACGTTTTTTAAAAAACAATGTTATCTATATAAAAAATACGGAGCAATAAAAACGCGGAAGTTTGAGAGGAATTGAAGTCACAGACTCACGGCTTCTTTAACTACAAATGTTATTGATAACACTACTCACTTTGTCAAGTTCACCTTCTTATTATAATCTTTCTCCATAAACCATAGTTCAGGTCTGACCTGGTTCATAAGGATACCATCTCCGACTAAGATTAACCAACCATATTCCGATAAGCCCTAACCCTAGAAGATAATGGCTCGACGAAGTCATACAACCGATGCGGGTTCGATTCCCTGTGTCGACCTGGGCGAACTGGGTGTGGGCAAAGAAGGTTGGCTCGTTGAAAACCCTAACCTCCTATCCGACCTCGACACCCATTCTCTCGCCCTAGCCAACCGCTCCATTGTCCTCCTTCTCGAATGGTCCAATAACTCTTCTGATGCGTTAAGTTCTTGGGTCAGGATCCGACCTAATCTCTCCCCAATCGAGGCCGAATACATCTCTGCGATTGAATGGTAGTGTTTGATGATGTTAGGGTTCTTGCCCTGGGTACCTCGTGTGGGTATTTGTTAATTTACTCTCTGAATGGCCAACTTATTCATAAACAGGTAAAATTCAGTTCCGATTTTATATATGCAAGTTTATGTGTATTTGTGCATGTATGTGGTATTAAATTGTGATCACTATGTATTTTAATTAGCAAAACTGTGTGTCTTTTTAAGGAGTTAATTGATTGTCGACAAAATTTTTGAATGATAAGAGGAACAATTGCTAGTGTTAGGGGTAAATTTTTGATATGTGGTTCTTTGTTGATTATCAAAAATTAATACAGAGTTGTAGAATTTAAGATTCCTTAATTCTGTGAGTGTATTGGCTAGATATTGTTTGTAGAATAAAATTTTGAATTGTAGATTTGTTTTGAATTTGAAATATAGAGCTTTCGTTTTGTACTAATCTAGAATTTCACTACCTTCTTCCCAGTCATCTTTTGTGAAATAAATATTTAGTTAAAAGAAAAGATAAAAATGTTAAATTCTTTTCCTTACCTAACACTTAATAATTTTATATGGAACATAACAAAAAAATAATGATTTACTCTAGAATTTTGTTAATCCCTCGCCGTAATGATATCTTAAGGTGGTCAAATGGACGAATAAAAGTAAAATTCTAACAAGAGGATGTAATGGTCAAATTTGATGTTTTGAGATTTAAAGAAAAGAATAATAGAGGGTGGATGTGAAAATCAAATTATTTTTACTAGTTGTCATTTAGTATCGATCTATCATGAAGATATGGAGTGATATATAAATTTTAAGACCCTGTAATAAAGGAAGTTCTAGTTTTTTATCATGGGCTGATGAATAAGATTACTGCTGAAAATGAGAAACTGAAGGTGAGGAGACTGATTTCACCCATTTAATTTTTCTTCAGGATGCAGTCATGATCTATTGATTAAATGCATTTCAAGCACGATTTATTGAATTTATGCATTTCAAGCATCTTCTTGGATATGTACTTCTGTTTGATAATGCATTCCTTGTAAATAAATTCAGTCTTTGGTTACCTCGCTTGAAGTGAAAATTGGTGAAATAGAGAAAAAATATAAACAGACAAACAAACTTAGTGAGGAGAGGTTGAAGCAAGCGTTGGAGGCAGAGTCCAAGCTAGTTCAGTTAAAGACAGCTATGCATAGGTTATTCAGAAAAGGAGTCAGATTCGTCTTTGAACTTTCAGTAAATTATTGGTATTTATTGTTGTTTTCTTATATGCAGGCTTGAAGAGAGAGTCTCTGACATGAAATCTGAGAACCAAATCATGCAACACGCATTGGTAACTTCACCTTTTAAAAGAGGGTTAGAATATCCACCAACCCCGACAACCAAGGTGAATATCTGTTGCAAAACAACAGTGTTCTTCATTTTTATCCCTCATACATTATCTGATCTTCTAATGTGATTATATGCAGAACTTAGAGAATGGTCACCATGCGAATGAAGAGAGTGGAATGAATGTAATTATATTATCTATAAATCATCTCTACACGTTTATTTGGAGGTGTTTTATTAGTTTGTGGTTCTCCATATGTTAATGGATAACATTAATACTGTAGGAACTGAAGGGTTTCGACACATAAAACACAGCGGAAATAGAACAATTTAAAGCAATTTCGAAACCCTAAACAGGATCCATGCGAAAAATTTAATTAATTCAAAGGTTAGAAATTATATTGATTATTAAAGCTAGAATCAATGCGGTCGAATCTCCAACGCAATTCAAACGAACTGCGTCTCTACGGTATCCACACGAATGCTCCGCGAATCGTCGTACGATCTGCAAAAAAAGGAACCGCGGTACTAGCCACCAAGGATAAGGATTTTTTCGAAACTGTTTTCTCTAGTCTCTCTCTAAGAGCAGCTAGGGTTTTTTGTTTTTGATGTAATACCTAAAATGACTGATATATATCATATATATAGCAGTTAGGAGGAATTAATCAAATGCTAATATAATTAAAATCCAAATTTATATATATATCTTACTTAAGCCTTACTTAATTAATATATATGTATATATACAAATTATCCTTTTTAATTTAAATTTGTGATTTAAAATACTATCAATCGTATTAATATATTTAAATCCTTACAATTTAAATTAATTCCCTTTTAAATTATGTTCTATGTGTGTGACCCTATAGGTTATTATTACATTGACAATAATTTTAAAATGATATTATGAAATTATAAACAGTGAGCGGCATCTAGTAATGCATCACTGCTACCCAAGTAATAATAAGATCGATGATTCGATGCAACCTTTTTGTGACCAATGTTTCAATGTAATTTAATCCTTTTAACCTTAATATCCTAGATTAAACCCGAGTCATGGAATGTGTCATACTCTTCATAATTTAATCTGAGTTTTTCTTGATCAATGAGTAGACTATATGAAACAAATCACTATTTGAGTATGGCCATGAATTTCATAGTCCTACTCAATTAAGAGGCCTATGGATATCACCCCTAATATATAGGAGGGTTAAATTCCATCTAGATCACTCATATTCCTCACACGATTCATGATGTACCCAATAATCACCTTTATAGTCCACCCTATTAAAGGTGACCTTTGATGATATCAAAGTACATAAATTCCCGTGTAGTAATATAGTGATTTCAAGTCGAAGGATCATTACATCATTTTCACTGTGAGAATTGCTAATTACACTTCGCATAATGCTCCACATAGAATTCTCATGGTGGGTCTGTCCAGTACATCGTTCTCTAACATGTACCTATGCATTGACTTAATATCTCATATATTTATGACTAATGAGATTTGGTCATCAGTCAATTCACATACTAGTCTCAATGCATCATTGTTGTCCCATCAACAATGATACTCGACTAGGGACATTTAAGAATAATGATACTAATTGTAATTATATAATCTCATGTTCAAGTCACATACTTGAAACTATATAATTTGTATCACTATTCTAAGGAATTTTATTATGTTAACATTTATATAACACAGTAAATAAAACCATAATAAAATCATTCATTTATTCAATCAAATATAATATCAAAATGTTAAGCAATTATATCAAATAATTGGTCTCTAGGGCATAAACTCTAACAGGAACCACAAGGCAGCACACCTGCTAAGAATTTGGGGATGGAATCCAGTAGCAACCTTCAGAGATGACCCCCTATTGATCGCCAGCATGTAAGTGCTAATATAGATCATAATTATCTTATTCGAATTATGTTGTTTCCAAGATGACTTATTGTAAACTAATGCTGCAGAAGAATGTTGACGCTTTTATTGACTGTGTTACGAAAGACGTTGGGTTCAGTCAAGGCAAACTTGTAGCAGCCTTTGCAATTTACAAATGCCTTATCCACTGGAAATCTTTTGATGCCGAAAAAACCAGTGTATTTAAATAATCTCTTACATGTGATGGAGGAACTACAAGTTTGGAAATGTGGGTAGCTATGAACTTGCCCCAATTACTATAATAGGGTCTAGTATGGTTGGTTTAGGAAATCAGGATGTTGATGATTGCAAGAGGAGAAGTGATTAAACTTGTCATCATAGGGGGAAGCTCTCGTATTTTGTTTTGGTTTTCCTGTTGTTTCTTTCTTATTTCCCCCAACTTTGTTTTCTCTTTCCATCCATAGTAGACACATAATACTACGTTCTTTTTGTTTAATGGATGGGACTGTGGGACATGTGGTCACCAAAAGTATAGTCTTGGTTTCGTTATATCTGCACTTGCTGCTTGTTATTTCCTCCTGGTATAACTGGCTATCTGTGCTGCTTTCGTAGTATACAAGCCATCAAAAAATACACTATTTTAGCTAATGAGTTATATTTGCAAATGTAGGTTGGACAGTTGAGGGAGGTTTCTAATAAGACACACAATGCAGAGCTGAAGTTGTTCTTGGAAATCGAGCCTGGTTTAGTAATGTTGCCTTACCAATTTTTGCAGCCTATTACATTACTGATTGATCTTTGTATAGAACATGCTTTTGTTAATCTTACTTTCCTGTACTCTTGTTGATTCTCAAATTTTTTTACAGGACCTACATCCTATCCCACCACCAGACAAAACTAAAGAAGATATACTTCTTTTCTTCAAACTTTATGATCCTAAGAAAGAAGAGCTTCGGTAATTCGCAACTGCTTTATTTTATTTTCTGTTAAAGCTAAAGCTAATTTGTTCTTCACACTCCCATTATAAGTGCACATTTCTCTTCCATTATGTTTATATGGTATATACATTGTGTATAATTTCCTTCCATCCTTTAAAGATGAGTCATTTTCGACACAGATCCTTTATTGCTTGAAAAATTGGATTTTCCATCACACACACACACACACACACACACACACACACACACATATATATATATAGCATTTCCTTGTTCATGATTTATAATGGTTTTCTTTACAAGTTTGATGAAACTTTTGATGGCGTCTCATTAGCTTATGAAGTGAACATCCTTAGTAATTTGGCAAAGATTCTTCCTGGCATTCATCCTTATTTTGGAGTGAGACTAAGATCAAAGCTGCTGCTTTTTTATCCGAAGCATAATATGCTTTTAGGATGGCAACGCATCTCTGAATAGTTCACATTTAGTATGGTTTATCTGGTAGGATTCATTGATTATGTGCTATATATTTGTTCATATGTATAACATATGCTCTCTGGTTTATTTGTTTTGTGGGACCTGTTATAATTGTTTGTTTGAGATTAAATTACATGGTGGTAATTGCCTGATGCATGTCGGGTTTGGCGGTTGCAGTTACCTTAGGTTCCTACAAGAGTAGGCTATAGGCCGGAAAACGACAGCCAAGGTTTGACTTTTTGGCAACATTTGTAGTAATTATGGTGTGGATTTATAATTTTTTTCGACTCTTTTAGGTGTAACTTAGGGGCTAACGTCTTTCATTTGCTTTTTAAATGGTAGCCCTTTTTACTCCATTTGCTTCATGCTTCCTGTGTTATGCCAAATAATGATGGATGTTGATGGATGTCAGGTTGTGCCTTCTTCTAGATCATATAAAGCTGTAAGTCTATATTTGTTTGATGCTCACCTTTTATGACATCGTACTAGTTATAAGAATTCTCATTGTGATTCGCTCATGTCTTTCCTGAATTTTTGGTAACTTTCTTTTTTATATAATCGCCTCAGATGGAAATCAAAAGCAGAAAGCAATAATGTGACGCCCCCAAAATAGGTATACATCACATATTTTGAGTCGCCAAATACATGGTACAGAATACAAATACAATCTTAAATATACAACAAGAGCTGTGAGTTTTAACACAAATATTGTCTTCTAGACAATATCCACTCTCAGGATAAGTCCTCAGTACAATTATTATCACACTATTTCATAGAATAGTGAGGACTAGTAATGTTATCATCTGGACCGTCACTCCGTTCCCCGACTAGTCCCCTCGCCACGTTCTCATTTCACAAGAGAACAATGAAAGCAAAAGGGTTAGCTCAACTAGCCCAATGAGAAATATTATGACTAAGATAATGCGAAATAAATTATCGTTAGCCTTCAACAAAGGTAAACCGATAAAATATAACAAACATCAAGTTTAATCTGCGGTAGATGAACAAGCAATCCATTAAAAGAGTCAAGTAGAGAATAAAATCTATTATCTTTTATGATTTAAAAAGGTTTTTCATCACTTTTATCGATGAGACTCAGCTTAATAAATAATCCACATCATCCCTGCACTACGGCCAAAGATATTCATTAGTATCACGATCACAAATTATCCATGCACTACGGGTCAAGGATATTCGTGTATTCATCAATGGTCATGGTCATGCCAACAACTGTCCATCAATGCACTACGGGCCAATGAGGACTTTTACCACATCATTTGTAATATTGCGGTCATGATTATGCCGAATAATTCCCGGTCATAATCATACCAAGTCCATCTACTTTTTCTACAAAGCCACGATGACTTTCAACATAATATAAACATGAGGATGATGACTATGATATAAGAATTCAATAAAACAAGTTCAAGAATTAATTTATTCAGGAACCAATAACGTCCAAATTGTCAACATGATATTGCTTTGTGGGGTAAAACTCAAGAATGCTCAGAAGAATATTTTCAGGAAAAGATATTGGATGAAGCGCAAATATCAAGGATATTCCACTAATTTTATGGAGTATAAAAGCCAAAACTTTAACCAACTGAGTATAATAAAGTAAACACCAGGCATACTGTAAGACCCCAGCTTTTAAAAATAAAGATGAATTTTCTATAAATATTATTTTTGAATATTATGGAATAAATTTGATATAATGTTATAGTTGTGGGTAATATTTATAAATTTTGCAAAGTAAGCAAGTTGTTATAAAATATTCGTTTGGTCGGGGAATATTCTTTTTGTCGGGGAATATTCGTACGACTGACTCAATCATTAGTGGACCCCATTAACTAAGTATTATCGTAGTTAGAAAAGCGACAAAATTATCTTTCTATAAAAATAACTACGAGGTGTTACTCGTTAAAACTGCTGTTGAACTACACGGTGGTAAAAAATACAAGAATACGCTGTGGCGTTATGAAGCGTAGTACTACAGGTATTGATTATTGATGCTTTCGTGAGAAGTCACTTAGCTATACTCAATTATTACTACAGTAATTGCTGCATCATATCTCTTATATTATTGATTCAATTATTGTCACAGTATCATCTGTATAATATGTTATATTATTAATTGAGACGACAAGTTATAAATGATTAATAATTGTTGAAAGATTAAAAATGTGTTGATTAAAAATAAAATGATTTGTGGTAATATTTATTCAATCCTTGATGTATATAAAGAGTCCATTATGAGATATTTGTGGTAAGTTTGATTATTTTATGGGGGCCCATATGTCATCATCTAAGAGTCTCTTCAATCGATAGTAATTACCTTTGTGAATAGTAATTACCTTCGTCAATAGTAATTACCTTCACAATCGATAGTAATTACCCCTTCGCAAATAAAGAGTTGTCCCTTCAATATTACCAAGAGTTAACTGCCTCTTCGGTGTTCCAAAGGTTAATTACCCTTCCTGAAATAGTAGTTGTCTCTTCAATATTACCAAGAGTCATTTTGACCCTTCGTTAAGACCAAGAGCCACCCTCAGTTTTTCTATAAATAGAAAGCTCATTCCTTCATTATTTCTTACGAATTCATTGAAAATCTAGAGAGAGAAACTATAGAGAGAAAGAAGAAAAGTATTCTGCTACTTCACTTTTCCAATATTCAGTTCTTCTAAGGTAGGGAATATTATTTGTTGTACTCGTAAAGGGTGTTATTCTTTCTTATTCATGAAGAGAACTGTTGTTATTCCATTGCTTATTATTCTATTGGAATAACTTTGTATCGCTGATTTACCTATACTTGGTGACATTCTTCTATTATTCTTGCTTGGAACATCCTGCATGTGTGTTTTACACCGGACTGGTTCCGCCTCTTTATTTATTATTCTGTTGGAACATCCTCATGCATGTGTTTTACAATCGACACTGGTTCCGCTCTTTATTATTATTCTGTTGGAACATCCTCATGCATGCGTTTTACGTTTTGACTGGTTTCCGTTATTTATTATTCATTGGAATAACTTTTTCGTAAGCGATTACATCGCATGCATGGTGATTTCTTTTGTTATTCCATTCTTTATTATACCCAAATTGGTTAAAACTTTGACTTCTATACTCCATGAAATTAGTAGAAAATATTTGCGTTTCATCCAAAGATCTTTTCATGGAAATATTCTTCCGATCATTCTTGAATTTTACTCTACAAAACAAAGATCATGTTGACAATTTGGGCGTTAATAATTCCCCGGATAAAATAATTCTTGAACTTGTTTTATTGAATTTTATATCATTGTCATCATCCTCATGTTTATATTATGTTGAAAGTCATCTGTATGGCACAGAAGTGCATAGATGGACTTGGTATGATTATGACCGAAACTATTCGGTGTAATCATGGCCGTAATGTTACAAATGATGTGGTAAAAATCCTCGATTAATCGTAGTGCATTGATGGGCGCTTGTTGGCATGATCATGACCATTAATAAATACACATCTATTCTTGGCCGTAGTGCATGAATAATTGTGGTCGTGATACTAAAGAATATCCTTGGCCGTAATGCAGGGGTGATTTGATGATGTGGAATATTTATTAAAGCTGAGTCTCAAATTATAACAAAGATGATGAAAAACCTTTTAAATCATAAAGATAGTAGATTTTATTTTTACTTGACTCTTTTAATGGATTCTTTGGTTCACTTTGTAGTTAAACTTGATGTTCATTATATTTTATCGGTTTAACATTTATTGTGAGCTAATGATAATTTATTACGCATTATCTTAGTCATAATATTTCTTCTTCGAGCTAGTTGAGCTCACCCTTTCTTTCACTATTCTCTTCGTGAAATGAGAATATAGCCGGGACGAGTGGGGAACGGAGTAATGGTCCGGAGGATAGCATTAGTAGTCCTCACTATTTCGTGAAATAGTGTGATAATAATTGTAATGAGGACTCCTTTTGAGTTTGTATAATATCTAGTAGACAATATTTGTATTCAAACTCACGCTTTATGTCGTATTATACACACCTACGCTTATATTAGTAAGTTGTATTTAAATTACGTACCATGTATCTAACTACCCAAGATGGGTGATGTATACCTAATTTTGGGGGCGTCACGGTTGGTATCGAGCTTGTGGATATGATCCTCGCTAAGATGTGAGAATAGTACTAGGAGGGAGAGACGGGAATACCTTTCGCTAGTATGACCTACCTAAGTTTATGTGCTATTTTATTGGTCACGTAATATAGAGATAATTTGTTACATGTCAATTAACCTTTTGTTTTGTGGCGATTCTGAAAATGACATCCGAGAATGTTGAGAATAGCAATGGAGCACAAAGCGATCGTTTATTCACCACATATCAATAATCGGATAATGTGCATCATCGAAGGCGATAATCCTCATGCAAACAACAACACCGACCAAATGATGAATGATCAAATGTTCGAGGTTTTATGCAATTTATGCAACAAAGAAAGAGAGCGACTCTGTCCAAAAACGTAGGTGGAAACACGGAAAACTCTCGAGCGGTCACCGCTAAACAATTCAAGGAGCCGGGACCACCGGAGTTTAAGGGAGAGCCAAAACCACTTCGGCGGAAGCATGGATAAAGCAGATTACCAAGATATTTGATGTCTTGGGATGCTCCGAGAGCAAAAGGTTCCCTTCTTGCCTTTATGTTGCGCGGAGAGGCGACATCGTGGTGGAATCGGTAAAACGTACTCAACTCGGCTTGTATTGAAGATATCTTGAGAGAAGTTCCAGAGGCGTTCAACGACAAATACTTTCACGAAAGTATTCGCGCATGAAGGAGGTGGAGTTTATCAAGTTGGAACAAAACAATATGGCCGTGTCGCAATACGAGGCAAAATTTGCGGAGTTATCACGGTTTCGTCCCCACTGGTGGATAATGAAGAGAGAATGGCGCGAATGTTTTAAGTGGTTTGAAGCGGGAGATACGTTAACATCTTATTTCTCATAAACCGTGTTTGTATTCGGATGTTGTAAATAGGGCTCGATTAGTGGAGTGCGATAACGAGTCAACGTAACTAAAAGAGTAAATTTAAAATTATAATACCAAATGAGAGTAGTCATCGAAGCGGTGACAACAAGCGTGGAGGAATCAACAGGGCGGATATGGTAACCACTTCGGTGGTAATCGTACCAAAACAATAAGAATGGACATTTCAAGAAAAGGAGATTCAACAATGATGGAAAGACGTCGGCACCAAGACCAGTTGTTAAGGAAGGAGAAAGACCACCTATCATATGCTTCAAATGCGAGGAGAGGACACATCATCGATCCGAATCATGACATGCCATCAAAAGCGTGTTATAATTGTGGAAGAGAAGGTCACTTAGCTCGATTTTGTCATTTCATCAAGACAAATTCAACTAGGATGGAGGCACCAAAGGCCGTTCCGTAAAAGTCAAAACCTGAGTGTGAGGGAGAGCGTTTGTTGTGACCTCCCAGAGAGCAAGGAACCCGAATGAGGTCATCACGGGTAAGTTTATCATAAACTCTAATGAAGTCTATACTTTATTTGATACCGGTTCTACCCATTCTTTTATTTCTCCTACTTGCGCTCATCGATTAAATTTGACTCTGGAGAAATTAGACTTTGACTTATCTCGTGGAAACTCCGTTGGGAGAAACCTTCATTACATCCACTTGCTTATAAGTCTTGTTTGGTTCAAATCGGTACCCTCACATTACCTGGTGATCTTATTTCATTAAAAATACTTGCATTTGACGTGATTCTAGGGATTGATTGGTTAACTACTTATCATGCAAAAATTAATTATTTTCGTAAGGTTGTTAGCTTTCATATTCCTAATCAACCTATTATCTTAATTCAAACGACCAAACCATTAAAATCAATCACGGTCATCTCAAGCCATAAAGCTATTCGTTTATTGAAAAACTGGATGTCAAGCTTTCTTAGCTCATGTCACGATTTAAACAAAAATACGCCGCTTTTGAGCGATATTTCTATTGTTAATAAATTTCCGACGTATTCTCAAGAACTTCCCGGCCTACCCTAGGCGTGAAATTGAATTTTGTATCGACCTTGAACCCAAGACAAAACCTATTTCCATAGCCCCATATCGATTGGCTCTATTGAACTTCAGCGTTAAAGACCCAACTGCAGGAATTGTTAGACATTGGCTTTATTCGTCCCTAGTACTTCTCCTCGGGGTGCTCTGTTCTATTCGTGAAGAAGAAAGATGGGAGTATGCGACTTTGTATTGATTATCGGGAGTTGAATCATGTCACCATCAAAAATAGGTATCCATTGCCGTATTGATGACCTTTTGACCAACTTGCAAGGAGCCAAATTCTTTTCAAAGATTGATCTTCGCCCCAGATATCACCAATTGAAGATTAGAACCACGACATTCCAAAGACGGCTTTCGTAACTTCAGATGCGGGCATTATGAATTCCTAGTCATGTCCTTTGGATTGACTAATGCTCCCCGCCGCCTTCATGGATATGATGAACCGAGTATTCAAGGAATAATTAGATCACTTTGTGGTCGCGTCTTTATTGATGACATCCTTATTTATTCCAAAAGTCGTGAAGATCATGAGCAAAACTTGAGGTCGACACTCCAAAAGCTTCGTGAATATAAGCTTTATGCCAAGTTGAGGAAATGCGAGTTCGGGTTGAAGAAGTAGCATTCCTTGGGCACGCGGTATCAAGTCATGGAATATCCGTTGACCCAAAGAAAGATCAAAGCTATTCAAAGTCGGGAACAACCTAAATCGATGATCAAAATCGTAGTTTTCTCGGTTTAAATTTGGTTATTATCGGAGATTCGTGGAAGGATTTTCTCGAATCGCTACTCCATCGACTCAAATGACTCGAAAAGATACAAAGTTCGGTTGGAGCGAAGAATGTGAGAAGAGTTTTCAAGAACTCAAGAGGAGACTTATTTCAAAGACTGTTCGACAATACCATCGGCTCGGAGGATTTGTCATCTACAAATGATGCTTCCGGGCAAAGGGTTGGGATGTGTTCTCATGCAACATGGAAAAGTTATAGCCTATGCCTCGCGAAAATTCAAAGAATATGAGAGGAATTATCCTACTCATGATCTAGAGTTAAGGCCATTGTCTTTTGCACTTAAAATTTGGAGGCATTACTTGTATGGGGAGAAAGTGGAGATCTTTATAGATCATAAAAGCCTCAAATATTTCTTCACTCAAAAGGAACTCAACATGCGACAACGACGTTGGCTTGAATCATTGAAAGATTATGATCATACCATCCAATACCATCCCGAAAAGCGAACGTGGTAGGTGACGCATTGAGTAGAAAGATCATATGCAAATCTGAGTGCGTTATTGTCAACGCAAAGGCCCATTTTGTGTGACTTGCAAAGGATGGAGATAGAGTTAAAGACTCGACGACGTATGTGATGATAGTGAGTATACGAGTAGAACCGACTTTTAATCAATAAAGTTAAAGTCGCTTCAAAGCTACAAACACGAGGTGATGCGTATGAGGAAGAAAGTGCAAGAAGGTGCTATCTTGGGAAGCAAGAATCGATGAAGAAGGAATACTTGAAATAACTCCGGACTTTGTTTTCCTAACGACCACGATTTAAAGTATAATATCATGATGGAGGCGCACAACACACCATTTGCAATCCATCTCAGGAGTACCAAAATGTATCATGATATTCGCTATACATTTTGGTGGAGCAATATGAAGAGAGAGATAGCTGTTTATCTCAAGGTGTCTAACTTGTCAACGAGTTAAAGCGGAGCATCAAGTACCAAAAGGTCCATTGCAACCACTTGAAATTCCGAATGGAAGTGGGAGCACATTACCATGGATTTCGTTACGCCTTCCTAAGGTTTCTCAAGGCATTGATGCGATTTGGGTCATTGTTGATAGATTGACCAAGTCCGCTCATTTCTTACCGATACCGTAAACTTATACACTTGAACGCCTTACTCGTATGTACATAAACGAGATTGTAAGATCGCATGGTATCTTAAGTATCCATAGTTTCCGATCGAGACCCAAGATTCACTTCACGATTTTGGGTTAGTTTGCAAAAAGCTATGGGCACGAGACTTACGATTTAGCTTGGCATATCATCCTCGAACGGATGGACGATCGGGAGAGGACTATTCAAACTCTTGAAGATCAATTAAGACTCTGTCCTTGATTTCAAGGGAGTTGGGACAACTTCTTACCATTGGTGGAGTTTTCCTACAACAACAGATTATCAAGCAAGTATTGGCATGGCTCCATTCGAGCGTTGTATGGAAGAAAGTGTCGTTCTCCGAGATCTTTGGGATGAGGTGGGTGAAGCAACGTTGTTGGGACCGGAGTTGAGTACGTATGACTACGGAAAAAGATTCAAACGATCCGACAACGATAAAAACCTCACAAAATCGACAAAAGAGTTATCTTGATCTTCATCGAAAGGACGTGGAATTCGATATAGAGATCATGTGTTGTTAAGAGTTGCTCCATGGAAAGGAGTTACAAGATTTGGAAAGAGAGGAAAACTTAATCCTCGATTCATCGGTCCATTTTTAATCCTCGATCGAGTAGGAATCGTGGCCTATAGACTCGCTTTTCTGCCAAATATGTCTCGTGTTCATAACGCTTTTTCACATATCCATGTTACGTAAATATGTGAAAGACCCGAACCATATTATCGAGTTAGAACCAGGACGAAATAGCGGAAGATTTGATGTATGAAGAGGTTCTGTTCAAATTTTGGATAAGAAGGAACATATTCTACGCTCCAAGGTTATACCTCAAGTCAAAGTTTTGTGGAGGAACCACGATGTTGAGGAAATGACTTGGGAGTTAGAATCAAATGAAATCAAGGTATCCTTACCTCTTCGACATACCAGTAATTACACTAATTTCGAGGGCTAAATTTCATAAGAAGGGGAGGTTGTAAGACCCAAATTTTTATAAAAAAAGATGAATTTTCTATAAATATTATTTTTAAATATTATGGAATAAATTTGATATAATGTTATAGTTGTGGGTAATATTTATAAATTTTGCAAAAAGTAAGCAAGTTGTTATAAAATATTCGTTTGGTGGGGAATATTCTTTTTGTGGGGAATATTCGCATACGATTTTACTACCAATCATTAGTGGACCCCATAATCGGAAGTATTGTCGTAGTTAGAAAACGACAAAATTATCTTTCTATAAAAATAACTACGAGGTGTTACTGTTAAAAGCTGTTGAACTACCCGGTGGTAAAAGTACAAGAATACGCTGTCTGGCGTGGTTGCATAGTAGCACACAGATTGATTATTGATGCTTACGTGAGAAGTCACTTAGCTATACTCAATTATTACTACGATAATTCTTTGCATCATATCTCTTATATTATTGATTCAATTATTGTCACAAAGATTATCATCAGATAATATGTTATATTATTAATTGAGACGACAAGTTATAAATGATTAATAATTGTTGAAAGATTAAAAATGTGTTGATTAAAAATAAAATGATTTGTGGTAATACTTATTCAATCCTTGATGTATATAAAGAGTCATTATGAGATGTTTGTGGTAAGTTTGATTATTTTATGGGGGCCCATATGTCATCATCTAAGAGTCTCTTCAATCAATAGTAATTACCTTTGTGAATAGTAATTACCTTCGTCGAATAGTAATTACCTTCGTCGATAGTAATTACCCTTCGCAAATAGTAGTTGTCCCTTCAATATTACCAAGAGTTAATCGCTTCTTCATTGTTCCAAAGGTTAATTACCCTTTTCATGAAATAGTAGTTGTCTCTTCAATATTACCAAGAGTCATTTTGACCCTTCGTTAAGACCAAGAGCCACCCTCAATTTTTCTATAAATAAAAGCTCATTCCTTCATTATTTCTTACGAATTCATTGAAACTCTGAGAGAGAAACTATAGAGAGAAAGAAGAAAGTATTCTCGCTACTTCACTTTTCCAATATTCGGTTCTTCTAAGGTAGGGAATATTATTTGTTGTACTCGTAAAGGTGTTATTCTTTCTTATTCATGAAGAGAACTCTGTTGTTATTCCATTGCTTATTATTCTATTGGAATAACTTTTGTATACGCTTTACCTATACTTGGTGACATTCTTCTATTATTCTCATTTGGAACATCCCATGCGTGGTGTTTTACACCGACCGGTTCCGCTTTTTATTTATTATTACATTTGAACATCCTGTCTCGTGTGTTTTACACCGACCGGTTCCATCTTTATTATTATTCATTGGAACATCCCACTGCATGCGCTTTCGTCGGACTGGTTCCGTTATTTATTATTCATTGGAATAACCTTTTTTGTCGCGCGGTCTATCGCATGCATGGTGATTTCTTTTGTTATTCCATTCTTTATTATACCCAGTTAGTTAAAACTTTGACTTCTATACTCCATGAAATTAGTAGAATATCCTTGATATTTGCGTTTCATCCAATATCTTTCATGGAAATATTCTTCGATCATTCTTGAATTTTACTCTACAAAACAATATCATGTTGACAATTTGGGCGTTAATAATTCTGGATAAAATAATTCTTGAACTTGTTTTATTGAATTCTTATATCATTGTCATCATCCTCATGTTTATATTATGTTGAAAGTCATCTACGTGGCACTGTAGTGCATAGATGGACTTGGTATGATTATGACCGAGAGACTATTCTTGTAATCATGGCCGTAATGTTACAAATGATGTGGTAAAAATCCTCGGTGGTAGTAGTGCATTGATGGACGATTGTTGGCATGATCATGACCATTAATGAATACACAACTATTCTCGCCCTTAGTGCATGAATAATTGTGGTCGTGATACTAAAGAATATCCTTGGCAGAGTGCGAGGGGTGATTTGATGATGTGGAATATTTATTAAAGTGAGTCTCAAATATAACAATGATGAAAAACCTTTTAAATCATAAAAGATAGTAGATTTTATTTTCTACTTGACTCTTTTAATGGATTCTTTGGTTCATTTGTAGTTAAACTTGATGTTCATTATATTTTATCGCTTTAACATGTTGTTGTGAGGCTAATGATAATTTATTCTGCATTATCTTAGTCATAATATTTCTTCTTGAAGCTAGTTGAGCTCACCCTTTCTTTCACCGTTCTCTTCGAAATGAGAATATAGTTGCACGAGTTGGGGAACGGAGTAATGGTCCGAGGATAGCATTAGTAGTCCTCACTATTCTCGTGAAATAGTGTGATAATAATTGTAATGAGGACTCCTTTTGAGTTTGTATAATATCTAGTAGACAATATTTGTATTCAAACTCACGCTTTATGTCGTATTATACACGCACGCTTATATTAGTAAGTTGTATTTAAATTACGTACCATGTATCTAACTACCCAAGATGGGTGATGTATACCTAATTTTGGGGCGTCACACATACGATGAATCGCATAGATAGGTTATTCCAATGTAATAATAAATAACGAAATTCAATCACATGCGTAAACGCACAAACAGATATTTCAATGTAATAATAAATAACGGAATTGGTCATGCGAAACGCATGCATGTGATGTTCCAAAAGAATAATAAAGAATGGAATAATGTAAGAATTTCACCATGTATGCGGTACTTAGCATAGACAGGTTATTCCAACATAATAATAAAGAATGGAATAACAGAAGAATTTCACCAAATATAGGGTAATCCGCATATATAGGTTATTCCAACAGAATAATAAAGAATGGAATAACAGAAGTTCTCTTCATGAATACGAAAGCAATAATACCCCTTACGGATACAACAAATAATATCTCTTACCGTAAAAGAAGAGTATTCCGACTGGTAGGGCGAGGATATTCTTGAAGAAAACTTGCACTATGCTCAAAGCTTCTTAAAACTCTAAAGAAATACGCTCAAGATTATAGAAGAGAATTCTCTGAATTTCTGGTGTGATTTCAATTCTAACTAAACATCCTACTTATAGGAAAATAGAAAGGATACTATGCAATAAAATATAATATATATATATATATATTATTTAAAATCTAATAAAACAAATAACTTTGTAAAAAGTATTACATTTTATATAAAAAGATTTTACTATACAAACACTATATCTGCACTTATGCAAAAACTTATGCATAATAAAATATAATATATTCTAATTATTGTCTAATAAAACAAATAACTTTATAAAAGTATTCTATTTTATATAAAAAGATTTTACTATGCAAGATACTACGCAGCACTATATGCAAACACTATGCCTAATAAAATATAATATATTCTAATTATTGTCTAATAAAACAAATAACTTTATAAAAGTATTATATTTTATATAAAAAGATTTTACTATGCAAAAACACTACGCATAATAGAATATAATATATTCTATTTATAGTCTAATAAAATAAATAACTTTATAAAAGTATTCTGTTTTATATAAAAAGCTTTTCTGTTTTATTACATTAATAATACTAATAAAATAAAATTTATATATATATATATATATAAACTTCCGCCGTTATTTTCATAAAAAAATTTGTCGTTTTCTCAATCCGACAATAATTCCGTTGTGGGGTCCACCAATAATTGTTCCGTCGTACGAATATTCCCTATTAAAACGAATATTCCCCGACCAATCGAATATTATATAACAACTTTCATACTTTTCAAAATTTATAAATATTACTCACAACTATAACATTATATCAAATCCACACCATAATATTAAAAAAAAAATCGAGAAATTTAAATCTTTATTCATAAAATTTGGGGTCTCACAATCTCCCCTCCTTATGAAATTTTGCCCTCGAAATTTATGTACGTACCGGGTATGCCGAAGAGATGAGGATACCTTGACTTCATTTCAGATTCGAACTTTTAAGGTATAACATTTGAGTGTTGAATACGATCCTTCTTATCCAAGATGCACATTATCTTGATTATTGATCTGTGAAGACTCAATAGTCTCCTGTGCTCCATTGACGTTCTCAACATTCTCGGATGTCATTTTCAAATAGCACCACAAAACAAGGGTTAATTAACACATCACATATTATCCTTATACTCTGACCGACCAATTAAATACCAAATAAACTTAGGTAGGTCATACTAGCGAAGGAATTCCCCGTCTCTCCCCTCCTAGTTCTTGTCTCACATCTTAGTCAGGGATCATATCCCTAAGCTTTGATACCAACTGTGACGCTCCAAAAATAGGTATACATCACCCATCTTGAGTCGCCAAATACATGGTACAAAATTCAAATACAACTTCATTATACAACAGTCGTGTAAAATACGACAAAACATATGTTGTGAGTTTTAATACAAATATTATCATCTAGACAATAAACACACTCAATTGAGTCCTCATTATATTTATTATCACACTATTTAACAGAATAGTGAGGAATACTAATGCTATTATCTGGACCGTCACTCCGTTCCCCGACTAGTCCTTGCTACGTTCTCATTTCCTGAAGAGAACAATGAAAGTAAAAGGGTGAGCTCAACTAACCCAGTAAGAAATATTATGACTAAGATAATACAGAATAAATTATCATTAGCCTTCAACGGTGTTAAACTGATACAATATAACAAACATCAAGTTTAACTGCAGCGGAACAAGCAATCCATTAAAAGAGTCAAGTAGAGAATAAAATCTACTATCTTTTATGATTTAAAAGGTTTTTCATCACTTTTATCGCTGGGACTCAGCTTAATAAATAATCTACATCATCCCTGCACTACGGGCAAGGATAATCATTAGTATCACAACCACAAATTATCCATGCACTACGGCCAAGGATATTCGTGTATTCATCAATGGTCATGATCATGCCAACAACTGTCCATCAATGCACTACGGGCCAATGAGAACTTTTACCACATCATTTGTAACATTACGATCATGAGTATACCGATTAATCCCTGGTCATAATCATACCAAGTCCATCTATGCACTACAGGCCACAGATGACTTTCAACATAATATAAACATGAGGATGATGACAATGATATAAGAATTCAATAAAACAAGTTCAAGAATTAATTTATCCAAGAACTAATAACGTCCCAAATTGTCAACATGATACTTCTTTATAGAGTAAAATTCAAGAATGCTCGTAAGAATATTTCCATAAAAGATATTTGGATTAAGCGCAAATATCAAGGATATTACACTAATTTCATGGAGTATAAAAACTTTAACCAACAAAACTTTAACCAATTGAGTATAATAAAGAATGGAATAACAAAAAAATCACCAAGTATGCAATAGATCGCATGCACGACGTGTTATTCCAATGTAATAATAAATAACGGAACCAAATTCAAAGTAAATTAATATACCGAACGAGATATTCCAATGAATAATAAAGAATGGAATAACAATGAAATCATAATGCATGTGATGAAATAATGCACGCATGAGTTATTCCAATAGAATAATAATTAATGGAACCAATGTCAAAGTAATACTCAAGTATGCCAAGTGATATTCTAAATGTAATAATAAAGAATGGAATAATGTAAGTTCTCTTCATGAATATAAAAGAAATAATACCCCTTACCTTAGAACAAACTTGATATAGGAGTAGTGAAGTAGCAGAATACTTTTCTTCTTTCTCTCTATAGTTTCTCTCTCTAGAGTTTTAGTGAATTCATTAGAAATAATGAAAGAATAAGCTTCTATTTATAGGAAAATGGACTGAATAGTAACTAATTCCTGAACGGTCCGGATTGATTTACTTTTAAACGGACGGTCCAGATTGGTTTACTATAAAATATTCTAATAAAACAAAATCTTTTAAATAAAATATAATATATTCTATTTATAATCTAATAAATAGAATAACTTTATAAAAGTATTCTATTTTATATAAAAAGATTTTACTATGCAAAATACTATGCAGGCACTATGAAAACACTACGCATAATAAAATATAATATATTCTATTTATAGTCTAATAAAACGAATAACTTTATAAAAGTATTACATTTTATATAAAAAGATTTTACTATCTGAAAACATTATGCATAATAGAATATAATATATTCTATTTATAGTCTAATAAAATGAATAACTTTATAAAAGTATTACATTTTATATAAAAGCTTTTCTGCTTTTATTACATTAATAATACTAATAAAACAAAACTTCATCATCATTATTATAATTCACACTATTAATCGACTGTGTCGCTCCCGGAAAGAGGGGCTTTCCAATAAGGATTTCTCCCTATTGGTAGCAATTAATTAGGTGACCAAACCTCTCGCTTGTAAACTTCTGAGACATCGTTAATATTGCAAATAATAATATTAATAACTTCATCATCTCAATTATTGATTTAATAATATATAAAATATCGACAATAATTGAATCAATTAACGTGAGATACTATGCAACAATTACTGAAGTAATAATTGAACAAAACTGAGTGACTTCTCACGCAAGCATCAATAATCAATACCGTGTGCTACTATGCAACCACGTGTACTCCTGTACTTTTAACACTGGGTGTTTTCAACAGATAACGATAAAACTTCCGCTGTTATTTTCATAAAATATTTTTGTCTTTTTCTCAATCAGACAATAATTTCGTTGTGCCGTCGTACGAATATTCCCTATTAAAACGAATATTCCCCGACAAAACGAATATTCCCCGACCAATCGAATATTATATAACAACTTGCGTACTTTGTAAAATTTATAACTATTACCCACAACTATAACATTATATCAAATTCATTCCATAATATTCAAAAATGATAATTATAGAAAATTCATCTTTATTCAGAAAAGTTGGGGTCTTACAATCTCCCCTTCTTATGAAATTTTGCCCTCAAAATTAGGGTACGACACTGTATGTCGAAGAGGTAAGGATACCTTGATTTCATTTGATTCTAACTCCCGGTCCTTTCCTCAACATCGTGGTTCCTCCATAAAACTTTGACTTGAGGTATAACCTTGGAGCGTAGAATATGTTCCTTCTTATCCAAGATTTGAATAGGAACCTCTTCATATGTTAAATCTTCTGCTATTTCATCTGGTTCTAACTCAATAATGTGGTTCGGGTCTTTCACATATTTACGTAACATGGATATATGAAAAATGTTATGAACACGAGACATACTTGGAGGTAAAGCGTTTCTATAGGCTACAGTCCCTACTCGATCAAGGATTAAAAATGGGCCAATGAATCGAAGATTGAGCTTTCCTCTCTTTCCAAATCTCGTAACTCCTTTCCATAGAGAAACACGTAACAACACATGATCTCCAATATCAAATTCCACGTCCTTTCGATGAAGATCAGCATAACTCTTTTGTCGGTCTTGTGAGATTTTTATACGTTGTCCGATCGTTTGAATCTTTTCCGTAGTCGTACCAACTCCGGTCCCAACAATGTTGCTTTACCCACCTCATCCCAGCATACTGAAGAACGACACTTTCTTCCATACAATGCCTTGAATGGAGCCATGCCAATACTTGTTTGATAACTGTTGTTGTAAGAAAACTCCACCAATGGTAAGAATTTGTCCCAACTTCCCTTGAAGTCAAGGACACAGAGTCTTAATAAATCTTCAAGAGTTTGAATAGTCCTCTCTGATTTTCCGTCCTTCTAAGGATGATATGCCGAACTAAATCGTAAATTCGTGCCCATAGCTTTTTGTAAACTAACCCAAAGTCGTGAAGTGAATCTTGGGTCTCGATCAGAAACTATGGATACTGGCATACCATGCAGTCTTACAATCTTGTTTCTGTACATACGAGCAAGACATTCAAGTGTATAAGTTTCTCGTATTGGTAAGAAATGAGCAGACTTGGTCAATCTATCAATAATGACCCAAATTGCATCTATGCCTTGAGAAACCTTGGGAAGACCAGTAACGAAATCCATGGTAATGTGTTCCCACTTCCATTCTGGAATTTCAAGTGGTTACAATGGACCTTTTGGTACTTGATGCTCTGCCTTGACTCGTTGATAAGTTAAACACCTTGAGATAAACAGCGCTATCTCTCTCTTTATATTGCCCCACCAAAATGTATGTCGAAGATCATGATACATTTTTGTACTCCCAGGATGGATTACAAACGGTGTGTTGTGCGCCTCCATCATGATTTTATTCGTTAACTCAGGATCGTTAGGAACACAAAGTCTGGAGTTGACTCGAAGTATTCATTCTTCATCGATTCTTGTTTTCGGCATAGCACCTTCTTGTACTTTCTTCCTCATATGCATCAGCTCTAGGTCTGTAGCTTAAGTAGCTTTAACTTTATCGATTAAAGTCGGTTCTACTCGTATATTCGCCATCATCACGTGGGTCCCTGGAGTCTTTATCTCTATCTCCATCCTTTACAAGTCATACAAAATGGGACTCTGCGTTGACAATATCGCACTCGTACCCGCATATGATCTTCTACTCAATGCGTCAGCTACCACGTTTATTTTTTCAGGATGGTATTGGATGGTATGATCATAATCTTTCAACAGATTCAAGCCAACGTCATTGCCGCATGTTGAGTTCCTTTTGAGTGAAGACATATTTGAGGCTTTTATGATCGAGAAAAGATCTCCACTTTCTCCCCATACAAGTAATGCCTCCAAATCTTTAGTGCAAAAACAATAATAACTAACTCTAGATCATGAGTAGGATAATTCCTCTCATATTCTTTGAGTTGTTGAGAGACATAAACTATGACTTTCCCATGTTGCATGAGAACACATCCTAACCCTTTGCTCAAAGCATCACCGAGATGACAAATCCCTCCGAGCCAGATGGTATTGTCGAGCAGTGCTAAAATGAGTCTTCTCTTGAGTTCTTGAAAACTCTTCTCACATTCCTCGTTCTTCCGAATTTTTGTATCTTTCCGAGTCAATTTAAGTTAAGGGAGAGTAGCGATTCGAGAAAACCCTTCTACGAATCTCCGATAATAACCAACTAAGCCGAAAAGCTACGTACTTCGATCCATCGATTTAGGTTGCTCCCATCTTTGAATAGCTTCAATCTTTCTTTGGGTCAACAGATATTCCATGACTTGATACCACGTGCCCAAGGAATGCTACTTCCTCAAGCCAGAACTCGCATTTCTTCAACTTGGCATAAAGCTTATATTCACGAAGCTTTTGAAGTATCAGCCTCAAGTGTTGCTCATGATCTTCACAGATTTTGGAATATATGAGGATGTCATCAATAAAGACGACCACAAAGTGATCCAAATATTCCTTGAATACTCGGTTCATCATATCCATAAAGGCAGCAGGAGCACTAGTCAATCCAAAACACATGACTAGGAATTCATAATGCCTGTACCGAGTTCTGAAAGCCGTCTTTGGAATGTCATCGGTTCTGATCTTCAATTGGTGATATTCGGAACGAAGATCAATCTTTGAAAAAAATTTGGCGCCTTGCAACTGGTCAAACAGGTCATCAATGGGAGGCAATGGATATCTATTTTTGATAGTGACATGGTTCAACTCCCGATAATCAACACAAAGTCGCATACTCCCATCTTTCTTCTTCACGAATAGAATAGGAGTACCCCAAGGAGACGTACTAGGACGATGAAACCGATGTCTAACAATTCCTGCAGTTGGGTCTTTAACTCCTAAAGTTCAATAGGAGCCATTCGATATGGGGCTTTGGAAATGGGTTTTGTACTGGGTTCAAGGTCGATAAAAAAATCAATTTCACGCTCTGGGGGTAGGCCAGGAAGTTCTTCAGGGAATACGTTTGGAAATTCATTAACAATAGAAATATCATTCAAACTAGCGTATTTTTGTTTAGATCCGTGACATGAGCTAAGAATGCTTGACATCCATTTTTCAATAAATGAATAGCTTTATGGCTTGAGATGACAGTGATTGATTTTAATGGTTTGGTTGCTTGAATTCGCAGAATAGGTTGGTTAGGAATATGAAAGCTAACAACCTTACGAAAATAATCAATTTTTGCATGATGAGTAGTTAACTAATCAATCCCTAGAATTACGTCAAATGCAATTATTTTCAATGAAATAAGATCGACAGGTAATGTGAGGGTACCAATTTGAACCAAACAAGACTTATAAATAGTGGATGTAATGAAGGTTTCTCCCAATGGAGTTTCAACAGATAAGTCAAAGTCTAATTTCTCCGGAGTCAAATTTAAACGTTGAGCGCAAGTAAGAGAAATAAAAGAATGGGTAGAACCGGTATCAAATAAGGTATAAACTTCGCTAGATTTTATGATAAGCTTACCCGTGATGTCCTCGTTCGGGTTCCTTACTTTTTGGGAGGTCACGACAAACGCTCTCCCTTGCACTACTGGCTTTGACTTTTCTAGGACGTCCTTTGGTGTCTCCATCCTAGCTGAACTTGTCTTTGGTGAACGACAAAATCGGGCTAGGTGACCTTCTCTTCCATAATTATAACATGCTTTGGACGGCATCACGCAGTTTGGACTGATGTGTTCCTCCCCTCCGCATTTGAAGCATATGATAGGTGGTCGTTCTCCTTCCTTAACAACGGGTGCTGGTGCTGACGTTTTTCCATCATTGTTGAATCACCTCTTCTTAAAATGTCCATTCTTATTGTTTTGGCAGTGATTACCACCGAAGTGGTTACCATTTCTAGCATGTTGATTCCCTCCACGCTTATTGTCACCATTTCGATGACTGTTATCACAGGTATTATCATTTTGCCGGCTGCTCTCTTTTGGTTGGGTTGACTCATTATCGCGCTCCAATAACTGAGCCTTATTAACAACATCTGAATAAAAACATAGTTTATGAGAGATAAGATATTGACGTATCTCGGGTTTCAAACCTCTTAGAAACATTCGCGTCATTCTCTCCTTATTATCAACCAAATGGGACGCAAACCGGGACAACTCGACAAACTTGGCTTCGTACTATAACACGGTCATGTTGTTTTGCTCCAGCTTGATGAATTTTACCTCTTTCATGTGACGAATACTTTCGGGAAAGTACTTGTCGTTGAACAGTTCTTGGGACTTCTCCCAAGACATCTTCAATCTGGCGCAGGTTTGAGTACGCTTTATAGATTCCCACCAATGTCTGCCTCGCTCACATAACATGAAGGTGGCAAAGGGAACCTTTTGCTCCTCGGAGCATCCCAAGACATCAAATATCTTGTTGATCTGCTTTATCCATGTCTCTGCCTTAAGTGGTTTTGGCTCTCTAAAAAATTCCGATGGTCCCAGTTCCTTGAACTACTTAGCGGTGACCGTCCGAGAGTTGCCAGTGTTTCCACCTGCATTTTGGACAGGAGCCGCTCTTGCCTGATGTTGCATGAATTGCATAAAGCCTCTGAACATTCCATCGTTCATCATCTGGTCCGTGTTGTTGTTTTCCTGAGGATTATCGCCTTCCTGATACACATTATCCTGATTATTGATTTATAGAGACTCAACGGTCTCCTGTGCTCCATTTATTTTGTCAACATTCTCGGATGTCATTTTCAAATACTTCCATAAAAAAAGGGTTAATTAACATATCACATATTATCCCTATACTCTGACCGACCAATTATATACCAAATAAACTTCGGTAGGATATACTAGCGAAGGAATTCCCCATCTCTCCCCTCCTAGTTCTTGTCTCACATCTTAGCTAGGGATCATATCCCTAAGCTTTGATACCAACTGTGACGCTCCCAAAATAGGTATACATCACCCATCTTGAGTCGCCAAATACATGGTACAAAATTCAAATAAAACTTCATTATACAACAGTCGTGTAAAATACGACAAAACATATGTTGTGAGTTTTAATACAAATATTGTCATCTAGACAATATCCACACTCAATTGAGTCCTCATTACATTTATTATCACACTATTTAATGTAATAGTGAGGAATACTAATGCTATTATCTCGACCGCCACCCGCTCCCCGACTAGTCCCTCGCCACGTTCTCATTTCCTCAAGAGAACAATGAAAGTAAAAGGGTGAGCTCAACTAGCCCAAAGAAGAAATATTATGACTAAGATAATACATAATAAATTATCATTAGCCTTCAACGATGTTAAACCGATACAATATAACAAACATCATGTTTAATCTAAATGAACAAGCAATCCATTAAAAGAGTCAAGTAGAGAATAAAATCTACTATCTTTTATGATTTAAAAGGTTTTTCATCACTTTTATCAATTGGGACTCGACTTAATAAATAATCCACATCATCCACCCACACTACGGCCAGGATATTCATTAGTATCACAACCACAAATTATCCATGCACTACGGCCAAGGATATTCGTGTATTCATCAATGGTCATGATCATGCCAACAATTGTCCATCAATGCACTACGGGCCAATGAGGACTTTTACCACATCATTTGTAACATTACGGTTATGATTATACCGATTAATCCCTGGTCATAATCATACCAAGTCCATCTATGCACTACAGGCCACAGATGACTTTCAACATAATATAAACATGAGGATGATGACAATGATATAAGAATTCAATAAAAAAGTTCAAGAATTAATTTATCCAGTAACTAATAACGTCTAAATTGTCAATATGATACTTCTTTATAGAGTAAAATTCAAAAATGCTCAGAATAATATTTCCATGAAAAGATACTGGATGAAGCGCAAATATTAAAGATATTACACTAATTACATGGAGTATAAAAGTTAAAACTTTAACCAACTGAGTATAATAAAGAATAGAATAACAAAAAAAATCACCAAGCATGCGATAGAATCGCATGCATAAAGTTATTCCAATGAATAATAAATAACGGAACCGTGTCAAAGAAATTACGCACCGATGGATATTCCAACAAAATAATAAAGAATGGAATAATAACAGAAATCACAATGCACGCGATAGATCATGCATGATGGAGTTATTCCAATGAATAATAATTAATTGAACCGAATCAAAGTATAATACGCACCGGCTGTGGTATTCCAATGAAACAATAAAGAATGGAATAATGTAAGTTCTCCTCATGAATACAAAAAAAATAATACCCTTACCTTAGAACAAACTAGATATAGGAGTAGTGAAGGTTAATACTTTTCTTCTTTCTCTCTATAGTTTCTCTCTCTAGTTTCAAAGTGAATTCGTAAGAAATAATGAAGGAATGAGCTTCTATTTATAGGAGAATGGGTTAATAAGAACTAATTCTGAAACTAGTCCATTTGATTTACTTTTAAACGGACGGTCAGATTGATTTACTATAAACTATTCTAATAAAACAAAATCTTTTAAATAAAATATAATATATTCTAATTATTTTCTAATAAAATAAATAACTTTATAAAAGTATTCTGCTTTTTATATAAAAAGATTTTACTATCTGAAAAACACTATCAAGAGCACTATGCAAAAACACTATATCATAATAAAATATAATATATTCTAATTATTGTCTAATAAAACAAATAACTTTATAAAAATATTTTGTTTTATATAAAAAGATTTTACTATGCAAAACATTATGCATAATAGAATATAATATATTCTATTTATAGTCTAATAAAACAATAACTTTATAAAAGTATTCATTTTTTATAAAAAAGCTTTTCTGTTTTATTACATTAATAATACTAATAAAATAAAATTTATATAATATATATATATATATAAACTTTCGCCATTATTTTCATAAAATATTTTTGTCATTTTCTCAATCCGACAATAATTTCACATTTGTGGGTCCAATTAATGATTGTCTTGCCATCGCATTTAATATTCCCTCGTTAAAACGAATATTAAAGCCAATCGAATGTTATATAACAACTTGCATACTTTTCAAAATTTATAAATATTACCCACAACTATAACGTTATATCAAATCCACACCATAATATTAAAAAAAATTCGAGAAATTTAAATCTTTATTCATAAAATTTGGGGTCTCACAAATGACTATAGTGATGATACAGTATGTGTTGATCTTTTTATAATATCTATACATATTAATATTGAAGATACCGACTGCCTGCAGGTTGTGGAGTGCCTCTTTAAATTGATTGGGTTTACTGGCAATAAGGTTGAGGATACTGGTTTAATATTTTTAGCATGTGATACACTTCTGGATCTTCTGTTAAAGGTAGTGTCATTTTTTACAGAATCTCAGCAAATCACCAATTTGATTTTGGTTGAAGAAGTGAGCCTAAATTGAATTAATAAACTTTTGTATATAAATAATTGTTGTAGAGGTGTATAATTGAGTAGTAGGAAAATGTCTTAGAATTTTCTCTTAATTACTTTTTACCAGATACAATTTTTCTTACTTTGGAATTTTGAGATTTTTTTTAATTTAAATCTAGTGAACTATTTTTCGACTTAAATACAAGCTTTGCCACTGGTTGGATGAGATAAGGGTTGGCCTTCTGGATGTCGTATTGTTCAGTTCTATTATGCTTCTTTAATTATAGGCCAGGCCTGTTTTTGTAGCACGTAAATCTTGAGTGCTTATGTAGTACTCATGTTACTAATCAACTCTCCAAATTCAATCAGGATGCAATGTCCGGGGATGCTAAATCCGAAGCAGATCACTATGAGATAGTTCTCTATGAGATAGTTCTCTCAGGTATACTAAATGGATATGTAATCATTCTATATTTTTGATGAAGTTCCTTAATTCTTGCTAAAAGCCATAATGTGCTTGCGGGAACTCATCTTATCTGAGGATGTTTTTCGATGTCATCAAAATTAACTTATTACTGTTTGCCTTACATCTGTATTCTTGTAAAAGAATGGTGAGTTATACCATCTGTATTCTTGTCATTTTTGAGATAAGATGTGGTATTTAGGTTTTTACATGTGCAATACCAGACTTGAACCTAATAGGCTGGAATTGTTGATGCTCAGAGTCTTGTGACAGTTGCTTCTCTAATTTAGTCATGATACCACTTCGTTCCACATATTATTTGTGAGACCCCAAATTTTATGAATAAAGATTTAAATTTCTTGAAATATTTTTTGAATATTATGGAATGAATTTGATATAATGTTATAGTTGTGGGTAATATTTATAAATTTTGCAAAAGACGCATGAAGTTGTTATATAATATTCGATTGGTTTAATATATTGCTTTTAACGGGGAATATTCGCATACTGATAAGACAATCATTGGTGGACCCCACAATGTAATTATTGTTGGATTGAGAAAACAAAAAAATATTTTATGAAAATAACGACGTAAGTTTTATCGTTAAAACCGTTGAACTACTCGGTAGTAAAAAGATAAGAATGTCTGGCGTGGTTGCATAAGAGCAGACACTGCGGTATTGATTATTGATCTTTACGAGAAGTCACTCAGTTTTTGTTCAATTATTACTACGATGAATTGTTGCATAGTATCTCACGTTATTTGATTCAATTATTGTCGATATTTTATATATTATTAAATCAATAATTGAGATAAAAAAGTTATTAATATTATTATTTGCAATATTAACGATGTCTGAAGTTACATCGAGGAGAGGTTTGATCACCTAATTACGCTTTATAGGAGAGAATCCCTTATTGGAAAGCCCTCTTTCCTTTAACTACCCGGTGGATTAATAATGTGAATTATAATAATGATGATGAATTTTGTTTTATTATTATTATTAATGTAATAAAACAGCAATCTTTTTATATAAAATGTAATACTTTTATAAAGTTATTTGTTTTATTAGATTATAAATGGAATATATTATGTTTTATTATGCATAGTGTTTGCATAGTCTTAACGTATAAGATTTGCATAGTAAAATCTTTTATATAAAAAACAAAATACTTTTATAAAGTTATTTATTTTATTAGATTATAAATAGAATATATTATATTTTATTATGCATAGTGTTCGTGATAGTCTTTGATATAGTGTTTGTATAGTAAAATCTTTTTATATAAAATAGAATACTTTTATAAAGTTATTTGTTTTATTAGATTTTAAATAATATATATATATATATATATTATAAATAGAATATATTATATTTTATTGTATAGTATCATTTCCATTCTCCTATAAATAGGATGCTTAGTTAGAATTGAAAACACACCAGAAATTCATAGAATTCTTCTTCTATAATCTTGAGCGCATTTTTTTAGAGTGTTAAGAAACTTTGAGCGTAGAAAACAGTATAAGTTTTCTTTAAGAATATCCTCGCCCTACCCGTCGAAATACTCTTCTTTTTAAGGTAAGGGGTATTATTTCTTTCGTATTCATGAAGAGAGCTTCTGTTATTCCATTCTTTATTATTATGTTGGAATAACTCGCCTATGCCAAGTACCGCATACACGGTGAAATTCTACTATTATTCCATTCTTTATTATTCTTTGGAATATCCTCGTCTGTAAGTATTATTACATTTAACCTGGTTCCATTATTTATTATTCTATTGGAATAACTCATCTGTGTGGTGGTATCGCATGCCTAGTGAATTCTGTTGTTATTCCATTCTTTATTTTTTACATTGGAATAACTTTGTCTGTGCGGCCTTACATCGCATGCACAGTGAATTCTGTTGTTATTCCATTCTTTATTGTTATGTTGGAACATCCTATCTGTGCGGATTACGCGTGACACAGTTCCATTCTTTATTATTCTTTTGGAACATCCTCGCATGCATGCGGTTACTGGCGCACGACCGTTCCATTTTTTATTATTCTGTTGGAATAATCTGCCTGTGCAGATTATGCATGTCTGGTGAATTCTTCTGTTATTCCATTCTTTATTATTCTGTTGGAATAACCTGTCTATGTGTATTACCGCATGCATGGTGAATGATCCTTTGTATTCATTCCTTATTAAATTATGAAAATAATCTGTTTACGTGGATTACCGCATGGCGGGTGAAAATCAATTTGTTGTTTTGTAATTTTTCTGGTCCTCAAAAATTCTGGAAAAATTTGAAATGATAATTTGATGAGTTTTATATATTGTGTCTAAAAATGACGATTTTTGGATGTATAGATTAAGAGTTATGAATTTTATGAAAAAAAACTATTTTAAAAGTAAACCCTTATAACTCCTTGTGGTTAACTCCAAAATTGGTGAAATTTTTATTGGAAGTACATGTATATAACAAAAGTATACCGTGTAAATTTTGGAATTTTTGGACAAAAGTACAGTTTATAAAAATTATCTAAATATTCGGCAGTTTTTGCCATATGAAAAATAGTAAATGAATTTTTAAAATTCTGAGAAAAATATATGTTTAATATGAGACTATATTCTGCTAAATCCCAGAAAAGAAATATTTTTGGGACTGATTTGGTATTTTTTATGAAAATGAACTAGTGATGAGTAAATGAATTAAATATGTTTTGTGAAGTAACAAAATTGGAAAATAGGATTTTATGGCTTAGAAATCCTATATAAGGTATATGCAGATTTGTGATAAGAGTTTTGGTTATTGATGATGAAATCTTATTTGGCATTTTAGGATGATTAAATGCATTAATTAGTAAAGTGTAAACAATTAAAATAAATTGTTTATAAGTTTAAGAAATGATTAAAATATTGTTATAATATTAATGATATTAGATTATGAGATTATTAAGTGATTTATAACATTTGGTTATTATCGAACATTGGATAAATTATATTATAAATGTTTAATATTTATCCTTTATCTCATTTGATTGATTCTTGATATCATTGTCATTATCCTCATGCTTATATTATGATGAAAGTCATATGTGGCCTGTAGTGCATAGATGGACTTGGTATGATTATGATCAGGGATTATTCGGTATAATCATGATCGTAATATTACAAATGATGTGGTAAAAGTCCTCATTGGCCTGTAATGCATTGATGAACAGTTTTTGGTATGATTATCGCCATGGATTCTCTTCAGCCAAGGGTGCAAAGATGAATTATTTTATGGCATGATTATGATCGTTGATGAAAACATGATTATCTTTGGCCCGTAGTGCATGGATGTGATATTAACGAATATCCTTGGCCGTAGTGCAGGGGTGATTCGATGATGTGGATTATTTATTAAGCTGAGTCTCAGCGATAAAATATTGATAATAAACTTTTAAATTAAATAGAAGATAGTAGATATCATGCTCTACTTGACTCTTCTAAAATACAACATGTCTTCTACACGTAGTGCAAAGATGAAATGATAATGAATATCTTTGGCCCGTAGTGCAAAGATGAATTTATTAAGTATGATTATAAACAGGAACTGTGATTTGGTATAACCATGATCTTTAATGTTTCAGGTAAAGATATGTGATGAAATTATCTTCATCCTGGGTACGAAGAGGGATTTAGAATCACAATTATGATTATGAGTTATTCATATGATTGTGGAAAGGAACTATTGATTGATGTTACAGGGATAAAACATTATTGGTGGACTTTTAACGTAGAGAAGATAATAGACTTTATGGTTTATTTGACTCTTCTAATGGATTGCTCATTCCGCTACAACTATGGTTGAAAAGTTTAATCATCTACCATATGTTCTAAATCTCTGATTTATTACTGACGAAGGCTATTGATAATTTAATTATCTTTAGTCACGATATTCTTTACTGGGCTATTTGTGCTCACCTTTTTGCTTCACAATCCCTTTCAGGTAACAAGAGTGTAGCTGGGTCGAGCAAGGATAACATGGGAATAGAACGGTGGTATATAGTTGTTGAGGTTCTCCCTAAATAGTATGAAAATAATTTTATTGAGAACTTTAGATAAGTGTGACGTATTGTATATGCCATTTGATATTTAATTTTGGTGAACCAAATAGGGTAAGGTGAACCCAACGTTGGAAGGGTGTTTTGTCACTATCATACAAGATGTCAAATGACAATCAACCTCGTATTATCATAAGACAGGGTTGTGCACATCTACTTGCTGAGTATATCTACGAGCACTACCTATATGATCTCGGAGTTTGGTTGAAACATAACGTTCAATTGTAGACAGTGGAGATAGTTATATGTCAAGAGAAGACTCACCATTAGAAGGAACATGATAGTAATCTTCTCATTTTTCTTTGGGGTCTATTGGATCAACCAAGGATAATTCTCTGGACATATGATATCTATCATAACTTAGATTCATGGCCTCCTATGAACGAAGGTTTCCTTGAGCACTTCCCAAAGATTTTAATTTTTAAAACAGTTATTGATTGTACCTTTATGTAAGGTGCAATTGTGACATAAGTGACATAAGTTGCCCAACTTAGATGTTTTGGGTCCAGACTTCTCCTTCTCTGAATTGTTGGGTGACTTTGATCTTAGTGGTGAAGAACTGAATTATTCATATCAGCAAGACATGGATTCCTCTCCAGATTCACTTTCAGGGTAAGTTTACATGCTCAACTTTCCTATTTATTCCCTATAGGCTATAGGACCATCTAAATGGTTCCCTCATAATTTAATTATGAATACTATTCAGGTCACCACACAGTTCAGAGGTTGTCGTCAATGGTGCTAATCAAGTTATATCAAAGCTTTCATCTACTGTGACAGAAAATATTTTTGAGAAAAACATGAATAGTAATATAGATGGTATTAATATTCTTTAATATTATGAGAAAATCATAATACAGATGGTATTAATATTCTTTGTAATTGGTATCTTTTGAATTTGAGATGTATGGATAGTAATATTATTTGTAATTGGTATGTTTTGAATGTTTGATACATTTTGGCTTTAAATAGATGACACCTTCTAAACGTTGTATAAATGTGTTTAAACGTTGTCTGTTGTTGTTTGCTAAGGTAGAAATCCAAAAACAATTGTTATATGCATGTATTATAACATTTTAATGTCAAACTACAATATTTTAAAAATATTGTATAACGTAGTCTAAATAGATGACACTTTATAAATGTTGTATAAATGAGTCTAAACGTTGTCTTATGTACCGAACCACAACATTTTAAGCCAGAAAATATTGTGGAATTATATCATTTACAACATTTTCAAGCATCCAAAAATTTATGGAAAATAAATATACAACGTTTTTCAAGAAAAAACCGTTGTGTAATGTGTCAAACAACAACGCTTTAAAAACGTTGTATAAAGGTGTCAAATAGATGACACCCTTAACCACGACGTTTCTGTAAGACCTTCTACAACGTTTTTAACATGTTATCTATTTACTGTTTTATAGTAGTCAGCATTTGTGACGCCCCCAAAACAGGTATACATCACTCATCTTGAGTTGCCAAATACATAGTACAAAATACAAATAAAAACTTAATTATACAACTGTCGTGTAAAATACGACAAAACATATGCTATGAGTTTTAATACAAATATTGTCAACTAGACAATATCCACACTCAATGGAGTCCTCATTACATTTATTATCACACTATTTTATAGAATAGTGAGGACTACTATGACACCATCTCGGACCATCACTCTATTCCCCGACTAGTTCCGGCTACGTTCTCATTTTCTGAAGAGAACAATGAAACAAAGGGTGAGCTCAACTAGCCCAGAAAGAAATATTATAGCTAAGATAATGGAGGATAAATTATCATTAGTCTTCAACAATGTTAAACTGATAAAATACAATAGACATCAAGTTTAACTGCAGCGAAATAAGCAATCCATTAGAAGAGTCAAGTAGAGCATAAAATCTACTATCTTCTATGATTTAAAAAGATTTTCATCAACTTTATTGCTGAGACTCAGCTTAATAAATAAACCACATCATCCCTGCACCACGGCCAAGGATATTCATGTAATCATCAATGGTCATGATTATACCGAGTAATCCATGGACATAATCATACCAACAACTGTCCACCAATGAACTACAAGCCAATGAGGACTTCTACCACATCATTCGTTACATTATGGTCATGATTATACCGAATAATCCTTTGTCGTAATCATACCAAGTCCATCTCTGCACGTAAGCCAAAGATGACTTTCATCACAATATAAACATGAGGATGATGACAATAATATAAGTATTAATCAAACGAAAACAAGGATAAATATTAAAGACTTTAAATTTATCCAAATATTATACATCACTTAAATAACTCATAATCTAATTTTGTTAATATTATAACAATATTTAATCACTTCTTAAACTTATAAACAATTTAATTTAATTGTTTACACTTTACCAAATAATGCATTTAATCATTCAAAATGCCGTACTCATAAGATTTCATCACCAATGATCAAATCATTCATCAAAATCAAGATATACCTTATATAGGATTTTCAAGCCCTAAAATCCTATTTACCAATTCTTCAACTTCACATAGCATATTTATCTCATATGTTTGTAACTAAACCATTTTCATGAAAAATTACTAAATAACTTATTATACCGAATAATCCCTGGTCATAATCATACCAACAACTGTACACCAATGAACTACAGGCTAATGAGGACTTTTACCACATCATTTGTTACATTACGGTCATGATTATACCGAATAATCCCTGGTCATAATCATACCAAGTCCATCTCTGCACGTAAAGCCAAAGATGACTTTCATCACAATATAAGCATGAGGATGATGACAATAATATAAGTATTAATCAAACGAAAAAAAATGATAAATATTAAAGACTTTAAATTTATCCAAATATTATCCATCACTTAAATAACTCATAATCTAATTTTGTTAATATTATAACAATATTTTAATCACTTCTTAAACTTATAAACAATTTAATTTAATTGTTTACACTTTACCAAATAATGCATTTAATCATTCAAAAATGCCATACTCATAAGATTTCATCACCAATGATCAAATCACTCATCAAAAATCTGCATATACCTTATATACGATTTTCAAGCCCTAAAATCCTATTTACCAATTCTTCAACTTCACATAACATATTTAACTCATATGTTTGTAACTAAACCATTTTTATGAAAAATTACTAAATCAACTTATTATTTTTCTATCCTTTGTCCAAACATATATACATATATTTCATACACAACAAGTATTTTTTTATAATTTTTCAACTCCCTTAAGTATTTTTCAAAAATCAATTTCTAATTAATTCCTTAAGAAATTAGCTACCTCAAGTTTAACTCCAGAAATTCCCAAATCTTGGCAGGATCTTACACATGTTAACGTGAGCTTCCAGTTTAAATTTCATAGTCATCGGAGTTATAGAACTCCGGTTATAGCATTTTTCGTCTGAAAAACCTAAATATTGAAATAGTCATAACTTGTTCATTTTAAGTCGGAATGAGCTCATTTTTGGACAGGAGGTACTTTATACCATATATTTCCATGTCCGAAAAGGCCAGAATTTTTCTCACAAATTAAGTGGTAAAAAACATTTCTTACAAAATTGTGGGCAGTAGCTTTTTTGGTACTTTGCAGTTTTTGACACCTTTGCTAAAATCAGTCTACACGAAAATTTATAACACCTTTTCCAGTGATTCCACTTGGATAAGTTAAAAAACTCATAGATCTAACTCTAGAACTTGACCACACTCAAAAATTCAAAATATAATAGGAGATATGGTCAATTGAATTTCATGTTCTATTTTCACCAAAATCTGATTTTCAACCCTTTGTGATTTCTAAGAAACTTTCATGTTTTCACATAATAACAAACATAACTCATCATAACACTTACTAATACTACATATACACATGATTTTCATCAGACCAATGCTTTTATTATGACTTTCATCATAATCAACAGTCCAATGCTTATATTATGACTTTCATCATAATCCACGTAAACAGATCATTTCCACAATTTAATAAGAAATGAATATAAAGGATCATTCACCATGCATGTGGTAATCCACATATACAGGTTATTCCAACAGATTAATAAAGAATGGAATAACAGAAGAATTCACCATGCATGCGATAGAATCAATTGCAGCATGTGTTATTCTCAATGTAATAATAAAGAACGGAACCAAGTCAGACGTAATCCGCACCGACAATATATTCCAACAGAATAATAAAGAACGGAACCAGGTCAGGCATAATTCGTACCGACAGGATATTCCAACAGAATAATAAATAATGGAATAACAACAGAATTCACTGTATGCGATAGATCGCATGATGAGTTATTCCAATAGAATAATAAAGAATGGAATAACAGAAGAATTTCACCATGTATGCGGTACTTCGCATAGACAGGTTATTCCAACATAATAATAAAGAATGGAATAACAGAAGTTCTCTTCATGAATACGAAAGAAATAATACCCCTTACCTTAGAAGAAACTGGATATTGAAAAGTGAGGTAGCAGACTTCTCTTCTTCTTTCTCTCTATAATTTCTCTCTCTAGAGTTTCAGTGAATTCGTAAGAAATAATGAAGGAATGAGCTTCTATTTATAGGAGAATGGACTGAATAGTAACTAATTCATGAATAGTCCAAATTAATTTACTTTTAAACGGACGGTCCATATTGATTTACTATTAAAACTTAAAGCAACGGTCCATACTGATTCACTATTAAAACTTTAAACCAGTGATCCATATTGATTCACTAATAAAACTTTAAACCAACGATCCATATTGATTTACTATTATAATGTCAATCAACGGTCTGAAAAATTAGCACATCTCCTTATGTAATAATATTGTACCCAAAAATGATTTGGACCGAAAAGAAATATAGTTTTTGGGTGAATAGTAACTCGTGAATAGTACTTTAGGAATAGTACCCAGTGAATAGTACCCCGACACAAAAAGTGTCCCAAATACCTGAGTGAACAATACTAGAGTGAATAGTAACTGGGTGAATAGTAACTCATAAATAGTAACTCGTGAATAGTATTCCGACACGAAAAGTGTCCCAAATACCCGAGTGAATAATACTATAGTGAATAGTAATCGGGTGAACAGTAACTCGTGAATAGTAACCCGTGAATAATGTCATGAATAAGCATATGAATGACATTCATATGAATGAATATGCAAGTATGCTTGCATTAAGAAAAGCTGTAAAGTCCTTTGATAGATAATAGAAACATATGTACAAGGACTTAGAATGAATTGATCAAATGTGTAAGGTTAATCCTACATAAGCAAAACAGCTTTGTAAAGTCCTTAAAAAGAAATGATGTACAAGGACTATAAATATAGAAAGATCAAACATGTTAGGTTGATCTTATGTTGTAATAGATAGACTTGTCGATCGAAACAATCGCATCGTAAATCGTAGTCTGCCAGGAGAGTCAAGGAAAACTCAAGAGCTATCGAGGCAGAATCATAGTCTACAAGATAGTTGATCTCGGAGTTCGTAGACTTCCAGGAAAGACGAGGAAGAATCGTAGTGTGTCGAGGAAAACTTCCTCAGGACCGTAGTATGCTGAGGAAGTCATGTTCTGAATCGTAGAGACAAATTTTTCCTACAAGTTTATCGAGCATCTGCCGAAAACAAGTAAAGGATCGTAGACTACACTCGGAGTCGTAGAATCTACTCGGTCAAGTAAGGGATCGTAGACTACACTCAGAATCGGAGAGTCTACTGATCGTATCAAAGGCAGAGATCGTAGTCGAGCAAGATCAGATGAAGACAACAAACACAATGATAGAAATCGTAGAGTGACAAGATCTGATCTCAGAGTTGTAGTTTCGCATGACCAAAAAGTCAATCGTAGAGTCGTAACTAAGACCTCAACAGATGTGCTCACAATGCCAAGGCAGAATCGTAGAGCAAATTCGAGTCTCAATGAATGAGCACTCCCAGAATATCCAAAGGAATGAAGCCTCCGGTTGACACTTCATAAATCGTCCCAACCGAAAGGAAACCAGAGAGCACTCAACGAATGGCATGCAAGCTAACAGAAGACCTAAAGCACCAACCCAATCAAAGATCAAGATTGAGTTGTGAAGCCATTCGAGATGAAGTCTTCCACAAGATGATCATAAGAAGACTTGATGGTCGACTAAGGAAAGTCAAAGACATCGCAATAGCCGTCAGTAGAAAGATGACAACGATCTTGGAAGCAACCAAGATCAGTAGTGTTTTACTAAACGAAAAAGGAACCGATGGAGTACACATTGAGATACTGGTCAGCCTCTGAAGAACAAGGCTAAAGTGATTAAGCATTGGGTCAGTCCATTAATGATAAGTGAACGGGAGATCACAAGGAAAAAGCGAGCTGAACACGCCACAAATCTTAAGTGTCTTGTTATTTAGAAGAGGCCAGAGCAAGGAATCAAGCCATCAGTATCTGAGAACAGTCAAGGCAAACAGAAGTAATGAAGCACTGCACAAAAAGAGGAAGAGGTGTTCTACACTAAAGATCAAGTGAACACTCCTCAAGATCGTAGTGTTGTTTCTACAAGTCAACAAGAACAATACGATCAGGTCCATGAAGACATGCATCAGAAACGCAGAGTTCGAATAGCTAAAAACTGAAGCATTAGCAACGGTTCAAATCTGAAGAGTAATATTTAGACAAGAGCTTATTGAGAGCATCGATGCAAGGATAACCTCTGATCGAGAAATCAGAAGGGTGAAATAATGTCATCGACCTACCCAAGACATCAAAGTGACATATTTGACAGGGTTGGTGAAACAGCAGACTGCATTGATAGGAAGTCAGAAAAAGATGTCATGTCACATCTGCAGTCTGCACCAAATAACTCGAGATCTGCGAAGTAATTTGAATAGCTTTCAACGGGTACTTTCCAACGGGAAGATTGGGAAGTAGTATAAATCATCAGATCTTCAAAGATCAAGAGGTGCTGAGAATATTGAAGTTGCAGAATTGTTGAGTTGGTGAATGCTATAGTTGACTCTACGAGTTCCACCAAAGATAAACAGAACAAGTCTCATTGATAGTGAGACTACCAAGGTGGAAGTGAAGCAGCTTTGAAGAAGAACTCAAACAGATCAAAGCTTCACTCAACAAAGATGAGAATGCCACTAAAGATGGCAGCTCATTTCATCAACTACGTTCTCATTTCTTGAAGAGAACAATGAAAGAAAGGGTGAGCTCAACTAGCCCAATAAGAAATATTATAACTAAGATAATGCAGGATAAATTATCATTAGTCTTCAACAATGTTAAACTGATAAAATACAATAGACATCAAGTTTAACTGCAGCGGAATAAGCAATCCATTAGAAGAGTCAAGTAGAGCATAAAATCTACTATCTTCTATGATTTAAAAAGATTTTTATCAACTTTATCGCTGAGGCTCAGCTTAATAAATAAACCACATCATCCCTGCACCACGGCCAAGGATATTCATGTAATCATCAATGGTCATGATTATACTGAATAATCCCTGGTCATAATCATATCAACAACTGTCCACCAATGAACTACAGATCAATGAGGACTTTTACCACATCATTCATTACATTACGGTCATGATTATACCGAATAATCCCTGGTCATAATCATACCAAGTCCATCTCTGCACGTAAGCCAAAGATGACTTTCATCACAATATAAGCATGAGGATGATGACAATAATATAAGTATTAATCAAACGAAAACAAGGATAAATATTAAAGACTTTAAATTTATCCAAATATTATCCATCTCTTAAATAACTCATAATCTAATTTTGTTAATATTATAATAATATTTTAATCACTTCTTAAACTTATAAACAATTTAATTTAATTGTTTACACTTTACAAAATAATGCATTTAACCATTCAAAAATGCCATATTCATAAGATTTCATCACCAATGATCAAATCACTCATCAAAAATCTGCATATACCTTATATAAGATTTTCAAGCCCTAAAATCCTATTTACCAATTCTTCAACTTCACATAACATATTTAACTCATATGTTTGTAACTAAACCATTTTTATGAAAAATCACTAAATCAACTTATTATTTTTCTATCCTTTGTCCAAACATATATACATATATTTCATACACAACAAGTATTTTTTTATAATTTTTCAACTCCCTTAAGTACTTTTCAAAAATCAATTTCTAATTAATTCCTTAAGAAATTAACTACCTCAAGTTTAACTCCAGAAATTCCCAAATCTTGGCAGGATCTTACACATATTAACGTGAATTTCCAGTTTAAATTTCATGGTCATCGAAGTTATACAACTCTGGTTATAGCTTTTTTCGTCGAAAAAACCTAAATATTGAAATAGTCATAACTTGCTCATTTTAAGTCGGAATAAGCTTATTTTTGGACAGGAGGTATTTTATACCATATATTTCCATGTCCCAAAAGGCCGGAATTTTTCTCACAAATTAAGTGGCCGAAACAACCCATACAAAATTGTGGGCAGTAGCTTTTTGGTACTTTGCAGTTTTTGACTCCTTTGCTAAAATCAGTCCACACGAAAATCTACAACACCGTTTCTAGTGATTTCACTTGGATATGTTAGAAAACTCATAGATCAAACTCTAGAACTTAACCACACTCAAAAATTCAAAATATAATAGGAGATATGGTCAATTGAATTTCATGTTCCATTTTCACCAAAATCTGATTTTCAACCCTTTGTGATTTCTATGAAACTTTCATATTTTCACATAATAACAAACATAACTCATCAGAACACTTACTAATACTACATATACGCATGATTTTCATCAGATCGATTCTTTTATTATGACTTTCATCATAATCAACAGTCCAATGCTTATATTATGACTTTCATCATAATCCACGTAAACAGATCATTTCCACAATTTAATAAGAAATGAATATAAAGGATCATTCACCATGCATGTGGTAATTCACATATAAAGGTTATTCCAACAGATTAATAAAGAATGGAATAACAGAAGAATTCACCATGCATGCGATAGATCACATGATGTGTTATTCTCAATGTAATAATAAAGAACGGAACCAGTCGAGAGTAATCACTTGCCGACAATATATTCCAACGAGAATAATAAAGAATCGGAACCGGTCGGCGTAATTACATAAGCGAGGATATTCCAATGAATAATAATTAATGGAATAACAACAGAATTCACCGAGCATGCGATAGATCAAGATGTGAGCGGAGTTATTCCAAATGTAATAATAAAGAATGGAATAATGAAGAATTTTACCATGTATGCGGTGATTTGGCATGATGCAGTTATTCCAACATAATAATAAAGAATGGAATAACGAAGTTCTCTTCATGAATACTGAAAGAAATAATACCCTTACCATTGAAGAAAGCTGGATATTGGAAAAGTGAGGTAGCGAGACTTCTCTTCTTTTTCTCTCTATAATTTCTCTCTGAGTTTCAAAGAATTTGTAAGAAATAATGAAGGAATGAGCTTCTATTTATAGGAGAATGGACTGAATAGTAACTAATTCATGAATGGTCCAGATTGATTTACTTTTAAACGGACAGCCCATATTGATTTATTATTAAAACTTAAAGCAACGGTCCATACTGATTCACTATTAAAAATTTAAACCAGCGATCCATATTGATTCATTATTAAAACTTTAAACCAACGATCCATATTGATTTACTATTATAATTTCAACCAACGGTCTGAAAAATTAGCACATCTCCTCGTGGAATAATATTGTACCCAAAAATAATTTGGACCGAAAAGAAATATATTTTTTGGGTGAATAGTAACTCGTGAATAGTAACTCGGGAATAGTACCCCGTGAATAGTACCCCGACACAAAAAGTGTCCCAAATACCCGAGTGAACAATACTAGAGTGAATAGTAATCGGGTGAATAGTAACTCATGAATAGTAATCCGTGAATAGTATTCCAACACGAAAAGTGTCCCAAATACCCGAGTGAATAATATTAGAGTGAATAGTAATCGGGTGAATAGTAACTCATGAATAGTAACCCGTGAATAGTATTTCGACACGAAATGTGTCCCAAATATCTGAGTGAATAATACTAGAGTGAATAGTAATCGGATGAATAGTAACCCGTGAATAGTATTTCGACACGAAAAGTGCCCTGAATACCCGATTGAACAATATAACCTCCAGACATCAATTATTATCGAAATAAATGTCTATTTTCACTAACACTAATAATTCCAACACAATGAATCTATCAAATTCATCTTTAATCAACACGAACTTATTCATCATTAATATTATAACTCACAATATTTAACAACCAGGTCGTTCCCAGGAAAGAGGGGGCTTTCCAATAAAGATTTCTCTCTATTGGCGCGCAATTAGGTGACCAAATATCTCCTTGACAGAACTTCTAGACATAGTAAATATTATAATTTAATAATATGAACAACTTTGTTGTCTCAATTATTATTTAAATAATATATCATATTATGCAGATGATACTGTGACAATAATCGAATCAATAATATGAGAGATGTGATGCAGCAATTACTGTAGCAATAATTGAGTATAACTGAGTGACTTCTCTCGTAAGCATCAATAATCAATATCGTGTGCTACTATGCAACAACCACGCCAGACATCTTTATTTTTTTACTACCGAGTAGTTCAACAGTTTTAACGGTAACACTTTCGTCGTATTTTTATAAAAAGATAATTCAGTCGTTTTCTTACTACGCCAATACTTCCGTTGTGGGTTCACCAATGATTGTGTCGTCGTACGGATATTTCCGACAAAAAGAATATTCCTCGACCAAACGAATATTTTATAACAACTTGCATACTTTGCAAAATTTGTAAATATCACTCACAACTATAACATTATATCAAATCCACAGCATAATATTCAAAAAAAATATTTCGAGAATTTTAAATCTTTATTCATAAAATTTGGAGTCTCACAGCATTGATTCTTTTCAAAGGTATATCTTTATCTTTTCTCAATTAATAATATTTCATAAAATTATTCATTAAAATTATAAAAAAAATTAAATTATTATTTTACATACTTTCATTGCGTTTACAATAAGATTGTATGTTTTAATCTTGTTTACGCAATCCTACATCAACACCTGTCCAACATCATTCAATACTTCTGTTACTCTGTAACAAACCAACAGTACTTCCATATCCTGATATTTTGTGCATGTTTTATTTTTATCGTCCTTTTTTTGCTATTAGTAATGACAGAAATATATATATATATATATATATATATATATATATATATATATATATATAGAACTAGGATCAAGTCCGGGAGTCCGGACCTGATTAAAATGCGGACCGAATTTATTTATTTTTTTGTAAAACAACTAAAAAAAATTATGAAACTGAAATTTTTCCATAATATATGTTTTGGGCGTGATTTGAATACCTATACCAAAAAATGTATGTACAATCCGCACAGACTGTACAGATATGTTTTGATATATGTATTCAAATCACACCAAAAACACTGTATTATGTAAAAATTTAAAATTCATTATTTTTTTTTTAGTTGTTTTAAAAAAAAGCAAAAAAAAAGTCCGAATTTTTTTAAAATGCGGGAGTCCGGACTTGATCAGGACTATATATGTGTGTGTGTGTGTGTGTGTGTGTGTGTGTGTGTGTGTGTGTGTGTGTGATTTGAGTGTGCTCCGACCCTTTTTAATTAGTGTTTTAAGGTTATGCATAAACCCAATACAGTAAAACCTCTATTTAGGAATAGACTTGGGAACAAACTATTTATATTCTAATTGAGAGGTTATTACTAAATAGAGGTATTAGCACAGAATATTTTTCGAACACCCAAAAATATCCACTTTAACAAAAATATCAATAAGAACTCTCTAATAATTATTATTTAAAAAATATTTATGCAAAGTTGTTTGGCATAACGATTTACTCTTTAGAGTTGTTACCACATCTTTAGATTTTCAAACTAGAAAAATGTAGTCTTTTATAAGAAATGTAGTCTTTTATAGGAAAATATAGTCGATCTTCTATATGAAATGTAGTCTTTTATAGGAAAATATAGTCCTTTATAAGAAATATAGTCTTTTATAGGAAAATATAGTTCTTTATAGGAAATGTAGTCTTTTATAAAAATATAGTCTTTTAAAATTAATATTGTCTCTCTCTTTCATATATATATATATATATATATATATATATATATATATATATATATATGAAATTATTACTATATAAAGGTATAGTTTAAATACTTTTAATTTAAAAAAATATATAACATATTACAATTTAGAGGTTATTCCTATTTATAATTGGCCCAAATTGGGATCAATTTTTTTTATAATATTATAGAGTTATTCTTATATAGAGTATTCCTAAATAGAAGTTTTACGTAATTTGGTTTATAAACTAATGAGTCAATATATATTAACTAAAATTATTTAGGTTATTTAACTATTTTAAATTTTTTAAGTTGGTTAAAATTAAACTCATATTTTTCAAAAAAAACAAACAAACTCAAACCAATTAATTGATTTGACCCTTTTTTATTTTAGAATTCGGTAGACAATCATTTTGAACTGTTTAAGACTCATCAGTCTTCTAATTGGTGTGCACTCTATTTTTTTAGATCATTTATAATATTGCTTACAATGATGAGGATTTTTATACCATGCCTTCACAATGTTGCGGTTTTTATACCCTGCAATGTTGTTAATTATGACATTTATTTAGCATGGTATGAAATAATATACTATAAATATGTTTAAATTTTTTATAGAAAGACTTTTTATTATATAAATATTAAGGATATTGTGTTATTTTATACTACTATTTATTATAAAAAAGATTTTTTTTTTTGTGAAAGAAGACTCATTAAATTCATTTTAAAAAACTCATTAAAAATTTTATGTCATTCTATACTGCTAACCATGTTTATATATACTCAATATATAACCGTTTATTATTTCATCAATGTGTGAAATTTTTATTTTGATAGCATAAACTAACAGTAACCACACTCATGTAATATTTTTTGTCAAAAAATAATTATTGTCTATTTTTATATCCAATCTTTTGTCACCAAAATATTATTACAAATTTTAAGCTCAAATTAAATTAAATCAAATCAAAACTTAATTCACTATCCAATAACATCCATTTTGACCCAATTAGAGATACATTTTGATATTTTTTGAGTCAATTTGCAAAATTCTAAAATTTAAAATTGATATGAAATTCTTTAATTTACTACTAACTTGCCTCCTCATACTAGAAGAGAACTGAACTCGCTAATCCCTCATCTGCTTTAGATTTATTAAACTAAGACCCTTGAAATCAAAGTGAAACAAGATATGAAACTGGAAACTAGAAGGTATGGAACCTTAACAACGATACTCAAAAGGTCAGGTCAACTCACATACTTTCAGCTGAAAAAAATAACAAATTAGACTCTTTTCAAGAGTACAAGGTAGAATGCAACTATATAAATGCTTATATATAATTTTTGATTATTAAAGAAAAGAAAATGTTATTTTGGGACAAATAGACTTCTATAAATAAATATGCTTTCTAAGTATGTTTCGCATATATGTTAAAATTAGTGTTAGACCACTTATTTTTTACATTAATCACGTATTAGGTATTTTTTTTCTCATTGACGTTGATGAATTTTTGAATTTAGATTAATTAGGATTTATATATAATTAATTCCAAGTTTTTATATATGTATGGAGGAGTAGTTGTTTAGTTACTGTCTTCACAGCATGCGCATAAATGTATTAGTCGAATAATTATGAAAACGTCTGGCCATAAATAATATTGGTAAGATTGAAATTTAAAATATGAGTTGACATTCATAATTATATAGTTTCAACATACATAATTCATATTAAAAATAGGTAATGTGATTTTAGTTTTAAATGAAATCATAACCAAATTTTATAAATAATAATCAATTCATAATCATATTTTACATGTCTAGTTATGCACATAGATTAAAAAAATATAATTAATACTTTATTTGATTAATTAAATTGAGTATAAATTTCAATACTAGACTTCTAAAATTTATTCAAAAGATGATAGAGAAACAAATTCATTAGTCTTTAATCATAAATGATAATTTGAAAAATTAAGTATTTAATGCTTCCTTAAAATTTACAAATGACAAATAAAAAGGAACACAAATTTCTCTATAAAAAGGTAAATAAAATAGGACGGAGAGAATATATGGCAACATTTTTATACTTTTTTCAATGACATTTCGAATTTTATGATCTAAGTACAACACAATTATCTCTCACATTATCAATGACTTCCACCCTCCCTCCCCTCCCCTCCCCTCCCATATAATGCCAGAACACCCCTCCCCTCCCTTATAATGCCAGAACAAAATATATCATTGTTATCAAATATAAATTTGTTCTAACATTAACAAACGTCTTTTTTTCCTTTCAAAGTATTTTTTTATAGTATATAATTGGCCCAAACATGCTGCTAGTTTGTTCGAAATGCCCATTACATATATTTATTCTGACAAAATATATAAATATTACGCTGATATTATGAATTAACTTTTTTTCATTCAAAATATTATTGAAAGTACGTAAATAATTTGCCCAAACATGTTGAAAATGTAAATATTACCCTAACATTATCAAATAATTTTTTTTTCCCATTCAAAATAGTATTGAAAGTAAATAGTTGGCCATAACATGTTGCTAGCTAGTTTGTTCTAGGGCAAAAATTGGGTTGGTGAAGACAAGGGACCCAAAGGCAAAAACAAGTTAATGGGGAAATGATGTGCCATCTACCTTGACTATCCATACACATGTACCTAAACGTGGAGAAAAAATATGAGTTTGCATGATGCTAACATTACTTCTTTTCTATTCTTTCCCCCATTCATTCTTCTTGCTTTGACCTAGACACCACACCACAACTCCCCCACATTTAACTTTACTTTATTCTTTTAATATTCTCCCATTCATCCTTCTACCGACATTTTTCTAGGGCAATTTAAGTCCTTTGGATATATATATATTGGACATATAAGTAACATTCTCTTTTTTGGATTTAAATATTATTAGTAATCCATATAATATTTGTGGTGCTATAAGAGGGAATATTTTCACTATTATATGATTAAAATAAGTAGTGAGGATATAAAAGTTAAATATTGTATTATAAATAATTTAATTGATATACTTTATAAAAAAAGCTTTGATTATTATCAACTATTTTAATATAATTTTTGAATTAATTTAATTTTAATTAATTGCTATTTTTTGAATTCAACCAAACCTTTGACTATCTCTCAAATCAAGTCGCACTAAATTAAAGAGGAAAAGAAAAAAGGAAAGGAAACATTCTCGCCGTTTTTTCTATTTGCATTAATATTGTATTAGATTTTTAAAATTTAATATTTAATCAATTATGAGTCAAATCTAATTAGGTAATGATTGATGTGTGATTAACCTTAATCTTAAACAATTATATACATATACATCAAAGCAAACATCCGGTACCAATTTTAGTGGCACATCACAATTCATAAACAACTAGTATATATTATAAAACTAAAGATGATGCTTTCTTTCTTTGTATAAATCATCATGTTATTTTAAGTGGACCCCAAACCTAATTGTTGCCTTTTCCTTTTCAAATTCCCAAATACTATTTCATTACAAGAAAATCTTACTTAACAACTTTGATTACGTCATGTGACATGCTTCCAACTTGGAATAGAACAAGAAACAAATAAGAAGAAGACCAAATGATTTGACTTGTAATGAAGTATTAAACAAAAAGAATATTAACATAAATTAAAACTGTAGAAAATATTTTGCCCCGTGCAACTTTTTTGACATTATTAACTATATAAAAGAGAGGTGTTGAAATTAAGGAATGAATATTACTTATTTGTAGACTAAAACATGTAATATTAAGAAGATTGATGAGCTAATTGACTCGGATTTTGATTCTGAGACAATGAATCTAATGAAGGGGAAACAAAGTAGAATGTTCGAACTGAGTATTATCCAACAAAAATGAACAATTTTAGGTTGCATTGTCACTATTTATTAATACCCAAAGAAGAAAAAGGTTTGCATTGTCATTTTATCATTTAATCTACTCTCTTAATTAGTTTCAAAATATAAGATTATATATCTTTATCATATCTAAAAAAATTATATTTTAAAACAAATATCGTATTGTTTAGCAAAATTTACTTAGAAACATGTTGTTTCCACATATATTTGTGTGTATTCTAAACAAATATAAATGAACCACGAGAAGTTTTAATAATTCTCTTCTTAATCCTTATCAAGGAGATTCATGGTTTAAATTTCCCAAGGGGTTTAATAATAGCATAAAGGTTTTCGTTCATAAAGTTATAATATTTGATGACAAATAAATAATTATGAATAATAGATACAAAATGATGTGGTTGTTTGTGATTGGTTATTATTATTAGGTCCACTCATATATGTTGGATCATCAACTAATTACACTTTCTCACATCATTTTGTAAATTAGTTTTTGTAGATTCTTTTGTCATCTTAGCGATATTCGATAAAATTTTCAATTTTTGCAAAATTAAGATTAGATTACTAAAAGACCTGTAATAATCTATTCAACCCCCCTTCTAGATTATTATTGAACTTTCAATTGGTATCAGAGCGGCGTTCTTTAACTTGTTTGTTGAGTAGACATACCTAAGAGTAGATCCATGGCCTACAATGCTACTGGTTGCAGAGAAGGACTATCAATGTCCATACCTCTACTATTTGATGGCACCAACTTTGCCACCTGAAAAAAACATATTCAAAATCTATGCGAAATCTCAAGAAATCAAAATTTGGTGTGCCATCGAACGAGGTGTAAATGTTCCAACAAACATTCAAGGAGAAAAGACTGTCGAGAAAGATATCTTCACCTCTGAAGAAGAAGAGACTATGAATATAGCATCTCAGCTGAACAAGTATTAACAAGTGCCTTGATTGAAAAAGAATACAAAGGAGTCAGCAACTGCAAAAATGCAAAAGAAATTTGGGAAAAATTGATTGTAACCTATGAAGGTACCAATCATATCAAAGAAACAAGAAAAGATGCATTAATCCAAGAATATGAAAGCTTCAAGCTTGAAGAAGGAGAAAAGATCATTGATATGGAAGCACGTTTTCCCAGAATAATTGATGAGCTAGAGCAATTGGGAAAGGCATACACTACAAATGAGAAAAATAGAAGAATTCTCAAAGCCCTTCCATCCATCCGGAAAATGAAGGTTACAACAATCAAGAAAATGCAAGATCTAACCACATATCCTATGGATAATCTCATTGGAAATCTTCATGCCCACGAAGTCGATATGCTAGTCGAAAAAGTTGGATCAGACACAGATCTCAAAAAGAAAGGAATTGCTTTCAAAGCCCTTCTGGGAGACCAAGAAAGCGACGATGAAGAACTCCTAAGTCTAGACAACTATGAAGTTGCTCTACTGTCCAGACAACTTAGGAGAGTGATTCAAAGTAAGGCAAGAAAATATGGCAAAGGCTTTATAAAGACAAACAACAACTTCAAGAGCAAAAAAAATTTCAAGCCTAAGACGCAAGGAGGAAATTTCAAAGTAAATAACAACAACTTCAGGAATACCAACTCAAATGAAAACACTTGATTTGAATGCAAGCAGCCTGGACACTTCAAAAAGGATTGTCCAAAACTGGTCAACAACTAAGTTATTGTAGATGAGGAAGGATGAGATCTAAGTGACGAGGAAAAAACTTTTGAACAAATCGAAGAAGTTGCAAATCTCTATTTAATGGTAGACAATGAGTCATCACCAAAATCTGAAGTAAATTTTGAACACCAATTGCATAGCACCTCATTTTCTGCATATACTTTAGGAAACATAAATGAAGATCCTTATGAATTATAAGATGCTTACAGTCACTTATATAGAAATAATGAATTAATAAAAGAAGAATTAGAAAGCTTAAGAAAAATAAACAAAAGCTGTGAAATTGAAAATGCTAACTTAATTATCACCAATGAAAGTTTAAATGAAGTAAATGAAGAATTAGAAAATTTTAAGAGAATAAATAAAAATCTTGAAATAGAAAATTCATCACTTATTATCTCAATTGAAAATTTTGAAATTGAAAATTCAATACTTGTTGTAATTAATGAAGATACTCAAGTACAAGATCAAGCGGTAATTGAAGAAATTAGAAATGAAAATTCTCTTTTAAAATTAGAAATAGAAAAACATAATTCCACAATTGAAAATTTAACTAAAGAACGTGAAGATTTGAATACTATAATTTATAAATTTATAAAAGGAAAAGAAAATCTTGATGTCATTTAAATCAACAAAAATATAGTTTTAATAAAGAAGGTTTAGGATATACTGGAGAAACGAGTAAATCAAAAGATAAAGGATTATATCATTTTAAAATTAAAGAAAAAGAAAGTCATATATCTCCCTTTACCAAATGCTCCTATTGTAACAAAAATGGCCATTCCTTTTACATGTTCAATGCTAGAAATGGAAACTATAAAGGAAAAATGATTTGGGTTCCCAAAGGAACATATACTGCACCAACTATCACAAGAAAAGAATTTCATATACAGTATTGTCATACTTCTCATAATTCAGTTACTCATAGAATGCTTATTTTTACTAAAACTGATTATCATATGCAAAGTTTTGTAAAGGAAACCTCAAGTGTTCCTTATACAAAATGGAAAACTCACCCAAAGGACCCTTTTTATTAAAGGGTACCAACTTGTAAAATTAGCACATACATTGCAGGTATGTCTTGCAGCTGGTCTGAACAAAAGAAAATGGTATCTTGATAGCAATTGCTCAAGACACATGACTGGCGACAAACCAAAATTGAAAAATCTACAAGCTACAGACTTTGGTGAGGTAACTTTCGGAGATAACAACAAAGGTAAAATAATTAGAGTTGGAAGTGTTGGTAATAACCACATAACCATCTCTAACGTTCAGTTAGTCACTAGACTCATGTATAATCTTCTATCTATCAGTCAATTATGTGATAATAGTTTTAAAATATCCTTTAGTACACATAATTGCTCTATCTTTGATCAAACTGGTAAATTAATTTTATTTTGTCCTAAATATCAAAATGTGTATACTTGTTACTTAGATGCATATTCTCATTTAGATAACATTTGTCTTGTATCTGCAAATGAGGATCCTTGGCTATGGCATCGTAGACTAGGACACATCAACATGAAACTTATAAATAACATTTCTTCTAAAGAACATGTTCGTGGTCTTCCTAAATTAAAATTCTTAAAAGATCACATATGTGAAGCTTGTGAATTGGGAAAGCAAATTCATGCATCACATAAACCTAAACTTACTGTGTCAACTTCTAGACCTTTAGAACTGTTACACATGGACCTTGTTGGTCCTATCCCTAAACATAGCATGGGTGGTGTTGTATACATTCTAGTTTTGGTTGATGATTATTCACAATTTAAATGGGTTGATTTTCTAAAATTTAAAAATGAGGCTATTAACTCATTTTCTACCTTCTGTAAAAAGATTCAATATCAACAGAGAAGCTCTATTGTCTATATTCGATCTGATCACGGAAAAGAATTTGACAATTCTGATTTTATTATGTTATATGATGAGAACGGTATAAGTCATAACCTCTCTACTCTTTATACACCACAGTTAAATGGTGTAGTTGGAAGGAAAAATCGTTCTTTGCAAGAAATTCCTAATACCATATTGAATGAATATCGTCTTCCAAAATATTTATGGGCTAAAGCTGTGGCAACATCATGTTATATTTTAAATAGATTTTTATTAAGACCTATTTTGCTCAAAACTCCCTATGAGCTTTATTATAAAAGAACTCCAAAAATAAACTAATTTTGTGTTTTTGGGAGCAAATTTTTTATTCTAAATACCAAAGGACATTTATTGAAATTTGATCCCAAATCTAGTGCAGGAATATTTCTTGGATACTCTCTTAATAGTAAAACATACAAAGTTTTTAACAAAAGAAGTCTATTTGTGGAAGAATCAATGAATGTGACTTTTGATGAAACTCAGCCTCCTCCAAAATATAAAGAGCTTGTTGACAGTGATGTTGTCATTGAAGATATTCTAAGAAATATAGAAGAACCAAAAACTAGATAATGCATCTCCGCCTATTGATGGGAATCCCCTTGAAAACCCAAACCCTCAGTTAAATGATTTGCCCAAAGAGTCTCACATAATTGGTAATATTGATAAAGGGGTTATCACTAGATCACAAGCACATAATCTAGCTGGTCACTTATCTTTCTTGTCTCAAATTGAACCTAAAAATATAAAAGATGCTTTACTTGATGAAGACTTGATAATAGCTATGCAAGATGAACTTGAACAATTTATTAGAACAAATTATGGGAGTTAGTTCCACAACCCGAGGATGTTTCAATTATTGGAACTCAGTGGGTGTTTCGTAATAAACTTGATGAAACTAGAACAGTTGTACATAATAAGGCAAGAATAATTGCACAAGGATATAATCAACTGCAGGGTATTGACTATGATGAAACATATGCTCCTGTTGCTAAAATTGAATCTATTCGTATGTTATTAGCATTTACATGTCATAAAAATTTTTAAGTTGTTTCAAATGGATGTCAAATATGCTTTCTTGAATAGTGACATAGAATAGGAAGTTTATGTTAAACAACCTCCTGGTTTTGAAAATTTTAGTCATCCTAAATATGTATATAAATTACATAAAGCTTTATATGGTTTAAAACAAGCCCCCAGAGCATGGTATGATCGACTGAGTAAATTTTTGCTAAATAATAGTTTTAAACGGGGTACTGTTGATACTACATTATTACTAAAAATAAGGATGATGATATTATGGTAATTCAAATATATGTTGATGATATTATTTTTGGTTCTACTGAAATTACTATGTGCAATGATTTCTCTGAAAGTATGAGTAAAGAATTTGAAATGAGTATGCTGGGAGAATCAAATTTCTTCCTCGAATTGCAGATCAAAAATGGAGAAAAAGGTATTCATATATCTCAATCTAAATATTGTAAAGAAATGATCAAGAAATTTGGCTTAGAATCTGCAAAACCTCTTAATACTCCTATGTCAACTACTGATAAATTAACTGCTGATGATATGATGACCCCAAATCCGGGTATCTTCCAACCCGATAGATGTTGCTTCACTGTGCTACAGTTCACACATACATTCAATTGAAATACCTCAAAAGAGTGAATATATCTTCTATATATTAAAATATAATATTTTGTTTCCCAGGTTCTTTGTAACCATTACATATGTTCTTCGTTATAGTATCATATAAATACAAAATTTATACTATACTATTATAAGACAACTACTTGTCCAGCTTAGCCTTTCCTTTATCCTTACTGGATCCTTCGGTCCGTTCATTCTTAGCTGCATTCATATGGTTCAAGCAAGAGTGAGCATAACTAGCTCAACAAGTATAACAATTTCATTTAAGTAATATGTTTGAATCATATGAATATATATCTTCAATAACTAAATCAATAGTTATGAAGTACTATAGATAATTCAAAATAGCACTTCTCTTTTCTGTAAAGTGTTCAACAATGAATAACATCTGTTAAACCTTGATTTTGGTCCAAGACCTTGAGCATTTCATTCTTTCTTTAAAAAAGACGACCTGGTACCAAGTCCGTAAGTCTGACATTTCTTACGAGCACGTCTAGGTGATCAGCTTATAATACTCTATGTTGTATAACACTACTTCATTAAACGTATCTACGTTTAAGTTTTGGCAACCTCACATGCCTGTCGATTAACGACAAAACATTTGTTTATTCATACTCAGTCTTTCTTTGAAATCCATACCAAAATAGTTGGTAAAAGATAGCAACATTGATAATATTTTGATAGATTTATAAGAAAATCCACAAAACGCATTAAGCATAGCTGAAGGAATTTTCTTCGACATCTTTGTACATCAATTCATGCGTAAGATACATGAATCATAAAGCTTGTCCAAAAAGGAATATATACAAGGGTTTAGAACACTTGCCTTCAGCGCCTTCTACAGTTAATTCACTTCTCTTTTGAGTCTTTATAGATTCTATATCACATAATTACATTGCATACCACATTAGGTCATAAACAATCAATAGTTATTGTTAAAACCTATCTTCTCCTCCTTTTTTGCTCTACCCAATTAATTGCTTTAACTAACATTCATTACAGACTTATAACATGTTATTGTTATAAGAAATTTTATTCATTCAATGCGTAAGTAATTACATTTTAAGTAACCTCAAACATATTCCCAATGTGCATACGGTTTTCATATTAATTTGTGTTTACATTCGAGTAACCTTTCATTATCTTTTAAGCGTTAACTTAAGGTTTTAATCATCTTTAATGATGCTACTCTAAGTTAATTAAGGTAATAATTCACCTTCAATTAACTTCCCTTCGTTTACATTCATTAATATTCTTCACTGCCTCTTATCTAATCTAATTGTCGTTTCAATACCTTCTTCCTAAGTATGTTCCGTCTTTATGTACAAAAACCCTTCAGTATATTTCGCATTGTGGCGCGACTTGGCTGTGTATGGGATTTGGTTATGGCTCTGTGGCGCCAACTTTATAAGCTTGGGCGGCGCTGCGGCGCCGACCTTGAGCCTTAGAAAAATTTTAAGTTTTCTAACTTCAATCCTTTCCGAGCTCGTAACTTAATCGTTATAAGTCGGAATTGGCTCGTTCAAAAGATGTTACCTCAAGTATCTTGTATACTACGATTTCATTAGGATAAATTAGGTTTTCAAATCCGCTAACACTGAATTCACATTTTAATTTCCTTATTACGCATTCGTTAAACGTTTGTGAATGTTCATAGCTTGTTTCTTCGTTTTAAGTCAGAATTCAACCATTCTTGAGTCCGCAACTCTTGAATGCTAAGTTCTACTATACGCCATCAAAAACTAAGGTTTCCAAGTTAAACGGCGACTTTTGACTTTCATTCCGAGAATTTCACGATTTCGACCATTATCGTCTAATCTCGTAAATTTTGCCATAACTTTGTTACTTAAATTTTTACTCAATTCCAAATGGATTCATTCCATTATCCATACATCCACCATACTAAACAAACATATATCATCTAATCCTATACACGATGGTGTTAAACTTGTCCATCAACAACATATGATAATTTTCATGTGTTCTTCATTAGTTCATAATTTTATGTTTATGATTCCACTTGTAACATGGTTTATTAATGTTTAAGTCCACTAATAGCCATCCTTTTTACTCCTTATGATACATGCTCCGCCAATATTCACTTCTCTATCAAACTACAATTGAAGAGATAAAGAATAAAGGTATAAGGATTCATTACCTTTGATGTTCTAACTTGATTCTTCTTCTTCTTCTTCTTCTTCTTGGATTAGTAAGAAAACTCTCACTTTTCTCTCAATAATATTTTCTCTAAATGTTGGTTAAAATTAACAAGCAATAAAAATAATCCAAGCTCTCTATTTATAGACTTGGCAAAGTGAGGGCAAAATGGTCCATTGGTCTCACCTCCTTACTATTCCCACCTTCACAACCAAACTTCCAAAGGAAGCTATCCCTCCTCCTTATTTGGCCAGCCATGACTCACCACGGGGGGGCCCACATGGGTTGCCCCATGGGTTTTTCTCACCCGGTGACCCATCGGTTCATTCCATGGGTCTGGTTCTTGGTTTGGGCTTAGATTTTATTAACTTTGGGCCTATCATTAGGCTTGCTTTATTTATCTTTGGGCCTTAACATAATTTACTTCGGCTTACTAGATACACAAACAAATCCTACTAGTCTATTACAAATGGTTTAAGCTTTTAACGTATAATCCTCGTATTCTTCTCGTATACTAGTTCGTATAACAATTCTCATATACGTTAGATTATCCTTCGTGTATACTTGTACAATACTTCATATCATACTTGTATTCATTATCTCGTATAATAACTTTCTTATTATACGATCATTCTTTATTCAAATCTTTACTTTTTTTAACATTCTCGAACTTAGTACGCGGACGAAAAATTGTGTTTGTCATAACTGAATTATTATTAAATAGTCCATCTTTCCATATCATTCTATCATTACGTATTTCCCGGAAGTTCAAAAATAATTCCCGAACAGAAATAGATGAATAGTGTTTTTCGGAGAATTTCTCGAAAAGCTTTTATTTTCTTCTTGGAAATTCAAGTACCTTAATTCTATCATGTAGTCAAAATACTATGACATTATTCCACTTTTAGGTTATTGAATAACCTTCATTATGCTTATTCATTATAAATAACATATATTATAATTTTATTCATTATTTATTCAAATAAAATTATTTTACATAATATCCGATTTTTTCAGTTGTTACAGATGAAAATAGAAAAATTATTGACTCAAAGAAATACAGAGGAATGATCGAAAGTTTACTATACATAACTGCCAGTAGACCTGACATTATGTTTAGTGTTTATAAATGTGTCAGGTTTCAATCTAATCCTAAAGAATCTCAACTGTTCGCAGTGAAAAGGATTTTTTGGTATCTTAAAGGAATAGCTGAATTAGGCTTATGGTATCCTAAAGTTCAACCTTTTAATCTTGTGTGTTTCTCAGATTCTGAATATGCAGGTCATCATGTCGATCGAAAAAGTACCAGTGCTATCTGTCAGTTTCTGGGAGGATGTTTAGTTTCTTGGTTCTCTAAGAAACAAAACTCGATATCTAGTTCAACCACTGAAGCTGAATATATTTTGCACCACGTTGTTGTGCACAAATACTGTGGATGAAACAAACCCTTGCAAACTATAACTTGAAATTTGATTGTGTGTCAATTCTATGTGATAATACAAGCACTACCAAACTTAGTAAAAATATAGTTCTGCATGCTAGGTCAAAATATAGACATTAGACATCATTTTTTATGTGATCATATTAATAAAGGAATTATTAAACTAGAACACATTGATACTAAATTAAATATAGCTGATATATTCACTAAATCACTGACTTCTGAAAGATTTTGCAAATTACAAATTGAATTAGGTATGTTAGATTTTTCCTCTTAATTTCTTATTATTTTATATTATATATATATATATATATATTATTTCTATATATTTATATTACATTGGTAAAATTGTGTTTATAAATTCTACTCACAAAATATTAGTATATCTTTAATATCATTTATCTTATTCCTAATTATGTTTTTAATTAATTGTTAACAATTTTTTTAGTTTATACATATATACATATATCAAGGATTAAATCAGAACCATTCATAAAAATACAAATCCAATGGTTATCTGGCTCAATCCGCGCCCTCTCTAATGGACCAATCAGATTTAACCATCAAGGGACACACGGATCACCACATGAACTGCTCGATCAAAAATGAGATTTCATCTTAGCTAATAGATCATTGTTAACTAAAGAAGCACAACTGTTCACATTCCAGATCAAATCTCAGCTATTAATCTCAATCCAGACCAGCTCTCCACCGTTGGATCAACAAGGTTAGTAAAACTATATATATATAATTTTATTTTTTTCATTTCATTTCTCTCTTATCTTTCTCTCTCCTGTCTTCTCTTACGCCTCTGTCTCTCTCTCTTCTCTCTCACCTTCACCGGTTCTCTCATCTCTGGTTCTCTCCCTTAACTCTCGTCTACCTCTGATTTTACCTCTTAACATGACAAAAGCCATCTCTCTCACTCTCAATATCTCATATTTCGTATGGATTTGGTCTGTCGATCTGATTGATCGAATAAATGTTAAAAAAAAGGTTTTCATTTAATTTCATCTGCTAAATTTCTTTTTATTTCATTCACTTCACATTCGTCAACATCGAAAGATCGTCAGATCTACGATCTGTATGATTTTCATCCCATATGTTTAAATCTGTATGATTTTCGTTCTATAATGTTTATTTTTAGGGTTTCGTCTGAAAAAAAATAATGAAAATCATTTTTTGATGTATTTTTCTCGAATCCACAGTTTTTTAAATTCGAAAACTTTTCATGTGGTCTGCAGATTTATTTTAAAAACAAAAACCCTAAATTTTTTTGTTAACATCCACAACTTCCTTTTATGTTTTGTGATTTAAAATCACTAAGCTATGTTTAAAACTTCCACTAGTTCATCGCCTTATTCAAAGGCCTCAATTTTTTTTAACCCCAACTCTGTAACAGTTCATGTCTTAAAAGTTCTTCTCTGAAGAAAAAAATTTGGACTTTTTTTTTAAAAAACCCTAACTTTCTCTTTTCAAAATTGATTAACTAGTTCAAATGTTGTTTTTTTAATCTCAAATTTTTTTTAAATCCTTCATATTTGTGAAATTTATGTTTTAGGATTTTGAGCTTTTGAAATAAAGATGATTTCTACTATCATCTCTTTTAATCACCTATTTTATCTGTGTTTAACATTCAGTGATTCTTTGATTTAAAACTTCTAATTTGTTTCTATCTCAGACGATATTTTTGAAAACCCTAAAATCGTAATATATTTTTTTATTCAAAATGTTATATATATATAGGGGATAATGGGTATACACAACAATGTATACAATGTATAATTTGTTTTGTACACAATCTACAAAACTATGTCATTTTGTTTTAAAAAAGCATGCGTTCTCTCCCCCAAACCAAATCAGGGCTTCTTTCTTCCGAATCAGAAATCGATGAAAATGGCTTCTCCTCTAAAATCAGAAATTCATCCTACTTTTCTCCTCCTCATCCTCCTAATCGCTGCCGAAAATCGAGGATTGGAAGGAATGGAGCGCACCGATGCTGGAGTTTGATCCGCCACAAATTGGTTTCTCAGAACGGATTTCACCAAGATTCAAGCGGAGATGATGAAGTAGCAGATGGGTCCTAGTTTTGGGTTCGTTAAGCTCCGATTGGGAGATTGAAGTAATTCGGTACAAAATTGGGGATATTTTATTTATTGGAATTGAATTAGTTTTGATCATTTACACTGATTTTCCAGTAATTGCCATTATGGGTTTGTGTTTGTTTTAATTTTTGAGAAGATAAGTATTTATCAGATTGAGAAAATTATAGTCCAAAATTTGAACTTGTACTTACTATGTATACTCTGGTTTGATAAGTAATAAATGTGATAAACTTTTGCTATTTTTCAATTATTTTGTGGGAACATTAGTGTTGATTTTCTAAATTGAATTGGAGAAAATTTCTCAGGAATTGTTTTCCTGACTTTTTTTTGATATAAAAAATAACTTCAGTCGAGGTTGCTTGATAGGGTCCAGTGCATTTGGAAATGTATATAGAGGAACATTTGTTGTAGAGGGAACACTAGCTATCAAGAAGGCCCATGATGATTCATACACGAGCAACGAAGAATTTAGAAATGGTAAAACTTGAATTTTCTTGCATGAAATCATTGGACATAAATAATTTTTTCCCAATTATGTACGAGTATGGAGAGAAAATTGTTGTCTTATAATTACTATTGAGACAGACTAATGTGTCTGCCTGCATAAACCTTATAGGTTTGGTGGGATATTGTGAAGAAGATGGTATATACCAATGCTATATATAAATAATAGATTATATCTGTCAATAACTCACTCAAATTTCTTATTAAGAATGGTGGAAACTACCCCTTGGTCATTTTTTTTAAAATAAAATTTTGCTTACAAAAAATAAGGCCAAAAGGAGCAAAAGTATTGGTTTGTTAATATGCTCAAAATGGTTCACTACTTGAATACATTATGGGTAAGTTTTAGCTTCTCAACCTTTACTGCTATATTAAGATTTCACTCTTAATTCTGACAGTGATAACTCTATTAGGAAGAGGAGGAAGGATTTTGACACGGGGGCAAAGAGTAAACATATCTATTGGAGCTGCTAAGGGTAAGTTTTTCAGTTCTCGGGTAAAAATCATTCCCATGAACTCATCAAACTGTGACGGAAGTTTTTGAATAAATATACTAAAACCTTGTTTCCAGGCATATCGCATTGGCATTAAGGAATCAAGCCAAGCATAATTCATCGTGATATAAAACCGAGCAATATTTTGGTATGAGAGGGGTTTGAGGCAAAGGTTTCAGACTTTGGGCTTGTGAAATTCGATCCCACTAGCAATCAATCACATGTTAGTAGTCAGATCAAAGGGACACCAGGGTACCTTGACCCTGCCTATTGTTCAAGCTTTCATCTGAGTCCATTTAGTTATGTCTACAACTTTGGAGTTATACTTCTCCAACTTGTTGTTTCCCGGCTTGCAACTGATACAACAATAAGTGGTTCTAATTATCTTATTACCGAATGGGTAAATAAGTTTTGGTGCATCTAATAATTCCTTAATAAATGTCTACATTGTGTTCTATAATCCGATTCAAAGTATGGTTAATTATTATTAATAGCAAAATATGAACACGTTCATTTACATATGTTACTCAACAATCATAAAGTTTTGATAATGTAATCATTTAATTTTGATGTTGTGGAACTGCAGGCAAGGCCTAATTTGGAGAAAGGTGGTGTGGAAGAAGTATTTGACGCTAATCTTCTACTAGAGCCATGTAACATGAAAATGATGTTGAAAATGGGACAAATGGGTGTAAGATGTGTGGTAAAAGTGCCAAATAGAGACCTATAATGTCTCAAGTTTGGTAGGAATTAGAGGCAGTCCTTTATATGGCGTAGTGGGATCATGATTATTCCCATAGTGGGGTTGAACTTCAAACATTTTTTATAGAGATGGAAACCATTCACAGTACAAGTATGAGATGTTTAGATACTAATGCTACAAGTATAGACATCAATAAGAATTGCTCGATATGAATTAGACAGCAAATGAGCATAAGTATGGATGAGGAATTAAGCAGTCCTTGAGATTAATTGTGTTATGAAGTGAAATATTTAAATGATAATTACTTTTTGAGTTGCCTTCTTTTTTTGCAACTTAAAGTGAGTAGTCCATTAGACGATGATAGTTGTTTACAGAGAATTGAATACTCTTGCTTATTTCATGATATTATTTCTTCAGATCTGTTGCATGTTGTTTATAAATACCTTTTCCTTTATCAATATATATAAGCAAAAGGAACAAACAAGTGAAAATGGTTTCTGAGATGAATAACAAGTACTTGAACAAAGCATTACCAAATAGTATAATTGTTGCCTCAAGTAAAATGAAGACCGCACAATTAAGCTGCATATGAATGAAGACTGGTGAGCTCTATTCAACTCAAGAACTTGAATGAGCAATGAAATATCAAGTATACAGAGATGACCTGATTTGATATTTTCTTTTAAATAGAAATAAGCCGAGCTCAAACTTCTTACAGATAGCACAGTCAGACATATGTACAAGTATCAAAAAAAGTAAAAGTATGAACAAAGCAATAACAGGAAGACTATAATTCATTATTTCATCCCCATGAATAACTGGTATGCAATTTCTCTTTGAAAACCAATACTTACAATAAAAATATGGTTGCTTACTATAGGCAAGAAAATTTCAGTTTTCCAAACAGAAATTGTGGACAAACTAAGAGCAACAACTTCAAGAAAACTAAAATTTACAAATATGATCAAGCCCCAGGATTTCTAAAGAAACCTAAAAATATATCTAAATTTTTCAGAATATTATGCTTTATCCATATAAGGTGCAACTTACAAGAGCACTTTCTTCAGTATAACACCCTTTTCAAACCTCAACTTAGTAGTTTTCCATGTGTCAGTAATTCAGTGTACATCTTTAAGGAAGCCTTCGAGAACTCTGACATGGAATCTAAAATAGAAGAGAAGCCTGTCTGAAATTCATTCAAAATGAATCCTTCGTCTCTTGTATGCTATCATGGTGCTTTGCCTTCTCTGCATCAAGCCTATTCGTGAACATATCCAATACAACTTTCTTCTCTGCTAAGCACTCAGCCCAATGTCACACATCTAACTCTACCTTTTTTTTTCAAAAAGCTTCATCTCCAGGATTTTTTTTCTCTGCCTTCTTAAATACTACAACCCGTTTGTCAAGATCCCTAGCAAGGCCATCAAGCTTCCTCTTTTGTTGTTGTTACGCTCCTTGTAGAAACCACAAAGCTCTGATTTCACTCCCAAAGTTTTTCATATCATATGCTAAAGCTTCATAAGGCAACTTTTCCATGGAAGCTAACCAATCATGACAGATCGAGAGCAGTTGTGGCATATTAATTTCGCAATGTGGCACTGACATATCGTGAAAGTAAGATTTATTTTATGGATCTCTGAACATGGATAGTCATCCATTAAAAGCTTCAATATATGCTTTTTGAGCAGTAACATATTCAGTAAAACAAGCTCGCCATTTTTGAAGTGCTGCTACAAGTTAAAGAGTGACAAAACGATGAGAATCATTACTAAACTTCCCCAAAGTAGGACAGGTGAAAGATTTGACTTCAGACATGGTTTTGTTCTGGGTTTGATGGACTTCCAACATTATCTTCCAAGTTCTCGTTAGACTGCACAAGTGGGAGTTTGAGCCTAATTACACAACGGACACTAAAATTATAGGACTGGTAAAATTTCAATGTGGACAAAGGGACAAGGGGAACTTCTGCGAATCTTTCTATTTGAATGCTTCTGGGTGGAGGTGTTCTGATACATTAGAAAATAGAACAATGATATTTCAAGATTAGCAGAAGTTCCCCTCCTCAAAAATAGAACTAGAGTCAAACAGAACACATGTCAACATCTTTAAGGGAAAAAATGAGATTAGCTGATATATTAAAAATACAGCAGTGATATTTCAAGATGTCATTGAATATAATATTACAGCATTCAGGGGTGGCATATATTCCAACAGGATAAATCACTCCTTTCCTCTCTAGGGTAAATTGAAAGACGAGCATGCCATGCTAAGACATAAATAAAATTTACATCAACAAATCCTAGGCTAATGTATAAGTTAGGAAGAGTAACATATGAATTTTTAACACGAATGAAGATTTGTGAAGCTACTACCTCCTTAAACATACTTTTTTCCCATTAAATTTTCCATCACAAATATCAATCTTTAATTTTAATATTGATATTTTTTTAAAAATATCTATTAGAGATTGCTGGTAGACTTTAACATGCATTTTATTAAAAAATATTTTTTATATTTAAAAAATCTGAAAAATAATTCCTAAGAAATTTTCTCCAATTCGATTTAGAAAATCAACACTAATGTTCCCACAAAATAATTGAAAACATAGCAAAAGTTTATCACATTTCTTACTTATCAAAATAGATTATACATGGTAAATACAAGTTCAAATTTTGGACTATAATTTTCTCAATCTGATAAATACTTATCTTCTCAAAAATTAAAACAAACACAAACCTAGAATGACAATTACTGGAAAATCAGTGTAAATAATCAAAACTTATTCAATTTTAAGAAATAAAATATGCCCAATTTTGTATCGCATTCCTTCGATCGCCCAATCGGAGCTTAATGAACCCAAAATTAGGACCCGTTTGCTGCTTCATCATCTCTGTGACGCCCCCAAAAATAGGTATTCATCACCCATCTTGAGTCGCCAGATACATGGTACTTAAATTCAAATACAACTTAATTATACAACATTAAGTGTAAAATACGTGAAAACATAATCTAAGAGTTTTAATACGTATATTGTCATCTAGACAAGATACAAACTCAATGGAGTCCTCATTACATTTATTGTCACACTATTTAATGTAATAGTGAGGACTACTAATGCTATCATCTGAACCGCCACTCGCTTCTCGACTCGTCCCCAAATATATTCTCATTTCACAGAGAAACGGTGAAAGAAAGGTGAGCTCAACTAGCCCAGAAAGAAATATTATGACTAAGATAATGCGAATAAATTATCGTTAGTCTTCAACAATAAAACCGATAAAATACAATAGACATCAAGTTTAACTGCGGTGAACAAACAATCCATTAGAAAAGTCAAGTAGAAATAAAATCTACTATCTTCTATGATTTAAAAGGTTTTTTCATCAATTTTTTTTATCGGCGAGACTCAACAATAAAAAATACATCTTCGAATCATTCACGTACTACTGGGCGAGGATATTCATTAAATCATTAATGGTCCCGACTATCTTTGAATAATCCCTAGTCATAATCATACCAAGACCATCTCTGCATATAAGCCAAAGATATACAACTATAAGACCAACAACCAACAGTCCATCTTTGCACGTAAGCCAAATATATACAATTCAATAATCCATCGATCCATCTTTGCGTATAAGCCAAGATAACTTTTATCACCATATAAGCGTGGGGATGATGATGATGATATAAACGTTAATCAATCAAAAACAAGGATAAATATTAAAGACTTTAAATTTATCCAAATATTATCAATCACATAATAAATTCATAATCTAATATTATTAATATCATAATAATATTTTAATCACGTCTTAAACTTATAAATAATTTATTTCAATTGTTTATACTTTTACAAATAATGCAATTAATCATTCAAAAATGCCATACTAATAAGATTTCATCACTAATGATCAAATCCCTTATCAAAAATCTACATATACCTTATATAGGATTTCCAAGCCATAAAATCCTATTTTCCAACTTTGTTACTTCACATAAAATATTTAACTCATATGTTTGTAACTAAACCATTTTCATGAAAAATACCAAATTAGTCCCAAAAATATTTCTTTTCTGGGATTTAGCATAATATAGTCCCATAAAGAACATATATTTTTCTCGAAATTTTTAAAATTCATTTACTATTTTTCAAAAATTAATTTCCAATTAATTCCTTAAGAAAGTAGCTACCCCAAGTTTAACTCCAAAATTTCCCAAATCTTGGCAGGATCTTACACATGTTAACGTGAGCCTCCAGTTTAAATTTCATGGTCATCGGAGTTATAGAACTCCGGTTATAGCATTTTTCGTCGGAAAAACCTAAATATTTAAATGGTCATAACTTACTCATTTTAAGTCGGAATGAGCTCATTTTTGGACAGGAGGTACCTTATACCATATACTTTCATGTCCCAAAAGGCCAGAAATTTTCTCACAAATTAAGTGGCCGAAACAGCTCCTTAAAGTTTCTGGGCAGTAGCATTTTCCTCTTTTGCAGCTTTGGACTCTTTTGCTAAAAATAGTCCACACGAAAATCTACAACACCTTTTCCAGTGATTCTACTTGGAGTTGCTACAAAACTCACAGATCTAACTCTAGAACTTGACCACACTCAAAAATTCAAAATATAATAGGAGATATGGTCAATTGAATTTCATGTTCCATTTTCACCAAAATCTGATTTTTCAACCATTTGTGATTTCTTTGAAACTTTAATGTTTTCACATAATAACGAACATAACTCATCATAACACTTACTAATACTTCATAAACCCATGATTTTCATCAATCCAATGCTTTTATTATGACTCTCATCATAATCAACGTAACCAAATTATTTCCACAATTTAATAAGGAATGAATACGAAGGATCATTCACTATGCATGTGGTAATCCACTTATACATGTTATTCCAATAGAATAATAAAGAATGGAATAACAGAAGGATTCACCATGCATGTGATAGAGACCGCACAAAAAGGTTATTCCCAAATGTAATAATAAAGAGCGAAACCGGTCCCAGTAAAACGCATGCAGACGGGATATTCAAAACGAATAATAAAGAATGGAATAACAACGAAATCACCATACATGCGATGCGTCGCGCCGGCGAGTTATTTCAACGAATAATAAATAACGAAACCAAAGTCGAGCAAAATTACACCCGGCGATGTCCCAATGAATAATAAAGAATGGAATAACAATGAAAATCACCATGCATGCGGTACTTGGCATGGCGTTATTCCAATGTAATAATAAATGATGGAACCGTGTCCCAAAAAAACGCATGCAGCGAGATATTCCGCGAGAATAATAAATACGAATAATAAATAATGGAACCAGTCCCACGTAACGCACGCATGAGCGAGGATATTCAACGTAATAATAAAGAATGGAATAATAGAGAATTTCACCATATATGCGGTACTTCGCATAAACAGGTTATTCCAACATAATAATAAGGAATGAAATAATAGAAGAATTTTACCATGTACCTAGTACTTCGCATAGATAGGTTATCCCAACATAATAATAAGGAATGGAATAACATAATAATTTCACCAAGTATAGGGTAGTCCACGTATACAGGTTATTCCAACAGAATAATAAAGAATGGAATAACAGAAGTTCTCTTCATAAATATAAAAAAAATAATACCCCTTACGGGTACAACAAATAATATCCCTTACCTTTAAAAGAACTGAATATTGGAAAAGTGAAGTAGCAGAATACTTTTCTTCTTTCTCTCTATAGTTTCTTTCTCTAGAGTTTCAGTGAATTCGTAAGAAATAATGAAGGAATGAGCTTCTATTTATAGAAGAACTGAAATTGGCTCTTGGTCTTAACGAAGGGTCAAAATGACTCTTGGTAATATTGAAGAGACAACTACTATTCTTGAAGGGGCAATTAACTCTTAGAACACCGAAGAGGCAAATAACTCTTGAAAAACTGAAGGGACAAATAACTCTTGGAAAACTGAAGGGACAAATAATCCTTGGAAAACTGAAGGGACAAGTTACTATTAAAACTTTAAATCAATGATCCATATTGATTTTACTATTATAATTTCATCCAACGGACTGAAAAATTAGCACATCTCCTTATGGAATAATATTGTACCCAAAAATGATTTGGACCGAAAAGAAATATATTTTTCGGGTGAATAGTATCCCGTGAATAGTAACTCGTGAATAGTAACTCATGAATAGTAACTCATGAATAGTAACTCGTGAATAGTAACTCATGAATAGTAACTTGTGAATAGTAACTCATGAATAGTACTCTGACATGAAAAGTGTCCCGAATACCCGATTGAACAATATAACCTCCAGACATCAATTATTATCGAAATAGATGTCGATTTCAGCTAACATAAATAATCCCAACACAATGAAACTATCAAATTCATCTTTAATCATCACAAACTTATTCATCATTAATATCATAACTCATAATATTTAACAACCAGGTCGTTCCCAGGAAAGAGGGGGCTTTCCAATAAGGATTTCTCCCTATTGGCGCGCAATTAGGTGACCAAACCTCTCCTTGACAGAACTTCTAAACATTGTAAATATTGCAATTTAATAATATGAATAACTTTGTCATCTCAATTATTGATTTAACAATATAACATATAATGCAGATGATACTATGACAATAATCGAATCAATAATATGAGAGATATGATGCAACAATTACTGTAACAATAATTGAGTATAACTGAGTGACTTATTACGTAAGCATCAATAACTAATACCGTGTGCTACTACGCAACCACGTGTATTACTGTACTTTTACTACCGAGTAGTTCAACAGTTTTAATGGTAAAACTTCAGCGGTTATTTTCATAAAAATAATTCTGTCGTTTTATTACTACGACAATACTTCCGTTGTGGGTTAACCAATGATTGTACCGTCGTACGAATATTTCCTGTTAAAACGAATATTCTCCGACCAATCAAATATTATATAACAACTTGCGTACTTTGTAAAATTTATAAATATTACCCACAACTATAACGTTATCTCAAATCCACACCAAAATTTTAAAAAAATATTTCGAGAAAATTAAATCTTTATTCGTAAAATCTGGGGTCTCATAATCTCCGCTTGAATCTTGGTGAAATCCATCAAAAGAAATCAATTTGCGGCAAATCAAACTCCTGCAACGCTGATTTCTTGGCACGTCATTCCTTTTAATCCTCGATTTTCGGCGGCGATTAGGAGGGTGAGGAGGAGAAAAGTAGGGCAAATTTCTGATTTGGGAGGAAAAGTCATTTCCATCGATTTCTAATCCAAAAGAAAGAAGCTGATTTGGTTTGGGGGGAGAGAACCCGTGTTTTTTTTATAAACAAAAGTGCACAGTTTTGTAGACTGTATAAAACAAAATATACACTGTTGTGTATACCCATTATGCCCATATATATATATATATATATATATATACTTAGTTATATCTATACCTATATGTTCATGTATCAATTTACTTTTACTTGAGCAATTGTGGTTCTCTCTAAGAAACTGCCTAAAAGATATGCATGTCACTCGATTCCGATTGAACAACTTGAGATACTGCATCTTTGATACACTATGCTGATATAATTTCTGCTTAAAAATGCTCACTCAGGTAAACCCGTTTATATTTTTGTGTGTCTCTCTCATAATATATACATTGTGTGGATACTGTTGTCCACTGGATTTATTTGTTTTGCATTCATAATATATATATTGTGTGGATACTGATATCCACTGGCTTTATTTCTTGAACTAGATGATGTTTGCTCAATCCTACTGAGATTTGCTATAAATGCTAGATTTTACATAATACTTGCCTCTCTGGAATTTATTTTGTAATGTTAGTTTTCTATCTTCTGATACAACTCGGCTATATCATTCTTTGTGAAATAGTTCTTTGTCGTGTTATACTAAAGAATGTCTTAAATGCTAAATATTACTACATTCTTCTGTAATCATTTTTGAAACTGATTGAACATAATTATTCCATGTGTTAGTTATATAACATATGGCTCACTCCTGTGTTACTGTTTTCCTAACCTCTTAAATACATGACTTGTATAACATCCACTTCACTGTTTAACTTAAATGTTTTCTGTTCTTGACTACAGTTCCCAGTATGGTCATATTACTTGTAACTCTATAAGTATATTTACTGCTAATCTTGACTGCCTATACTTCGTGTATTTAATCTAAAGACCATATTGCATGTAACATATCATTACATTATTTTCTTTATATCTATATGTAAGTTTATTCTTAGTATGGTGCATTCTCATGTTTAGTCCTTACTTAGCTTCTTCCTTTCACCTCTCTTACCTGCCTCTCTGCTCATCATGACTAATGTTTTCTCATCTAAACAAATGAAACTTCCTTTGCATTCTGAATTGCATTTTTCTCATGGCGTTCCTCATCTCACTATTGCATCTGCTTAGGCTAAATACAGAATTATGAGACATAATCTATGTCCAGGGAATGTAATTACCTTTAACAGTTTTCCAGACCTTTTTGAAAAGATCAAAAATGTTGGGTGGGATTGTTTGGTCACTTTCCATGATAAATCTATCTATCCTGGTATCATATCTGAATTTTACACTCGTATGGAATTCTCTAAGGACTCTTCTGGTTTGTTAAATAGCATCACTACTTGTATACAAGGTCACACATAAATCATTGATGAACTTTTTGTTTTAAATGAACTACAACTGCACCCTTCTACTTTAGAATTACCTAGGGTCAATTCTTATCTTCATCCCTTTGGTATTTCTATTGAAGAATGCATGCTATTTAAACACAATTTGTCTATTGTTATTGATCAACTGGTACCTACTCTACTATTTGATTTTCCTTGAAAAGTTGGTCTAAAGTTTCTAACTTCTGAGAGTCAATTCCTGGGTAAAATTCTTAGAAATAATTTCATGCCTATTAGAGATGATAGGAAATTACTGCCTTTTGATTTGGAAATTATCAAAAGTATCTTAAATGAATGTATGCCCTACAATTTGGCCTACTTTCTGTTATCATGTTTTGAGTTCTGCTTCCACAACAACTGTCTGGGATTTGGTCTGTTACTTACTCACATCTTTAATTATCTGGATATCAATGTGTCACAACATCAGTCTCAACTAGTTCCAACAAGCAATATTGTCTCTCATCTTAATCTTTCACCTCAGTCCTTAATTGTTTTCAAACCTTTTGATCATGAGGTCATTGAGTCTAACATCAACATGGCCACAAAAATCGATTCTCTTAATAGCATGAATCAACTTCTTCTACAAAACCAAACAATTATGTTAGCAAAGTTAGAAGATGTGAAATTATCTTTGCATGTTGTTAAGTCCATGGTTTGTTTTCTGATGGAGAACAATAGATTGTTTATGGGTCCCTATCAGTTTTATGCTAATGTCAATGATAACCTATCTAATCTTGTACCACAATCATTCCCAGAAGATCCGGATATCAACATTCCAGAAATATCTCAACACTTCTCTCCTCTTAACCTCGAGGATATCTAACTATTTGAAATGATTATATTATGACTAACTATTTGGGATAAATTTAAACTAATCTCTATTAACCACCTCTACTACTACTGTTATTGCTACCTCCACTGCTATGTTTAAATGATATGTTTGTTACTAACTGTTTGTGCAGGTTCATTTGACTAATATTTTCTACAGAATTAGTTCTTTTTCCCCATCATTTTTTATGATGACAAAGGGAGAGAAGAAAAATATTATAACTGCTATAACTGCCTTAATTGTTATAAATTGCTATGAGATTGGACTTAAAGTATTCATAGTTTGAGGGGGAGCTTCTTATTAGTAAGGGATAAAATATTTTTATAATTCTCATCATCAAAAAGGGGGAGATTGATAGGTCTCATTCTATTTTATATATTTTGATGATAACAATTATGACGTAATTAAATAAGTTTATAATTTATTTAATTAATTTTACTTTTATCTAAACTATTTTGTGATTTTATTTGAATTAATTTTTATTGACCTTGATAATTTAAATATCAAGTGTTACATAAATTGATTCATATAAATATTCAAGGCAATGAGATCCTATTTTCTTTCAAAACTCTCAAAAACAAATTTTGGGCAAAAGATGTTTTATTGCATGCATGTATATATAGAGAGAGAGAGCAAGGATCAAGAGTGCTATTTAAGGAGGAATGCTATTTAAGAGAAAACTCCGAAACGACGTAGTTTTAATAAAGGAGTGTTATTTAAGGAGAAATGCTCTTGATCCTTTATCTCTCTCTCTGTGTCTCTCTCTCTCTCTACATATATATATATATATATATATATATATATATATATACGGTTCGGATCTTAAGCTCACCTCTTATCTAACATATCTTGTTCACCCCCCCCATTAGCGACGAACCGGGCGACGATTCGGTCCGTCGCTATATATAGAATCGTCGCTATATGTTGTCCGTCACTAAAAGCTAAGACGACGGTTCTATATATAGTGACGGACCGAATTGTCGCCCGATCCGTCGCTAAAGGAGGGTGAGCAAGGTATGTTAGATAAGGAGTGAGCTTAAGATCCGGACCGTCAAGATATATATATATATATATATATATATATATATATATTAACGTGTGTGTGATATATACATATGCTGCTAGCTTAATGTGAGTTTTTTTATGGGACAAAGCCACACGGTAAATTAAATGAATGAACTTTGAAAATCTTAACCGAATTTATTACACCAAGGTTGTCTAAAACAATCACGGGCAAATTCTTGAAGTCTACAATTCGTGTGATGTTCTCATCCGAGCCATTCATTTTAAATTAAAACAATCCTAGCCATTCATTCAAAATCAGTTTTCAAAAATTACCTCTTTGCCCCCGACTTCAAAATTTTATAAATAAGGAGTCTTTCATTTATTTGGTTTTTACCAATTCAGTGAAAAGAAAAGCTTACTCTCCTTGCCTACATACTCTCTCTAAAATTTTCTATCTCTTCTTACAAAAGTTCTGATTATTTGAGAAGAGGAAATTGGTCCAAGTAATTGAGATAAGTCATTATAGTTAACTTTGTTGAAATTATTTCTTACTTGTTTTATACTTATAGATATACGAATATACATTAGTATACATAATTTTATATATCTATATTTTATTTATTTATCAAATAAAAAGATACTTGGACGCCGCAAGGCTACGGAGATACACCTCTACGGAGAGGAATTCGAACCGTACGATTCCTTATAGTCTCAAGTAACTTTTTATTTGATAAATAGTTGAAATATAGATATATAAAATTGTGTATAACGATGTATATTCGTATATCTATAAGTATCAAGCAAGTAAGAAATAATTTCAACAAAGTTAACTCTAATGACTTATCTCAATTACTTGGACCAATTTCCTCTTCTCGAATAATCAGAACTTTTGTAATAAGAGATAGAAAACTTTAGAAAGAGTATGTAGGCAAGGAGAGTAAGTTTTTTTTTCTTCACTGAATTGGTGAAAACCAAATGAATGAAAGACTCCCTATTTATAGAATTTTGAAATCGGGGGTAAAAAGATAATTTTTGAAAACGGATTTTGAATGAATGTCTAGGATTGTTTTAATTTAAAATGAATGGCTCGAATTAGAACATCACATGGATTGCAGACTTCAAGAATTCGTCCGTGCTTTATTTAGACAACCTTGGTGTAATAAATCCGGTCAAGATTTTCAAAGTTCATTCATTTAATTTACCACGTGGCTTTGTCCCATAAAAAAAGTCACATTAAACCATCAGCATATGTATATATCATACACACGGTAATATATATATATATATATATATATATATATAATAAAACAATTTTTGCTCAAATTTTGTTTTTGAAAGTTTTGAAAGTAAATAGGATCTCCTTGCCTTGGATATTTATATGAATCAATTTATTTAACACTTGATATTTAAATTATCAAGGTCAATAAAATTAATTCAAATAAAATCACAAAATAATTTAAATAAAAATAAATTAAATTAAATAAATTACAAACTTATTTAATTACTTCATAATTATTATCATCAAAATATATAAAATAGAATGAGACCTATCAATTACGTATCCTGCTCATCCATCTTAATAATAAAATTGTTATTACCAAATTTTAAAAGTATAATTTAACTATAACATATAATCCTGTCCGCTACAAATTAAAAAGTGACCACGTTTGTTTCGATTAAAGTTTTTTTAATTAAATGGTACTACTTTGACCTAGTTAATATTTATGGGACTAACGGGTGAAAAATAATTAAACTACGTTTGGATTGAAGAAATAAAATAATTTTAAGTATATATTTAGTTGTTGGTGGTGATGGGTGTTATTATATAATGACAAGATTATCACATATATCTATTCTATTTGAATGAATTTTATTTCACTTTCTCCATATAGAATAAAAAAGCAAAGGGATGGAATGTATTTTCATTCCATTGAAATGATTTATCCTCTAAAATAATAATCAAATACACTATTTTTATTGCATTCATTCCTCTATTCAATTTTCTCAATCCAAACATAACATTAAATTAAGATAAGCCATTTGTTACCATAATAAATAAACTTTTCTTTTTTTGTTTATATACAAGGAAGTAAAAGCATTCACAACAGTTTCCCTAATAAATTCTTTATCACCAACTTTAAAGAATATATCAACAAATCATTATATAACAATTTTTTTATCCTTATTTAACTCTCTATTTTAATCTCTATATAGGATTTTACTCCCTAGAGTGAGGGAGTCAAAAGACCGTTCTATGCAAAATGACATTTCACACCCTCAATTAAGTGGACAACTCATCAGTGATACACATATATGATAAACATCTTGACATTATTATCACATGACTTTTTTACTACTTCGTTTTCAAATTATAAAATTAATATTGACATATTTTTTAAAAATTAATTTCAAACGTATTTAAATTTAAAATTGATATAAATTTATTTAATTTATGTCCATATAATTATAAATATTATAAATGCACTATTAATTATAAAATTTATTATTTTCAAATTTTAAATTAAATTAATCATATTAATTTAAAATTTAAAATAATATAAATTAACTTTTAAAAGTTAATATTGATCTTACATACATTTAATTCTACAATCCATTTAATACTCACTCCATAAATTACTTAAAAATTTAAAATAAAATAAAATATATTTTACAAATGGAATACAATTGATAAATTATACTCTCTTTTTATAAATTATAAGATTATTAATAATTTTTATAAGTCAATTTGATGCATTCTCAAACTTAATAATTTTGCTATTAATTGTAAAAATAATAAATTTTATAAGTACTAGTATTTTTTTTAAATAAATTACAATATATATTGATTAAATTTATATTAAATTTAAATTTAAAAATATCTCATACTTACTTCAAAAACGATTAATAAGTTAATAGCGATTTTGTAATAAAAAAACAAGATGTTGTAATATATTATATCTATCATAAACTCTAACGCATGAAGCCAATACAAATGTCAAATAGTTACAACGGTCAGAACATAATTTGACTGTTGGAACTTTATAATTTTAACTTTTAACTTTTAACTTTTATTATTTAAGGAATCAATATAAGGAATATGTTGGGTACATAGTAAAAAAAATGAATCTCTATCCTGCATAATGCCCCAATGAAATTGCAGAGTGTGGATAGAGATAAAAAAACTATTGTGAATGCTCTGATACAATTATATGTGCGAAATAAAACAAAAATTATTTCTGACCTAATTTGAGTGAGCCTCTAATTTCTGTTTTACAATGTATTTCAATAATAATAAATTCAATCTAAAACCAAGTCCATTTTATGTTAATAAAAGCTTTTATTTCCCAATAAACCTCCTAACTCATATAAGAAACAACAACAATAATAATAAATGAAAAAGGTTTACATTTTTTTATATCTAATTTTGAGGAAGTAGTTTTCATTTTGAAAAATGATATATGGGAAATGGAACTTTTATTTTCGGAAGCAAGAAGTTTACTATTCTAGATTTGAATCAAATTCTAAAAATGTTATATTTTGATTATTCTAAAATGTTAAAATTTTATATTTTGAGTATTTAATTAAGTCTCCCAAAATTGGAATAAACAATTGTGTTTATTGAATAATATGATTAGAGATCAAAGATGATAATCTAGTGATAAATGCAACAGTAAGAAGTTAAATTTCAACATATGTTTCAGAGATTACATATAAGGTTCGTCTAATTCTCCTCTGGGACCCTTTTCCAACCCCTTCCTTTAGGCCCTAGAATTAAAATGTACCTTTAAATTTACTACATTATAGGAGTAATATTGTAGGTTCTCAACAATAATATATATATATATATATATATATATATATATATATATATATATATTTTTCCAGCAACCCAAAAAAGGAAATATGCCACTACAATTTATAGTGTATGTGACAATTAAAATGGACATACTACTACAACTTGTAGTGGCTAAAACAACTTTAACCTACAAATATTATTATTTTGTAATATTATTAATACTAATATTAATACTTTGTAATATTAGTATTACTAATATTTATATTAATAATATTTAGCAATATTATTAATATTAATAGTAATATTTTGTAATATTAGTATTAATAATATTTATATTAATAATAATACTATTTTGTAATATTATTAATACTTATATTAATATTTTGTAATATTAGTATTAATAATATTTATATTAATAATAGTAATAAATAATATTAATATTTATAATATTACCAACTAATTAATATTAATCCAATTATGTAGTTTTAATAATTTACTCCTCTTGTACCTAATAAAACTAATACATGAGTAAATTAGCTACTGAAGTGAGTAAATTATTGAAAATACATAGTTGGATTAATATTAGTTAAATATTATTAATATTAATATTAGTACTATTAATATTTATATTTATATTAATAAGAATAATAGTAATACTAGTATTAATATTCATATTAGTTATTACTATTATTAATATAAATATTATTAATATTAATATGTTAAAGTTGTCCTAGCTGCTACAAGTTGTAGTAGTATGTCTCTTTTTATATGTGTATGCATTCATGGCAACTAGTTGCTAGGGAACTATTCCAGCAACCTAAATAATATTGTAATATTAAAAATTTTGTAATATTAGTTTTAATAATATTTATATTAATACTATTAATATTAATAATAATATTTTTAATATTATTAATTGTGACGCCCCCAAATTCAGGTACTTGAAATCCGAACTTGGTGCTTCACGATACCATTTCTATGAACGGAATAATACTAATAATAATAACAATAATATAGATTATCAAATTAATTTACATATTGTCAGAGTTTTCAATCCCAAGTACGAAACCTTTAAACATTCGTTACATGATATTAACATTATATATCATCCTTAACCTAAAGTCAAACTATTACAATAAGATAGAATAGAAATTCATTCAGCAACCTTTCCTTTCCCTTTATTCTTGGCAGAGCCTTCAGGTTGTTCACACTTAGCTGAAAATATTTAAATTAAGCAAGGATGAGCATTTAAGTGCCCAACAAGTAATAGCAATCAATAAAAATTAGCTGAAAGGATTAAATATTTTTTTTGAACGATGATACTTCTACAACGAATCAACAGTTGTGAAGTAAGCTGAACCAATAATAAACAACATATCATTTCGATTTCAAAATTTTGAAACTACGTACTGACTATAAATGAGGATCAGTTGACAGACTATGAACATTGTTTTCTATTTTTGAAAAGGTTAAACAGAACTTCATATGTAAACCGTCATAACTTACGGACACGCGGGGGTGATAAGCCGTTATGCCTGTGATGATCAATACTACATTGCAAGAACGATATTATCGTTCATCCTTTATCCCCCTTAGCGCATAAAAATTTCCCATATTTGGGATGTTCATAACAGTCTTGAATCTAAACCAAAACAATTCGGTTGGATAATAATAAAGTTTTATCTTGTTCAACAATAATTTAAATTTATGTCTAGCCGGATCAAATAGCTTAGACTGCTTTTAATTCAACGTATACATACTGGACACCGATAAGTATGTATCAACATGTGATAAGATATATTGATTATCCAAGTGAGGACACTTGTATAACCATGTTTAGAAATTAACGAACAGAATATATATCTTGATCTACAATAACAGAATAAAGGAACTTGTTCAACAATTATAATTTAATAACTTACTTATACAAAATCATTGCATAAGTATATACCAAGGTTGAAATATTTGAACAATTGAAAAGAATAGTTCAAACATTATCTTACGCATGTCCATTGCATAAAGTAAATGTAAAGAGTTAGATACTTGCCTTGTCTGCTGCTTACACAACTTAGATTTATTTTTTATATCAGGCCCTATCATTAAATAGATCATTCGTTCGATTAGAATAACATACTATAACACATAGTATTGCTATTTGCAGTCAGCACATAACTTAATCACATTGTAACATATGTTTATCAACCATTGAATCACAAATAATCACGTATACAGACATATTATATAAGTCCAGATCAATTTTTGAAATATGTCGGTGAACCGACAACTTTATCGGGTATTTATTGAGTCTAAGACTCTATACAACAGTTCAATATTCATTTAGATAACTTAAACACCAGTCGTATTATTTTTTATGACCTTATAATAATTTTTAAACATTTAATATAATTTATCATAAATTTTCAAACACCGGAATCATTATTAAATGATTTAAATATAAAATAATTCCATTATCATTAATATTTAATTAATATTAAATTATTAATGAAACCATTGCAAAAATATTAAGTTATTTAAAATAACTTAAAATATTTTTAAAGTATTTATTTTACCTTTTAAATGATTTTTAAAACAATTAAAATTATTTTAAATAATTACCATTAATATTAAAATATTAATGAATTATTTATCTAAATATTAAAAGTCATTAATTATAACTAAAATATTTTTAATTCATTTATATCTCTTTTAAATGATTTTTAAATTAATAAAATCATTTTTAAACTATTTATAAATTTAATATTATTCATATTAAATCAATATCATTAATATTAAATTATTAATGAAATTATCCATTAAATATTAAAAGTTATATTTTATAACTTCAATATTTTTAAACACTTTATTTTCATTTAAAATGATTTTTATAATATTAAAATTATTTTTAAATTAATTTATTTAATATAATTATTAAATAAATTTAATATCGATTATAATAAATAATTAATGAAATTTTCTTTAAAATATTAAAAGTTATATTTTATAACTTAAAATATCTTTAAATACCTTATTATCATTTAAAATGATTTTTAATAAAATAAAATCATTTTTAATTAATTTATTTAATGCATTTATTAAATAAATTAAATATCAATAATATTTAAATAAATACTAATATTTATGGAAAATATTCTAAATTATTAAAATTTAATTTTTATAACTTAGAATAATTTTTGGAATTTTTTAATAATTTATTTATATTTTTAAATAATTTTTGAAAATTTAATTAATTAAAATTAATAAAACTGTTGCTATAGGCCTTTAGCGATAGAAAGCATAGTTTATTGTGTTCTTGAGCCTTCAAGAACATTCATAGCCAGTTTCGACTTGCCTACTTTGACTAAGCACACGGATCGGATCATGTTGTTTTTGGACATATTGTTGGTTTGATCTTGTAGTTCTAATGTAAAACTACATGATCCAACAACAAACATGGACATACATCATAATACCAACAAGATCAAAGCATTCAAAGTGACTGTCAGACTTGTTCTTCATTTTTTGGGTTATCTAGAAATGAAGAACAGTTTGATATGTCCACTTTAGGCTTCCACAACTTGCAATACGTGTAATCTTTATGTGATATAATGGATGCTGTGACGCCCCCAAAATAGGTATACATCACCTATTCTGAGTTGTCAATACATGGTACAGAAAGAACTACAACTTTATTATTACAACAGTAAAACTGTGAGTTTGAATACAAATATTTTCTTACTGAGCAATATCTATACTCAAATAAATCCTCATCACATTTATTGATACATTATTTTACAAAATGGTGAGGACTACTAAACAATTCTTTCTAAAACCTTCATTCCATACCCAGGCTACGTACTTTCATATATTCTCGCCTCCCGAGAGAAGAAAAATAGAACAAAAAGGAAAAGGGTGAGCTCAACTAGCCCGAAGAAGAATATTATGACTAAGATAATATACAACAAATTACTCAGTTAGTCTTCAACAGGAAAAAATCTAATAGAATACAATAGACAACAAATTTTAAATCAATATTCGCAAATGAAATAATAATTCATTAGAAGAGTTAAGTAGAAAATGCATACTATCTTCTATGTATGAATTTAAAAGTTCATCGTCTATCTTTTATCCTGTAACATCAATCAATATACATCACGAATCAAATATTCATCTTTGCACTACGAGCCAAAGATATTCATCGATTAGTCATGTTCATCTAAACACTGTTCATCTTTGCACTTTCTGACCAAAGATATTCTTCGAAATCATTCATCTTTGCACTACTGGGCCAAAGATATTCAATAATATCATCATTTAAGGTAGAAGATGATGAAAATATATTTTTAAAAAACGAATCCGGTTGAAACAAAATGACAAGGATTAAGGATTAAGGATTAAATACTTGGTTTTATCCATGTTCAAAATACCTCATAAATAATCATAGTAGTGTAAAATTCAAGAATGATCAAAACATGGATCTGATCAAAGCTAGTACCCGAATAGATATTTTGGACAAAAAAAGAAATTTTATTTTTCTATTGAATAAATGCAGTATATCGTGAATAGTCTTGCAGTATCGTGAATAAGTAACTCAAATACCAAAAGATAGAAATTTCCCAAAAAAAAAACATCTTCACGCTTAATGAATAGTACTCGTGAATAGTAACTTTCGTGAATAGTAACTCATGAATAGTAACTCGTGAATAGTAACTCATGAATAGTAATCCCGACATGGAAAAGTTCCAAATTTGATAAAAATTTCCAACGAATATTTGGCGATAATGATATTGAAGAAATAATATCATTTTCGAATAAAATAACATCCCTTACCTCGAAAGATTAGTACTTCTAAATTTGGAATCTAAATTATAGTGCTAAAGGAACTTACATAAATCTAACAATACTCAAAGTATACTCAAAATACTCACAAGAATACGCTCGATAATATAGAGAGAGAAAACTTGATTTAAATTGTGATTTTCAATTCTAACCTAAGCACCTATTTATAGGAAAATCTTTAGAACACCAAAGCGAAAAATTTAATATAATATTAATATATATATTAAGATTTCTACGCCCACTTTCCTAGATCTGATCTCAGCTCATTATGCACATGTTGTAGCCCACAAAACAAACAAAAAAAAACGTTTTAATTATTTAAAATATTTTAAACTTCCAAAATCAATTATTTGAACTTGAACTTCAATAATTCATAATAAATAGCCCTTCTATCGAGAAAATTTGAACCTTGCGAGTTTTTTATAGGAAATTCAATTCTCTACAACTTTGCGAAGAAAGTTTTTCCAAATTCCAAATGAAATTGACCGAAATCCACAAACGGAGGATTTTACAGCTATAATCAAATTTCGATCGATAAATGGGGTCCACTGACATGTTTAACATGTTTTAAACATTTATTCAACAAAAATACTCTTCCTCCTCATATACTCATATATCCCACATTCGTTGTAAAAATATCACCATTATTATATTATTAAAATATAATAATATATTTAAAAGAATTATTTTATCGAGAAAAGATAAAATTTCAATTTTCAACAATTGTCACATTAAAATTTTTCTCCATCTATATCCACATAAAATCAATATTTTCCTCATCATATGAATCAATAATTAATTATTCACAAATAATATTACGAATCACAATATTGACAACCGGGCGCTTCCGGGAAAGAGGGGCTTTCAATAAAATTTCTTCTTCTTGGCCGCTTGATTAGGTGACCAAACCTCTCCTTAGATGAACTTTATAGACATTGCCAATAATGTTATCTAATAATATTATTCAGATAATATGAATTATTGCTTCGATAATGAAAAATCTTTGTGTAATGACAATTATTGAAACAACAAAGAATATAAAATGTCAACGCAAAACAATTATTAACTCAATAAAATATTGAATAGTAATTCAGTAACCATTATTGAGTAGTGCCTTCTTACGTAAGAATCAACAATTGGTGCAATACTGGTAAGCTACTCGTGTTTTAACCACCGGTATTTTAACAAGATAACGATAACAACTACGCAGTTATTTTTAAACAACTTATATTTGTCGTTTTCTTCATCCAATCGCTTTCCATTATGGGGCCCACACATGGTCATTTATACGTATGCATTTAATATTCCCCGACAATGACGAATATTCCACGACCAAAACGAATATTCTCCGATAACAATGAATATTTTATAACCACTTGCTTATTTTGAAATATTTATGTATTTTACCCCTAACTATCCACATTAATCAAATCAACCCTTACTATTTCAAAATAATAAATAGAGTAAATTAAATTTCATTAATAATAAGTTGGGGTCTTACAACCTCCCTCCTTATGAAATTTCATCCTCGAAATTGACGTCGTACTGGTGTGTTTCGAAAGGTGAGGATACCTCTTTCTTTCATCCGCTTTCCAATTCCCGTGTCATTTCCTCTATAGCATGATTCCTCCACAAAACTTTAACTTGTGGTATGACCTTTCATGCAGTAGGACATGCTCCTTCCTGTCCAAAATCTTGGACAGTACCTCCTCATCGTTAAGTCTTCTACTATCTCGTCCTTACAACTAACTCTATAACGTGGTTCGGGTCTTTCACATATTTATGAAGTACGATATGTGAAACACATTATGAACACGAGACATACTTTGAGGTAACGCGAGTCTATAGGCTACATGTAAGAAGACCCTAAATTTTTAAATAAAAAGGAATTTCCTTTATTTTGAAATAGTAAGGGTTGATTTGATTAATGTGGATAGTTAAGGGTTAAATACGCAAATATTTCAAAATAAGCAAGTGGTTATAAAATATTCATTGTTGTTCTGGGAATATTCGTTTGGTCGTGGAATATTCGTGATCGTCGAGAATATTCGTATGACGACCTTGCCAGTGTAACATGTGTGGCCCCATATATAACGAAAGCGATTGGATGAAGAAAATGACAAATATAAGTTGTTTTTAAATAACTACGTAATATTGTATAATCGTTGAATACCCTATGGTTAAAACACACTAATACGCCATTGTTGAACAAGAAGATACCAGATTGCACCAATTATTGATTCTTACGTAAGAAGGCACTACTACTCAATAATGGTTACAAAGAATTACCGCTCAAGATTTTATCGAAGTTAATAATTGTCATATTGATATTTTATATTCATTGTTGTTTCAATAATTGTCATTACACAAAGATCTTTCATTATCGAAGCAATAATTCATATTATCCTCAAATAATATTATTAGATAACATTATTGGCAATGTCTAGAAAGTTCTGCTCTAAGGAGAGGTTTGGTCATCTAATCAAGCACCCAAGAAGAAGAAATTTTATCGAAAGCCCCCCTCTTCCTGAACCCGCCTCGTTGTCAATATCAGTGATTCTCGTAATATTATTTGTGAATAATTAATTATTGATTTATATGATGAGGAAAATATTGATTTTATGTGGATATAGATGGAGAAAAAATTTAAAATGACAATTGTTGAAAATTAATATTTTATCTTTTTCTCGATAAAATAATTCATTTAAATATATTATTTTAATAATATATTAACTATGATATTTTTACAAGGAATGTGGGATATATGAGTATATGAGGAGGAAGAGTATTTTTGTGGCATTAAATGTTTAACACATGTTTTGTGTGTCAGGGACACAATTATCGATTCAAAATTTGATTATACTGTAAAATCGTCTGCTTGTGGATTTCTACGATTTTGTTTGGAATTTGGAAAAACTTTCTTCTGTAAAGTTGTAGAGAATTGAATTTCCTATAAAAACTCAAGAGATTCTGAATTTTCTGATGAAAGGGCTATTTATTATGAATTATTGAAGTTCAAGTCTCAAATAATTGATTTTTGGGAGTTTAAATTATTTTTGTTTAGAAAAAACGTTTTTTGTATTTTTTGGACATCATTAACATGTGTGGCTGGTGTTTTGACCAAAAGGTGGGCTAAGGAAAATTTGTATAATTATATTAATATTATATTAAATTTTCGCTTTGTGTTCTAAGCATTTTCCTATAAATAGGTGCTTAGGTTAGAATTGAAAATCACACCGTAAACCCAAGTTTTCTCTATTTCTCTCTCGATATTTTGAGCGTATTCTTGTGAGTATTTTGAGTATACTTTGAGTATTGCTAGACGCAATTAAGTAAGTTCCTTCAAAGACTATACCCTTTATTTCTAGCTGTAAGTACCGATCTTTCGAGGTAAGATTATTATTTTTTTGTAATGATATTATTTCTTCAATATCATTATGCTTTAAATGTTGATCCAAGTTTTATCAAATTTGGAACTTTTTCATGTCGGGTTACTATTCATGGGTTACTATTCATGGGTTACTATTCACGAAGTTACTATTCATGAGTTACTATTCACGAAGTTACTATTCACGAAAGTATTCTATTCATGAAGCGTGAAGATGTTTTTGTGGAATTTCTATCTTTTGGTGCTCTGAGTTACTATTCACGATACTAAGACTATTCACGATACTACAGACTATTCACGATACTGCACTATTCACCAAAAAATAAAATTTCTTCTTTTCGTCCAAAATATCTATTCTCGATACTAGCTCGATCAGATCCATATTTTGGTCATTCTTGAATTTTACACCACTATGATTATTTTTGAGGTATTTTTGGGCGTGGATAAAACCAAGTACTAATCCTTAATCCTTAATCCGCTATTTTATTTTGTTTCAATCGATTCGCTTTTAAAAATATTTTTCATCATCCTCGCCTTTTAAATGATGATATTATTGAATATCTTCGGCCCTCAGAAAAGAAGATGAATGATTTCAAGAATATCTTCGCCCCAGAGTAAAGATGATCGTGTGTTTAAATGAATATGACTAATCGATGAATATCTTTGGCCCAGTGCAAAGATGAATATTTGATTCCGTATGTATATCGATTGATGTTACAGTGATAAAATATTGATGATGGACCGTTAAATTCATAGATTATAGTAGATTTCATTCTCTACGAACTCTTCTATGAATTATTATTTCCGTCCGCGAATATTGATCCAAAACTTGTCAGCCTATTGTATTCTATCGATTTTTCCTCGTCAAGACTAACGATAATTTGTCAGATATTATCTTAGTCATAATATTCTTTATCGGGCTAGTCGAGCTCACCCTTTTCCTTGTTGTTCCATTTTTCTTCTCGTGAGGCGAGAATGTAATGGAAAGTACTAGCCTGGGTATGGAATGAAGATTCTAGAGAGAGTTGTTTAGTAGTCCTCACCATTTTTGTAAAATAATGAATCAATAATGTGATGAGGATTTATTTGAGTATAGATATTGTCTGTAAGATAATATTTGTATTCAAACTCACGCTTTATCGCTGTAATAATAAAGTTGTAATTGTTCTGCATTCTATGTATTTGGCGACTTCGTAATGGGTGTCAGTATACCTATTTTGGGGGCCGCCACAATTGGTATCGTAGCTTAGGATATGATCTCTCGCGGAGATCTGGAATAGAACTAGGAGGGGAGAGACGAGTAAATCCTTCGCTAAAGTGTGTCCTACCTAAGCTTATTTGTTAGTTGGTCAAGATATAGGATATTATGTGATATATTGATTTCTTTAATTAACCCTTATTTTATGACAAAGATTTGAGAATGTCGACCGAGAATATTAACAAAGGAGTAAATGAGACCGTGGAGATGCCCGACTCACCAACGAGGAGAACGTGCAACAGTCGGGCAATGTTCCTCCCGTGAACAACACCACCGAAAGCGTATGATGAACGAGGGATGTTTAGAAGCTTTTTTGCGCTTCATGCAAAATCGCATTTGAGGAAGACTCGTGTTCAAAATACAGTGAGGAAATGATAGCAATTCACGAGTGGTCACAAATGTAAGCAGCTTCAAAGAGTTGGGACCACTGCACTCGGGAAAGCCGGATCCGATTAAGGCGAGACATGGGTCAAACAAATTACCAAGATATTCGATGTCTTGGGATGCACGAGAAAACAGAAAGTTCCATTCGCCACCTTTATGTTCCGTGGCGAGGCAGACATCGGTGGGAATCACAGAAGCGCATCTCTATCCACCGCACTCAAAGATGTCATGGGAGACGTTTGAAGCAGCTCAATGACAAGTACTTCCCCGAAAAGTATTCAATCATATGAAGGAAGTGGAGTTTATTAGACTAGAGCAGAATAACACGACGGTGTCCCAAAGACGAGGCGAAGTTCATGGAGTTATCCAGTTTCAGCACCTCATTTGGTGGAGAATGAGGAACGATGACGCTGGATGTTTCGAGAGGTTTGAAACCCGACATACGCCAAGATCTCATTTCTCATAAATTTTCTCTCTTTCAGATGTTGTCAATGGGGCTCAATTTGTTAGAGTGAGATAACGAGTAATGCTCAACCGAGGGATCATAACCAGATCATACATCAAGATAGCGATCCATCGAATAACGATAACCAAATGGAGAAAGAAGAATACAGACATAAAAGCGCTAGAACACTCGGTGGTAATCGTGGCCATGAAAATAGAAGAAGCGAGCCTGGAGGAGATTTTAAAAAGAGGAGATTCAACAACGACCATGTGAAGACGCCGCCGCTTATAGCAACTAGTTTTAAGGGAGGAGAACGACCACCTATCAGACAAGTTACAAATGCGGAAAGAGGGACATATTAGCCCAAACCGCCCACAACAGCTTTAAGGTATGCTATAGTTGTGGAAAGGAAGGACATATCGCCGAGATTGTACGCAGTAGCCAAACCTAGTTCAATGGGGACGGTGACTCAAAAGATCGTCCCGTAAAAGTCAAAGTCAACGATTTCGGGAAGAGCGTTTGTCGTGACCGGTTAAATGCAAGGAACCCGAACGGTTAGCACTCAAGTTAGTCAATTATAAATTCTCATAAGTATATACCTTACTAGATATCTCCGCTCTACCCATTCTTTATCTCTCTTACTTGCGCTCAACGCTTAAACTCGACCGAGAAATTAGACTTTGACCTATCTCGTGGAAACTCCGTTAGAGAAACTTTCATCACATCCACTCGCTTATAAATCTTTCTTGATTCAGTTGGCACTATCACATTACCTCGTTAACCTTATTTCTATAGAGATATTTGTTTTTGATGTGATTTTAAGGTTAACTACTCATCACGCCGAAATTGATTATTTTCGTAAGGTTGTTAGTTTTCATATTCCTAAGCAACTCGTTATTCAATTCAAGCAATCAAACCATTGTAGTCAAACATTTTCATATCAAGCCATGAAGTCATTCGCTTATTACGGATGTCAAATTTTCTTAGTCCATGTTATGGATTTGAATAAAGACACGCCGATTTGAATAATATTCTGTTGTTATTGATTTTCCCGACGATTTTCTCAAGAATTTCTTGGCTTACTCCCAAAGCTCGATATTAAATTTTGTATCGACTTTGAACCCTTGTACAAAACTCATTTCTAAAATCTCATATCGAATGGCTCCTATTGAACTTCGTGAGTTAAAAATTCAACTATAGAATTTGGTACCGAGCCTTTATCTTGTGACTTCCTTTGTGGAATTCACCTGCCGAACTCTCTGTAGGGACGCCATATTCGTGCGATAGTAAATCGATAGGTGTCATTGTGACGTACTATCCAAGATTGGGATATGAGTCACAGCTTGAGAGCAACCTAAGTCGCTTATCGAAAGACGTAGCTTTCAGGCTTAGTTGGTTATTATCGAGATTCGTTGAAGGATATTCTCGAATCGCTATTCCATTAACGCAATTTGACTCGTAAAGATACAAAATTGTATGGAGCGAGGAATGCGAGAAGATTTTCCAAGAGCTCAAGAGGCTACTCATTTCGCACATATTCTAACCATACCATCTTGGAAAAGCGAACGTGGTAGCCGACGCTGGCCGAGTAGAAGATCATATGCGAACGAAAAGTGCGATGATGTCAAGTATACGATAGAGCCAACTTTAATAGAAAAAGTTAAGGTTGCTCAAGCCACCAATCTTGAAATGATGCGTAAGAAAGTACAAGAAGGAGCTATTCCGGAAGCGAGAATTGATGAAGAAGGAATACTTCGAGTCCACTCTAGACTTTGTGTTCCTAATGACTCTGATTTGAAGTACAAGATCATGATGGAGGCACACAACACATTGTTTGCAATCCATCCAGGGAGTAAGTAACAAAATGTATTATGATCTTCAACATACATTTTGGTGGAGCAATATGAAGAGAGAGATTGCAAAGTTTATCTCGATGTGTTTAACTTGCTAACGTGTAAAGGCGAGCATCTTGTACCTAAGGGTCCGTTGCAACCACTTGAGATTCCTAATGGAAGTGGGAACACATTACTATGGATTTCAAGCACGGGTCTTCCTACGGTTTCTCAAGGCATCAATGCTATTTGGGTTATTGTTGATAGATTAACCAAGTCTCGCTTTATTTCTTATCGATACGAGAGACTTATTCCTTGAACGCCTTTCTCGTATGTACGTAAATGAGATTGTGAGATCAGCATGGCATGCCAAGATCCATAGTTTTAGATCGTGACCCAAGATTCACTTCATGATTTTGGGTTAGTTTGTAGAAAGCTATGGGCACGAATTTACTATTCGCTTTGGCATACCATCCTCAAACGGATGGGCAATCGTAAAGGACTACTCAAACTCTTGAAGATATATTAAAACTCGTGTCCTAGATTTCAAAGGAAGTTGGGATAAGTACTTGCCATCGGTGGAATTCTCATACAACAATAGTTATTAAACAAATATAGGCATGGTTCCATTCAAGCATTATATGGACAAAAATGTCGCTTCTCCAATATGTTGGGATGAGGTGGGTGAAGCAACATTGTTGGGACCCGAGTTAAGACGTATGACTAATGATTCGACAACGATACAAACCAGATAAGATCGACAAAAGAGTTATGCGAATCTTCATCGAAAGGACGTGGAATTTAGTGTAGGGATCATGTATTGTTGTTGCGAAGTTGCTCCATGGAAGGGAGTTACAAGATTTGGGAAGAGAGGAAAGCTCAATCCACGATTTATCACCCATTTCAAATTCTTGACCGAGTAGGAAATGTAGCCTATAGACTTGCGTTACCTCCGAGTATGTCTCGTGTTCATAATGTGTTTCACATATCAGATTTCAGAAATATGTGAAAGACCCGAACCACGCTATTGAAAGTTAGAACCGGACGAGATAGCCAAGACTTAACGTATGAGGAGGTACCGCCAAGATTTTGGATAGGAAGGAGCATGTCCCTACGCCAAGAAAGGTCATACCACAAGTTAAAGTTTTGTGGAGGAATCATGCTATAGAGGAAATGACCGGGAATTGAAAACGAAAATTAAAGCGAGGTATCCTCACCTTTTCAAACACACCAGTATGCGTCGTCAATTTCGAGGACGAAATTTCATAAGGAGGGAGGTTGTAAGACCTCAAATTTTTAAATAAAAAGGAATTTCCTTTATTTTGAAATAGTAAGGGTTGATTTGATTAATGTGGATAGTTAAGGGTTAAATACGCAAATATTTCAAAATAAGCAAGTGGTTATAAAATATTCATTGTTGTCGGGAATATTCGTTTGGTCGTGGAATATTCGCATCGCTGTCGGGAATATTCGTATTTACTCGCCATGCAGACCATGTGTGGGCCCCCATAACTGAAAGCGATTGGATGAAGAAAACGACAAATATAAGTTGTTTTTAAATAACTGCCAGAAGTTGTTGCCAATCATTGAATACCCTTGGTTAAAACACACTAATACGCCGTTGTTGAAGAGAAGCATACCAGTATTGCACCAATTATTGATTCTTACGTAAGAAGGCACTACTCAATAATGGTTACGAAATTATCGCTCAAGATTTTATCGAGTTAATAATTCTTTGCGTTGATATTTTATATTGTCATTTGTTTCAATAATTGTCATTACACAAGATCTTTCATTATCGAAGCAATAATTCATATTATCCGAATAATATTATTAGATAACATTATTGGCAATGTCTAGAAAGTTCTGCCTAAGGAGAGGTTTGGTCATCTAATTGCGCCGCCAAGAAGAAGAAATTCTTATTGAAAGCCCCTCTTCCCTGAACCGCCTCGGTTGTCAATATTGTGATTCTCGTAATATTATTTGTGAATAATTAATTATTGATTTATATGATGAGGAAAATATTGATTTTATGTGGATATAGATGGAGAAAATTTTTAAAATGACAATTGTTGAAAATTAATATTTTATCTTTTTCGATAAAAAATAATTCATTTAAATATATTATTTTAATAATATATTAACTATGATATTTTTTACAAGGAATGTGGGATATATGAGTATATGAGGAGGAAGAGTATTTTTGTGGCATTAAATGTTTAACACATGTTTTGTGTGTTGGTGGACACAATTATCGAATCAAATTTGATTATAAATTTGTAAAATCGTCCGCTTGTGGATTTCGGTCGATTTTTGTTTGGAATTTGGAAAACTTTCTTCTGTAAAGTTGTAGAGAATTGAATTTCCTATAAAAACTCATGAGATTCGAATTTTCTGATGAAAGGGCTATTTATTATGAATTATTGAAGTTCAAGTTCAAATAATTGATTTTTGGGAGTTTAAATTATTTTTGTTTAGAAAACGTTTTTTGTATTTTTTGGACATCATTAACATGTGTGGCTGGTGTTTTGACCAAAAGGTGGGCTAAGGAAAATTTGTATAATTATATTAATATTATATTAAATTTTCTCGCTTTGTGTTCTAAGCATTTTCCTATAAATAGGGTGCTTAGGTTAGAATTGAAAATCACACCGTAAACTAAAGTTTTCTCTCTATTTCTCTCTCGATATTTTGAGCGTATTCTTGTGAGTATTTTGAGTATACTTTGAGTATTGCTAGACAGGTGCAAGTTCCTTCAAAGACTATACCGTATTCTAGCTGGAAATCACGATCTTTCGAGGTAAGGGATATTATTTTTTTGTAATGATATTATTTCTTCAATATCATTATCTTTGAAATGTTGATCTGAAGTTTTTATCAAATTTGGAACTTTTTCATGTCGGGTTACTATTCATGGGTTACTATTCACGAGTTACTATATCATGAGTTACTATTCACGAGTTACTATTCACGAAGTACTATTCATGAAAGCGTGAAGATGTTTTTGTGGAATTTCTATCTTTTGGTGCCTGAGTTACTATTCACGATATACGGCACTATTCACGATATCTGGCACTATTCACGATACTGGCACTATTCACCAAAAAATAAAATTTCTTCTTTTGTCCAAAATATCTATTCGGATACTAGCTCTGATTGTATCCATGTTTTGATCATTCTTGAATTTTACACCACTATGATTATTTTTGAGGTATTTTTGGGCGTGGATAAAACCAAGTACTAATCCTTAATCCTTAATCCTTGTCATTTTGTTTCAATCGGATTCGCTTTTTTAAAAATATTTTCATCATCCTCGATCTTAAATGATGATATTATTGAATATCTTTGGCCTCAGTAGTGCAAAGATGAATGATTTCTCAAGAATATCTTTGGCCCAGAGTGCAAAGATGATCGTGTGTTTAAATGAACATGACCATCGATGAATATCTTTGGCCCAGAGTGCAAAGATGAATATTTGATTCCGTGATGTATATCGATTGATGTTACAGGATAAAATATTGATGATGGATCGTTAAATTCATAGATTATAGTAGATTTCATTCTCTCACGTAACTCTTCTATGAATTATTATTTCCGTCATGCGAATATTGATCCGAAACTTGTTGTCTATTGTATTCTATCGATTTTTCCTCGTTGAAGACTAACGATAATTTGTTGTATATTATCTTAGTCATAATATTCTTTACCGGGGCTAGTTGAGCTCACCCTTTTCCTTGTTGTTCCATTTTTCTTCTCGTGAGGCGAGAATGTAGCGAAGTACTAGCTCGGGGTATGGAATGAAGATTCTAGAGAGAGTTGTTTAGTAGTCCTCACCATTTTTGTAAAATAATGAATCAATAATGTGATGAGGATTTATTTGAGTATAGATATTGTCTAGAAGATAATATTTGTATTCAAACTCACAGCTTTTCTCGTTGTAATAATAAAGTTGTAGTTGTTTACGTACTATGTATTTGGCGACTCGTAATGGGTGTTGTGTATACCTATTTTGGGGCGCCACACTACATTTCCTACTCGGTCAAGAATTTGAAATAGACCAATAAATCGTGGATTGAGCTTTCCTCTCTTCCCAAATCTTGTAACTCCCTTCTATGGAGCAACTCGCAATAATACATGATCCCCTACACTAAATTCCACGTCCTTTCGATGAAGATCCGCATAACTCTTTTTTGTCGATCTTGTGCCGCTTTGTATCGCTTGTCGAATCATTTGGATCTTTTTCAGTAGTCATACGTACTCAACTTCGGGTCCCAACAAAGGTTTGCTTCACCCACCTCGTCCCCAACATATCGAGAGCGACACTTTCGTCCCATATAATGCTTCAAATGGAGCTACACCTATACTTGCACGATAACCTTGTTGTAGGAGAATTCCACCAATGGTAAATACTTATCCTAACCGCCTTTGAAGTCTAGGACACGAGTCTTAATAAATCTTCAAGAGTTTGAATAGTCCTTTCGATTGTCCGTCTGCTTTGAGGATGGTATGCCAAATCAATCGTAAATCCGCGCCCATAGCTTTTTGCAAAGCTAACCCAAAATCTTGAATTGAATCTTGGGTCACGATCCAAAACTATGGATACAGTGCATGCCATGCAACCTCACAATCTCATTCACGTATATACTAGTAAGACGCTCAAGTGAATAATTCTCCGTGACGGCAAGAAATGAAAGCAGACTTGGTTAATCTATCAACAATTACCCAAATAGCATTGATGCCCGAGAAACCATAGGAAGACCCGTAACGAAATCCATGGTAATGTGTTCCCACTTCCATTTCGAATCTCAAGTGGTTGCAACGGACCCTTAGGTACTAGATGCTCCGCCTTTACACGCCGACAAGTTAAACACATTGAGATAAACTTTGCAATCTCTCTCTTCATATTGTTCCACCAAAATGTATGTTGAAGATCACGATACATTTTAGTACTTCCGTGATGGATTGCAAATGGTGTATTGTGTGCCTCCATCATAATCTTGTACTTCAAATCGTAGTCGTTAGGAACACAAAGTCTAGAGTGGACTCAAGTATTCCTTCTTCATCAATTCTCGCTTAGGAATAGCTCCTTCTTGTACTTTCTTCTTCATAACGCGCGGGTTAAATTCCGCCTGGGCTTGAGCAACCTTAACTTTTTCTATTAAAGTTGGCTCTATGCGTATAATTGACATCATCGCACTCGCTCCTCGCATATGATCTTCTACTCAACGCGTCGCCTACCACGCTCGCTTTTCCGTGATGGTATTGAATAGTGTGGTCGTAGTCTTTCAATAGCTTGAGCCAACGTCGTTCTTGCCGCATGTTGAGTTCTTTTTTTGAGTGAAGAAATATTTAAGGCTTTTATGGTCCGAATATATCTCCACTTTCTCCCCATATAAATAGTGCCTCCATATCTTTAAGCGAAAACGATCACCGCTAACTCTAGATCATGAGTAGGATAATTCCTCTCATACTCTTTAAGTTGTCGCGAGGCATAAAGCATGACTTTCCCACGCTGCATGAGAACACATCCTAACCCTTTTCCTCAAGCATCGTCAGAGATAACAAATCCATCCGAACCAGATGGTATTGTTAGAACAGTCTTAAATAAGTCTCCTCTTAAGCTCTTGGAAACTCTTCTCGCATTCTTCGCTCCAAACGAATTTTGTATCCTTCCGAAGTTAGCCGAGTTAATGGAGTAGCGATTCAAGAAAACCTTCCACGAATCTCCGATAATAACCAAATTAAACCCAAAAACTACGTACTTGATCACCGACTTCGGTTGCTCCCAACTTTGTATTGCTTCAATCTTCGCTTGGATCAACAGATACTCCATGTTTCGACACCACGCGCCCAAGGAATGCTACTTCCTCGCCGTAACTCGCATTTCTTCAATTCGCATATAGTTTGTTTTCACGAAGCCTTCGAGTACCAAATTTCAAATGGTGCTCATGATCTTCACGACTTTTGGAATATATAAGGATGTCATAAATAAAGACAACAACGAATCGATCCAAATATTCCTTGAATACTTGGTTCATCATATCCATGAAAGCCGCAGGAGCATTAGTCAATCCGAAGACATGACTAAGAATTCATAATGCCCATACCGAGTTCAAGGCGCTTTGAATATACTCGGCTTCTAATCTTCACCGATGATATCCGTAATCGAAGATCGATTTTTGAAAAGAATTGTGCCTCTTCAGCAATCGGTCAAACAAGTCATCAATACGAGGTAGAGGATACCTATTCTTGATGGTGACATGGTTCAATTCCGATAGTCAATACAAAGTCGCATACTCCCGCTCTTTCTTCTTTATAAATAAAACAGAGCAATTCCCAAGGAGATGTACTAGAACGAATGAAACCGATGTCCAACAATTCCTCAGTAGTTGGACCTTTAACTCTGAAGTTCAATAGAGCCATTCGATATGGGGTTTTAGAAATGGGCTTTGTACAAAGTTCAAGATCAATAAAGAATTCAACTTCACGCTCGGGGTAGACCGGAAGTTCTTCGAAATATGTCGAGAAAATCAATAACAACAGAATATTATTCAAATTTGACGTGTCTTTATTCAAATCCATAACATGGGCTAAGAAAGCTTGACATCCGCTTTTCAATAAACGAATAGCTTTATGATTAGATATGATGATGATTGATTTTAATGGTTTAGTTACTTGAATTGCATAACATGTTGGTTAGGAATATGAAAACTAACAACCTTACGAAAACAATCAATTTTGGCATGATGAGTAGTTAACCAATCAATCCCTAAAATCACATCAAAAGCAAGTATCTTTAAAGAGATAAGGTCAACATGTAAGGTGATGGTGCCAACTTGAATCAAACAAGATTTATAAACATGGATGTTATGAAAGTTTCTCCTAACGGAGTTTCCACGAGATAGGTCAAAGTCTAATTTCTCCTGAGTCAAGTTTAAACGCTGAGCACATGCGGAGAGATAAATGAATGGGTAGCACCCCAGATCAAGTAAGGTATAAACTTCGTAAGAATTTATAAATAGCTTACCCGTGATCACCTCGTTTGGGTTCCTCGCATTATGACCAATCACAACAAACGCTTTCTTCCCGAAATCGTTGATCGTGACTTTTCCGGGATGATCTTTTGAGTCACCGTCCCACCGAACTAGGTTTCGCTAATAAACTCCACTTCCTTCATATAGCGAACACTTTCGTGAAAGTATTTGTCATTAAATAGTTTCAAACGTCTCCCAAGATATCTTTGAAAAGGGCTGGATGGGTACGCTTCACGCACTCCCACCAAGAGAGTCTGCTTTCGCCACGAAACATAAAGGTGGCGAATGGAACCTTCGTTCTCTCCGCATCCCAAGACATCGAATATCTTGGTAATTTTCGACCCATGTTTACACCATGATCGGATCTGCTTTCCTTTAAATTCGTGGTCCCAACTCTTTGAATCGCTTGCATTGTGACAACCCGTGAATTGCTATCATTTCCTCCTGTATTTTGAACAGAGTCTCCTCGTCTGATTTTGCATGAACTGCAAAAGCTTCTAAACATCCCTCGCTCATCATCTCGCCACAGGTGTTGTTCACAGGAGAGGAACATTGCCACTGTTGTAACGCTCTCCTCGTTGGTGAGTACAAAGCGTCTCCACGGTCTCATTTCCATTGTTAATATTCTCAGTCGACATTCTCAAATACTGTCATAAAACAAGGGTTAATTAAGGAAATTAATATATCACATAATATCCTTATATACTGACCAACTAAAAAAATAAGCTTAGGTAGGACACACTAGCGGGAAGGATTTACTGCCTCCCTCCTAGTTCTATTCCCCGATCTCCGCCAGAGATCATATCCCTAAGCTCGATACTAACTGTGGCGCCCCAAAAATAGGTATACATCACCTATTCTCGAGTTGTCAATACATGGTACGAGAAAGAACTACAACTTTATTATTACAACAAGAACTGTGAGTTTGAATACAAATATTTTCTTCTGAATAATATCTATACTCAAATAAATCCTCATCACATTTATTAATATATTATTTTACAAAAATGGTGAGGACTACTAAACAATTCTTTCTAAAACCTTCATTCCATACCCCAGACTACGTATTTTCGCTATATTCTCGCCTCCCCGAGAAGAAAAATGGAACAAAAGGAAAAGGGTGAGCTCAACTAGCCCAAGAAAGATTATGACTAAGATAATATACAACAAATTACCGTTAGTCTTCAACAGGAAAAATCTAATAGAATACAATAGACAACAAATTTTAAATCAATATTCGCAATGAAATAATAATTCATTAGAAGAGTTAAGTAGAGAATGCAAACTACTATCTTCTATGTATGAATTTAAAAGTTCATCGCTCATCTTTTATCCTCGTAACATCAATCAATATACATCCGAATCAAATATTCATCTTTTTACACTACAGCCAAAGATATTCATCGATTGTCATGTCATCTAAACACTGCTCATCTTTGCACTACTACCAAAGATATTCTTCAAATCATTCATCTTTGCACTACAGCCAAAGATATTCAATAATATCATCATTTAAGACTGAGGATGATGAAAAATATTTTTAAAGAAACGAATCCAGTGAAACAAAATGACAATGATTAAGGATTAAGGATTCGTACTTTGTTTTATCCATGTTCAAAAATACCTCATAAATAATCATAGTGGTGTAAAATTCAAGAATGATCAAAACATGGATACAATCAAAGCTAGTACCCAGAATAGATATTTTGGACAAAAAAAAGAAATTTTAATTTTCTTGAATAGTGGTCAGATATCGTGAATAGTGCCGTATATGTGAATAGTAAATCAGACACCAAAAGATAGAAATTTCCCAAAAAAACATCTTCACGCTTCATGAATAGTACTTTCGTGAATAGTAGCTCGTGAATAAGAACTCATGAATAATAACTCGTGAATAGTAACTCATGAATAAGAACTCATGAATAGTAACCCTACGACATGGAAAAGTTCCAAATTTGATAAAATTTCCAACCAATATTTCTAAGATAATGATATTGAAGAAATAATATCATTTTCGAATAAAATAACATCCCTTACCTCGAAAGATTAGTACTTCTAAATTGGAATACCGGGTATAGTCTTCAAGGAACTTACACCGCCTAACAATACTCAAAGTATACTCAAAATACTCACAAGAATACGCCGATAATATAGAGAGAAAAACTTCAGCTTACGGTGTGATTTTCAATTCTAACCTAAGCACCTATTTATAGGAAATGCTTAGAACACCAAAGCGTAAAATTTAATATAATATTAATATATATATTAAGATTTCTACGCCCACCTTCGTAGATCTGATCTCAGCTCATTATGCACATGTTGTAGCCTACAAAAAAAAAAAAAACGTTTTTATTATTTAAAATATTTTAAACTTCCAAAATCAATTATTTTGAGACTTGAACTTCAATAATTCATAATAAATAGCCCTTCTATCAGAAAATTCGAATCTCATGAGCTTTTATAGGAAATTCAATTCTCTACAACTTTGCGAAAGAAAGTTTTCCAAATTCCAAATGTAAATTGACCAAATCCACAAACGGGGATTTTACAAGTTATAATCAAATTTCAATCGATAAATGGGGTCCACTAACATGTTTAACATGTTTTAAACATTTATTGCAACAAAAATACTCTTCCTCCTCAGATACTCATATATATCCCACATTCGTTGTAAAAATATCACCATTATTATATTATTAAAATATAATAATATATTTAAAAGAATTATTTTATCAGAAAAAGATAAAATTTTAATTTTCAACAATTGTCACATTAAAATTTTTCTCCATCTATATCCACATAAAATCAATATTTTCCTCATCATATGAATCAATAATTAATTATTCACAAATAATATTACAGAATCACAATATTGACAACCGTGCAGCTCCCCAGAGAGGGGCTTTCCAATAAGAATTTTTTCTTACTGGCGCGCAATTAGGTGACCAAACCTCTCCTTAGACAGAACTTTCTAGACATTGCCAATAATGTTATCTAATAATATTATTCAGATAATATGAATTATTGCTTCGATAATGAAAAATATTGTGTAATGACAATTATTGAAACAACAGCAATATAAAATATCAACGCAGCAATTATTAACTCAATAAAATACTGAACAGTAATTACTGTAACCATTATTGAGTAGTGCCTTCTTACGTAAGAATCAACAATTGGTGCAATACCGTGTGCTACTGTGTTTTAACCACCGGGTATTTTAACAGTATTAACGGTAACAACTACGCCGTTATTTTTAAACAACTTATATTTGTCGTTTTCTTCATCCAATCGCTTTCCGTTATGGGGCCCACACATGTCATTTACTTGTCGTTTAATATTCCCCGAAGCGATTTAATATTCCACGACCAAACGAATATTCCCCGACAACAATGAATATTTTATAACCACTTGCTTATTTTGAAATATTTACGTATTTTACCCCTAACTATCCACATTAATCAAATCAACCCTTACTATTTCAAAATAATAAATAGAGAAAATTAAATTTCATTAATAATAAGTTGGGGTCTTACAGATGCAGTGTGTAGCCAGCATGTAAGAGATTAGATCTATCCCAAAATAGCACAATAACAACAACAGATCAAGCAGATCCATGTTGGTCAAACCATGTCAGGCGACATGTTCAAGCGTTTTATGGGTTACCCGGAAAACAGCTTTCATGCTCGTCTGGCCTAGTTTGACCATCAACTACAATTCACTTGTTTGATATATAGGAGATTTTAAGGTATAACCATGTAGTATAAACAACATATTACAACTTAGATCTAAAGACAAACACAAACAATCAACACACTGTCAGATCCAAGCCTCCAAACTTCTTGTCAGACCAATCTGGGCAAGTTCTGGGTTACCCAGAACTTGTTCAGTCATGGTCAGTCAACGGGTTTTGACCACCCATATCTTGCAACCTGGATCTGATATATGCATGATTTCAAGTCCAGATCGAAGATAACATTACATACTACAAGTACAAACTTTCAAAACACCAAAACATTATACAGAATGAAATCTATGGGGTCTGACATTCATTGTCAGACAACTTTTTAAAGATTTTCCAGATAATGAAAAACTTCAAATCTGAGCCTATAGATGTTATGGATCTAACATCTATCAACCCAGATCATCAATATATACTATATATAACATGTTTTAACACTAAAACACAACATTTAACACATCGATCAAGATCAGATTCTTGAGTTAGGTTTTATACCTTTATGAACAAACTTTTGATTCTAAGCTTCTGATTTGATATAGATGTTAGTGGGGCTTTGATTTGGGACTGATTTTTCTTATGATTTCGTTGGTTTAAGAGAGAGAGAGTCTAGGTTGAGTACTAGTGTCAAATGAGTTAACAAATGAATTTTTCTCTCTCTTTAATCCATATATACTACTTGAATACAATGAATTTGGCTAGCTAAATGGTTGAGATGTTTTAATTCTAGTCACATGGCTACCCTAGGGTTGGCCAACCACTCCTACTAGCCCAAGTTCTATAAGTAAACTTCAATAATGCAATAAGGGCATAATAGTCAATAGCTTTGAAATTTTAATGGCATGATATATAGTAACTTAACAAACCCTTAGGGTTTGACCCTTAGGGTTTAACCCTAAGGTATTGTGTATTAGCATTTGAGGATTTCTTAAAAAGCAAAAAAAATGGAAATTTTAGTTTCTAAAATTCACAAATTAGGATTACTAAATTAGTTTAGGTTTCCTAATTACATAAACTTAAAAATTAGGTTTAGGTATTCATTAATTATAATTAAGATCACTAATTTATCAATTAGGGCACCAATTGGATAATTAGGGTTAACAATTTAATAATTAGGATTAATACTTTAATAATTAGGGTTAACAATTTGTAATTAGGGTTTCTAATTATATTATGCATGATCATTAGGGTTTAAAGTCCGCTAATTAGCATTAAACATCCTAAATTAATAATTAGGGTTTTCCAATTTGTCCGTTAGGTTTCCTAATTATCGATTAGGGTTTTAATTTCATAATTTGGGTTTCGAGTCAATAATTAGGTTTTACTTAATTAGCTTTTATATTTAAAATATCCGACATTAATCACATTATCACGATTACCTCACAATCTTGAACTCTAATTTGTATTTTAAATTAGGGTTTCACACAGTAATACTAGGGTTGTCACATAACACCATAATTGACTAACCATTATCGGTCCACATACATACAGTACATATTTATAGTACTGAAAAATCAAAATATAATTAATATTATATTATTATTATTATTATCATTCCTTGTTCCAAAACTGGAATTATGGTTTGGATTCCATATCTGATTTACCTTGCATGAACATGAACATCATTATTAATTAAGTTAAAATACTTAACTTAATAATCTGAGCTAAAATTCATAGAAATAAATAATAATTATAATAATTACAATAATCATTCCATATATTATTTAAATAATATAATATCATATTTTCTTTGAAAATTAATAATAAAACATTTCTACAATAAAATTATTTATTATAAAAATGTAATTTATAATAATTATTAATTCTAAAATAAAATTATTTGTAATTATTCATGTAATAAATATATTTTATTTATCACACACACACACACACACACACACACACACACACACACACACACATATATATATATATATATATATATATATATATATATATATATATACACACACACACACACATTATCTTGGCACATATTTCCCCATATTTATTTTAATAAAAAAACAATTTATACATAAAATTTACGATTTATTTATATAGAAAATATCGGTTATTACATTAATACTAATATTAATATTTTGTAATATTAGTATTAATAATATTTATATTAGTAATAATATTTTGTAATATTATTAATACTAATATTAATATTTATTTTGTAATATTATTATTATTAATATTAATATTTTGTAATATTAGTATTAATACTATTTATATTAATAATAGTAATAACTAATATGAATATTAATACTAGTATTAATATTATTGTTATTAATATAAATATTATTAATATTAATATTAATAATAGTACCAACTAATATTAATCCAACTATGTAGTTCCAACAATTTACTCCCTCCGTACCTAATTTACTCATAATAGAACCTAATACAACCTAATACATCAATAAATTAGGTACAAAGTCAAGAAATTATTGGAACTACATAGTTAGATTAATATTAGTTGGTAATATTATTAATATTTATATTAATAAGAATAATAGTAATACTAGTATTAATATTCATATTAATTATTACTATTATTAATATTAATATTATTAATACTAATATTACAAAATAAATATTGTTATTCTATAAATATAGTAACATTTAATATACAATAACAAAGTTAGTTTAAACAAATTAGAATTAAGAAAGTTTAGTGTACTTACTTGAAAATCAGAATTTGGACAAAATAAAGATAAACAAATCCGAGTCCTTTGAATTCACAAAGTCTCTTTGAAGTAAATTTATTCCCTCACTAGTGCTAAAGGATTTGTTGAATAATTACTTCTCAAGATCAAACGGATTTCCAATTCTTAATTAGTAGCACATCAAAATTAAGAATTTTTCAAACGCAATTTATATGTTCTTTACTTAAACCTTAATGTGATGATGAATGATATGAATGAAAGAAAAATACAGGAAATGAATGAAGGAAAAATATACTGATCAGATGGGATATGACCGTTGGCGCATCCATTCGTCAAAACGACGTAATATCCGTGATGATAATAAATTAAATAGATTTTTGTCCAAAAAATTATATATCACGACTCGACCCGCCTGCCCACCCGACTGGTCGGTGGCAGCGGTGTGCGCGTGTGGATTCAAACCAACCCTTGGCTAGGTCCTTTCCCTTTTACAAAAGTGGGGTGCCTCTTGGGGACCTTCCCATTGTGCAAACATCCCATATAAAAATTCTTCACATTTCCTTCAAACTTTCTATGTGGGACAATGCAAGTTAAAAAATTTCTAACAGGTGACTTTGGAGTCAATCTTCTCATTCAATTCTTAATGGATTTGAACAAATAAGTATACCACGTTATACTCCTCGCGAAGGAGAACGCATTGGTGCATGGACCCAACATTTTTTGGAGTATGGGTCCCACATTAAATTGAGCCTCAAAATGCTCTAATATTTATTTTTCAAAACCATTTCCAACAATCCCCCACATGAATGTAAAATTGGCTTTACAACTAGAATTTTTTTTTTTATGAATATGCAGACACTTGTTCGAGTACATGAGAAAAGATACTTCATCGGGTTAAGTAGCCTAGTGACTTTGAACTTGCCTTAGTAAAGTCTATCGGATTTACTTGGCTAATCAGTAGACTTGATGTCTTTGAACTGTCAACTTTTTGTGTAAACCAAGACAATAGAATTCACAAAATATCTCTTCATACATATTTGGTTCTCACGTTTGTGTTCATTTTGGCCTTGAAACACCTTTTGGTTTCGTGAGTATATTAGAGAATTCAGCCTTTAAAATTCTCACAGAAGTGGTGTGACGCCCCCAAAATAGGTCCGCACGACCCATTCTGAGTCGCCAGATATCACACTATAAAAAATCAAATACAAACTTTATTTATACAACTATTGAACTGTCGTGCAGAGTACGACAACACATAAGCTGTGAGTTTTAATACAAATATATGTAACTCTCATGGTGCCTCGACCACAACACCTTACAATGGTAAAAGTACAGTCAAAAACTATTTTAGAAATTAAAATCTTTGGAAAATACTCAAGAAAACCTTCGTACATGGGAGGCCATGCATCTAAGTTATGATAGATATCATACGACTCGAGAATTATCCTTGGTTGACCCAATAGACCCCAAAGAAAAATGAGAAGATTACTGTCATGTTCTTTCCAATGGTGAGTCTTCTCTTGACATATAATTATCTCCATTGTCTCCAATTGAGAATTATATTTTAACCAAACTCCAAGATTATATAGGTAGTGCTCATTGATATAATCAGCAAGTGCATGTGCACAACCCTATCTTATGATAACACGAAGTTGTCTGTCATTAGACATCTTGTATGATAGTGGCAAAACACCCTTCCAAAGTTAGGTTCACCTCTCCCTATTCGGTTCACCAAAATCAACGGTTAAAATGACGTATAAAATACTACACACTTATCTGAAATTCTCAATAAAATTATTTTCATACTGTTTTAGGGGAAACCTCAATAGCTATAGACCACCATTATAATCCCCTGTTACCCCTGCTCGACCCAGCTACACTCTTATTACCTGAAAGGAATTGTGATGCAAAAAGGGTGAGCACAACTAGCCTAGTAAAGAATATCATGACTAAAGATAATTAAATTATCAATAGCCTTCGTCAATAATAAATCAGAGATTTAGAACATATGGTAGATGATAAAACTTGTCAACCATAGTTGCAGCGGAATGAGCAATCCATTAGAAGAGTCAAATAGACCATAAGGTCTATTATCTTCTCCATGTTAAAAGTCCACCAAAAATGTTTTATCCCTGTAACATCAATCAACAATTCTTGTCCACAAACATGTGAATAACACATAATCATAATTGTGATTCTAAATTCCTCTTCGCACCCAGGACGAAGATAATTTTCATCACTTGTCTTTACCTCAGAAGAAGACTGGATACTGGAGTAGTGAAGTAGTAGACTACTCTTCTTCTATCTATCTATAGCTTCTCTCTATATAGCTTCTCTCTCTATAATTTCTCTTGTGAGTCTTAGTGAATTGGTGAAAATGATGGAAGAATGAGCTTCTATTTATAGGAAAACATAGTTTCGATAATTGCACGTTTTGGGGCTCAAAATATTACAGTATAATACCTTCATTTTTTCCTTCATTTTTAATTTAGTCCTGCAAGTATTATCAAACTTGCACCACCTCCCCTAATAGTATATTATGTGAATCAATAGTACAATCATGTGACTCAATAGTTCTATACATATGAAAAAACTAATTACAGTATAGTACCTTCATATATACCTTCATTTTTAACTTAGTCATGCAAGTATTATCAATCTTGCACCACCACCCCTAATAGTATATACATGTGAATCAATAGTACACACATGTGAACACATAGTTATAAGCATGTGAATTAATAGCAATTAATTGCTCATTTATCCGATTAATTACCCAGTTGGTCAATATAACTTCCAGACATCAATTATTATAGAAATAAATGTCGATTTCCACTAACACTAATAATCCAACACAATAGAACTATCAATTTCATCTTTAATCAACACGAACTTATTCATCATTAATATTATAACTAACAATATTTAACAACCAGATCGTTCCCAGGAAAGATGGGGCTTTTCGATAAGGATTTCTCCTTATTGGAGCGCAATTAGGTAACCAAACCTCTCCTTGACAGAACTTCTAGACATTTTCAATTTTGCAAATAATAATATGAATAACTTTGTCGTCTCAATTATTGATTTAATAATATAACATATTATGCAGATGATACTATGACAATAATTGAATCAATAATATGAGAGATATGATGCAAAGCATTATCGAGTAATAATTGAGTATAACCGAGTGACTTCTTAAGTAAGCATCAATAATCAATACCGTGGTATTGCTACTATGCAACCACGCCAGACATCTTGTACTTTACCCACCGGTAGTTCAATAGTTTAACGGTAAAACTTTCGCCATTATTTTTATAAAAAGATATTTTTGTCGTTTTCTAACTACGACAATACTTTTGTTGTGGGGTTCACCAATGATTGTGCTGTCGGACGAATATTCCCTGTTAAAATAAATATTCCTCGACCAATCGAATATTCCCCGACACAAAAAATATTTTATATCAACTTCCTTACTTTGAAAATTTTTTAAATATCACCCTTAACTTTAACCTTTATCAATTTAACCATTTACTAAATAACATAATAATTATAAGAAAATTGAATACTTCCATTTCATAAAATTCGGGATCTTACAAGTGGCCCCCTTCTTACTCACGTAGGTGACTTCTATCAAGAGTATCCTGAAATACCCCACTTGAACGTATTTCAATATATAAAAGTCATTAAAAGCATAACTTATCCTGATTCTCGCGGCAGATGTGCACTGTCTTATCATAGGAATGGTTAGGAATAAATAACTCCTCAGTGCTTTACTGAGTATTACATAGTTCAGTTTGCCCATTGAACCTAGATCTTGGGATCTCCAGTCATCTAGGTTAGGTGATAAGTGGTATTTTTACCTACTTATTGAATACCAATTCATGCGAATTGTGTCCTTCTCAAGTACATTTTATTGTGTTTTAGTTGCATTTCATGTTATTTTGCATTGCATTTACTTAAAACTCCTTTTTGTGAATAAATGCAAGAATCGGCTTAATTTTGGTGATATTAGAGGGCACGAGGCTAAGGAATGCGTGAAGGCGAGGCATAAGCGGTGATGTGCATGGCATGGAGGTACAATGAAGCATGGAGACCAAGCATGGAAGAAGATCAAGCATGAAAGAACAAGTAGCGAAGCAGCGAGTATTTACGTAACCGTAACTCCGCAGATTTGGTTACATGCCGCTACCATGAAGAATAACTTTAGAGCGCCTTGTGAGGCCTACCGACGTGGCAAGACATTTTGCAAGTCTCGCGCCCACGCGAGGGATATACTAGAGAGGCGCTTGACCGCCGATGTCTTTGTCAGATTTTGTTTTATTTTAATTTTAATTAAATGAGTTGTAATTGGTTTTTAAAACGATTCTGATGGGTGTCAGAAAAGAGGATTGATACATTTAGCGTATTTTACATATCATAACTAGGGTTTACACCTTGGGAGAGATTCTAACGTAGAACGAAGCCAAAACGTCTACTTCTCCAATTCTTCTTGGGATTCTCTCGTCATTGTGGATTTTATTATTGTTTCTTCGGATTTCTATGAGGATTTAATCGTTGATCATTGGTTTTTATTCAAAGAATTGGGTTTGATCGTTCTATCTTTCATATTTCAATTGTTTGCTTATTGATCATGTTTAGCATTGATCCCATAATGGCTTTTGGTTCAGACATGAACTAAACTCCATTATGGGATTCTAACGGATTTTAATATGTAGCTTGGTTGCACGCTTAAATGCTAGGGTTGTTTTACATATTATATGGGAATTCTATCGTGATTGTTTTACATGTATGAATGCCTGATTACCATTCGTCTCAGTATTTGTATGGAATTGACAATGAACATGCAAATATGGATTGTAATCATGATAGCATACGAATATGGGGCTATTATATATGGCTTGCGTATTTTGTGAACCAGATAAACTTATATTGTTTCACCGTATGAGCTAGAGTAAGGGCTTGTGCTTAAAATCAATATAATTGCAATTTCACATAGACATATAGTGATTTTGGTTGTGTTGATGATTACATAGAGTCTATCATCTGTGGATGCTGTATAAGTTGGTTATAGTGCATTGAAAAATGGTTATAACTCTATTCGTGCTCTTGGCTATTTTCCTATGATATGTGAACACTTTTTGCATGATAGTGGCGATGAGATAAAATATTAAATGAAGTTAGGGTCCCATTATTTCTAGTTTATATTTATTCCATTATTATTCTTATTTTTAGTTGTTAGTACAATTAGATTAATTCAACAATTCTAGTTATTAGTTTAAGCATATAAATACAGTGAGTTAATTGATGCATAATAGTTTAAATTTAAAAACTTTCTCTGTGGGATCGATACTCTACTTACTCTGTATTACTTGTTGACGCGTGTATGCTTGCATAAGTTAGAGCTCTTTTATTAGGACTGTAAAAGAGGCAACATTAGGTTGCCACTATGATGACTCTTAATTAAACAATAGGCTTTAAACCCATTCCCTTCGATGAACTTTCCACTTGCTCACTTGTTAAACCTTTCGTAAGTGGATCCACAATATTATTTTTTGACTTTACATAGTCAATTGAGATAATCCATTTGAGAGAAATTGTCTAATGGTATTATGTCTTCGTCATATATGGCGTAACTTGCCGTTATATAGATGACTCTGTGCTCTTCCAATTTCTAATTGGCTATCACAGTGTATACATATAGCTGGCACAGGTCTTGACCAATTGGGAATATCCTCTAAGAAATTACGAAGCGACTCTGCTTCTTCTCCAGCTTTATCTAAAGTAATGAATTCTGATTCCATTTTAGACCTTGAAATACACATTTATTTTGAGGATTTCTAAGATACCGCTGCACCTCCAAGGGTAAAGACATAACCACTTATGGATTTCGAGTCTTTATTATCAGATATCCAATTAGCATCACTATATCCTTCCAGTACTGCTGGATATATTGTATAGTGCATTCCATAATTTTGAGTATGTTTTAAATATCCCAAAACTCTCAAAATATCATTCCAGTGATCTTTACTTGGATTACTCGTATATCGACTTAGCTTACTTACCGAATAAGCTATATCTGGTCTAGTACTGTTCATGACATACATTAAACTGCCTATTATACGAGAATATTCTAGTTGAGATATGCTATCACCTTCATTTTTGGCTAGATGAATATTTATATCAACTGGGGTCTTATTTAGAATTATATTATACTTATTAAAACTTTGAAGTATTTTTTCAATGTAATGAGTTTGAGATAATATAATTCCATCAGATGTTCTGAAAATCTTGATTCCTAATATTATATCAGCAACCCCCAAGTCTTTCATATCAAATTTATTTGCCAACATACATTTGGTAGAGTTGATAACTTCATTGTTGCTACCCATGATTAGCATATCATCCGCATAAAGACAAACAATGACATATTCCTTTTAAGTGATTTTGACATAAACACATATATCACACTCATTGATTTTAAATCCATTTGATAACATAACATTATCAAATTTCTCATGCCATTATTTTGGTGTTTGTTTCAATTCATACAGAGATTTAACAAGTTTACATACCTTCCTCTCTTGTCCAGGAACAATGAAACCTTCATGTTGTTCCATATATATTTCTTCATCTAATTCACCATTTAAGAATGCAGTTTTTACATCCATTTGATGTATTTCAAGTCTATTTAATGATGCTATTGCTATTAGCATACAAATAGATGTAATTTTTGTAACTGTTGAATAAGTGTCAAAATAATCCAATCCTTCATTTTGTCTATAGCCTTTAACAAAAAGCCTTGTTTTATATTTATCAATTGAACCATCAACTTTCATATTCTTTTTTGAAGATCCATTTATACCCTAAGGGTTTGGAACCAGGTGGACGGTCCACTAATTCCCATGTATGATTTTTCATAATGGATTCAATTTCACTATTAATTACTTCTTTCCAATGAGAAGCATCTGGAGAGGATATTGCTTTCTTGTACGTTTAAGGAATGTTTTCTAACAAAAATGTTAGAAAATCCAGGCCAAAAGACTTTGAAGTCTTTGCTTTTTTGCTACGTCTAGGTTCATCCACTACAGAATCTTTGTCTATATTTTTAGAATTATTACTAGTAGCATCCAAAGGTCTTTTGTGTGAATTTGACTCTTTATTTATATTATATGGAAACACATTCTCAAAGAACGATGCATCTCTTGATTCAATAAAATTATTAACATAAATATTAGGAATTTCAGATTTATGAACAAGAAAGCGATAAGCACTACTGTTATTTTCATAACCAATGAATACACAGTCAATGGTTTTTGGTCTTATCTTAACCATTTTAGGTTTAAGAACCATCACTTTTGCTAGACACCCCCACACTCTTAAGCATTATAGCAAGGTCTATGACCTTTCCATAATTTATAAGGTGTTTTGTGAGTTTTCTTATGAGGCACTTTGTTAAGAATATAATTGGCAAAAAGAAAAGCTTCCCCCACCCCCAACAAATTTTGGGGTGCTCCAAAACTAGTTAACATATCATTCAACATTTCTTTCAATGTTCAGTTCTTGCGTTCAGCAATACCATTAGATTGAGGTGAATAAGAAGCGGTAGTTTGGTGAATGATACCATGAGCAGAGCATAACTCTTCACATGGTGATTCATATTCACCACCTCTATCACTTCTTATAGCTTTAATCTTTTTGGTAAGTTGATTCTCAACTTCAATTTTATAATGTTGAAACATTTCTATAGCCTCGTCTTTGCTTCTCAGCAAATATACATAACAATATCTTGTGCAATCATCAATAAAAGTAATGACATATTTTTTCCCACCTCTTATTTGCACAAACTTTAAATCACATATATCAGTGTGAATTAAATCTAGAGGTTTAGACTTCCTTTTAACGTAACGAAAAGGTAATCTCGTCATTTTAGATTCCACACAAATTTTATATTTATGCTTTTGATTAATATCAAATTTAGGCAAGAACTCTAAATTAATTAATCTACGCATTATATAATAATTAACATGTCCTAATCTAGCATGCCATATATTTGAAGATTCTAACAAGTAAGCAGAAGAATTAATTTAATTATTATCAATAGACTTTGGTACAACAGTCATTACATTCATCTTAAAGAGCCCATCAGACATATAGCCCTTTCCCACAAACATATCATTTTTGGTAAGTACAAATTTATCAGACACAAACACCAACTTGAAGCCATTCTTGCTAATCAGTGACCCAGAAACTAGATTTTTGCGGATATTCGGCACATGAAGCACATCGTTAGGAGTCAGTTCTTTGCCAGATGTCATTTTCAGCATAATCTTTCCACGTTCTTGAACCTTTGAACTTGAGGAGTTTCCCATGAAGAGTTGCTCGTCATTTTCCACTGGTTTATAGGTAATCCATTTATTGGAGCAAATGTGGTGAGTAGCGCCAGTATCCACCCACCATTCTTTGGTGTTTCCTACCAAGTTACATTCAGATACAACCGCAAAGAGATTAATGTCTTAAATATCTTCAGAAATTTTTTCCAGTTCTGTCACATTTGCTTGAGCCTTTTGTTCTTTCTTGAATTTCTTTGGCCTGCGACATTCATTTGATTTATGTCCTTGCATGCCATAGTTGAAGCACTTGCCTTTGAATTTTTTCTTGGCTTTGAAAGTACATTCGCCTTCGCTCTTCCTTTTGTTGTTATTGTTTGGCCTTTGTTCTACCACATTAGCCTTTTCTTCAATGAAATTTTTCCCATTCTTCTTCTCATATCCTCGATTGTCCTCTTCAATCCTAAGTCGTACAATCAGTTCTTCGAGATTCATCTCTTTGCATTTATGCTTAAGATAATTCTTGAAGTCTTTCCATGATGGTGGAAGTTTCTCGATCATTGCAGCAACTTGGAATGAGTCACTTAGTGACATTCCTTCAGAATGAATGTCATGTAGTATTACTTGTAATTCTTGAATTTGGGTGATGACTGCTTTAGAGTCTACCATCTTATAGTCAAGAAATCTACCAACTATGAATTTCTTTATGCCAGCATCTTCAGTTTTATATTTCTTGTCTAAAGATTCCCAAAGTTCCTTTGCAGTTTGAATTGTACAATACACATTATACATTGTATTGTCTAATCCATTCAATACATAATTTCTGCAAAGGAAATCAGCATGTTTCCATGCGTCAACTGCAGCCACTTTTTCCTTGTCAGTTTCTCCTTCAACAAGAGTAGGACATTCCTCTTGAAGAAACCTTGCCAAGTTCAAAGTTGTGAGATATAAGAGCATCTTTTGTTGTCAACGCTTGAAATCAATTCCATTGAACTTTTCAGGCTTTTCTCCATGAGACATACTCATAGCAGGGATGGTGGTAGTAGATGTCATTTCTGTTATACAAACATAGAAAAATTTAAGAAATGTACAAAGAAAGAAAACATAAACAAACAGAAACAAATTTCTGTTGTAAAAAGTAAAAAATTTAACAGAATTATGTGTATTGATAATCAATCTAATTTTTAGAAATTCAAACAACAAATTCTGTTTCTACAAAAAATTTGTTTTATAAAATGATTTTCTGTTCAAATAAATAAACAGTAATTTACAGAATGATATTAAATAAGACTATAATTACAGAATTGCTAAATTTGCTTCAAGATTATTATTCTGTAAATATAGTAACATTTAATATACAATAACAAAGTTAGTTTAAACAAATCAGAATTAAGAAAGTTTAGTGTACTTACCTAAAAATCAGAATTTGGACTAAATAAAGATAAACAAATTCGAGTACTTTGAATTCATAAAGTTTCCTTGAAGAAAATTTATTCCCTCACTGGTGCTAAAGGATTTGTTGAATAATTACTTCCCAAGATAAAACGGATTTCCAATTCTTAATTAGTAGCACTTCAAAATTAAGACTTTTTTTAACGCAATTTCTATGTTCTGTACTTGAACCTTACTGTGATGATGAATGATATGAATGAAGAAAAAATACTAGAAATGAATGAAGGAAAAATATACTGCAAAGTACAAACTGCAGAACGGGAATAAATGAATGAATAATATATTCAGAACGGGAATTAAACTTATGTTGGAATGCGCTCTCAGATAGATTATTTATAGAATAATTTTGTGACTGATCAGATAGGATATGACCGTTGGTGCATCTATTTGTCAAAACGACGTAGTATCCGTGATGATAATAAATAAAAAAGATTTTTGTCCAAAAAATTATATATCCCGCCCTGCCCGACCGGTCGGTTGGCGGTGTTGGTCGTTTTATCGATCAATATCTGTATGGAAGTATACACGGTCAACAAGTAATAAAGAGTAAGTAAAGTATCATTCCTATAACGCCCCGAAATCCGGTTTATATTCACACCCGGATTCCGTACGTCACGGTCCCACTTCTTTTCAAACATACATCATTATATAATGAAATATAACAACATACATTCTCAATTCCCAGGTTCTAATACCTTATAACCTCTTTCATTACAAATAATGATAATTACATTATTCTTTACATCTTACACGAGTGACTTTCATCCACCACCAAGGATACATAACAGTTCATTAAACTAGTCTATAGTTTAACTAAACTATTCTACATTACACTTCTTCGCTTGATCTTCACGCTCATTCATCTAATGAAGGGCACTTCTTCTGGATACCGATTAGCTTGATCTGTATGGGATCCTTAAGTTCTTCTACTCGTACGCTGAAAATGTTTTTCATTTAAAGCAAGTGTGAGCATTCAATTGCTCAGCAAGTCATAGTAGTTGAATAAACAACTTCAAGAATTTAAACATTCCTTTAGAACTTCGATAACCGAACAAAGGTGATGAAGCAACTTGAATAATAGGAATAATCCTAATTCCTATCATTTTAAAACATTAGTCATATTCACTTTTAAATACTTTCATTCCTCTACCTTTTTCATGCACATCATGTCCGACTAGAATCATTAGCACAGACTTAACAATAACGGTTCATGTATAAACATAACATTTTTATATTGAACAGTTCAATCATAGAACAGTTCATCTCATAGAAACACTGAAGTGTTAAAATTGTGGCACAATGCCTCATACATTCTACCACCTTGTACAAATATCACACATTCGCACATAAGTAAAAATTCTCACGTTCAACATATGAGAAAGTTTAAGAAACTAGCATTCATTTAGAATATGAATGAAGTTAGGAAACTTGCCTTACGCACAGCTATAGCTTACAGTTTACGCTGAACTGTTCATTCCAATTCCTATATAGCACATAAGGAAAATAATATGTACACCAATTATTCCTATACTTGAGTTATGCATTGGTTTAAGATTAACTTTACTTCTTAGGGTTCGCGTTCTTTCAATCTAAGTTTACGCGACCAACTTTCTTTATCGGTTTACGGCTTCATGACATATGAAGATGTCTTACTCATATGATCATCATCTTTGATGATTTGCATTCTTATCTTATTCTTATAACTCTTCTAGGACTCAGCACACGTCGTGTCTCTACTATTAGTCCATATGGTACTCTGAGTGGTTTTTCACAAACAAGTTCCCGTCTCATCTACATTGTCTTTCACAGTGAGTTATATCGGTTTCCAGTTTCGTATATACCTCTGCTCTCTGAAGGAATTGTTTAGCCTAGCTCCCATATTTCAACCATCAAAGATTACGATTGTACCATAACCTAAACTCATCTTAACTTATCCGAACCATTAAAACTATAACGTTCGTTAAGTTGATTTCTCATTCCTTATGGCTTTCTAGCAACTAAATGCCATACCTCAGGATTCATTCTTTATTGTCTAAGTCATACAGTCTTTTGTATACTCAGAATGATCATTCAATATTAATTCTACGCATTCATAGCGTTAAGCATTTTACGTTACCTTTTTCTTATCTTACAACGTCTGGTTCATTCGACTTGGAACGTTATCCAAGTTAAAAGTATTAACTCGGCTTCTTAACGTTATACGTCCTTATCATTAATTCATCTTCTTCACCGTTCGCAAGTTTAATCATTGGTCTTAATTATCTTACAGTCAAACCATACACGATGTGTAGGTTCTATCCGTTTAATATTCGCGTACACTAAACCCTTACATCGGCTAAAGTGTTTAACGCTTATATTTCATTCTAACATTCTCTACCCGACTCATACTCAGACTTTCATTAATCTTTTTATCGTTTGTTAAGGCTTTCTTGATACCATTCATTATTCTTTCTTAATGTCGAAGTCATACAGTTCGTTATATGCTAAGACCGATCATTCATCGCAACTACATTGTATTTACACTTTCTATCTTTTAATCTCGTTCAATCTTTCTGTTCAACATTTAATAAAGGTTTAAGTTACTTGTTTAAGTGCTACATTCGGTGAACTATATGTTCATTATCTTTCCTTGCACTTCCCCCTAGGAGTTGAGCAATTAAAAGCACATTATTGTGCCTTGTCCTGCACTGGCACTGGGGTGCCAGTTCCTTCTCTCTTCCTCGTGCTGTAGCACGACTATGCAGTGTAGGTTTCCCGGGTTGGTGCTGTGGCGCCGCCTCCCAAGGCTTAACTGGCGCTGTGGCGCTAAGCATCAAACTTGGAAATTTTTTTCTAAGTCTTGAACTTGTTTGAGACGCTTACTTTATAACTCGGAATGAGGTCGTTCCAAAGCCATTCTCTTCCTTATCTTACATACTTCAATTTCCCTCAAATAGAAATTCATTCTGAATCTGTTAACTTGCTATTCAATTGGCTTAAATTTCCTCCTTCGTTCGTTTTACGTTATTATCATTCTTCGTTCATTCGTCCGTAATTCGGTCATCCGAACTCAGAACTTGTTCATTCTTGAGTCCACAACTCACGTTTTCTACGTTTTTTTACATTCTTATAAAACCCTACATATTCGGGTTCATTTACATACTTTCTACTTCTCATTCGTCTTTTACGCGAATTTCGCCATAACTTCGTTATAGCTAAGTTTAATTCGTTCTTCATGAACTTTTATATCGTTCCTAACCAAGCAATAAGAACTAACTTATACGCGATGGTTTTAAAATTGTCCATCAACAACAAGTTATACTACGATGGTTTTAAATTTGTCCATCAACAACGTTCTTTGTGTTCTTCGCGTGTTCTTCGCGTTCTTCGTTCGTTCTTCATTTTTAATCGATATTTTGATTATGATTTCACTTTTTCATGAAATTCGGTGTTATAAAACACCATTCCTTACTTATTTCACCGAATCTTTCATATGATTCATTCGGATCATTCAAATTCATTACAAAACTTATACTTCCTTAAGAAATTTATAAACTAAACTTCTAATTCTTATTTTTTTCGTTTTCTCATGATTTCAACCTTTTGAAAATTATTCTTAACATCTTTTACTTCTATTCTCATTAAGCTATGTTTTTAACATATGAAACTTAAAGAAAATTTAACTTAGAAGTTAGGTTTTGAATACATTTCTTCTTTATTCTTCTTCCTCTAGATAAAGCCGGCGATTTTCTAGCTTTTTTATTTAGCGATCATCTCCGATCCGAGTATCCATGCTCTTTCTCTTCCTTCTTCTTCCTCTCCAAGCTCTCAAGCTTTCTCTCTCTCTCTCTCTCAAAGTGTTGGTTGATTTCAAAGAAATCAACTAACACTTCTCTTTTATAGATTTTCAAAGCTAGGGGAAAAATAGTCATTTTGTCCAAAAATTTACTATTCCCACCTCCTTACTAAACCTCATTACTATTCACAAAGCTTCTCCTGGAAGCTTTGTGGTTCCGTCTTTCGGGATTCGTCCAACAGTTCAAAAGCTGTGATTCTCGGAATCCAAATATTTTTTGATATTTCGTCTTTCTTTTACAAATTAACATTAACGCATTCTTCGGAACTCCGAAAAAATGAAAAACACTTTTTGATGTTAAACGTTTTCCTTCACGTTTTCCCCTAACATAGTTAATTGAATGAAAAGTTCATAACAGTACTTTTCGTCATTTTTATTTCGTCTGATTTCTACACGTTTTTCAAGAAAAAAATTTTATCGGCTAACTTAACTTTTCACGACATATTATCGTTAAATCTTCTGACAGAATGTCATTTTGACATACCGAACTCTCGAAAAGTCTTAGGTTATTCAAACCCTAACCCTTAGGGTTTCGTCAGGTGAATAGTGCATATTTCATCTTTTTCCTTGGAAATATTTTTGTTCCTGGAAAATTTTTATTTTCGTCTTGAAATTTCTTACTCATTCAGTCTAGCTCGTAGCCAAAATCCTCCCATATTATAATCATCTTAGGTTCTAGAACTATTAATAAACACAAATCATTGAATATTATTAATAAAAATTCCTTTTATTTAATAACTAATTCTTTAAATCTTAAATTCTGGACAATCCGATTTTTTGGGTTGTCACACTTTTCCTCCCTTATAAAAATACTGTCCTCAGAATTTCTAAAACCACATAAATACCCGGGTCATCACATTCACCCTTCTTCACAGAATTTTGCCCTCGAAATTTTAACATACCCTTCTTCTCAACTTCTCTTCAAAGAAGTTCTTATCTTTCAAACATTCCCTAACCTTCATACTTATCAAGAATCATGAAATGGAATGAATAACGAGGAACATAAGAATTCCTTTAAAACATTTCCTACTTTTGCTGAGGGGTCAAATCGACCATGAACTCTTACTAGGTTTAACAGCTTTTCGTCGTAACCCTTCTTTCACGGTCAGTTTACAATCACCCAGAAATCGTTGTTTCAAGCCAAGAACATGACATGAACATGAAATCCAAGAAAATAAAATGAACATGAAAGCCCAAATGATGTCCAGATTGCTTTTCCTTTCGTTTTCATACCAATAGTCGCTCACACAGCTCCCAAGCATATAATCTACAAAATGAACACAAAATGCATGAAAAGTAACTAAGAAACATTAGTTTAAGCAACTAATTCAAGTAACAGATACCAGATAAGTAGGTATAAACCTACTTATCAAATACCCCCAAACTTAAACCGTTGCTTATCCCCAAGCAACACAACATAATGCAATCTACATGTTATGCAAGCTATGCTACGATGACAATGAATTCCACATTCTTAGCCAAATATGTATTCCAATAAGATGTGCCTCAGAGAAATAACAAGATATATGAACAAAGCATCAAACTAAACTAAAGTCATAAGGACATACACTCTGAAAATCATAACCTACTGCTAAGATATAGTGTGTGTGTGTGTGTGTGTTATGTTCACAAATAAGCTTGACAAAGGTGAAGATTCCACATGCTATACTTCTAAGAAAGAAAACTGAGGTTTTAAGTCAAGAACTATGCACATAATTGAAGCAACAACCAATCCAACACGTCAATACAAGCTAAGATTAAACAAAGGGTTTATCCTGCTTTATTCACTCACGAGGGAAATTTTTACACTTTTCGCGGTGTTTATTCTTCTTTTTTTATTACATGGTTGTGCAATGTCTCATTCCATTAGGTTATACAGTGCTACCCTTAAGTGAGCTTTCAACAAACGACTTCCAAACCATTCAGGCTTTAGGGCGCTAGGTGTAGAGACAATCCTCTCGGGCGTACTTACTCAAGTAACAAAGGCCCCGAAACAAGACTATCCACGGTATTTTTCATTTTTTATTTTTTATTTTTTAAAAAATAGCAAGTATACCCATGCGTTCCCAAAACTTGAGTTTCAGTGTCTTCATAGTCATTACTCACTTCCTACACAATTCTATTATTAAAAACAATGTTTTCCTCTTAGCAAACAAGCATGATAATCTTAGCCAACAAGCAAAAAGGAACACTATCGTGCTACTCAGTAACATCTAAACAGCAGGCATAAATTATATCATGTATAAAATTATAACTAAGCTCAAGATATCAACCAAGTTCAAAAATCTATCAAATTTCTATGTCATCATTGGCCAAATTAGAATTCAACTAACTAAAAACACAGGATTATGCAATGTTATGCAACTAAATGATATTAAGCAAACAAAAGAAAAAAATTTACTTGCAAAATTAAACTAATAACTACTAACATGTAATTAACTATATGTAACATGAAATTACTCTATATGATGCAATTACACTACATGCTCTAAACTACTGACTAAACCCAATACCCCCAAACATAAAACAAACAATGCCCTCATTGTAATTAAAAGTGAAAGAATACTCCCCTAAGTGGCAATGTCATCTCCGTTCACCTCCTCAAGATCCGATGGTATATCAGGCGATGGATAAGTTTAAGATAATCTAAAGTTGGAAATTGAGTGTGGACTTCTAACTGTCCGAATGCTCGAGTCAGAAATTCTAAAAATTGAGCAATGTTTATTTTCTATGACTGAGATATGGCGCGGCCGCGCTGTGTTTGACTTGTAGTTGGGCTCGGTTGCGCTAACCTGTACCCTGGATTAAACATGTGCCTGTAGTTTGACTTGTGTTTATATTTTTGACTTTTGTATAATCTTGAATGCTTATAGCAATTGGATTAAACCTGAGAGAAGAAATAATCAAACTATTATTAAGACTTACAACTATCAAACATCTATGAAATATGGAAAGTATGAAGAATTAAACATAGCAGAAGAAATAAATGGAAATATAAATAAGAATTAAACAAGGAGGGAGAAAGATTGGATGGGGTGCCTCCCATCTAGCGCTCGATTTATAGTCTGTTAGCTGGACTCTTTTCTTGACACCGTTATCCGATTCCTCTACGATAAGCTAGGAACCCTCCATCCATTAGAACTACAATATACGTTAGTAGGTTCCCCATCATGAGAGTCTTCAAATTGAAGCCACCTAGCATATTTCTTGTACATGATGTCCCCATTTCCATTGCATAACTAGGTGCTTCTTCCGTTGTATTTGTGAATAGATTTTTGCATTGAGGAATGAAAAATACAACGGGCCTTTCTTCTTCTATTTTCCCCTCCTCAGCCCACCATGGTTTGTAAAATGCCTCACTATCATAGAGATCTTTGCCGTGGATGTGACCACCAAGGGAATATGGGTGTGAAAAGTTCATTAGATTTTTCAACTCTAACTGAGAAGGCACTTGGGTTATTATAAAAGTCAGCTCATATTCTTCATTTTCCATATCCCCAGTTGTCTCCTCTGTGTCCACCTCTTTCAGTTCATCCAGTCGCATGTACATTTCTGGCTCTTCATCAGTTTCATCATCCATGTCATAGCACCAATTGTTTTGAGGGCAATTGTTCAAGGCTTCAAGCATTTGATCCATCTGATTCTGAAGATTTCAAATTGACATCTCTTTCTCAATCATCTTTTCCTCAGTTGACGCTATAAACTTGAACTACAAATCCTCCAATCTTGAATTATCTTTTTCATTTTTGAAATCCATGTATTGAAGACCATTCATTGAGGGATTAATGAGTTGTTCCATCTTTCTATTAAGATTTTGGGTTGATAACTCCTGACTCATCATCATCTCTTCCTGGTCTGCTATGATCTTCGACATGAGTTCCTTCAACTTTGATTTTTCTTCTTGTTGCATTGGAGGTGGATATGAGAAATCCGACGTGTATGTTGGATTTGGAGCGTAGTATTGGTCTTCATAATTATAGCTCCATGATGAATTTGGGTGATACGCCCAACCTTGATGATAATTGGGATAAACATAGTTATTGAGGTAATCATCCCTATACTGTACTTGTCCAACACTGATGTTTCACTAATAACTCAGATGCTCGCCAGCACAATATTCACATGTAACTACTATCTCTCGAGTACGTTGGGCTGCAACAACATCCAACCTCTTCGAAAGTGTTTCAATTTGTGTTGACAATGCAAAACATGCATTGAGTCCATCAACTCATGTGTCCCTTGGTTGAGTCATGTTCGCATATGGCCATTGATAAGCAAAGTCATCCGTGGAACCTGAAAAGAGAGAAATATAGGAAGAGAATTAAAATAAAATAAAATAAAAGGCTTAAATTAAGACTAATTTGATTGAAATTAATGTTGGCAAAAATTATTAAAATAATTCCTCGGCAACGGCGCCAAAAACTTGTTGATCGTTTTACCGATCAATATCTGCGTGTAAGTATACACGGTCAACAAGTAATAAAGAGTAAGTAAAGTATCGTTCCCATGAAGAATTAACTAATAAAGTTCACCAAGCACTAGCCCATAACCATTTTAGTCTTATTTAAACGACAAATTTGATACCTATATATTTAAACTATGAAATTAAATAAGCCTAACTATCCCTAGGATGAGACTAGATAATGAAGACTTGAGATTACAATTTCACCTATTGAATCATTTAAATCAACACACTTTCTATTAAGCCAAATTAATTTCACTGGATTGTTAGTCGAGAACACAAAAGTAAAATATAGCCATCTCTCAATGTACCATACCCATATCATATATAATCTATAATTGATAGAATACACATGAACACCCACATTACCTAAGCCACTATATTTCTATGTGATTTAAAAATAATTAGGGTTTAAGCCCAAGTCCTCAATTGACTACAAATGTTGCTTCAGTATATGTCTATCCTAAGCACGAATCTTACATTCCATCACCATGTAGAACATACAAACACAAGCTATCAAGATCATAACTAAACCTATACTTCGTCTTTCAAGTTCATATGGATTATCAAAGTAATTGATGGTCAATCAACTAAGCAAATAAGCATGAATCTTAATAGACAATCTCATAACAATTAATAAGGCTAACAATGAAGTATATAGGCAATAGATTCCATTACAATCCCAAAATAGAGTTTAACTCATCATAGAATCAAAATCCATAATTCCACAATTGATTATACATTGAGAAATAAAGATAGACGTAAAGAGAAGTTAGGGAATTGGGAATGCAAATCTGATCTCTCTTGCTCCAATTCTAAATTTCTTATGCTCTTCAATTGCTTAAATCTTCAACTCTAATCTAATCTAGGCTTCTAATCTAATCTAACCAAGAAAGAGAAGAAAAGAGCATATGTAATCTAGATTGATCCCCCAAGGGTGAAATACCCTTTTACATACTTATATCTCTTCTATATATAAGCCCTAATTGAACACTCCTCCAAGTTACGCTCCAATTGCACTATTTAGTAAAAAAGTTAGTTCTGGTCAACTTCTGAAGTGGCGCGACCGCACTAGGAATGGTCTAGAGTTGGGAAAGCCCGCCCTCAAGTAGCATATGGCATTTTTTTGGTCTAGGGACTGGCACTGCCGCGCCCAAAATGCACTAGAAATCTGCGCGTCCGCGCCAAGGATTTTCTGCTGCAGTGTCCTCTGGTAAAATGGCCATAACTTTTGATCCTGGAGGAGTTACGGGGTCTGCCGCCTATCAAATTGAAAATCTCGACGAGCTCTACAACGTTCATTCTTTGAGAATTGAGAAATAATAGACGGATGAAGGTCAAAATTGGGTTGGAAGTGACTACTATTGTGAGACCCCAGATTTTATCAATAAAGATTTAAATTTTGTCGAAATAATTTTTCAATATTATGGTGTGAATTTGAGATAATATTATAGTTGTGGGTAGTATTTATAAATTTTGCAAAGTATGCAAGTGGTTATGTTATATTCGATTGGTCCGGGAATATTCGGTTTAGCGAGGAATATTCGTATAACTACTCAATCATTGGTGGACCTCATAATGTAATTATTGTTTGGATTGAGAAAACGACAAAAATATTTTATTGAAATAACGGCGGAAGTTTTACCGTGGATACCGTTGAACTACTCGGTAGTAAGAGTACAAGATGTGCGTGTGGTTGCATAGTAGCACACCAGGTATTGATTATTGATGCTTATGTGAGAAGTCACTTTCGGTTTGATTCCATTATTGTCGATTAATAATATGAATTATTATAAGCGATAATGACGCTTTTGTTTTATTCGTATTATTAACGTAATAAAACGAAACATCTTTATATAAAATAGAATACTTTATTAAAGTTATTCTATAAATAGAATATATTATATTTTATTATGCGTAGTGTTGCATAGTGTTTTGCATAAGATTTGCATAGTGTTGCATAGTGTTTGCATAGTAAAATGTTTTTATATAAATAGAATATATGATATTTTATTTAAAAGATTTTGCTTTAAATATGGACCGTCGATTAAAGTAAATCAATCTGACCGCTCATGGATTAATTACAATGCATTCTATTTTCCTATAAATAGAAGCTCATTCCTTCATTATTTTCTTACGAATTCACCGAAACTCTAGAGAGAGAAATTATAGAGAGAAGCTATAGAGAGAAAATCTATAGAGAGAAAGAAGAAAAGTATTCTGCTACTTCACTTTTTCAATATTCAGTTCTTCTAAGGTAAGGGATATTATTTGTTGTACCCGTAAGGGGTATTATTCTTTCTTATTCATGAAGAGAACTTACATTATTTCATTCATTATTATTTTGTTGAATAACTTTTGTAAAAGTGGCATACCCTATACATAACCTCACATATCGCTGGCATACCCTATACTTGGTGAAATCCTTATATTATTCCATTCTTATTTATTACATTTGGAATAACCTCGTATCATGAATCCCCTTCTTCTGTTATTCCATTCTTGGTGAATCTTCTTTACATTATTCCATTCTTTATTATTCTTGGAATATCACATGCGTGTGTTTTTACACGACACCTCGTTCCATTGTTTATTATTGACATTTATTATTACATTGGATCATCATCACTTTTGAATTTTTCATTTTCATCATCTCACTGACTTGGTTCACGATTATTATTATTCTATTGGAATAACTTTGTCTGTCATTGAATTGTGGTTTATTCTTATCTGCATGCATGGTGATTTCTTTTGTTATTCCATTCTTTATTATGCTTTATTTTTGGTTAAATCTTTGACTTATCTCATGAAATTAGTGACGATACCCTCAGTGAAGCCCCCAAAATTAGGTATACGCCACCCATCTTGGGTCGCCACTACATGGTACATAAATTCAAATACAAACTTAATTATACCTCCGCTGGTAGAATATACGGACAATACATAAACTAAGAGTTCTAATAGAATATTGTCATTTAGACAATATCCTTACTCAAGGAGTCCTCATTACATTTATTGTCACACTATTTAATGTATTAGTGAGGACTACTAATGCTCTTTCTGACCATCACTCTTTTCCCGACTGTCTCAAATATATTCTCATTTCAAGAGAATAAGAAAAGAAAGGGTGAGCTCAACTAACCCAAGAAGAAATATTATGACTAAGATAATGCGTATAAATTATCATTAGCCTTCAACAAAGCTTAAACCGATAAAATACAATAGACAACCAGCTTAATCAATGAATGTGCAATCCATTAAAAGAGTCAAGTAGAAAATAAAGTCTACTATCTTTTAGGTTTTAAAAGGTTTTCATCAATTTTTATCACTAAGACTCAGCTTTAATGAATAAACCACAATATCTAATCATCCCTCGCATTACTGGCCAAGGATTTTCATCAAATTATCAATGGTCATGACTATACCGAATCACCCCCGGTCATAATCATACCAAAAACTATCCATCATCGTGATTATGTGCCACCGAGGACTTTTGTCACATCATTTATATCAAGCCACGATTATACCGAATGATCCCCGGTCATAATCATACTAAGTTCATCTACGACGAAGCCAAAGATAACATAATATAACATGACGGATGATGACAATGACATAATAATTCAATAAAACAAGTTCAAGAATTATTTTATCCAGAATTATTAACGCCCAAATTGTCAACATGATACCGCTTTAGAGTAAAATTCAAGAATAATCGTAAGAATATTTTCATGAAAAGATATCGATGAAACGCAAATATCAAAGATATTCTACTAATTTCATGGAGTATAAAGTTAAAGTTTTAACTAACCGGTATAATAAAGAATGGAATAACAAAAGAAATCACCACGCATGCGGTATTGCAGATGTATAAAAGTTATTCCAATAGAATAATAATAACGGAACCAAAGTCGTGAAATTCACACCCATTGTGATGATCCAACATGTAATAATAAATGTCAATAATAAATAATGGAACCAGATCCGTAAAACACACGCATGTGATATTCCAAATGTAATAATAAATGCTGAATAATAAATAATGGAACCAGTGTCCGTGTAAAACACACGTATGTGATATTCCAATGTAATAATAAAGAATGGAATAATGAAGAAGATCGCCAAGTATGGGGTATTCCGGCGACATACGTTATTCCAATGTAACAATGAAGAAATGGAATAATGTAAGTTCTCTTTTTGAATACAAAAGAATAATATCCTTTACCTTAGAAGAATTGAATATTGGAAAAGTGAAGTAGTAGAATACTTTTCTTCTTTCTCTATATAGATTTTCTCTCTATAGCTTCTCTCTAATTTCTCTCTAGAGTTTCAAAGAATTTGTAAGAAAATAATGAAGGAATGAGCTTCTATTTATAGGAAAATAGAATGCATAGTAATTAATCCATGAACTATCCAGATTGATTTACTTTAATCTGACGGTCCATATTTAAAGCAAAATCTTTTAAATAAAATATTATATATTCTATTTATATAAAAACATTTTACTATGCAAATACTATGCAACACTATGCAAAAACACTATGCAACACTATGTCATAATAAAATATAATATATTCTATTTATGTAATAACTTTAATAAAGTATTCGCTTTATATAAAAGATGTTTCGCTTTTATTACGTTAATAATAATGAATAAAACAAAACGTCATTATCGCTATAATAATTCATGCTATTAATCGACAATAATGGAATCAAACCGGTTGGACTTCTCACATAAGCATCAATAATCAATACCGTATGCTACTATGCAACCACATATCGTGATTCTCGTATTTTTTACTACCGAGTAGTTCAACAAGATTCACTTCAGAAAACTTCCGCCGTTATTTCAATAAAATATTTTTTGTCGCTTTCTCAATCGCATAATAATTCGCATAGGGTCCACCAATGATTGAGTAGTTGTATTTAATATTCCCCTCGCTAAACCGAATATTCCCGACCAATCGAATATAACATAACCACTAGATACTTTGCAAAATTTATAAATACTACCCACAACTATAATATTATCTCAAATTCACACCATAATATTGAAAATTATTTCGACAAAATTTAAATCTTTATCGATAAAATCTGGGTCTTACAATCTCCCTCCTTATAGAATTTCGCCAAATTAGGGTACGACTGTATGATAAGAGGTGAGGATACCTTGAATACCTTTATCGTTAAAACATTAAATTCATCTTTGCAATCCGTGAAGATATTCATTAACAATTCATCTTTTGACTACGTGCCAAAGATATTTATTAACAATTCATCTTTGCACTACAAAGCAAAGATATACAACTCAGAAACCAATAATGCTGAGACGCAGCTTAATAGTATCACGACCACGAATTATCCATGCACTACTGGCCAAGGATATTCGTGTTTTCAATTACGGTCATGATTATACCGAATAATCCGTGGTCATAATCATACCAAGTCTATCAATGCACTATGGCCAAAGATGACTTTTACCACATCCATGAATTAATATTTCATTCTTTGAGACTCATTTCGATAATTAATCCATATCATCGAATCATCCCTGCACTACAGGCCAAGGATATTCATTAGTATCACGACCACGAATTATCCATGCACTACGGCCAAAGATAATCGTGTATTCATTAGTATCACGACCACAAATTATCCATGCACTACAGCCAAAGATAATCGTGTATTCATTAGTATCACGACCACAAATTATCCATGCACTACGACCAAAGATAATCGTGTATTCATTAGTATCACGACCACGAATTATCCATGCACTACTACCAAAAGATAATCGTGTATTCATTAATATCATGACCACAATTATCCATGCACTACGTGCGAAAGATAATCATGTATTCATTAGTATCATGACCACAAATTATCCATGCACTACGTGCAAAGATAATCGTGTATTCATTAGTATCACGACCACAAATTATCCATGCACTACTACCAAAGATAATCGTGTATTCATTAGTATCACGACCACAAATTATCCATGCACTACTACGAAAGATAATCGTGTATTCATTAGTATCACGACCACAAATTATCCATGCACTACTACCAAAGATAATCGTGTATTCATTAGTATCACGACCACAAATTATCCATGCACTACTGACCAAAGATAATCGTGTTTTCAATTACGGTTATGATTATACTTAAACAATCCTGGTCATAATCATACCAAGTCCATCTATGCACTACAGCCACCACGAGATGACTTTCAACATAATATAAGCATGAGGATAATGATATAAAGAATCAATCAAATGAGATAAAGGATAAATATTAAACATTTATAATTTATCCGAGGATTCAAGAATATCCCCATGTTATCAATCACTTAATAATCTCATAATCTAATATCATTAATATTATAACAATATTTTAATCACTTCTTAAATTTATAAACAATTTATCTCAATTGTTTACGCTTTACCATATAATGCATTTAATCATTCAAAATGCCATACTCATAAGATATCATCACCAATTATCAAATCCCATATCAAAAAAAAATATGCATATATTCTATATAGGATTCTCTAGCCATAAAATCCTATTTTCAACTTTGTTACTTCACATAACATATTTAACTCATATGTTCGTAACTAAACTATTTTCATAAAAAATACTAAATCAGTCCCAAAAATATTTCTTTTCTGGGATTTAGCATAATATAGTCCCATAATGAAAATATATTTTCTCTCAAATTTTTAAATTCATTTACTATTTTTCAAAATCAATTTCTAATTAATTCCTTAAGAAATTAGCTACCTCAAGTTTAACTCCAAAAATTCCCAAACCTTGGCAGGATCTTACACATGTTAATGTGAGCTTCCAGTTTAAATTTCATGGTCATCAAAGTTATAGAACTTCGGTTATAGCGTTTTTCGTCGGAAAAACCTAAATATTGAAATAGTCATAACTTGCTCATTTTAAGTCAGAATGAGCTCATTTTTGGACAGGAGGTACTTTATACCATATACCTTCATATCCCAAAAGGCCAGAATTTTTCTCATAATTTAAGTGGCCGAAACAGCCCCTCTAAAATCATGGCAGCAGCTTTTTCGGTTTTTGCAGCTTTGCACTCCTTTGCTAAAATCAGTCCACACGAAAATCTACAACACCTTTTTCATTGATTCTACTTGGAATAGTTAGGTAACTCATAGATCTAACTCTAGGACTTAACCACACTCAAAAATACAAAATATAATAGGAGATTTGGCTAATTGAATTTCATGTTACGTTTTTCACCAAAATCTGATTTTCAACTCTTTGTGATTTCTAAGAAACTTTCATGTTTTCTCATAATAACCAACATAACTCATTATAACACTTACTAATACCACGTATACCCATGATTTTCATTAGTCCAATGCTTTTATTATAACTTTCATCATAATCCACGTAAACAGATCCTTTTAGTTGAAGAAATATTTGAGGGTTTAAGAAATGGGTTTTTGTTCTGGGGTCAATTCAAAATTCGATCTCACGCTCTAGGGTAGGCTAGAAAGTCATCAAGAATACGTCAAGAAATTTATTAATGATAGAAATATCATTCAAAACTGTGATTCTCATCCAAAACTTGGATAATACGTCACATTGATACCAACTGTGACTTCTATCCTTTAACCTAGATAGCACCTCATAATGATGCCTATCAACTCGCCATCTTCTTTCATGATGTCGCCTAGAGAAAGTCTGGCCTCGATGCATTCCACACAAGGAAATCAACAACGAAAGGATCGGGGCTCTTTACTTATGGCTTGATATAACAGTGATTAACTTTAGGGTTTGGTTACTTTGAATTCGTATAACAGGTTGGTTAGGAATATGAAAGCTAACAACCTTACAAAAAGAATAATGAGTAGTTAATCAATCGTTTTCAAAAATTACCTCAAAGGCAAGTATTTTCAAAGAGATAATATCGACAGGTAACGTGAAAGTGTTTATTTGAATCAAACAAGATTTAAAAAAAAAGTGGAGGTAACGAAGGCTCCTACTAACGAGGTTTCAACCAACAAGTCAAAGTCTAACTTCTCTGGAGTCAAATTTAAACGTTGAACGCAAGCAAGTGAGATAAAAGAATGGGTAGAACCGATATCTAATAAGGTATAGACTTCGCAAGAATTTATAATTAACTAACCCGTGCTAACTTCGTTCGAGTCACTTGCTTTTTAAGAAGTCATAAAAAACGCTCTTCATGAAACCACCGACTTTGTTTTGTCCGTATCCGCCTTTGGTGCCACCGTCCCAACTGGACTTGACTTTGGTGCACGACAAAATCGAGCTAAATGACCTTCTCTTCTTGAAATTTCCACTTCTATTATCTTGGCCATGATTACCACCGAAGTGGTTACCATTCTTGGCATGATAATTTCTCCCACGATGGTCATCATTGTTCGATGGTCGTTATTCACGCCAGATGATTATTATCGTGTTGTTAGTCGTTACCTTTTGGTTGAGTGACTAATTATCGCTCCCAATAACCGAGCCCTATTCACAACATCTAAATACAAACACCGTCACAAAACAAGGGTTAATTAACATATCACATTTTATCCCTATAATCGATGACCAATTAAATACCAAATAAATTTAGGTAGGTCATACTAGCGAAGAATTCCCGCCTCTCCTCCTAGTTCAGTATCTCACATCTCACCAGGGTTCATATCCTAAGTCAGTGATACCAACCGCTGACGCCCCCAAAATTAGGTATCGTCACCACCCATCTTGGGTCGCCACTTACATGGTACATAAATTCAAATACAACTTACTAATATAACTGTCGTGTACAATACGACATAAACTGTGAGTTTGAATACAAATATTGTCTACTAGATATTATACAAACTCAAAAGGAGTCCTCATTACAACTATTATCACACTATTTCACAGAATAGTGAGGACTACTAATGCTATCCTCTGGACCATTACTCCGTTCCCCGACTCATCCCAGCTATGTTTTCATTTCCTGAAGAGAACAGTGAAAGAAAGGGTGAGCTCAACTAGCCCAGTAAGAAATATTATGACTAAGATAATGCAGAATAAATTATCAATAGTCTTCAACAATGTTAAACTGATAAAATACAATAGACAACCAGTTTAATCATGCGGATGAATATCTGATCCATTAAAAAGAGTCAAGTAGAAAATAAAGTCTACTATCTTTTAGGTTTTAAAAGGTTTTCATCAATTTTTATCACTAAGACTCCGTTTAATGAATAAACCACAATAACATGTGTAAAGTCCTGCCAAGATTTGGGAATTTTTGGAGTTAAACTTGAGGTAGCTAATTTCTTAAGGAATTAATTAGAAATTAATTTTTGAAAAATAGTAAATGAATTTTAAAAATTCCAAAAAAATATATTTTCATTATGGGACTATATTATGCTAAATCCCAGAAAAGAAATATTTTTGGGACTAATTTGGTATTTTTCATGAAAATAGTTTAGTTACGAACATATGAGTTAAATATGTTATGTGAAGTAACAAAGTTAAAAATAGGATTTTATGGCTAGAGAATCCTATATAGAGTATATCCATATTTTTTTGATGAGGGATCTGATAATTGGTGATGATATCTCATGAGTATGGCATTTTGAATGATTAAATGCATTATATGGTAAAAGCGTAAACAATTGAGATAAATTATTTATAAATTTAAGAAGTGATTAAAATATTGTTATAATATTAATGATATTAGATTATGAGATTATTAAGTGATTGATAACATCGGGATATTCTTGAATCTGGATAAATTATATTATAAATGTTTAATATTTATCCTTTATCTCATTTGATTGATTCTTTATATCATTATCCTCATGTTTATATTATGTTGAAAGTCATCATGGCACAGTAGTGCATAGATGGACTTGATAAGATTATGACCGAGGTGGATTGTTAGGTATAATCATAACCGTAATTGAAAACACGATTATCTTTGGTAGTAGTGCATGGATAATTTGTGGTCATGATACTAATGAATACACGATTATCTTTGGTAGTAGTGCATGGATAATTTGTGGTCGTGATACTAATGAATACACGATTATCTTTGGTAGTAGTGCATGGATAATTTGTGGTCGTGATACTTAATGAATACACGATTATCTTTGGTAGTAGTGCATGGATAATTTGTGGTCGTGATACTTAATGAATACACGATTATCTTTGGTGCGTAGTGCATGGATAATTTGTGGTCGTGATACTAATGAATACACGATTATCTTTGGTAGTAGTGCATGGATAATTTGTGGTCGTGATACTTAATGAATACACGATTATCTTTGGTAGTAGTGCATGGATAATTTGTGGTCGTAATACTAATGAATACACGATTATCTCGTGGTAGTAGTGCATGGATAATTCGTGGTCGTGATACTTAATGAATATCCTTGGCCCGTAGTGCGGGATGATTCGATGATATGGTTTAATTATTGAAATGAGTCTCAATGAATGAAATATTAATTCATGGATGTGGTAAAAGTCATCTTTGGTAGTAGTGCATTGATAGACTTGGTATGATTATGACCAAGGATTATTCGGTATAATCATGGTCAGTATTGAAAACACGAATATCCTTGGCCGATGAGTGCATGGATAATTCGTGGTCGTGATACTATTAAGCTACGTCTCAAAGATTATTGGTTTTACAATTGTATATCTTTGCTTTTGTAGTGCAAGATGAATTGTTAATGAATATCTTTGGTAGGATTGCAAATATAAATTTAATGTTTTCAACGATAAAGGTATTCAAGGTATCCTCACCTCTTTATCATACCAGTATCGTACCCTAATTTCGAGGGAAATTTCATAAGGAGGGAGATTGTGAGACCCAGTTTTATCAATAAAGATTTAAATTTTGTCAAAATAATTTTTAATATTATGGTGTGAATTTGAGATAATATTATAGTTGTGGGTAGTATTTATAAATTTTGCAAAGTATGCAAGTGGTTATATTATATTCGATTGGTTCGGAAAATATTCGGTTTAGCGGGAATATTAAATGCAATAACTACCAATCATTGGTGGACCCTACAATGTAATTATTGTCGATTGAGAAAATGATAAAATATTTTATTGAAATAACGGCGGAAGTTTTACTGGTTGATCTTGTTGAACTACTTTAGTAGTAAAAGTACGAAGAATACGTGTGGTTGTATAAGTAGCACTGCGGTATTGATTATCGATGCTTATGTGAGAAGTCACTCGGTTTGATTCCATTATTGTCGATTAATAATATGAATTATTATAGCGATAATGATGTTTTGTTTTATTCATATTATTAACGTAATAAAATGCGAAACATCTTTTTATATAAAATGCAAATACTTTATTAAAGTTATTCATAAATAGAATATATTATATTTTATTATGCATAGTGTTGCATAGTGTTTTGCATAGTAGTGTTGCATAGTGTTTGCATTGTAAAATGTTTTTATATAAATAGAATATATGATATTTTATTTAAAAGATTTTGCTTTAAATATGGACCGTCGATTAAAGTAAATCAATCTGACCGCTTCATGGATTAATTACTATGCATTCTATTTTCCTATAAATAAGCTCATTCCTTCATTATTTTCTTACGAATTCAATTTGAAACTCTAGAGAGAAAATTATAGAGAGAAGCTATAGAGAGAAAATCTATAGAGAGAAAGAAGAAAAGTATTCGCACTTCACTACTTTGATATCCAAAGTGTCTTTTACTGTAAGGGATATTATTTGTTGTACCTGTAAGGGGTGTTATTCTTTCTTATTCATGAAGAGAACTTACATTATTCCATTCATTATTATTACATTGGAATAACTCCGTAAAAAAGTGGCATACCCTATACATAACTTTTGATACGCCAGATACCCTATACTTGGTGAAATCCTTATATTATTCCATTCTTATTTATTCTATTGGAATAACTCAGATCACGCTTAATCCCCTATACTTGGTGATCTTCTTCTCATTATTCCATTCTTTATTATTACATTGGAATATCCTCATGCGTGTGTTTTACACCTTTAACACAGTTCCATTGTTTATTATTCCGCATTTATTATTCTCGCTGGAATATCATGTCATATGTTTTACACCGACACCGGTTCCATTGTTTATTATTCAAAGATTTATTATTCTGTTGGATCATCCTGCCGGTGTGAATTTCACCGACCGGTTCCGTTATTATTATTCTATTGGAATAACTCGTCATCGCTGGCACTGCATGCATGGTGATTTCTTTTGTTATTCCATTCTTTATTATACCTAGTTGGTTAAAACTTTGACTTTTATACTCCATGAAATTAGTAGAATATCCTTGATAATTGCGTTTCATCCAATATCTTTTCATGAAAATATTCTTATGATCATTCTTGAATTTTACTCTACAAAAAAAGATCTTGTTGACAATTTGGGCGTTAATAATTCCCGGATAAAATAATTCTTGAACTTGTTTTATTGAATTATTATGTCATTGTCATTATCATCATCCTCATGTTATATTATGTTATCTTTGGCTTACGTGCGTAGATGAACTTAGTATGATTATGACCGAGGATCATTCGGTATAATCATGGCTTGATATAAATGATGTGACAAAAGTCCTCAATGGCTTTATAATGCGATGATGGATAGTTTTGGTATGATTATGACCGAGGGGTGATTCGGTATAGTCATGACCATTGATGATTTAATGAAAATTCTTGATCGTGGTACATGGATGATTAGATGTGGTGGAATATTTATTAAAGCTGAGTCTCAGCTATAACAGTGATGAAAAACCTTTTAAATCATAAAAGATAGTAGACTTTATTTTCTACTTGACTCTTTTAATGGATTGTATATTCACGCTAGCTTAAACCGTTTGTCTATTGTATTTTATCGGTTTGACATTTGTTGAAGGCTAATGATAATTTATTCGCATTATCTTAGTCATAATATTTCTTACTAGGCTAGTTGAGCTCACTCTTTCTTTCACCGTTTCTCTTCGTGAAATGAGAATATAAATTTGGGGACGAGTCGGGGAACGGAGTAATGGTCCAGAGGATAGCATTAGTAGTCCTCACTATTCGTGAAATAGTGTGATAATAATTGTAATGAGGACTCCTTGAGTATGGATATTGTCTAAATGACAATATTCCTATTAGAACTCTCAGTTTATGTATTGTCGTATGTTACACGACAGATGTATAATTAAGTTTGTATTTGAATTTATGTACCATGTAAGTGGCGACCCAAGATGGGTGACGTATACCTAATTTTGAGGGCGTCACAGTTGGGGGCGTCACAACTATGCAAATGGCCACCCAAAACATTAAAGTTCAACGTCCGTTGGTACAAAGGTTATAACTCTTGCATCCGAACTCCGATTGGAATGATTCAAGATGTTCCGGAAAGCTAAGAAAAAGTTCTATAACATAATCTAAGTTCCATGCCAAGAACATGAAATGAACATAAAAGCCCAAAAGATGTCCGGATTGCTTTTCCTTGTGTTTTCATACCAATAGTCGCTCACACAGCTCTCAAGCATATAATCTACAAAATAAAATGAACATAAAATGCATGAAATGTAACTAAGAAACATGAGTTTAAGCAACTAATTCAAGTAACAGATACCGAATAAGTAAGGTATAAACCTACTTATTAGGCAGCGCACGCGTGTGGGTTTGAACCAAGTCTTGGCTAGGTCCTCTCCCTTCCACAAAAGTGGGGTGCCCCTTGGGGCCCTTCCCATTATGCAAACATCCCATATATAAATTCTTCACATTTTCTTCAAACTTTCTATGTTGGACAATGCAAGTTACAACATTTTCAATAAGGTGATTTTGGAGTCAATTTTCTCATTTAATTCTTAATGAATTTGAACAAATAAGTATATCATGTTATACTCATCGCAGAGGAGAACGCATTGGTGCATGGACCCGACATTTTCGAAGTGTGAGTCCCACATTAAATTGAGCCTCAAAATGCTCTAATATTTATTTTTCAAACCCATTTCCAAAAAATATTAATATTAGTATTAATAATATTACAAAATATTATTAATATTATGTTGAAATTTTCCTAGCCGCTACAAGTTGTAGTGACATGTCCTTTTTTTAATTGTCCCAATCACTACTTTTTTTTTTGAGTTACTAGAATAATTTTTTAAAGAATTTGGTTGTCATGGATGCACACCCATATATATATATATATATATATATATATATATATATATATATATATATATATGGATCATGCATACACAAAAAAATACGACCATAGAGGCTGAGATGGATCATGGTGTCTCTTTGTTTACCCTTCATAAAAAGTTATTTAAATTTATTTATTATATATATATATATATATATATATATATATATGGATCATGCATACACAAAAATACGACCATAGAGCCATCTCAGCCTTATATGGTCAGATTTTATGCATATCCATATATATATATATATATATATATGGATCATGCATACACAAAAATACGACCATAGAGAGGCTGAGATGGATCATGGTGTCTCTTTGTTTACCCTTCATAAAAAGTTATTTAAATTTATTTATTATTAAAAATACATATTTATTTAATTTAAGTTAAAATATTAAATGGGAAAATTGAAAAAAAAATTAAAAAATGAGACTGAATTAATAAACGGTCTTTAGAATGAGAAAAAAAAATTAAGTTCACAATTTCAAATTTAAGAAATAAAGCTCGTGGAGATTTTTATTTAGAAGTATAAGAAGTTAGAAAAGACAATACTATGTAGGTGCTAGTTTTGCCAGGTGCACTGTGCACATCACTATCCTAAAATGATTTAATTATATATATATTTTTTAATTTCAACCATATAATAAAGTAGAAATGGTGAAAAAATAGAGTATTTGTATCCATAATCGAATAACATCCAACAGTAGGGTCATTAAAATTCATATATTAGGCCCAAACCTGAGTCCACCTGGCACAGTGACCCCTCATGGACCCCACTTGAATTTAAGCTTATTTTTCACACATGAATTAATTAATAATCAAATTGACAAAAAAAAAAATCTTGTTTGGTACAGCATTGACAATTAGTTGAACTCATAAACATATAAAAATAAATTATATAATAAAACTCGATAAACTTAATATTGCACTATCTAGTAACAAAATGCTATGTAGGTAAATTTAGGGGAAAAAAATCAAAGGAATTTAAATTTTAATAACATATTGTGTAATTATTATTTAGGACTAATTAATCATTACATAACATGTTATTAGATATTCTAAAACAATTTTACAAATCATCCTTATACTATAATTTATTTTCTAGATATATTTACTGGACAAATAGGGGTGTTCATTCCTAAAGTACATTTATTATCTCGCAGACAATAATATACACTTAAAAAGGACATCTAAGCCATATATATTTTAATGATTAATCCAACACTTAATTTAGGTTCAAAATTAGTTTCATAAAATTTAGTGATTTACCCCTTAAAGATGACAAATTCAGTCTCAACCCATTTAATTTTTCAGGTCAGCAATCTTTTTTCCTTTTGACCCAGTTTGGCATTACATTTTTCTTATATAAATAACCCAAAACTTTCCTCTAATACATGGAGCTTGTTGCCTTTGGTTCTTAACAATTCTCTAAGAACACCAAGAACCAGTTGCCCCAATCAGTTCCCTTCTGTCCCATTTTGGGTTTTTAACAATTTCTTTTGCTTGATCAACTTGTGGGTCTCTGCCCTTTCTGTCCCATTTTGTGTGATCCATTTTTTTGTACAAAAATGTATTGGTTGCATCCATAAGAACAAGTGTTAGATCATCACTACTTACATTCCAGCTCTTTTTCAGCAGAGGCAGCATTTCCATGGCGTAAACTCGAAGCAAAACTCGAGCTCAATTCAGATTGAAAGCAAACTACTTACCAGAATTATTATATATTCGTGTTCTTTTCGCAAAGCATACACAGCCCTTTTTGGCCTTTTGTCTTTACATTTATATATATAACAGAGGACACTGTCCACTTAGTATTCAACAAGAAGTCGTTCAAGATGGAGAGTCTTGATTCTCAGGCTTTTGTTCCTGAAACTTTTCAAGGAGATGTTTATGGCCAAATTGGGCTGCTATGGGAGCAGGCGAAAGCGCCGTTGATTGTGCCATTGTTGAAGTTAATGGTGGTTTTGTGCTTGGCAATGTCAGTAATGTTGTTTGTGGAGAGAGTTTATATGGGGATTGTCAAGCTTTTCATGAAGTTGTTGGGGCAAAAACCCGAAAGGAAGTACAAATGGGAGGCCATGAAGGAAGATCTGGAGCTGGGTAATTCGTCTTACCCTATGGTTTTAGTGCAGATTCCAATGTACAATGAAAAAGAAGTAAGTAACTAAACTATGGTTTTAGTCATGGTCACCAGTAACGTTAATATTGTATGCGGAGTAACAGTAACACTACGATAATACCTGTGCACGGACAATAAGAGTTTCCTGATAAAACTGTTTAGTGCATTTTTTTTGCTCTAGTCTAGTTTGTAGAAGATAGTTAATGATGCATTGTTTTTGTTCGAGTTCTTATTCTTTGTTTACTTGTGAAGGTTTATCAGCTGTCAATTGGAGCAGCTTGCGGCCTTTCGTGGCCGTCTGATCGAATTATAATTCAAGTTCTTGATGATTCAACTGATGCAGGTGTCAAGGTAATTCAATGCACAAACTGCAGACCCATGCCGCCTAATTTTTTTTAAAATTTTCATTTATTGGGTGCCAAAAAACACTATAATAATAATAATAAAACCCCTGCTACAAACAAAAATATGCAGACTTTTCTTAACATATTGTGTTGATTTGGTATGAAGTATGATTATATGACATGGAATCCATATTTATATATATTTTAAAAAGAGGTGGAAAATTGTTAATACTAATTTGGGTTTTTGTGATTATTTGTTTAGTGATTGATTGCAATTCCTTTATTATTTGAAGTTACCCTTCATGTTTGGGAAGAAAATTTGTGCATAGGATTTCATAGTTTTTTTAAGTTTAAAATTAATTTATGTGTTGATCAATGTGTTATCTGGGGTTGTGGCAATTTTTGGAAAATAATAAATGAACAGGACATGGTGGAGGTAGAGTGTAGAAGATGGGCAAGCAAAGGCATAAACATAAAGTATGAGGTCAGAGACAGTAGAAATGGGTATAAAGCAGGGGCCCTCAAAGAAGGAATGAAACACAGTTATGTGAAGCAATGCGATTATGTTGCCATCTTTGATGCAGATTTTCAACCTGAGCCTGATTTCTTGTGGCGCACCATTCCTTTTCTTGTTCACAACCCTGAGATTGCACTTGTTCAAGCTCGCTGGAAATTCGGTAAAAAATCTTTATCTTAACCTAAGTTAAATGGACTCGGATATAGTGTGTGATCGGATACAATTACTTTAAAGAATCCAACACACAGATACTCTTGAATTTTACCAATTATTTGCACTAAAATAAAGTGTTCAACACTTGTACCCTTATCTGAGTGTTGAGTGTCAAGTGTCTGGTGTCGAGTGTGTAACATCCCATTCCCATATTAAAAGATATAAAAAAAATATGTTTGTGTATAAGAAATTAAGTTGCTACCAATAGTACTTTCAAGTAATGACCTTATGGATGAGCTTATGTTGGGCTAAGATGACACATGAAGATACTATTGAGTCAATAGTTTAAGACCTTATTTGAATGAATTTGATTCGATTCGAATTTGAGATTTGACCAAAAATTTGTTCTGAATTCAAGATTTGACCCGAGTTATTTCAAAATGTCGAACAAGGTATTTCAAGACAAAATAAAGAGTTCATATAACATAGGTTTTAACCCTTCTAAAGATCTTGATTTAGTTTGTTCACGATTTTTATCCCGGTTGAGGTTATAAATATAAAAATATAGATGTCCTTATTGGACAAGTTAAGCCTTGTGATCCTAAATATAATCATGTGGCCTACGAGTTTTAATCTCCTATCATTCACTGTCTCATTCATGTCGCATATCATGTATTGTTGTCAATTATATTTTATTCGCTTATTTACAGTTAATTTTTATGAAAAGATAAAAATTACTTAACACAAATATATGAAATGAAACTGATAATGTGACTTTAAAAAAACAGATAATGTGACAATAGATTTTGGCCTACCCTGGTCGTAGCCCAAAATTTAAGACGGAACAATAAAATTATAATCTTGTAAATTCCTCCAAAGTTAATTTAGTGTCGGTTGAGGGGACGAGTCCTAAAATCAATTTCTTGTGGATACTCTGATTCTGTATTCCTTTTAAGACCACTAGAATAGTGTGGGTTTCTTTTGGATACTCTTATTCGGTATTCCTTTAAGACCATTAAAATAGTGTGGTTAGGTGTGGACCTTTATTTGTCCCCCATATGGTTGAGGAGTTCAATAATGCGGCAGATTAGATCTGTTTTTATCTTTTTATCATTAGGGCATGAATAGAATTTAAGGCCATACACATGCCCTTAGATGGCCTAGAAATTAAAAGCACTGGACCACTTCACATTTATGAGCTTCTTCTTGGTGCTTGCTTATCATTTAGCAGCACAGTAGCAGCAGGTTGGCTTGCTGAACCTAAAAGTAAGAGTGCCAATTTGTAACACGGCACGGTAATACAATACGAGCACAACATATAAAAGATAGATACAATCTTTAAAAAAAATTCATTTGTATATTTGAGAGTTGTAATTATATAATACTTGAATAACAAATATCATTCAAAATTCAACTCTCTAGCATATCGATTCAACTCGTTTTTTTATAAACTGTCAAATGTACTGCGTATTTCTAACAGCTTGGAATAGGGATTCAGAATATACTATCTATTTTTATTTTCCCCAGGGAAATCCTTAAGTTTAATCAGAATGAAACATTCCATGTTTTATTCTGTAATTCAAATCTTAATCATGAATGTCTTTCTTGTTATAACTAACAATTAAAATTACCAAAATTAGTAAAATAAAGAAGTGAATTAACAAGAATTTTACTTTCATGATGCTAATGCAGTCAACTCTGATGAATGCTTGATGACAAGAATGCAAGAGATGTCCTTGGATTACCACTTCACTGTGGAGCAAGAAGTGGGATCTGAAACCTATTCTTTTTTTGGGTTCAATGGTAAAAAAATAAATAACAAGATCTTCTTTATTTCTTAATAAAGGAATAAACTTCCTATTATTTATAAATAAATTACTCTTAATTTAAAATAAAATAAAAATGGCAATGCAGGAACTGCTGGTGTGTGGAGAATTTCAGCACTTAATGAGGCCGGAGGATGGAAAGACCGTACAACTGTAGAGGACATGGATTTGGCTGTACGAGCTAGTCTCAAAGGATGGAAATTCGTTTATGTTGGCGACCTTAAGGTATAAATTATGTGACAAATTTGATATAGATTTTTTTTTAACCTGGCTAGAGAAAGACTATAGTGCAAAATTTTGCCCTCGTTTTCGTGCCCAACGTTTTCTTATTGAATTTGACTAATCAGCAAATCATCTCTCAAAGTACAATTATTAGTATAAAAGTGTACCTTTAAGTTTAAGGTTTAGTTAGCTATGCAAAAATGACCCAAAAAGGTATAGTTTTTGAGCTACTAATTATACCACAAGGTATAAATATAGCTACCATATCTTCGTAAAATGATAAATTCAAAATACATGTTTACGTTTTAGTCATCTAGAAATGTCATATGCATACAAAGATACTTGGTGTTTATTAGGGATAAAATATTTTGCAACTTTAGGTGAAAAATGAACTACCAAGTACTTTCAAAGCGTATCGTTATCAACAACATCGATGGTCTTGTGGTCCTGCTAACCTTTTCAAGAAAATGGCCATGGAAATTGCAAGAAACAAGGTAAAAAAATTATGATTGATCAAATGTAACAGTTCGGTTGAATAAATTTTCAATCATGATTTTCATTATTTGTTTTATTGCAGAAAGTGACTCTGTGGAAGAAGTTTTATGTAATCTACAGTTTCTTCTTTGTTAGAAAGATCGTCGCGCATCTTGTCACATTCATCTTCTACTGTGTTGTATTGCCTGCTACTGTTTTGGTTCCTGAAGTTGAAGTTCCTAAATGGGGAGCTGTTTACATCCCTTCCATCATTACCCTTCTCAATGCTGTTGGAACACCAAGGTCTCTCTTCCTTCTGTTTAAACTATTTTAAGCAGTACTATGTTCATTCTAAAATTAGAGATATATTTGTTTTTAGTCTGTTTCAGAATTAGAAATACATTTTTAGTTTTAGACTATAAAGTGACAAAGTTTTCAACGTGCCACTACATTTATTCTTTAGTTGATCGAGGGTTATAATACCACCACTACTACATTTCTACCTTTGAAAAAATAAAATTTTCCATAATTTTGGAATGTAAGGGAGTATTTAATACTATTTTATGTGAATTATGTTTACTTATCGGCGTTTATAGCATTTGGAGCAATAGCGTTTAGCACGTTTGACTACTACATCAAAAATATTGTAGTGCGTTTGAGCTCCAAATATTTTGTTTAGGAGTTAAATAAGAATAAGTTGTTTGTAGACATCCAAGATTCTCAAGTTCGTCTAGACTCCAAATGCACTAAACGCTACTTAAGCTGATAAACGAACAATCACTTGGTAAATGGACCTCAGATCATGTGTATATTCTACTCTATAGTCTATACATGATACAGATTTCACATAATATTAAATGTTGCAGGTCATTGCACCTACTGATTTTCTGGATTCTTTTTGAGAATGTTATGTCACTGCATCGGACTAAGGCAACATTCATAGGCTTGCTGGATGCAGGAAGAGTTAATGAATGGGTTGTTACTGAAAAATTAGGAGATGCTCTTAAAACAAAACCGGGTGTTAAAGCTGCTAAAAAGCCTCGTATCAGAATTGGAGAAAGGTACATCCTCTAACAGTCATAAAAATTTCTATAAGAATCTAACAAGCTCAAACCAAATTGTAACTTTGAAATTTTAGGAAAATTTGTCAAGTACTTATATAAACAATGTTGTATATTTTTTTAACTAACGTCGACTTTTTGTTTGTTAAAATTGGACAGACTTCATGTTCTAGAGCTCATTGTGGGATTGTACCTATTCTTCTGCGGAAGCTATGATTTTTCCTTCGGAAAGAACCATTACTTCATCTACCTCTTCGCACAATCCATTGCCTTCTTCATTGCAGGATTCGGCTATGTTGGTACATTTGTCCCCAACTCTTAATCAGATTTCTCGCGAAGGTACAACTTACGTTGGGATCTCGAAAATTTTCCTTCTCCAACACCAAGAGAAGTTCTGTAGGAGCATGTTCAATTTCAAATTTTAATTCTTTTTTGCTTATCATATAATTCACAGCAAAAGTTGGTCATTCTTTATTTTGTGCATAAGCAGTTTGAAGTAATACAACACTGTTTGGGATTATGTCAATGGAGGAGGTGAAATGTTCTTGCATTAATTTATATACATAGAAAAGTAAGAATGAACAAGTGAGGGGGAAATAAAAAAAATCCTATATGGGGTTATATACAAAATAGGTATAAAATAGGTATCTGTTTGTTATTGTAGCTAGCTGTTTGTTTGTTTGGAATGAATAAGTTTGGAGAAATAAATTTTAAAGTACAGGATTCTAACATTAAATTTCTTTGTTTTTTTTGTTCATTTGTTGGTTCTCGAATAGAATAAAAAGTACCTAAGAAAATTGTGTTTTTGATTTTTTAAAAGTTGTTTTAGAAAGGCCTAGATCAATAACCTACAAATTTATCATTCACAAATATATATGATAAAAATCTTTTTACTAAATATATAAACAAACCGACACCCAACCAAATATATTTTTCTAATTAATATATAGTATGCCAAGCTCATAACAAGTTGTGTTTTGGTACGAACATTCTAAAACATGATAACTGTGGGTTGAGTTAAAATTTTTTATTTCTAATTATTTAATCATTTATAGCACAAGATTGAATACAACTTTGCTTGATAATTTGTAAATAAACATCATCTTACATATTTTATCAAAGTATAATAATCACAAGAGTAAATCTAAAACACTCCGTTAAAAACTCTAGCATATAAAAGAAGATTTTAGGGAGATTTCAACTAATTCAGCCAAATGAGTGTCTTGTGAATGTTAAACAAGTAATTATTTTTCATAATCTAGTAGAAAATGCTTTTCTTGTGATGCTAGGCTTATAAACAATTCAATCAGTTTAAATTATACATCAACTAGTCTAACTACATCTTTTTAAAAAGTTATTCCCAATATACCATTTTCCAAATAAACATATTTGTAGTACCAACTAAAGTCATTGGAAAAATCTACTTCTATCTTTTACTCTCCATAACACAAAAAGTGATATTTTCTACTTTCTATTTTGTTTCACATACCGTATCCAACCAAAATAACATTGATTCTATTATCAAGCGCAGCCTGTGTCTGATGTTTGCAACAACAAAAAACCCCCCACCGAGTTTTAGGACAACATACAATATTTTGGGATGAAATACAATTTCAAGATAAAAATATTATGAGACATTTTTTTGCCAGATAGGAGTAGTATTTAATTGAGACAAAAAAATGAGTGCCATAAACTTCTTCCTTAAGTTTTGCCTCAGATTTCCGACAAAAGACTTGAAAGTATCTTTTGTGAGTTGTCCACAAAAATGGAATGCCTGGTAGATAACCCTTTTCAAGAAATCTCAGCAACTTAATGAATGAATCTGTCTTAATGATGACAACTAACTTTTGCAATTATGGCAGTGAAATGCATAAATGCACTACACCTACACAAACATGATGTTTGACAACTATTTTTCAACTCAATAGTAAAGTTATAAAATTAAAATCGAGTGTCAAAATTTTATAAATTTTTTTTAAAATTTTAATTTCAAAACTTGGAGTTTAATTACCAACCATGATGTGTGTTAGTTATCACTGTATACCATTTTTATCGATGATAGTTATATTTTTTGTTTTTTCCAGAATAATGATAATTATACTTGGTTATTATGGTTCCTGAAAAAAAGTTACATTATGAAAAAATACACATAATAACATAAATATTTAAAAAACTAAAGTTGTAATAACAAAATAAATAAATAAATAAGAGTATCCCATTTGCATAAATAATTTTAAATTTCATAAGCTTTGTTGACTTGATAAAATTATTGAGAAACGGATGGAATATGAATGGGAAAATTGATGGCTGGCTTTATGAAGGCTTAATGGACATCAATGATAGAATTAATCTCATTTATTGATGATTAATTCCTTGCTAGTATATGGCCGTTTGGAACTCAACTCGTTATAAGAGGATCCTTCTCCTAGGAAGAAGATGGGAAAATAGTGGGAAAAAAATAGTTTAGGCCTTCTTCTTTATTCTTTCTTCTTGCTCGGTGATAATCTTTCTACACACGGTCGAGTTTGCTTCAGAGCATTGTTGTATCCTGAGAGACAATTTGTCCTGCCACGGCCAAATATTGTCTTAAGGAAACTGTTCTTACAGTCCTCAAAGCTACAATCTACTAGTCTATTCAACGTCCATTGTATTAAGGTTAAATTTGTTTTATTTTTATTTTGGGTTTTACTTTAATATCAATATAGAATTCTTTTCCGAATTTTATTGTATTTCTGCTTCTGCAAAAAGATTATTACTAACGTGGCTAACAATCTTAAGACAATATATTTGTTTTGGTTAATCTTTTATTAAGTTGCAGATTATACCTTTGCTCTGGAATACCTTGACTTGGTTTTCTTATTTGGACTGTTCTTGGTTAATACTCACTTGGACCGTTCTGGAATAATTAAATAATAATATGTTTCCTATTCAAAACGGTTGTTGTTTGTTGTTTTTTTTAGACTAACTTAGTCTGTTTGTATTTTCAGAATGAATATTCCTGAGAATGAAATTGTTCCAACTGGTCCACAGAACAATCTAGGTTCTGGTTCACAGAATGGCATTGATGAATGAACGTGTCTCGGTTCACGAACATTGGTTTTGGTCCTATATCTGGTCCGGTTTCCGGTTAAACTTCCACCAAACCATACCGTCGATCACAAATGAAAAAGAGAAAAATTCACTAGTGTGAATTTTAAGACTTGACAACAGAAGATGTTGTTTTACCTTACTATGCTGAATTTGGCTAATTGCTTGAAGGATGATCCTCCTGTTATCAGAGATGATGAGGTGGATAATGTCACCGCTTCTGATGCAATTGATGCATGGAAACAATCTGATTTCCTTTGCTGTAATTACATTTTGAACGGTCTAACTGATGCACTTTATAGTGTATACAATATTAAGACAACGACAAAGGAACTTTGGGAATCCTTGGATCGGAAATATAGATCAGAAGATGCTGGCGCTAAGAAATTTTTAGTGAGCCAATTCCTAAATTTCCAAATGGTTGATTCCAAAACTGTTGTGAATCAAGTTCAAGAACTCCAGCTGATTATCCATGGGATTCATGCTGAACGTATGGTAATTAGTGAATCTTTCCAAGTGGCTTGTATTATTGAAAAGTTACCACCTGGTTGGAAAGACTTCAAAAATTACCTTAAGCATAAGCGAAAGGAGATGACAGTTGAAGAGCTAATTGTTAGACTTCGTATTGAGGAAGACAACAAAGGCTCGGAGAAGAAATTCTCCAACGTTGCCCACTAGTCTGAGGCTAGGGTGAATGTGGTGGAGGTCAATAAAGACTCCAAGAAAGGCAAAAAGCCTCACTCTGGGTCCAAATTGGGTCCTAAGGGTGGTATTTTCAAGAAACCAAAATTTAATAGAAAATGCTACAATTGCAACAAAGGCGCAAGCACAAGTCCTCCGAATGTAGTATTTTGCTAGAAAGTTGAAGTCTAATGAAGCACATGTTGTGGAAGAAATTGCTAGAGAAGTGTCTGACATCAACTTATGTACTGTGATTTCTGAAGTCAACCTGGTTGACTCAAATCCAAGGGAATGGTGGTTGGATACCGGTGCTACACGTCATGTGTGTTGTGACAAAGATTCCTTTGCTGAACTAGTTCCCAGCAAGAATGGGGAGAAGCTCTACATGGGTAATGTTGCAACTTCCAAGATCAAGGGAAGTGGTACTGTAATTCTGAAGATGACTTCGGGAAAAGAATTGACTTTGAAGAATGTTCTGTATGTTCCTGAAATTAGAAAAAATCTTGTATCTGGTAGCCTCCTAAACACTCATGGTTTTAGGATGGTATTTGAATTGGACAAGTTTGTTTTGACAAAAGGGGGAATGTATGTGGGAAAGGGGTATGTTTGTAATGGTATGTGGAAAATTAATGCCATCTCTAGCAAGTCCAATGCAATGATTAATAATAAGAATAATACTTCTTCTGCTTATATCATTGAGTCACTTAATTTATGGCATGGTAGACTTGGACATGTAAATTATGATACCCTACATAGGTTAATTAATTTACAACATATTCCAACATTCCAAATTGATCATAAACATAAATGTGAAATTTGTGTTGAATCAAAATTAACAAGATCTTCATTTCATATAGTTGAAAGAAATACAGAACCACTTGATCTGATACATAGTGATGTATGCGATTTAAAATTTATATAAACAAAGGGGGTAATAAATTTTTTATCACTTTCATTGATGATAGTACAAAATATTGCTATGTATATTTGCTTAAAAGAAAAGATGAAGCTTTAGAGAAATTTGTTCTTTATAAGCAGGAAGTTGAAAACCAACTTAATAAGAAAATTAAGGTGGTAAGGAGTGATCGTGGTGGTGAATACGTTGAACCATTTGGTAAGTTCTGCTCCTAACATGGTATTATTCATGAGTTTACACCACCTTACTCCCCTTAATCTAATGGGGTAGCAAAACGCAAGAATCGTACTCTAAAAGAGATGATGAATGCGATGCTAAACAGTTCTGGGTTGCCACAAAATATGTGGGGGGAAGCTGTCTTATCAGCTAATTACCTTTTAAATAAGGTGCCTCATAAGAAATTAGACAAGACACCACATGAGTTATGGAAAGGAAGAAAACCTTCCTATAACTACTTAAAAGTGTGGGGGTGTCTTGCAAAAGTTTTGGCTCTGTTGCCAAATAAAATGAAAATAGGTCCAAAGATGGTGGATTGTATTTTCATTGGTTATGCGCTTCACAGTAACGCATATCGGTTTCTTGTTCATGATTCTAAGAATCCTAATATACACAAGAACACATTCATGGAATCAAAGAATGCTTCATTCTTTGAACACATTTTTCTATGCGAACGTGAAGAGATTGTATCAGGTTCTAAATGATCACTTGAGACTGTCAATAAAGATAGTCAAGACATTCAACATGAAGTTGAAGTAGAAGGAAATGAAGAGGTAGAGCCTAGAAGAAGTAAAAGGGTAAGGGTTGAAAAATCTTTTGGACCAAACTTTTTAACCTATATGCTAGAGGTTGAACCTCAGAATTAAAGTCAATTAAGATGTAAATTCAATAGATAGTCCTTTATGGAAAGAGGCTATAAGAAGTGAAATTGATTCCATCATGCAAAATCATACCTGGGAATTAGTGGACCTTCCTCTGGGAACGAAACCACTAATAAGTTCTAAATGGATTTTCACACGAAAAATGAAAGCAGATGGAATAATTGATAAGTACAAGGCCAGATTGGTTGTAAAAGGATATAGACAAAAGGAAGGCCTTGATTACTTTGATACGTATTCTCCAGTGTCGAGAATAACCTCTATTAGGATGATACTTGCTATTGCCGCTTTACGGAATCTCGAAGTACATCAAATGGATGTTAAGACAGCCTTTCTGAATGGAGATCTTGATGAAGAGATCTACATGGAACAACCTGAAGGTTGTGTAGTTCCAGGTCAGGAAAGAAAAGTTTGTAAATTGGTGAAGTCCTTATATGGACTAAAGCAAACACCAAAACAATGGCATAAGAAATTTGATGATGTCATGATGGCTAATGGCTATAATATAAACGAATGTGACAAATATATTTACGTCAAAATCATAAACAAAGGATATGTTATTCTGTGTTTGTATGTTGACGACATACTGATTGTGGGTAGTAATGAAAATATGGTGAAGAATACTAAGGACATGATAAACTCTAAGTTTGATATAAAAGATATGGGACTGGCTGATGTGATTTTGGGAATCCAAATCAAGCTTTCACCTAATGGTTTCATTTTAACCCAGTCACATTATGTGGACAAGATACTTGGGAAGTTCAGCAAGGATGATTCTAGTGAAGCTAGAACTCCTCTAGACATCAGCCGGCATCTCTGTAAAAATAAAGGTGAAAGCGTTGACCAAGTAGAATACATAAGGGTTATAGGCAGTCTGATGTATCTCATGACTTGTACAAGACCTGATATTGCTTTCACTGTAAACAATTTAAGCAAATACACGAGTAATCCAGGGGATAACCACTGGAAAGCTATCGTTAGGATACTTCGGTATCTAAGATACACTCATAATTATGGAATGTACTATACGAGAGAACCTTCAGTATTAGAAGGATTCTCTGATACTAGTTGGATTTCTGATATAAAGAACTCCAAATGTACAAGAGGATACGTGTTCACTCTGGGAGGAGGAGCAGTGTCCTGGAAATCCTCAAGGCAAACGATCATAACCAGATCCACGATGGAGTCTGAGTTTGTAGCTCTGGATAAAACCGAAGAAGAAAGAAGATTCTTAAAACTTCTTGGAGGATATTCTTGAATGGCCTAAGCCTGTGCACACAATTTGTTTATATTGTGATAATCAAGCATCGATTAAAAGAGCACAGAATGTAATGTATAATGGTAAGTCGAGACATATACATCATCGTCACAATACCGTTAGGCAACTGATCATAACGGGGGTTATCTCTGTTGATTATGTAAATCCAAAGGATAACATTGCGGATTCGCTAACCAAAGGTTTAAACCGAGATCAAGTTTGTGACGCCCCCAAAAATAGGTATACATCACCCATCTTGGGTCGCCAGATACATTGTACTGAATACAAATACAAACTAATTATACAACAGTCGTGTAAAATACGATAAAACATATGCTGTGAGTTTTAATACAAATATTATCATCTAGACAATATCCACACTCAATGGAGTCCTCATTACATCATTGTCACACTATTTCACAGAATAGTGAGGACTAATAATGCACCATCTAGGACCATCACTCTGTTCCCCGACTAGTCCCAGCTATGTTCTCATTTTCTGAAGAGAAAAACAAAAAAAAGGGTGAGCTCAACTAGCCCAGTAAAAAATATTATGACTAAGATAATGCAGAATAAATTATCGATAGCCTTCAACAGTGTTAAACTGATACAATAAAACAAATATCAAGTTTAACTGCATCGGAATAAGCAATCCATTAGAAGAGTCAAGTAGAGAATAAAATCTACCATCTTCTATGATTTAAAAAGTTTTTCATCACTTTTATCGCTGGGACTCAGCTTAATAAATAATCCATATCATCCCTACACTACGGCCAATGACATTTTTTTAGTATCACGACCACAAATTATCCATGAACTACGAGCCAAAGATATTCGTGTTTTTATCAACGGTCCTGATCATGCCATAAAATAATTCATCTTTGTACCCTTGGCCGAAGAGAATCCATAGCCATAATCATACCAAAAACTATCCATCAATGCACTACGGGCCAATGAGGACTTTTTTCACATCATTTGTAACATTACGGTCATGATTATACCGAATAATCCCTGGTCATAATCATACCAAGTCCATCTATGCACTACAGGTCACAGATGACTTTTAAAATTCAAGAATGCTCAGAAGAATATTTCCATGAAAAGATACTGGATGAAGCGCAAATATCAAGGATATTCTACTAATTTCATGGAGTATAGAAGTCAAAGCTTTAACCAACTGAGTATAATACAGAATGGAATAACAAAAGAAATCACCCATGCATGCGGTACTTGATGCATGGCGTTATTCCAACGTAATAATAAATAACGGAACCAGTCGGGCGTAATACACACAAGCGGGATATTCCAATGAGAATAATAAAGAATGGAATAACAACGAAATCACCATGCATGCGAAGATTGCTTGGCATGAACAGTTATTCCAATGTAATAATAAATAACGGAACCGGGTTAAAGCATAAAACGCACGAACAAGATATTCCAATAGAATAATAAAGACCCAACCCAGTCCGACGATATAACGCATGCATGTGATATTCTAACGTAATAATAAAGACGGAACCAGTCCCACAGAAAAATGCATGTGATGTGGATATTCCAATGTAATAATAAAGAATGGAATAATAGAAGAATTTTACCATGTATGCGGTACTTCGCATAGACAAGTTATTCCAACAAAATAATAAATAATGAAATAACGTAAGAATTTCACCAAGTATAGGGTAGAAGCAGATATCAAAGTTATTCAAATGAGAATAATAAAGAATGGAATAACAGAAGTTCTCTTCATGAATATGAAAAAAAAATACCCCTTACCTTTGAAAGAAGATTATTCCGACTGGTAGGGCGAGGATATACTCGAAGAAAACTTGCACTACGCTCAAAACTTTCTTAAACTCTAAAGAAATACGCTCAAGATTATAGAAGAAGAATTCTCTCTATAGTTTCTCTCTCTAGAGTTTCAAAGAATTAAGTAAAAATAATGAAGGAATGAGCTTCTATTTATAGGAGAATGGACTGCATAGTAACTAATTCATGAACGGTCCAGATTGATTTACTTTTAAACGGACGGTCCAGATTGATTTAATAAAATATTCTAATAAAACAAAATGTTTTAAATAAAATATAATATATTCTATTTATAATCTAATAAAACGAATAACTTTATAAAAGTATTCTGTTTTATATAAAAAAAGATTTTACTACGCAAAAATACTATGCATACACTATACAACACTATCGTAATAAAATATAATATATTCTAATTATTGTCTAATAAAACAAATAACTTTATAAAAGTATTCTATTTTATATAAAAAGATTTTACTATGCAAAACACTGCGTAATAGAATATTATATATTCTATTTATAGTCTAATAAAACGAATAACTTTATAAAAGTATTCATTTTTTATATAAAAAGTTTTTCATTTTATTACATTAATAATACTAATAAAAAAAAATTGAGTGACTTCTCATGCAAGCATTAATAATCAATACCGTAATACTACTATGCAACCCACGCCAGACATTATTCTTTTCTTTACTACCGAGTAGTTCAACAGTTTTAACGGTAAAACTTCCGTTGTTATTCTCATAAAAATATTTTTATCGTTTTCTCAATCTGACAATAATTCTGTTGTGGGATCCACCAATGATTGTATCGTCGTACGGATATTCCCCGACAAAAAGAATATTTCCCGACCAATCGAATATTATATAACAACTTGCATACATTACAAAATTTATAAATACTACCCACAACTATAACATTATATCAAATCCACACCATAATATTCAAAAATAAATTTCGAGAAAATTAAATATTTATTCATAAAATCTGGGGTCTCACAAAGTTGAAACGACATCAAGAAGAATGGGATTGATGGCCATAAATATTTAAAGGTTCTATGTGAAGGAAAACCCAACCTTGTTGACTGGAGATCCCAGAATCTAGGTTCAATAGGACAACCTAATTGCATAGACAATGTATTATCATTGTAGGGGGTCTAACCCTTATCTGTAAACAATGATATGAAATCGGATAAGGTTAAGCTATGCTTTTAATGATTCTTGTGTGTCAGTAATCTGAACAAAACGATAAAATCACCTATGTGAGAATGAAGTGGGGTCGCTTCAAGGAAAACTAATGAGTTTAGTTCTCTTAAATTCTTGCAGAACCAGGAGATGTTCACGACCATAATGAACATAACCATGAGAACCAAAACCGTGTTATGTTGGTATTTGTGTGAGGTATATCATCCTTTACACAAATGGCAGAATAGTTCAAGGACATCACGTCTACTAGTCATCCAGTAAAGTAAATATACTTCACAAAGGGAAGGTTCAAGGGTTGATGCCTACCTATCCTATGCTAATATTAACTGTAGAGAGTTACCACCATATCAGATTCCTTTGTTTTCAATTTTCATTCATGTTGGGGGTTGTTGAGAAACGGATGGAATATGAATGGGAAAATTGATGGCTGGCTTTATGAAGGCTTAATGGACATCAATGATAGAATTAATCCCATTTATTGATGATTAATTCCTTGCTAGTATATGGCCGTTTGGAACTCAACTCTTTATAAGAGGATCCTTCTCCTAGGAAGAAGATGGAAAAATAGTGGGGAAAAAATAGTTTAGACCTTCTTCTTTGTTCTTTCTTCCTGCTCGGTGATAATCTTTCTACACACGGTCGAGTTTGCTTCAGAGTATTGTTGTATCCTGGGAGATAATTTGTCCTGCCACGGCCAAATATTGTCTTAAAGAAACTGTTTTTACAGTCCTCAAAGCTACAATCTACTAGTCTGTTCAACGTCCATTGTATTAAGGTTAAATTTGTTTTATTTTTATTTTGGGTTTTACTTTAATATCAATATAGAATTCTTTTCCGAATTTTATTGTATTTCTGCTTCTGCAAAAAGATTATTACTAACGTGACTAACAAAAATAAAACTAAAAAATAACCAAAAATAAAATTGCATTAATTTAACCATAGTTAACAAATGGTTATATGCTGGATAGTTATATTTTTTTTGTTTTTTTCCAGAAAAATGATAATTATACTTGGCTATTATGGTTTGTGAAAAAAAGTTACATTATGAAAAAAATTACACATAATAACATAAATATTTAAAAAACTAAAGTTGTAATAACGAAAAAATATAAATAAATAAAAGTATCCCCTTTGTATAAATAATTTTAAATTTCATATGCTTTGTTGACCGGATAAAATAAAACTAAAAAATAACCAAAAATAAAATTGCATAAAAAGAAACATAGATAAATACTGGCTATGGGGTTCGAACCCATGCGCACTTATGTGCAGAAGATCTTAAGTCTTCCCCCTTAACCTCTCGGGCAAACAAGCACATCTGATTGTTGTTTGAATCAGATTTTTTATATTTAATAAAAAAAAAATATTCTGAATAATAGTAGTGTTCTCTTTCATTTTTTCTTTTACTTTTTTTTTCCTTATTTTCTCTCTCCTATGTTGTTACTACATATAAATTCATTTATTTGGATTTTGGTACAGTTGTGACTTCTGATAATCAATTGTTTGATCTTAATAATTATAAAATATTGATCAAAATATATTAATAAATAGTTGGTGATATTAAGATTAATTCTACAAAAATTATAATTATTAAAAATATTTTTACCATTAATATTTTAATAGAATTTTCTACTATTGAATTTTTGATGTAAAATCCATATGTTCGTCAAATGCGGTTAAACAACCATTTTAGTTATTGTACTCTAAAGTTGATTTTAATTTCATCCATGTACAATTTTTTTTCATAATAGTCCTTGTATTGTAAAATAGAGGATTAATTTAGTCTTTTTTTAACTTAAATAATGACATGACTTTTTTTTTTAAAATATGCCAACATTTATTTGGATAATCTAAGTAGGCATTCGTAAGGGAGAAATTAGTAATTTGATAAATTGTGTAGAATTTTTTCTGCAATGCGTACACATTTATTTGAAAAAAAAAAAAAAAATATTGCTCCAAAAAAGATCATGAAGATTTATGAGAAGGCATACTAATAGTGCACATATGATAGTAATTTTTCTCAATCTCAAGTTCTAAACTTAATAAGTGGTATATTTTTGGATATTTTGTACTAAGACTTCAAATTTATTTATTGGGATATTTAATATAATAAATATAAAATTGAGTAGTAATTCTTGTTGAATCAATTTTTTTTTTAATTTAGACTTACATTTATATTGCTCTTTATCGAAGACATTATATTTCTTAATTTACTATTGTGCGTGTAATATCATGATTATTATTTTTATTTTGTGGACATGCATGTTTATTGTTTATAATATCAGAAAAACTTTTTCTGGGTGTTCATCGTTTATAACGTCGTTATTTTCTCTTGTCATTGGGTGTTATGATCCCTAAACCCTCAGAAGTAAAATAAATTAAAATTTTATACTTATTGTTTTGTACAAATATAAATTCTAAGGAATCTAAAATAGGTTGGGAATGTAAAAAAATAATTAGCCTTGTCGACGTCGGGAAAATTTTTCTCTTTTCTTTGGAATTCTTCTCTTTACCCTTTATGTTCTCTCTGTTTTGATTTTTGTTTGAAAAGGCGTGTTTGAAAAGAGTTCGACACAAAATGTCGACGATTTGAAAATTCAGAATCGCCAGTTGGTAGTTTTTGAAATAGTTGTACCAACTAAACTGATTTTGAAAAGATTTACACAAATGCCCAATTGTTGGACTCTGTTTAATAGGCCTTGACAACCGAGATTCATAGAATTCGGGGACTTGATTAAGCGAGGGGAAGGTGTTAGGCAACTCCCGACTTCCGTGAAAACACGGTTATCGCGTCTTTTCAATTCCCTGATTTATTTGAAGTGTGTGTGTGTGTGTGTGTGTTAATTGGGCCTAAGTGCATTTATTTGGTAGTAGTGTTATGCCTTGTTTGCACCTATATACAAATGGTTTGATTTGTATAAAAGTTTAATTTTAAACCATATGTACATAAATGATGTTTTAAAAATAGGTTTTCAAACTCTTATGCTCACATAGTAATTGATGCCTTTTATACTTTCATTTTATTCCGTGTTCGGATTGATTTGATTTTATTCTCGAGATTTGAAGCATCTTTGACAAAATAATATACATATAAGTGTCAGGCTCCATATGGGCATGAAAGTCATCTAAGGATGTCCAAACACCATAAATAGGATTTACAAGCTGGCTGTACAGTTGAAAAAGGTCCATCATGAGAACTAGATCTAGATCCGTCAGCTAGATCTTAGATCCCATGGCTCCTAGGCTCACATGATTGTTTAATATTTACAAAAATTAGAAGAAAAAACTAGATTTAAAAAAATCTTAGTCATTTTAGCTCAACGGTTCCAGTTTTACAACTTTTGAACTGATTAAAAGTTAGATATGGCTAGATTTAGATAAATCTATTCCACAGATTTACATTTTATGGATTTACATTGAGTGAGCAGTTAAAACAGATATTTAAATGCAGTAAACAGTTAATATATATATATATATATATATATATATATATATATAGGGGAATGATCCATAGCATCTATATGCTATGGGATAAAAAGTGGCATATAGGCTCTAAACCGTCCATTTTGTTGATGAAAGGCTGCGTTTTGGTTTGGTTAACTACCGTCCGCTAGTAATTCTAGCGGACGTAATTAGTAAAATTACCGGCCAGTTATGCCCCTCCAATACGCCAAAACAATTCGCCTATTCGCCAAAACAAATACAGTAACTACACAATCCGCTAGTCATTCTAGCGGACGGATTACCTCAAAATATTTGGGGGAAAATCGACACAGGTAAAACAAACAAGACGCTTGCAATCGTTCCTGTTGGTTTTTGATGTTTTGAATGATGACTAATTTAAGTATATTAGACATGTGCATGGTTCATGGTTTGTTATAATATTATAATTAATATGCATGGATTATGGTTGTAACTATGATAATATAATATACATGAATATTGGCAGTATATAATATTATATTATATGCATGAATTGTGGGTGGACATTATGGTAACATATAACAGTCCATATAAATCTATATTGCATGTTTGCTGTAATCTCATCTCAATTGATTGACAGGGAATGAAATTTGGTCAACTGATTAGTTGATTCAAATTTGAACTAGAAGCTTCAAAAGGTATATGCTCTAAATATAGTATATTGTTGACAAACCATAATTTTCATATCCCTTCAGATCAGATGATTGATATCATATCTTTTCGGTTGAGCTTATCAAGGAAACAATATATCTATCGATTTGGTGCTGATTTCTTGTGACTGAGGATTTCATGGAATCAACCCTCTCACAGCCGTTGGAAGCTCTACTATATATCTCTTTCCTGCTCGCCTATTGGAAGATAGAACTTGGAAAAGCTTTAATTAGTCTCATACATTCTATTCAATAGCGATTCTGAGTTTCTTTCCAGCAACCCTTTTGTATTGTTCTTAAATTGTATTATGCTGGGAACTTGATAGTCGGTAATCAATATCCTTGTTCTTAGTTTAAGCCGTGTATCGACTTGGTCTATCTAGAGTTGATAGGATCTGTTTGTAGACAAGCTTTTAAGGCTGTAGTAGTGCAGAGGTCTCAGTGGTGAGAAGGATTGCAGAAGTGCAAGAAGGGGCAGTCGTGTCCAACGGAAAGCTTTCTCAAACAGGGAGTTATTTTGTATTTAACTAAGTTAAATTTAAATAAATAGAGTCTCCAATACCAATTGGCATTGGACGTGGATTAAGCCACTTGATAGAGGATAGGGGCCGAACCACGTAAAAATCTTGGTGTGATTTTTACTTCTGTTTATCTCTTTAACTGTCATTCACGTTCTGCAATTCTTTGTTATTCACGCCACTATCCAGACACTAAAAGCGAGGCAGTCTAGTCATGCGATAATAAAAACGAAGAACATAAGCTAAAGCGAATGCAGTGTAGTATGCGATTATATACTATGTGAAAAATTTCAAAAAGTTTTCACTATTTATCACTTTAAGCTTAAAAACCTATTCACCCCCCTCTAGGTGTGCACATACACAAAATTTCAGTTCCTAGTTCTGAGAATTGGGCGAATCCCTGGAACCGTAGAAGTGGTCATATGCTATCGGCTACAATCTCTCATCTGCAAATCGGCTGCAATTTTGCAAGGTTTCAAAACAATACAGTGATTGCATTTGTCCCTAGTTCTGCGTCCGCTGTGAACAGCTAGAACCCTAGAAGTGGTCATCTGCAAATCGTGGTCAATTTTGCTAAGTGGAACCTTGTTCTTGCAAACAGATTTCGCAGGTAAGTTTGTAGTTTAATCTCCAAAATCTGAAGGTGATGCGATTCACAATTAATTTGCTTCAGCCCTAGTTTCATCCTGTTTATTTTCCATGCTTTTTCTTAAGTTTTATTTGTTGCAATCTACTTATGCCAGGAAAATTTGATTGTAATTTATTTTATTTTATATTTTCTATTTTCCTAAAAGTTTCAAAGTTGTATAATCTTGAAACCTAGATTTATGGGCAAAATTGCATTTTTTTGGGTTCACATTTAGCTCTGTTATGGTCATGCGATACATATATTTTGATTTTCATAAAATTGGTACAATATTAGAATTTTAGGGTTATAGTTTCATTATACGTGGACTGTTGATTGGGATATATATAGCGGGGGAGTATTTGTTGTTTTGTGGAGTAATAAGGGAGGGAAATACATGGCTTTGAAACATTTAAATATGTTAATGAAATCTATTTTTATTTAGAATGCACATCTCTGTTTTTTTTCAATTTTGTACTTGCAACTATGAAGTTTCATATACATCCTAGATTGTTCAAATTGTTTTTTTAATCATTCTTACCGAATTGAAAGATTCTACTACTATACAACATTTTTATTTCTCTACTTCAATGCCAAATACTACTATTGTTAGCTTCATATAACAGCCTAAAACTTGGATATGCTTATTTTGATCCTAAATAGTTAGAATCTCAAAGATTTGTTCCTTCTCCCTTTGCCTCTTTATTGGAATTTTTATAAATTGTGCTATACTTGACATTATGTTGAATTTTGTGGTTAGATATGGATATCATGTAAGACCCCGAATTTTATGAAATAAAAGTATTTAATTTTTCTTATTATTCAGTAAATGGTTAAATTGATAGAAAGTAAAGTAAAGGGAGATATATAAAAATTTTGCAAAATAAGTAAGTGGTTATAAAATATTCATTTTTGTCGGGGAATATTCGTTTGGTCGTGGAATATTCTTGTTGTCAGGGAATATTAAATACTGCAGTATGACCATTAAATGGGCCTCATAACAGAATAACTATCGGATGAAGAAAATGATAAGTTTGAGTTTTTATAAATAACGACGTAGTTGTTACCGTTAACACTGTTGAAATACCTGGTGGTTAAAATATAGTAATATGCGTGGTTGCACAGTAGCACACGGTATTGCACAATATTTTTGAATTATTGATTCTTACGTAAGAAGGCACTACTCAATAATTATTACTGATAATTCTTTATTCAATATTTTATTTTATTGATTCAATAATTGCTGCGTTGATATTTTATATTATTGTTGTTTCAATAATTGTCATGGCACAGTATTTTCCATTATCAGATCAATAATTCATATTATTTGAATAATATTATTAGATAGCATTATTGGCAATGTCTAGAAAGTTCTGTCAAGGAGAGGTTTGGTCACCTAATTGGGCGCTAGTAAAGAGAAATCCTTATCGGAAAGCCCCCTCTTTCCTGGGAATTGTCTGGTTGTCATTATTGTGATTCTGTAATATTATTTGTGAATAATTAATTATTGATTTATATGATAAGAAAATATTTATTTGATGTGGATATAAATGATGGATTTATTTATATGGTTATAAATGAAGGAATTAATGTGGAGGTGTTTTATCAGTATTTTGTCGGATTGGAGGTATTAAAAGATCAAATCGGTGTTCTAAAGCTCTATTGCGTGAGTTATAATTTTAATCCGACCGTTAGATCGTTATGATTTTTGGATATGTTATACATATATAAATTGAGTATATGTCCATAAATTTTGAAACGTTAAAAATTAACGTATGATTTGTTATGAATTTTAAAATGTGTTGAAAATCGTCCGTTTGTGGATTTCAGATATATTTTGTCTGGAATTTGGAAAAACTTAAAGCTACAAAGTTGTAGAGAATTCGATTTCGTGTTGAATGGACATAAAATTTATATTTTTCAAATAAACGGGCTATTTTCTATGAATTATTGAAGTTTCAGAAATTAAAATGTTTTTATTAAAATATGGGTGGGACCCACTTTTTGGTTAGTGTTGAATACATGTGCTGGAATTTTGTTCAATTAATGACGCCTGGTTGGTGCGTAGCAATTGAGAAAAAAATAAAATAAATATATTATTTTATTAATTTAGTCTCCTTTGACGTTCTAGCATTTTTCAATAAATAGGTGCTTATGTTAGAATTTAAATTCGCACCAGAAACATAAGTTTTCTCTCTCTATATTATCAAGCGTATTTTTGTGAGTATTTAGATACTTTTAGAGTTGTTATTCAGTGCAAGTTTCCTTCGGCTTTACATCCGATATTTAAGTCAAAAGTACTGCTCTTTTGAGGTAAGGGATTGTAAGGGTTATTATGTTTTTCAGTTTCGTAATTTTTCCAACCTTCAAAAATTCTGGAAAAAGTTAAATGATATTTTGATGAGTTTTCTAGATTGTGTACAAAAATGGTGATTTTTGGATGTATAGATTAAGAGTTATGAATTTTATGGGAAAAGACTATTTTAAAAGTAAACCCTTATAACTCCTTGTGGTTAACTCCAAAATTGCTGAAATTTTTATTGGGAGTACATATGTGTAACAGAAGTATGCTTTGTAAATTTCAGAATTTTTGGACAAAATTACAATTTATGATAAATGTCTAAATATTCGACAGTTTTGGCCAAATGAAAAATAGTAAATGAATTTTAAAAATTTTGAGAAAAATATATGTTCAATATGAGACTATATTATGCTAAATCCCAAAAAAGAATTTTTTTTTTGTACTGATTTGGTATTTTTCATAAAAGTGGTCTAGTTATGAGTAAATGAATTAAATATGTTATGTGAAGTAAAAAAATTAGAAAATATGATTTTATGGCTTGAGAATCATATATGAGGTATATGCAGATTTTTGATGAGGGTTTTGGTTATAGGTGATGAAATCTTATGAGTTTGGCATTTTAGGATGATTAAATGCATTAACTAATAAAGTGTAAACAATTAAAATAAATTATTTATAAGTTTAATAAATAATTAAAATATTGTTGTAATATTAATAATATTAGATTATGAGATTATTAAGTGATTTATAACATTTAGATTAAGGTGCTGTAAATATTGATATGGATATTATTGTGAAACTTTATCTTTTCGTATCGGGGTTACTATTTATGAGTTACTATTCACGAGTTACTATTCACGACAAAATTGGTTTCTTTTTCTGACCAAATTATCGTTGATTTATGAATCTTACTCTTAAAATTAAATCCATATTTTGATCATATTATTTTATTATCATATATAATATTTTTATAATTCCGGTGAAGAAATTTCTCTTTGACTTGAGTGTAAAGATGGGTAGATTATTGGTATGATCGTGACTATGGGTTCTCTTTGGCCAGTAGTGCAAAGTTGAATCGTTGACTGGTATGATCATGACCATTAAATTTATAATTGAATATTTTTAGCTTAAGTGCAAAGGTGAATTGATCAACATGGTTATAATTATGGTTTATATAAATTCTGAAATGATTATGTATTTCTTTTAGATATTAATATCTTTGGCTGTAGTCTGAAGATGAATTGTTGTTGAATATCTTTGGCACGTAGTAGTGTAAGATGACTGTTGTTGAATATCTTTGGCCTGTAGTGCAAAGATGACCTGTTGTTGAATATCTTTGGGCTGTAGTGCAAAGATGAACTATTAATGAATATATTTGGCCCATAGTGCAAAGATGAATTTATTAGTATGATTATGAACATGAACTGTGATTTGGTATAACCATGATCTTTGATGTTTCAGGTAAAGACAAGTGATGAAAAATATCTTTGTCTTGGATGAGAAGAGGAATTTAGAACCACAATTATGATTATGAGTTATTCTCAGGATTGTGGACAGGAACTGTTAATTTATGTTACAGGAATAAAACATTGTTGGTGGACTTTTAACATGGAGAAGATAATAGACTTTATGGTCTATTTGACTCTTCTAATGGATTGTTAGTTCATTTGCACTATGGTTGAAAAGTTTTATCATCTACCATATGTTCTAAATCTACGATTTATTCTTGATGAAGACTATTGATAATTTAATTATCTTTAGTCATGATATTCTTTCTTGAGCTAGTTGTGCTCACCCTTTTGCTTCACAATTCCTTTTCGGTAATAAGAGTGTTCTTGCAATTGACCGGGGATAACGAGGGAATAGAACGGTGGTCTATAGGCATGTTGAGGTTCTCCCTAAATAGTATAGAAATAATTTTATTGAGAACTTTAGATATGTGTGTCGTATTGTATACGTCATTTGATATTTAATTTTAGGGAACCGAATAGGGTGAGGTGAACCCAACTTTGGAAGAGTGTTTTGCCACTATCATACAAGATGTCTAATGACCTATGAGTTATCATAAGATAGGGTTGTGCACATCCACTTGCTGAGTATATCTACGAGCACTACCTATATGATCTTGGAGTTTGGTTAAAATATAATTTTCAATTGCAGACAGCGGAGATAGTTATATGTCAAGAGAAGACTCACCATTGGAAAGAACATGATAGTAATCTTCTCATTTTTTTTGGAGTCTATTGGATCAACCAAGGATAATTCTCCAGTCATATGATATCTATTATAACTTAGATGCATGACCTCCCATGTACGAAGGTTTTCTTGAGCATTTTCCAAAGATTTTAATTTCTAAAACAGTTATTGTCTGTACCTTTATGTAAGGAATCAATGTGAGGTGTTGACACAAGTTGGTGTCCAGAGTCACAGTTGGTATTTAAACTCACAACATATGTGTTGTTATATTTTGCACGACAATTGTAGTAATAAAGTGGTAGTTGTTTTCTGTACCATGTATTTGGAAACTCAGAATTGGTTGGATGGATTGGACCTATTTTAGGGGCGTCACAGTTGGTATCGGAGCTTAGGATATAATCTCTAGCGGAGATCCGGGATTAGAAATTGGAAGGGAGAGACGAGTAATATCTTTTGCTAGTGTGTGTCCTACCTAAGCTAAATTTTCTTTCATAAGTTGACAAATTGTGTTATGTCAATTAAACTTTTTTTGAAGCTGTATTCTAGAATAATATCTGAAATACAGAAAATGAGCAATGAAGAAATCATGATACAGAAGAGCTGATCTGGGAGATAGAATCTGAAATGAAAGCAAGGTATTCTCAACTCTTTGAAATACCAAGTACGTAAATTTCGGGGACGAAATTTGATAAGGAGGGGAGATTGTAAGACCCCGAATTTTATGAAATAAAAGTATTCATTTTTTCTTATTATTCAGTAAATGGTTAAATTGATAGAAAGTAAAGTTAAGGGAGATATATAAAAATTTTGCAAAAATAAGTAAGTGGTTATAAAATATTCATTTTTATCGGGGAATATTCGTTTGGTGGTGGAATATTCTTGTTGTGGGGAATATTATTAATGCAATGACGGCGCAACCATTTAATGGGCCTCATAGCGAGAATAAGCTGTCGGATGAAGAAAATGAAAAGTTTGAGTTTTTATAAATAACGGCGTAGTTATTCTGAGATTAACATTGTTGGAATACACAGTGGTTAAAATACGATGTCTGGCGTGGTTGCATGCGATGGCATTGCGGTATTGCACAATATTTTTGAATTATTGATTCTTATGTAAGAAGGCACTACTCTCGATAATTATTACGATAATTCTTGTTTCAATATTTTATTTTATTAATTCAATAATTCTTTGAATTGATATTTTATATTATTGTTGTTTCAATAATTATCACGGCACAGTATTTTCCATTATGAGATCAATAATTCATATTATTTGAATAATATTATTAGATAGAATTATTGAAAATATCTAGAAAGTTCTGTCAAGGAGAGGTTTGGTCACCTAATTGCGCGTAAGTAAGGAGAAATCCTTATCGAAAAGCCCCATCTTTCTTGGGAATTGTCTGGTTGTCATTATTGTGATTCTGTAATATTATTTGTGAATAATTAATTATTGATTTATATGATAAGAAAATATTTATTTGATGTGGATATAAATGATGGATTTATTTATATGGTTATAAATGAAGGAATTATTGTGGAGGTGTTTTATCAATATTTTTGTCGGATTGGAGGTATTAAAAGATCAAAACGGTGTTCTAAAGCTCTATTATCTGAGTTATAATTTTAATCCGACCGTTGAATCGTTGTGATTTTTGGATATGTTATGCACATATAAGTTGAGTATATGTCCACAAATTTTGAATCGTTAAAAATTAATGTATGATTTATTATGAATTTTAAAAGGTGTTGAAAATCGTCCGTTTGTGGATTTCGAATATTTTTGTCTGGAATTTGGAAAAACTTAAAGCTACAAAGTTGTAGAGAATTTGATTTCGTGTGGAACAGACATAAAATTTGTATTTTTCTGATAAACGGGCTATTTTCTATGAATTATTGAATTTTTTGGAAATTAAAATATTTTTATTAAAATATTGGGTGGGACCCACTTTTTGGTTGGTGTTGAATACATGTGCTGGAATTTTGTTTAATGAATGAGGGCTGGTTGGTGGCGTAGCAATTGAGAAAAAATAAAATAAATATATTATTTTATTAATTTAGTCTCCTTTGGCGTTCTAGCATTTTCCTATAAATAGGTGCTTATGTTAGAATTTAAATTCACACCAGAAACATAAGTTTTTTTTTTTTCTCTCTCTCTATATTATCGAGCGTATTTTTGTGAGTATTTAGATACTTTGAGAGTTGTTATTTAGTGTAAGTTTCCTTCAGCTTTACATCCGATATTCCAGTCAGAAGTACTGCTCTTTTGAGGTAAGGGATTGTAAGGGTTATTATGTTTTTATGTTTCGTAATTTTTTTGACCTTCAAAAATTCAGGAAAAATTTTAAATGATATTTTGATGAGTTTTCTAGATTGTGTACAAAAATGGTGATTTTTGTATGTATAGATTAGTAGTTATGAATTTTATGGGAAAAGACTATTTTAAAAGTAAACCCTTATAACTCCTTGTGGTTAACTCCAAAATTGGTAAAATTTTTATTGGGAGTACATGTATGTAACAGAAGTATGCTCTGTAAATTTTAGAATTTTTAGACAAAATTATAATTTATGATAAATGTCTAAATATTCGGCAATTTTGGTCATATGAAAAATAGTAAATGAATTTTAAAAATTATGAAAAAAATATATGTTTAAAATGGGACTATATTACGCTAAATAGAAAAGAAAATTTATTTGTACTAATTTGGTATTTTTTATGAAAATGGTCTAGTTATGAGTAAAAGAATTAAATATGTTATTTGAAGTAAAAAAATTGAAAAATATGATTTTATGGCTTGAGAATCATATATAAGGTATATGTAGATTTTTTGATGAGAGTTTTGGTTATTGGTGATGAAATCTTATGAGTTTGGCATTTTAGGATGATTAAATGCATTAACTAATAAAGTGTAAATAATTAAAATATATTATTTATAAGTTTAAGAAATGATTAAAATATTATTGTAATATTAATAATATTAGATTATGAGATTATTAAGTGATTTATAACATTTGGATTGAGGTGCTATAAATATTGATATGGATATTATTGTGAAACTTTATCTTTCTGTGTTGGGGTTACTATTTATGAGTTACGATTCACGAGTTACTATTCACGACAAAATTGTTTTCTTTTTCGGACCAAATTATCGTTGATTTATGAATCTTACTCTTGAAATTAAATCCATATTTTGATCATATTGTTTTTATTATCATATATAATATTTTTATAATCCTGGTGAAGAAATTTCTATTTGACTTGAGTGTAAAGATGAGTAGATTATTGGTATGATCGTGACTATGGGTTCTCTTTGGCGATGGTCTGCAAAGTTGAATCGTTGGTGAGTATGATCATGACCATTGAATTTACAATTGAATATTTTTAGCTTAAGTGAAAGGTGAATTGATCAACATGGTTATAATTATGGTTTATATAAATTACGAAATGATTATGTATTTCTTTGAGATATTAATATCTTTGGCTGTCATATCTTTGAAAAGATGAATTGTTGTTGAATATCTTTGGCTGTGCATAGTGCAAAAGATGACTGTTGTTGAATATCTTTGGCCTATAGTGAAAAGATGATCTGTTAATGAATATATTTGGCCCGTAGTGCAAAGATGAATTTATTAGTATGATTATGAACATGAGCGTGATTTGGTATAACCATGATCTTTGATGTTTCGGTAAAGACAAGTGATGAAAATTATCTTTGTCTTGGATGAGAAGAGGAATTTAGAACCACAATTATGATTATGAGTTATTCTCGATGATTGTGGATAGGAGGCTGTTGATTGATGTTCTGAGGATAAAACATTGTTGGTGGACTTTTAACATGGAGAAGATAATAGACTTTATGGTCTATTTGACTCTTCTAATGGATTGCTCGTTCATTATGACTATGGTTGAAAAGTTTTATCATCTACCATATGTTCTAAATCTACGATTTATTCTTGTGAAGACTATTGATAATTTAATTATCTTTAGTCATGATATTCTTTCTTGAGCTAGTTGTGCTCACCCTTTTTGCTTCACAATTCCTTTTAGGTAATAAGAGTGTTCTTGAATTGGGAGGGGATAACGAGGGAATAGAGCGGTGGTCTATAGTTGTTGAGGTTCTCCTTAAATAGTATGGAAATAATTTTATTGAGAACTTTAGATAAGTGTGTGGTATTGTATACATCATTTGATATTTAATCTTGGTGAACCGAATAGGGTGAGGTGAACCCACCTTTGGAAGGGTGTTTTGCCACTATCATACAAGATGTCTAATGACATCTGACCTCGAGTTATCATAAAGGATAGGGTTGTGCACATCCACTTCTTTGAGTATATCTCACGAGCACTACCTATATGATCTTGGAGTTTGGTTGAAATATAATTTTCAATTGTGAGCGGTGGAGATAGTTATATGTCGAGAAGACTCACCATTGGAAAGAACATGATAGTAATCTTCTCATTTTTCTTTGGGGTCTATTAGATTGACCAAGGATAATTCTCGGTCATATGATATCTATTATAACTTAGATGCGTGGCCTCCCATGTATGAAGGTTTTCTTGAGCATTTTCCAAATATTTTAATTTCTAAAATAGTTATTATTTTGTACCTTTATGTAAGGTATCAATATGAGGTCTTTGACACAAGTTGGTGTCCGTGAGTCACGTTTGGTATTTAAACTCACAACATATGTGTTGTTATATTTTGCACGACAATTGTAGTAATAAAGTTGTAGTTATTTTTTGTACCATGTATTTGGCGACTTAGAATAGGTTGGATGGATTGGACCTATTTTGGGGGCGTCACAGTTGGTATCAGAGCTTAGGGATATGATCTCTGGCGGAGATTCTGGATTAGAACTAGGAAGGGAGACACGAGTAATATCCTTTGCTAGTGTGTGTCTTACCTAAGCTGAATTTTCTTTCATAAGTTGACAAATTATGATATGTCAATTAACGTTTGTTTTGAAGCTGTATTCTAGAATGATATCTGAAATACAAGAAATGAGCAATGGAGAAATCATGATACAGAAGAGCTGATCTGGGAGATAGAATCTGAAATGAAAGCAAGGTATTCTCAACTCTTTGAAATACCAGGTACGTAAATTTCGGGGACGAAATTTCATAAGGAGGGGAGATTGTTGTTAGGTTTTGTGAAAATCAAAGTAGCAATCAAATTGCAAAGATAGCGAAAACGTAATAAAATCAGATTTTAAAATTTTTTCACAAACCAATTACCTGGATCATCCTTTATGCATATTATTAATTAAACGAAGAATAAGAAATTATGAAATCATACCCTTGTAGAAACGAGCTTCCTCAGTGCGAGTTCACCTCCTTCTCTCATGATCTCCTTGAATCTCCGGGTAGATTCCTTCCTTTGATCAATGTAAGCCACCCAAGTGTATGGCCTCTAGAGGTGATCTACCAAAGAAGAAGAATTTTCAAGAAGAAGGGGTATTGGCTCAAACCCTAGTTTTTTCTATCTATATAGAAAAAGGAGGCGTACTCTTCAACTCTTGGAATTACGTAAATAAGATATCTGATATAAGACTCATCTTATAAAGATATCATGTAACCCTATTTTAATTAAAATAAGGTATTATTTATTTAATTAAACTCTTTTAATTAAATGGGCTCCCTAATCCTATTAGGGGTAATTAATTAAACTCCTTTAACTAATTTTCCTTCCTAATCCAATTAGGAATAAATGAGATACTTATATTAAATTAATTCCTAAATCTTTTTAGAAATTAAAATAATAATAATTGTAATAATATTAATAAGACTCCTCTTATTAATTTATATTTAATATTTCTAAAATATTAAATAATAAATATTAAGCTATTTAATTTATTCTATCACCATAGATTAAATTAAATATACTTAACATATTATTACAATTATGCCATTAATTTCTTAAATAATTATTCTACCTTTTATGGTGTGACCCTTTAGGTTCTCCATATTAAACCGGTTGTGAATAAATCAATTAGAACAATTCTAATCTCATTTAAATAAATAAATTAACCAAATAATTTATTTAAATAAATAATATTTATTCTACAATAGGGATAAGCCTCCCTAGCGATCAACGACTTTCCAGATAATATAGATTTCAACATTAATCATAAAAGAACCTTTGAGTAAATAGTTCTTTGTCTGAATTCAATCTTTCCACCATCTGATGTCCCAATTAAATATAAGACATGGAATTCTTTATCAAGTCTTATTTTATTTAATTATATGTATTTCGATTCCTAAATGCACAACTCTAATGAATGCAAATTAGAAACTACTTTCTAATTTCATTCCACCTTAACCAAGGATTTACGGGTTGTCATTTATCGAATCACATAGGACATTTCTCTTCTTTTACTAGAAGTGGTAGATTCTTTATTGATCATTCTTTATCTTCATATATAACTTATTACACCCAAGCATACCCTTTGATATACTCTAAGAATCTTAAGGAATAAGTCAAAGTGTAATTCATTATATATAAGATACTATAATGATCTCAAGTCTAATGATCATTTGTCTTTACTATCACTACAGAAATTCTATTGACAAGCAAGTAAAACTCCATTAGGTATTCCTTAGCGAGTCACGTTCAGTGAACTTATTCTCTAATAAGCACCTACATACTTGCTTTAGTGTCTCCACACAAATGATCATGAGATCAATCATCCTCATCCAATGAGCAAACAACGTACGTACCAATCTATCCCGGATTCATTAATCCCTTTTTAGTAATCCATTGATTGGGAACATTTTAGTTTTAAGCTATTTAAGAATTTAGATCTCATTAGCATGATCTCATCATGATTCTAAAAGCATTACTTAAAACTATGGGTTTATCACATATTATTAAAAAACAAACACCATGTAGATAATAAATGCCTTTAATAAATAATTCTTTTATTAATAAATAAATAAAATTGATTTCACGATTATATGCTTTATCATCATACGTGATTGGCTTGTATGCATAATACTTTCAATCTCCCACTTGCACTAAAGCCAATCGTAGTGGTATCTCATACCCATCTTCTCTAAGTGACGATCAAAGCTTTGTTTGTTGTGTTAGCGCTTTAGTAAATGGATCTGCAATATTGTCTTGAGAGTCCACACGCTCCAGGGTGACGTCTCCTCTTTCAATGATCTCTCTGATCAAATGAAATCGTCGCAACACGTGTTTGGATTTCTGATGAGACCTGGGTTCCTTAGCTTGCGCAATTGCTCTAGTGTTGTCACCGAATAAAGGCACTGGTCCTTTAATGCTAGGAACCACACCAAGTTCGGTAATGAACTTCTTCATCCAAACAGCTTCCTTTGCAGCTTCACTTGCAGCTATGTACTCTGCCTCATCATTTGAATCGAAATTGCTTTTTCTTTACTTGGAACTCTTCGACTCAACTGCATACCACCGTTTAAGGTAAACACATACCCCGAAACGGATTTACTATCATCTTGGTCTATTTGAAAACTTGAGTCTGTGAAGCCCTCTAGTTTTAATTCAGACCCACCGTAGACAAGAAATACATCCTTAGTTCTTCTTAAGTACTTTAGGATATTTTTCACTTTGCCTTCGATGTTCTTCTCTCCGGATTCGATCGATATCTCGCTTGTTACACTAAGTGCATGAGCGACATCTGGTCTAGTACATATCATCTGGTACATGATAGATCCTATTCTTTGAAGCATAAGGAATCTTACTCATACTGTTTCTCTCCTCAGTGTCTTTGGGGCTTGTTTCTTGGAGAGATGTATTCCATGGCTCATTGGCATGAGACCTCTTTTGGAATCTTCCATGCTAAACCTCTTTAGCATCAAGTCGATGTATCGCCTTGGGACAAGCCAAGCATCCTTTTAGATCTATCTCTATAGATCTTTATCCCCAAAATATAGGATGCTTCTCCCAAGTCCTTCATGGAGAAGTGTTTAGATAACTTGATTTTAATTGATTGCGACATAGGAATATCATTCCCTATCGGTAATATATCATCAACATATAATACAAGGAATGAAACAGTATCCCCACTAACCTTCTTGTACACACATGGTTCATCCTCATTTTGAAAAAATCAAACTCTTTGATTGTCTCATCAAAACGGATGTTCCACCTACGAGAAGCTTGCTTTAATCCATAAATGGATCGTTGTAGCTTACAGACTTGATTTATTCCAACCTTTGAAACAAAACCCTCTGGTTGTGTCATATACACATCCTCCTCAAGTTTCCCATTGAGGAAGGCCGTTTTCACGTCCATCTGCCAGATTTCGTAGTCATGGTAAGCTGCAATAGCAAGCAAAATCCGAATGGACTTGAACATTGCTCTTTTTGGTGAGAAGGTTTCGTCATAGTCGACTCCTTGTCTTTGTTTGAAACCTTTTGCAACCAATCGGGCCTTATAGGTCTCTACCTTGCCAAATCTGCTCCAGTCTTTCTTTTAAAGACCCATTTACACCCAATAGCTTAATGCCTTGGTGGTGAGACCAAAGTCCATACTTGGTTATCATACATGGAGTCCATCTCGGTTTCATGGCTTCTTGCCACTTCTCTGCGAGTCTTTACTACTCATAGCTTTGTTAAGTAATTCAATGGATCATCATCATCTATGATGCGTACCTCATTGTCATCTTCTATGACAAGTCCATACACTGTCTGGTATCTTTGGTACTCTTCAGTTCTGAATATGGTGTGGTGCTGAAGGAATCTCTACTTGGTTAGGTACCTCACTTTGATCTGTAGTATTTTGTGGTTTTGAACCTCTTGAAGATATATCTTACTCCCAATTGACCCTTCAGGATAAACTCCTTTTCCAAGAAGGCGGCATGTTTCATGACAAACACCTTTTGATTAGTTGGATGATAGAAATAATACCCGATGTTTATTTAGGGTATCCCACAAATCTATATTTATCGGATCTAGTCTGTAGCTTATCGTTTCCAAACTTTTTGACATAAGCTGGACAACCCCAAGTCTTAACATGCTTAAGATTTGGTTTCCTCCTATCCATAACTTCATATGGGGTCTTGGGGATGGATTTTGTAGGTACCTTGTTAAGTAGGTATCTGTTATTCTTCTAGGGCATATCCCCGAAGAAGAAACCTGGAAGGTCGGTAAAACTCATCATAGATCGAACCATGTCCAACAATGTTCGATTTCTCCTTTCGAGATACACCATTCATCATGGGCGTCCTGGTGGAGTCCATTGTGAGATTATACCATTTTCTTTGAGACAATTGAGAAACTCACCACTTAAGTATTCCCTCCTCGATCGGATCGAAGAATCTTAATACTCTTACCGGTTTGCTTCTCAACTTCACTTACGAACTATTTGAACTTTTCAAATGATTGATTTGTATTTCATTAAATACACATATCCAAATCTTGAGTGGTCGTGAATGTAATAAAATAAGAATACCCTCCCGTGCGATTAGTTGTCATAGGTCCACATACATGCGTGTGTGTACCAACGCTAACAACTCTGTAACTCTTTCTCCTTTTCCACTAAAAGGAGATTTAGTCATTACCCATGAGACAAGATTCACAGGGTTGGATATGATTCATAATCGATAGCTCTAGGAGCCCATCTTTATACAACTTGGATAATCTTGTTTCATTAATATGGCCAAGTCTCTACAGATTACCACGTGAAGGTATAATTAACATCATCTCTTTTCCTTTTCTTAGTTTGTTCAATTTGAAATATATTTTCATGCAAGTCAAGTATATAAAGTCCATTTCACAAATTACCAACACCATATAAAACATTATCATTATAAATAGAACAATTGTTGTTCTTTATTATAATATTAAAACCATCCATATCCAATACAGAGATAGAAATAATATTTCTAATGATATTTGGAACAAAATAACAATAATTTAAATTAATGAACTTGCCCGTAGGCAGTGCTAAACAATAAGTCCCTACAGCTAATGTTAGGTTTGTAATATTCATGAACGCAATCAAATTGCATAAATAAGCGGAAACGTGTAAAAATCAGAGTTTTAAAATTTTACAAACCATATACCCGGATCACCCTTTATGCACAATTATTAATTAAACAAAAAAGATGAATAAGAAACATACCCTTGAAGATCCGAGCTTCCTCAGGTACAAGTTCACCTCCAATCCTTTTCGCGTTCAACTTGAATCCACCGGGTTTGGTTCCTTCCTTTGATCAACGTTAGCCACCCAAGTGTTTGGCATCTAGAGGTGATCCACCAAGGAAGAAAAAGGATTTAAGAAGATGGGTATTTGGCTCAAACCCTAGTTTTCTATCTCTATAGAAAAGAACGTACTCTCCAACAAATTGGAATCAAGTCGTAGTCTTGATATCTGATATAAGACTCATCTTATAAAGATATCAAGTAACCCTATTAAAATAAGGTATTATTTAATTAAACTCTTTTAATTAAATGGGCTCCTAATCTTATTAGGGATAATTAATTAAACTCCTTTAACTAATTTTCCTCCTAATCCTATTAGGAATAAATGAGAGTACTTATATTAAATTAATTTCTAAACTCTTTTAGAAATTAAAATAATAATAATTGTAATAATATTAATAAGACTCCTCTAATTAATTTATATTTAATATTTCTAAAATATTAAATAATAAATATTAAGCTATTTAATTTATTCTATCACCATAGATTAAATTAAATATACATAACATATTATTACGATTATGCCATTAACTTCTTAAATAATTATTCTTCCTTTTTATGGTGTGACCCTTTAGGTTCTCCATATTAAACCTATTGTGAATAAATCAATTAAAACAATTCTAATCTTATTTAAATAAATAAATTAAACAATTAATTTATTTAAATAATATTTATTCTACAATAGGATAAGCCTCCTAGCGATCAACGACTTTCCGGATAATATAGATTTCAACATTAATCATTAAAGAACCTTTGAGTAAATAGTTCTTGAAATACAATTCAATCCTTCCACCATACAATGTCCCAATTAAATATAAGACATGGAATTACTTGTCAAGTCTTATTTTATTTAATTATATGTATTTCGATCCTTAAATGCACAACTCAAATAATGCAAATTAGAAACTCCTTTCTAATTTCATTACGCCTTAACCAAGGACTCTTGGGTTGTCATTTATCGAATCACATAGGACATTTCTCTTCTTTTAATAGAAGTGGTATATTCTTTATTGATCATACATTATCTCCATGTACAACTTATTATACCCAAGCATACCCTTTGATATACCCTAAGGGTCTTAAGGAATAAGTCAAAGTATAACTCATCATACACAAGATACTATGATGATCTCAAGTCCAAGGATCACTTGTACTACTATCACTACTCTGAAATTCCTATTGACAGGCAAGTAAAACTCCATTAGGTATTCCTTAGCGAGCCAATGCTTCGGTGAACTTATTCTCTAATAAGCACCTACATACTTGCTTTAGTGTCTCCACACAAATGATCATGAGATCAATCATCCTCATCCAATGAGCAAGCAACGTATGTACCAATCTATCCGGATTCACTAATCCCCAATTTAGTAATCCAATGATTGGGAACTATTTCAGTTTTAAGCTTTCTAAGAATTTAGATCTCATTAGAATGATCATCATCATTATTCTAAAAGCATTGCTTAAAACTATGGGTTTATCACATATTATAAAACAACATCATGTAGATAATTAAAAGCCTTTAATAAATTAATACTTTTTATTAATAAATGAATAAGATTGTTACAAAGTATATGCTTTATCATCTAACATGATTGGCTTGCGTGCATATTACTTTCAATCTCCCACTTGCACTAAAGCCAATCGCCATTGTATCTTATACTCTTCTTCTCTAAGTGACGATTATCCTGCTATTGGATAAGCTTTAGTTAATGGATATGTAATGTTGTTCATGAGAGTCCACTACCTCTATAGTGATTTCCCATCTTTCAATGATTCTAATAATCAAATGAAAGTGCCACAACACATGTTTAGATCCAAGATGAGACTTAGGAACTATTCTTAGTTCTGTAATGAACTTTTAATCCAAACAATCAACTTGCAGCTTTATTATAGTTATATACTTTGTCTTTATCACTAAACCAGCAACTCTTTGCTATTTGGAACCTTTCCAATTCACTGCACCACTGTTCAAGATAACGCTTTACCTTAAAGTGGATTTTTCTCGTAAATCTTGAGTGCATCAAAGAAAACTTGAGTCTGTTAAGCCCTCTAGTTTTAATTAAGACCTACCATGAATATGATCACATCCTTAGTGCCGGTTAAGCACTTTAAGATGTTTTTTCACTGACTCATAGTGAACTTCTCCATAATATGACTGATCAACATCAGGTCTCGTACATTTCATTGCATACATGATTGTCACTCATGCGACCTCTCTTTTGAGGAGTCTGTGGGGACAATTAAGAGAGATACACTCCATAGCTCATCCACATTAGACATCTCTTGGAGTTTGCCATGCTAAACGACTTTAGCATCAAATGAATATACGTTCCTTGGGTTAAGTCGAGCATCCTCTTAAATCTATCTATATAGATTTATATCCCCAATTAAGATACTCTTCCAAATCATTCATGGAGGAATGTTTAGACAACTTTATCTTTACTGATTGTAGCATTGGTATGTCATTCCTTATCCGTAGTATATCAATATATAGTACTAGGAATGTCATGATGCTCCTAATGACCCTTTTGTACACACTAGGTTCATTCTTATTTTTGATAAAATCAAACTCTTTTGATTGCCTCATCAAAACAAATGTTCCATATTTGAGAAACTTGCTTCAATCCATTTCTCTGAGTGTCTACAACACTTACCTCATCGTATGTAACTGGATCATCATCTTCTATGATGTGTACCTCATCATCATCATCTATGATGAATCCATACCTCCAGTATCTTCGTACTATTCCGATTTACTGATTAGGTTGTGTACAATAGGTTACATCTACGTGTTCCTCTTATTTGACTTATACTATTTTGTGGTTCTTGAACTCTTCAAGATCTATTATCCTCCCACTAGCCCCTTTAATGATAAACACCTTTATCTTAGAAGGCGGCGTGTTTCGTAACAAACACCTTTTTGCTAAGTAGAATTATAGAACATATACCCTAAACTTACTTTAGGATGTCCCACAAATCAGTACATGTCAAATCTTGTCCCAAGCTTATCCTTTGAAACCTCTTCACATAAGTTGGACAACCCCTTATCTTAACATACTTAAGATTAGGAATCCTCCACATCCATAACTTTTATGGAGTCTTGAAATTTGGATTTTGAGGTTACCTTTTCATGAGATATCTGACCATTTCTAGGACATGATGTGGCGCCCCAAAATAGGTCCATTCCATCCAACCCATTCGAGTCGCCAAATACATGGTACAAAAATAACTAACTACAACTTTACTATTACAACATATAAATCAGAGTTTAAATACGAGATATTGCCATCTAGACAATATCCACACGCAAAATAAATCCCCATCATAATTATTGATACATTATTTTACAAAATGGTGAGGACTACTAAACAACTCTCTCTAGAACCTTCATTCCATACCCCGACTAGTACTCGCTTACATTCTCGCCTCCACGAGAAGAAAAATGGAACAACAAGGAAAAGGGTGAGCTCAACTAGCCCGATAAAAGAATATTATGACTAAGATAATATACAACAAATTATCGTTAGTCCTCAACGAGGAAAAATCTAATAGAATACAATAGACAACAAATTTTAAATCAATATTCGCAAATGAAAATAATAATTCATTAGAAGAGTTAAGTAGAGAATGCAAACTACTATATTCTATGTATGAATTTAAAAGTTCATCGTCGATATTTTATCCTGTAACATCAATCAATATATATACGAATCAAATATTCATCGTTGCACTACTGAGTTAAAGATATTCATCACCGGTCATGTTCATCTAAACACTGCTTCATCTTTGCACTACTGAACCAAAGATATTAATCAGTCGGTCATGTTCATCTCAACACCTGTTATCTTTGCACTACGGGCCAAAGATATTCATCAAGAAATCATTCATCTTTTGCACTACAGGCCAAAGATATTCCATAATATCATCATTTAAGACTGAAGATGATGAAAAATATTTTTAAAGAAACGAATCCAGTGAAACAAAATGACAAGGATTAAGGATTAAGGATTCGTACTTTGTTTTATCCACGTCCAAAAATACCTCAAAAATAATCATAGGGGTGTAAAATTCAAGAATGATCAAAACATGGATACAATCAAAGCTAGTATCCAGAATAGATATTTTAGACGAAAAGAAAATTTTAATTTTTCTGAATGAATAATCTTGATTAAGTGGATAGTCAGATATCGTGAATAATCTGCCGAGTATCGTGAATAATAACTCAAACACCAAAAGATAGAAATTCCACAAAAAAATATCTTCACGCTTATGAATAGTATTAAGTGAATAGTAACTTTGAATAGTAACTCATGAATAGTAACTCGTGAATAGTAACTCATGAATAGTAACCCCGACATGAAAAAGTTCCAAATTTGATAAAAAGTTCCAACCAATATTTCAGCATAATGATCTTGAAGAAATAATATCATTTGAGAAGAAAATAACATCCCTTACCTCGAAAGACAGTACTTCTAGTTGAAACACCGGATATAGGCTATGACTTGAACTCGCACTGTATAGAAATACTCAAAATACTCACAAGAATACGCTCGATAATATAGAGAGAGAAAACTTCAGTTTCTGGTGTGATTTTTAATTCTAACCTAAGCACCCTATTTATAGGAAAATGCTTAGAACACCAAAGTAGAAAATTTAATATATTATATTATAATTTTACAAATTTTCCTTAGCCCACCTTTTGGTCAAAAACACCAGCCACACATGTTAATGATGTCCAAAAAATACAAAAACGTTTTTTCTAACAAAAATAATTTAAACTCCAAAAATCAATTCACACCCGATATACCGAAACTTCAATAATTCACAATAAATAGCTCTTTTATCAGAAAAATTTGAAACTCGCGAGTTTCCATAGGAAATTCCATTATCTACAACTTTGCAGAAGGAAGTTTTTCCAAATTCCAAACAGAAATTGACCGAAATCAACAAATGGACGATTTTACAGGCTATAATCAAATTTCAGTCAATAAATGGGGTCCACCGACATGTTTAACATGTTTTAAACATTTATTGCAACAAAAATACACTTCCTCCTCGTATACTCATATATCCCACTTTCGTTGTTAAAATATCACCGTTAATATATTATTAAAATAATATATTTAAATGAATTATTTTATCAGAAAAAGATAAAATATTAATTTTCAACAATTGTCACATTAAAAATTTTCTCCATCTATATCCACATAAAATTAATATTTTCCTCATCATATAAATCAATAATTAATTATTCACAAATAATATTACAATTACAAGATCTTGTGACCAGTAGTTCCCGGAAAGAGGGCTTTCCAATAAGAATTTCTCCTTCTTCTGGCCTTGATTAGGTGACCAAACCTCTCCTTAGACAGAACTTTCTAGACATTGCCAATAATGTTATCTAATAATATTATTCAGATAATATGAATTATTGCTTCGATAATAAAAAATATTGTGTAATGACAATTTATTGAAACAACAGTAATATAAAATATCATTGCAACAATTATTGAACCAATAAAATACTGAATAGTAATTACTGTAACAATTATTGAGTAGTGCCTTCTTATGTAAGAATCAATAATTGGTGCAATACCGTGTGCTACTGTTCAACAACGCGTATTAGTGTGTTTTAACCACCGGGTATTCCAACAGTATTAACGGTAACAATTACGCCGTTATTTATAAATAACTTATATTTGTCGTTTTCTTCATCCAATCGCTTTCCGTTATGGGGCCCACAAAAGATCGGCACGAGTAAATTTAATATTCCCACAAGCGATCTGAATATTCCACGACCAAATGAATATTTTATAACCACTCACTTATTCGAAATATTTGCGTATTTTACCCATAACTATCCACATTAATCAAATCCACCCTTACTATTTCAAAATAATAAATAAAGGAAATTCCTTTTTATTTAAAAAAATTTCGGGGTCTTACACATGACCCTAGAAGAATACTGGAATGTCGGTAAAATCATTTTGGACCGTACCATGTTCAACAAGGTATGATTTTTCCTTTCAGATACATCAATCAATTATTACGTATCATGAGGTGTCCATTATGAGAAAAACCATTTGAGATGATCTTGAAACTTATTGCACAAGTATTTATTCCTTGATCTTATCAAAGAATCTTAATACTTTGCCAATTTGTTTCACTTCTGAATTCTTTGAACCTTTCAAATAATTCACACTTGTATTTCAACAAATACATACATTCAACTCTTTGAATGATCATCTCCTTTCCTTATACTAGTTTGTTCAATTTACAAAATTATTTTCATGTAAGTCAAGTATACAAAATTTATTAAGTAATATTCCAGTTCTATACAAAACATTATTATTATAAATAGAACAACAATTTTTCTTAATTATAATACCAAAGATTTCATTGTCCAACAATAAAATGGAAATAATATTTTTAACAAGAACTGGAATACAATAACAACTCATTGATTTAATAGATTTGCCCGTAGGCATTGCTAAACTATAAGTTTCTATGGCTAATATGGCAACCTTTGCTACATTTCCCGCACATAGGATTACTTATATTTGTTTAGCTTTCTACTTCTGTTTGGTCCCTTCATAAATCGGTATCTAATACCCAAGTAGAACCTTGACTTAAAGAAAAATTTATTTTAAATTATGAACAAAATTGTATTTGTAATTGAAGCTTCACTAAACTAAGCTTCTTTTGGTTAGCTCTGCAAGATGCTTCTCGCAGTTTCTTTCCAGTGTCCAGACTTATTGCAGTGGAAGCAAGCTCCTTTGCTATCCGTATCAGTATTGTTCTTATTATCCTTTGTTTATGCCTTTCTATTTACCTTCTTTGAATCGTTCTTCTTTTCAGAAGATCCTTTGGCCCCTACCAGTAAGACATGGTTTTTCTTGGTTGGAAAGTGACTCTCATCATTTTTCAACATGTTAAGCAAATCAACGAAGCTGATATCTAGCTTGTTTATATGAAAAATTCACAACAATTGTGAAAGGAGTCCGGGAGGGAGTTTAAGATCAAATCTTGGCTCAACTCTCCATCCATGACAAAACCAGTTGTCCTAATTGATCAATCAAATTGATTATGTTAAGAACTTTTTGTCTATACTATAGTGCCATTGGCCATTCTAGATCGGAAGAGCTTCTTGAGATATCGATATCTATCGGTCCTACTTTTCTTCACCATCAACTACTTGATGTGCGGGAATATAGTAGGAGCATCCATAGTTTCATCTTGTGGCGAAGCTCATTACTCATGGATGCGAGCATGATGCGTTGAGCCAACTGTGCATCATCTTGTCACTTTCTAAAAGTAGCAATCTCTTCCTTAGAGGCATTGTCTGCAACCATTGCAGGGATAGGCGTATTAAGGACATAAGATAGCTTTTCAACTATGAGAACTATTCTCAAATTCCTTAACCAATCCGCTTAATTGATTCTCGGTTAATTTAGCATCTAATATGCTTCAGAGTGATAGTAATTTTAGACATTGTAAAATTACAGAAATGAATTTGTAATTAACAACATTTTAACATACATTATGTTATTAATTACCAAAATAATTTAGGTCTTGTTTTAAATTGGTATCTCCCACTATTTTCTTCAAACTATATTACCCTCAATATATATAGTTCGGCAAAATCTAATTAAAGATCTGCTAGTGAGAATAAGGATCCCATTTCAAATGTATATAGCCTTGTGGTGACACAACAAACTATATATAAATAAATAGGTAGACAACTTTTGTCAATTACATCAACTATGCAACTCCTTTTCTTTTGCCTCTTAGATTATTTTGATCAAGTGGTGGCACATCCGAATCAAAATTATCCAAGTTAAGTCCGACCTAGCACTCCATATATTCAAAAAAGAAAAATATCATCCTTGTGGTGACACAACAAAATAATATTGTTCAATTTTCTTTATAAGCATCAAATGTGATAAATTAACATCTTAAATACTTAATACTTGCCTTGTGGTGACACAACAAACTCATATTAAATATTTAATACTCTATTAATTTTATCATGCTAGAAAGGCGACGTTCGATATTCCAAATATCTTTGAATGCTTAGGACTTAATATAAAAATTTGAGGGTTTGTTATTAAAATGTCTCATCTTGTTTAGCGCATGCATATATATATATAAAATACGCGTCGTATTAATGAACATGCGAGAAGCATGTTTGCATAATATATAATATATATAGTATAAGCATGCACATATAGAATACTATATTCTACCCGGATTGATTATGGACTTTTATTCTAGTTTGGTTCACTAGAGCCACCAAGTGAACCAAAAGGTCAAACCCCAGGGGGTGCAAGAAATAATATTTAAATATAACTATTACATTTAAACTCGGGCTCCATTACAAACGGGTCTTCAAGCGCTCCTTGTTCCTTGATCTCCAATTCTTCAAAATTAATTCTAACTATTCCTATTACAAAACTATTTAAAATAAATAGAAACCTTGATCGTGATCGAGGGAAGTACATAGGAGGGAGATAGAATTTACATTAAGAAAAAATTAGAGAAGACGAGTACATGCAGACCCCATTTAATAAAACTCATACATTCATGCATCCAACTAAAATAAAATCCAATCACATTGGTCATTGATAGTCCATAATCAATCCCATTTATTATCATACACATCATCATATGCATCAATAAATAACATTCATCATATGAATAATAAACATTTAATATATATATTGATATCATTTAATGGGCAAATTTAGTTAGTATAAAATCTAATTTTGAATCAAAATAAACTCCTTTATTTTAATCCAAATTTAAATCAAAATAAAACTATTTTATTTTAATTTGTCCAATTTTGAATAAAATAAACTATTTTATTTTAATCAAAATCTTTAATCAAAATAAACTCCTTTATTTTAATTAATTATGGAATCCAATTCCAAGTAAAAAAAAAAATTATTAAAGGAAACACGAATTCTTTTCCTATTCACAAATAAACTCCTTTATTTTGAATAATATGAAATCTTATTTCATATTTAAATAAACTCCTTTATTTAAGGAAACATGGATTCTCTTTCTATTCACAAATAAACTCTTTTATTTTGAATAATATGAAAAAACTCCTTTATTTAAGAAAAGATGAATTTACTTCCCTATTCATAAATAAACTCCTTTATTTTAGAAAAAATAAAATCCAATTTCAACTCCAATTAGTTATCATGGAATTCAATTCTAACTCTAATTAGTTTGCATGAAATTTCAATTTTAAAATTAAAATAAATTCTTTTATTTTAAAATTAAAATAAAATTTCTATTTTAAGATTAAAATAAACTATTTATTTTAATTATAAAATTATATATATATATATATATATATATATTATCCGTACATTTTTAAAAAAATTGAAGTCAGATGAATGAAATCATACTGATATACCTTTTTAAAAGTATCACCTGTAACCTTTTTCAAAAAATAATCACTTAGTAAGTTTTTCAAAAACAAACTTCAAAAACAGGATTTTTACAGGATCAGCGAAATTGATTTATTTATATTTTTTTGTTTGCAGGATCCGTGAAGCATAAAGCATTTTTTTTTTGCAGGTTCACTTTACATGATGTAAATTACATCACGTGAATTAAGAGATATCACGGAATGGTCCTTGAATTATGCGAATGACGGAAAGCAAAAAAAAATAAATTGGGATTACCAATTTTAAAAATAACATTCGTTTTTTTTTTAAATTGTATACAACAATTTATGCCCAATTAAATTGTTCTAAACACATATCAACATACATATCAAATCTGAACAATTAATAATTCGCATAAAGGTTTGGCTCTGATACCACTGTTAGGTTTGTAATATTCATGAACGCAATCAAATTGCATAAATAAGCGGAAACGTGTAAAAATCAGAGTTTTAAAATTTTACAAACCATATACCCGGATCACCCTTTATGCACAATTATTAATTAAACGAAAAAGATGAATAAGAAACATACCCTTGAAGATCCGAGCTTCCTCAGGTACAAGTTCAGCTCCAATCCTTTTCGCGTTCAACTTGAATCCACCGGGTTTGGTTCCTTCCTTTGATCAACGTTAGCCACCCAAGTGTTTGGCCTCTAGACGTGAGGCTCAAACCCTAGTTTTCTATCTCTATAGAAAAGAACGTACTCTCCAATAAATTGGAATTATGTCGTAGTCTTGATATCTGATATAAGACTCATCTTATAAAGATATCAAGTAACCCTATTAAAATAAGGTATTATTTAATTAAACTCTTTTAATTAAATGGGCTCCCTAATCTTATTAGGGATAATTAATTAAACTCCTTTAACTAATTTTTCCTCCTAATCCTATTAGGAATAAATGAGAGTACTTATATTAAATTAATTTCTAAACTCTTTTAGAAATTAAAATAATAATAATTATAATAATATTAATAAGACTCTCTTATTAATTTATATTTAATATTTCTAAAATATTAAATAATAAATATTAAGCTATTTAATTTATTCTATCACCATAGATTAAATTAAATATACATAACATATTATTACGATTATTATGCCATTAACTTCTTAAATAATTATTCTTCCTTTTATGGTGTGACCCTTTAGGTTCTCCATATTAAACCGGTTGTGAATAAATCAATTAGAAACAATTCTAATCTTATTTAAATAAATAAATTAAACAATTAATTTATTTAAATAATATTTATTCTACAATAGGGATAAGCCTCCTAGCGATCAACGACTTTCTAGATAATATAGATTTCAACATTAATCATTAAAGAACCTTTGAGTAAATAGTTACTGCAATACAATTCAATCCTTCCACCATACAATGTCCCAATTAAATATAAGACATGGAATTCTTTGTCAAGTCTTATTTTATTTAATTATATGTATTTCGATCCTTAAATGCACAACTCAAATAATGCAAATTAGAAACTCCTTTCTAATTTTATTACTCGCCTTAACCAAGGACTCACTTGGGTTGTCATTTATCGAATCACATAGGACATTTCTCTTCTTTTAATAGAAGTGGTAGATTCTTTATTGATCATACATTATCTCCATGTACAACTTATTATACCCAAGCATACCCTTTGATATACCCTAAGGGTCTTAAGGAATAAGTCAAAGTATAACTCATCATACACAAGATACTATGATGATCTCAAGTCCAAGGATCACTTGTACTACTATCACTACAGGAATTCCTATTGACAGGCAAGTAAAACTCCATTAGGTATTCCTTAGCGAGCCACGTTCAGTGAACTTATTCTCTAATAAGCACCTACATACTTGCTTTAGTGTCTCCACACAAATGATCATGAGATCAATCATCCTCATCCAATGAGCAAGCAATGTATGTACCAATCTATCCGGATTCACTAATCCCCAATTTAGTAATCCAATGATTGGGAACTATTTCAGTTTTAAGCTTTCTAAGAATTTAGATCTCATTAGAATGATCATCATCATTATTCTAAAAGCATTACTTAAAACTATGGGTTTATCACATATTATAAAACAACATCATGTAGATAATTAAAAGCCTTTAATAAATTAATATTTTTTATTAATAAATGAATAAGATTGTTACAAAGTATATGCTTTATCATCAAACATGATTGGCTTGTGTGCATATTACTTTCAGCTAATGCAGCAACCTTTGCTCCATTTCCCACTCGTAGGACGGCCTCATCGTTGCTCAGCTTTCTACTTCTGACCAGTCCCTCCATATTATTACATATGTGAGAACCACATCCGGTATCCAATACCCAAGTAGAAGATTGACTTTCAGAAAAATTAATTTCAATCATAAACAAACCTTGATTAGGATTCGAAGCTTCTCCAAGCTTCTTCGCTTTTGTTACGCAAGATAATCCTTGCAGTTCATCTTCCATGACCCCTACTTATTGCAATGGAAGCAAATTCCTTTGCTAAATTTGGATCGAGTTTCTTTTGATCCTTCACTTTCGCCTTTCCCTTAGCCTTCTTGGATTTCTTCTTTTCAGAAGATACCTTGGGCCTCTTCCTTTTCTTGGAAGAATCATCCACCAGTAAGACATGGTTCTTCTTGGATGGGAAGTGACCTTCGGCAGTTTTCAACATGTTAAGTAATTCAGGCAAGCTGACATCCAACTTATTCATGTGAAAATTCACAACAAATTGTGAGAAGGTGTCTGGGAGTGACTGCAAGACTAAATCTTAACTCAATTCCCCATCCATGACGAACCCAAGCCGTCCAAGACGTTCAATTAGATTGATCATCTTTAGGACATGAGTCTCAACGGTAGTTCCCTCGGTCATCCGAGATCGGAAGATCTCCTTAAATATTTCATATCTAGCAGTCCTACTTTGCTCACCATACAACTCTCAAAGGTGCAGTAGTATAGTAGGAGCATCCATGTTTTCATGCTGACGCTGAAGCTCGTTACTCATGGATGCGAGCATGATGCATTGAGCCACAGATGCATCATCTTGCCACAGTTTAAAAGTAGCAATCTCTTCCTCGAGGTGTCTCTCGCAACTTTTTGTAGAATACGCAGGCGAATTTAGGACATAAGAAATCTTTTCAGCAGTGAGAACAATTCTCAGATTCCTTAACCAGTCCGTGTAGTTCGGTCCAGTCAGTTTGTTAGCATCAAGTATGCTACGCAGTGAAATTAGTGAATGTGACATTTTCAAAATTCTGCATGTAAAAAGACAATATTTTAGCAAACATTCATTTAATTAATTACCAAAATAAATTAGGTCTTATTTTATATTGGTATCTCCCACTATTTTCTTCAAACTATATTACCCTCATTTATATAGTTCGGCAAAATCTAATTAAAGTTTTTGCTAGTGAGAATAAGGATCCCATTTCAAATATATATAGCCTTGTGGTGACACAACAAACTATATATAAATAAATAGGTAGACAACTCCTTGTCAATTACATCATCATGTAACTCCTTATGTTTTGCCTCTTAGATTATTTTGATCAAGTGGTGGCACATCCGAATCAAAATTATCTAAGTTAAGTCCAACCTAGCACTTCCATATATTCCAAAAAGAAAAATATCGCCCTTGTGGTGACACAACAAAACAATATTGTTAAATTTTCTTTATAAGCATCAAATGTGATAAATTAACATCTTAAATACTTAATACTTGCCTTGTGGTGACACAACAAACTCATATTAAATATTTAATACTCTATTAATTTTATCATGCTAGAAGGCGACGTTCGATACTCTAAATATCTTTGAACGCTTAAGACTTAATATATAAAAACTTTGAGGGATTTGTTATTATTTGTCTCATCTTGTTTAGCGCGCATGCAAATATATATATAAAATATGCGTCATATTATTAAACATGCGAAGCATGTTTGCATAATATATAATGTATATAATACTAGCATGCACATATAGAATACTATATTCTACCCGGATTGATTATGGACTTTTATTCTAGTTTGGTTCACTAAAGCCACCAAGTGAACCAAAAGGTCAAACCCTAGGGTGCAAAGAATAAACATTTAAATATAACTATTACATTTAAACCCGGGCTCCATTACAAACGGGTCTTCAAGCGCTCCTTGCTCCTTGATCTCCGGTTCTTCAAAAAAATTCTAACTAATCCTATTACATTAAACTATTTAATTTAAATAGAAACCTTGATCGCTAGCCAATCGAGGAAAATACATAGGAGGAGATAGAATTTACATCAAGAAGAAAACGGAAAAAAGGCGAGGTACGCAGACCCCATTTAATAAAACCCATTCATTCAAACATCCAACCAAAATAAATCCAATCACATTGGTCAATTGTCTATAATCAATCCCATTTATTATCATACATATCATCATTTGTATCAATAAATAAAATTATTCCATATATATATGAGTATCATTTAATGAGCAATTTTATGTTGCATGAAATTCAATTTCAAGATTAAAATAAACTCTTTTATTTTAATTATAAAATTATTAAGATATATATGTGACGCCCCCAAAATAGGTATACACAACACCCATTCTGAGTCGCCAAATACATGGTACAGAAACAACTACAACTTTATTATTACAACAGTAAAACTGTGAGTTTGAATACAAATATTATCTTCTAGACAATATCTATACTCAAATAAATGCTCATCACATTATTGATTCATTATTTTACAAAAATGGTGAGGACTACTAAACAACTCTCTCTAGAATCTTCATTCCATACCCCAGACTAGTACTGCTACATTCTCGCCTCCCGAGAAGAAAAATGGAACAACAAGGAAAAGGGTGAGCTCAACTAGCCCGAAGAAAGAATATTATGACTAAGATAATATACAACAAATTATCGTTAGTCTTCAACAGGAAAATCGATAGAATACAATAGACAACAAGTTTGAGATCAATATTCAGCGTGAAATAATAATTCATAGAAGAGTTACGTGAGAGAATGAAATCTACTATAATCTATGAATTTAATGGTCCATCATCAATATTTTATCCTCAGAACATCAATCAATATACATCTGGAATCAAATATTCATCTTTGCACTTTCATGTGCCAAAGATATTCATCGATTAATCATGTTCATTTAAACACTGCTCATCTTTGCACTACTGAGCCAAAGATATTAATCAATCGGTCATGTTCATCTCAACACTGCTCATCTTTGCACTACGAGCCAAAGATATTCTTCGAAAATCATTCATCTTTTGCACTACAGGCCAAAGATATTCTTAAGAAATCATTCATCTTTGCACTACGGGCCAAAGATATTCCATAATATCATCATTTAAGACCGAGGATGATGAAAAATATTTTTTAAAGAAACGAATCCGAAGAAACAAAATGACAAGGATTAAGGATTAAGGATTCGTACTTTGTTTTATCCATGTTCAAAATACCTCAAAATAATAATCATAGTGGTGTAAAATTCAAGAATGATCAAAACATGGATACAATCAAAGCTAGTATCCGAATAGATATTTTGGACAAAAAGAAGAAATTTTATTTTTCTATTGATAAATAGTCAGAGTATCGTGAATAGTCTTGTATCGTGAATAGTAACTCAAACACCAAAAGATAGAAATTCCACAAAAAACATCTTCACGCTTCATGAATAGTACTTTCGTGAATAGTAACTTTCGTGAATAGTAACTCATGAATAGTAACTCGTGAATAGTAACTTTCGTGAATAGTAACTCATGAATAGTAACCCCACATGAAAAAGTTCCAAATTTGATAAAAATTCCAACCAATATTTCAAATAATGATATTGAAGAAATAATATCATTTGAGAAGAAAATAACATCCCTTACCTCGAAAGATCGGTTACTTAGCTAGAATACTAGGGTATAGTCTTTGAAGGAACTTGCACCGTCTAGCAATACTCAAAGTATACTCAAAATACTCACAAGAATACGCTCAAAATATCGAGAGAGAAATAGAGAGAAAACTTCAGTTTCTGGTGTGATTTTCAATTCTAACCTAAGCACCCTATTTATAGGAAAATGCTTAGAACACCAAAGCAGAAAATTTAATATAATATTAATATAATTATACAAATTTTCCTTAGCCCACCTTTTGGTCAAAACACCAGCCACACATGTTAATGATGTCCAAAAAAATACAAAAAACGTTTTTCTAAACAAAAATAATTTAAACTCCCAAAAATCAATTATTTTGAGACTTGAACTTCAATAATTCATAATAAATATCCCTTTCATCAGAAAATTCGAATCTCACGAGTTTTTATAGGAAATTCAATTCTCTACAACTTTGCGGAAGAAAGTTTTTCCAAATTCCAAACAAAAATCGAATCGAAATCCACAAATCGGCGATTTTACAAAGCTATAATCAAATTTCTATCAATAATTGTGTCCACCAACACACAAAACATGTGTTAAACATTTAATGCCACAAAATATACTTTCCTCCTCATATACTCATATATCCCACATTCATTGTAAAAATATCACCGTTAATATATTATTAAAATAATATATTTAAATGAATTATTTTATCGAGAAAAGATAAAATATTAATTTTCAACAATTGTCATTTTAAAAATTTTCTCCATCTATATCCACATAAAATCAATATTTTCCTCATCATATAAATCAATAATTAATTATTCACAAATAATATTACAGAATCACAATATTGACAACCAAGGCGCCTCCTGGAAAGAGGGGCTTTCCAATAAGAATTTCTTCTTCTTGGCGCAATTGATTTAGATGACCAAACCTCTCCTTAAGCGAGAACTTTCTAGACATTGCCAATAATGTTATCTAATAATATTATTCGGATAATATGAATTATTGCTTCGATAATGAAAGATCTTGTGTAATGACAATTATTGAAACAACAATAATATAAAATATCAACGAATAATTATTAACTCATAAAATCTTTGAGCGGTAATTATCGTAACCATTATTGAGTAGTGCCTTCTTACGTAAGAATCAATAATTGGTGCGATACTGGTGTCTTCTTGTTCAACAATGCGTATTAGTGTGTTTTAACCACCGGTATTCCAACAATGATAATTGGCAACAACTACTGCCTGGTTATTTAAAAACAACTTATATTTGTCGTTTTTTATCCAATCGCTTTTATGTTATACACATGGTCCACACATGCATTTACTTTTTAATATTCCCTTCACAAAGCATCTAATATTCCACGACCAAACGAATATTCCCAACAACAATGAATATTTTATAACCACTTGCTTATTTTGAAATATTTGCGTATTTAACCCTTAACTATCCACATTAATCAAATCAACCCTTACTATTTCAAAATAAAGGAAATTCCTTTTTATTTAAAAATTTGAGGTCTTACAACCTCCCTCCTTATGAAATTTCGTCCTCGAAATTGGCGTGCGTACTGTGTTTTGAAAAGGTGAGGATACCTCGCTTTCATTTTCATTTTCAATTCCTGTGTCATTTCCTCTATAGCATGATTCCTCCACAAAACTTTAACTTGTGGTATGACCTTTCTTGCGTAGGACATGCTCCTTCCTATCCAAAATCTTGACAGTACCTCCTCATACGTTAAGTCTTCTACTATCTCGTCCGGTTCTAACTCAATAACGTGGTTCGGGTCTTTCACATATTTACGAAGTACGAGATATGTGAAACACATTATGAACACGAGACATACTTTGAGGTAACGCAAGTCTATAAAGCTACATTTCCTACTCGGTCAAGAATTTGAAATGGACCGATAAATCGTGGATTGAGCTTTCCTCTCTTCCCAAATCTTGTAACTCCCTTCCATGGAGCAACTCAGCAACAATACATGATCCCCTACACTAAATTCCACGTCCTTTCGATGAAGATTCGCATAACTCTTTTATCGATCTTGTCTTGTTGCTTTATATCGTTAGTCGAATCATTAGTCATCATACGTACTAACTCGGGTCCCAACAATGTTGCTTCACCCACCTCATCCCAACATATTGGAGAACGACATTTTTGTCCATATAATGCTTCGAATGGAACCATGCCTATATTTGTTTAATAACTATTGTTGTATGAGAATTCCACCAATGGCAAGTACTTATCCCAACTTCCTTTGAAATCTAGGACACAGAGTTTTAATATATCTTCAAGAGTTTGAGTAGTCCTTTCTGATTGCCCATCCGTTTGAGGATGGTATGCCAAACTGAATAGTAAATTCGTGCCCATAGCTTTCTACAAACTAACCCAAAATCATGAAGTGAATCTTGGGTCACGATCTAAAACTATGGATACTGGCATGCCATGCAATCTCACAATCTCATTTACGTACATACGAGAAAAGGCGTTCAAGGAATAAGTCTCTCGTATCGATAAGAAATGAGCAGACTTGGTTAATCTATCAACAATAACCCAAATAGCATTGATGCCTTGAGAAACCGTAGGAAGACCCGTAACGAAATCCATAGTAATGTGTTCCCACTTCCATTCCGGAATCTCAAGTGGTTGCAACGGACCCTTAGGTACAAGATGCTCCGCCTTTACACGTTGGCAAGTTAAACACATCGAGATAAACTTTGCAATCTCTCTCTTCATATTGCTCCACCAAAATGTATGTTGAAGATCATAATACATTTTGTTACTCCCTGGATGGATTGCAAACAATGTGTTGTGTGCCTCCATCATGATTCTATGCTTCAAATCAAAATCATTAGGAATGCAAAGTCTGGAGTTGACTCGAAGTATTCCTTCTTCATCAATTCTCGCTTCCGGAATAGCTCCTTCTTGTACTTTCTTCTTCATACGCATCATTCCAGATGGGGTGGCTTGGCGACTTTAACTTTATTGATTAAAGTCGATTATACTCGTATATCATCACGTGGGTACCTAGAGTTTTCATCTCCATCTCTATTATTTGTAAATTATACGAAATAATATCGTACTCGTACTTGTATACGATCTTCTACTCAACACGTCAGCTACCACGTTCGCTTTTCCAAGATGGTATGGTTAGAATATGTGCCGAAATGAGTCGCCTCTTGAGCTCTTGGAAAATCTTCTCGCATTCCTCGCTCCATACAATTTTGTATCTTTTCGAGTCACTAAGTTAATCTAATAGCGATTCGAGAATATCCTTCAACGAATCTCCGATAATAACCAACTAAGCCTGAAAGCTACGTATTTCGATAATCGACTTAGGTTGCTCTCAACTGTGACTCATATCCCAATCTTGGATAAGACGTCACAATGACACCTATCGGTTTACTATCGCATACGAATATGACGTCCCCTACGAGTTCTGCTTAGTGAATTCCACAAAGGAAGTCACAAGATAAAGGCTCAGTACCAAATTTATAGTTGAATTTTAACTCCTCGAAGTTCAATAGAGCCATTCGATATGAGATTTTAGAAATGAGTTTTGTCTGGGTTCAAAGTCGATACAAAATTTAATATCGAGCTTTGGGAGTAAGCCAAGAAATTCTTCGTAAAATACGTCGGGAAAAATCAATAACAACAGAATATTATTCAAATCGGCGTGTCTTTATTCAAATCCATAACATGGACTAAGAAAATTTGACATCCGTAATAAGCGAATGACTTCATGGCTTGATATGAAAATGTTTGACTACAATGGTTTGATTGCTTGAATTGAATAACGAGTTGCTTAGGAATATGAAAACTAACAACCTTAAGAAAATAATCAATTTCGGCGTGATGAGTAGTTAACCTTAAAATCACATCAAAACAAATATCTCTATAGAAATAAGGTTAACAGGTAATGTGATAGTGCCAACCTGAATCAAGCAAGATTTATAAACAGTGGATGTGATGAAAGTTTCTCCTAACGGAGTTTCCACAGATAGGTCAAAGTCTAATTTCTCCGGAGTCAAGTTTAAACGTTGAGCGCAAGTAAGAGAGATAAAAGAATGGGTAGAACCGATATCTAGTAAGGTATATACTTCGCAAGAATTTATAATTGACTAACCCGTACTAACCGTTCGGGTTCCTTGCATTTTGACCCCAGTCACGACAAACGCTCTTCCCCAAATCGTTGACTTTGACTTTTACGACGATCTTTTGAGTCACCGTCCCCAATTGAACTAGGTTTCGCTACTGTCTGATCTCGAGCGATATGTCCTTCCTTTCCACAATTATAGCATACCTTAAACTGTTGTGGGCAGTTTGGGCTGATATGTCCCTCTTTCCCGCATTTGTAACATACGACCGGTGGTCGTTCTCCTCCCTTAAAACTAGTTGCTATAGGCGCTGACGTCTTCACATGGTCGTTATTGAATCTCCTCTTTTTAAAATCTCCTCCCGACTCGCTTCTTCTATTTTCATGGCCACGATTACCACCAGAGTGGTTACCGCCTTTGTCTATATTCTTCTTTTCCGTGGTTATCGTTATTACGATGATCGCTATCTTGATATGATCCTGGTTATGGTCCCTCGGTTGAACGTACTCGTTATCTCGCTCTAACAACTGAGCCCTGTTGACAACATCTGAATAGAGAGAAAATTTATGAGAAATGAGATACTGACGTATGTCGGGTTTCAAACCTCTCAGAAACATCCGCGTCATACGTTCCTCATTCTCCACCAAATGAGGTACAAACACGGATAACTCATGAACTTCGCCTCGTCTTTGGGACACCGTCCATGTTATTCTCGCTCTAGTCTAATAAACTCCACTTCCTTCATATATTGAATACTTTCGTGGAAGTACTTGTCATTGAATCTGCTTCAAACGTCTCCCATGACATGCCGAAAACGTTTGATGGAGTACGCTTCACGATTCCCACCGATGTCTCTTTTCGCCACGGAACATAAAGGTGGCGAATGGAACTTTCTGTTCCTCCGTGCATCCCAAGACATCGAATATCTTGGTAATTTGTTTGACCCACGTCTCACTTTAATCGGATCCGGCTTTCCCCGAGTGCAGTGGTCCCAACTCTTTGAATCGCTTGGTTGTTGTGACCACTCGTGAATTGCTATCATTTCCTCCTCAGTATTTTGAACACGAGTCTCCCTCGTCGATTTTGCATGAACTGCAAAAAAGCTTCTAAACATCCCTCGTTCATCATCTCGCTTTCGGTGGGTGTTGTTCACAGGAGGAACATTGCCACTGTTGCACGCTCTCCTCGTTGGTGAGTACGGGCATCTCCACGGTCTCATTTACTCCATTATTAATATTCTCGATTGACATTCTCAAATCTTCGTCATAAAATAAGGGTTAATTAAGGAAATCAATACATCACATAATATCCCTATATATCTTGACCAACTAACAAATAAGCTTAGGTAGGACACACTAGCGAAGGATTTACTCGTCTCTCCCTCCTAGTTCTATTCCCCGATCTCCGCCAGAGATCATATCCCTAAGCTCGATACCAATCTGTGACACCCCAAAATAGGTATACACACACACCCATTCTCGAGTCGCCAAATACATGGTACGTAAACAACTACAACTTTATTATTACAACAAGAAAAGCGTGAGTTTGAATACAAATATTATCTTCTAGACAATATCTATACTCAAATAAATCCTCATCACATTATTGATTCATTATTTTACAAAAATGGTGAGGACTACTAAACAACTCTCTCTAGAATCTTCATTCCATACCCAGAGCTAGTACTCGCTACATTCTCGCCTCCTCGAGAAGAAAAATGGAACAACAAGGAAAAGGGTGAGCTCAACTAGCCCAAGTAAAGAATATTATGACTAAGATAATATACAACAAATTATCGTTAGTCTTCAACAGGAAAAAATCGATAGAATACAATAGACAACAAGTTTTAGGATCAATATTACAATTGAAATAATAATTCATAGAAGAGTTACGTAGAGAATGAAATCTACTATAATCTATGAATTTAACGGTCCATCATCAATATTTTATCCTCGTAACATCAATCAATATACATCCGAATCAAATATTCATCTTTGCACTACAGGCCAAAGATATTCATCACTTAATCATGTTCATTTAAACACTGTTCATCTTTTTACTACTGAGCCAAAGATATTAATCAATCGATCATGTTCATCTCAACACTGCTCATCTTTTGCACTCTGGGCCAAAGATATTCTTCGAAATCATTCATCTTTTGCACCTACGGCCAAAGATATTCTTAAGAAATCATTCATCTTTGCTTTCTGGGCCAAAGATATTCCATAATATCATCATTTAAGGTAGAGGATGATGAAAATATTTTTTAAAGAAACGAATCCGGTGAAACAAAATGACAAGGATTAAGGATTAAGGATTAGTACTTTGTTTTATCCATGTTCAAAAATACCTCAAAAATAATCATAGTGGTGTAAAATTCAAGAATGATCAAAACATGGATACAATCAAAGCTAGTATCCGAATAGATATTTTGGACAAAAGAAGAAATTTTATTTTTCGGTGAATAGTGTCAGATATCGTGAATAGTCTTGCCGTATCACGAATAGTAACTCAGACACCAAAAGATAGAAATTCCACAAAAACATCTTCACACTTACTTATAATAGTACTCGTGAATAGTAACTCGTGAATAGTAACTCGTGAATAGTAACTTCGTGAATAGTAACTCATGAATAGTAACCCCATATGAAAAAGTTCCAAATTTGATAAAAATTCCAACCAATATTTGACATAATGATATTGAAGAAATAATATCATTTGAGAAGAAAATAACATCCTTTACCTCGAAGATCGAGTACTTACTAGCTAGAATCTAAGGTATAGTCTTTGAAGGGAACTTGCATGCCTAGCAATACTCAAAGTATACTCAAAATACTCACAAGAATACGCTCAAAATATCGAGAGAAATAGAGAAAACTTGAGTTTACGGTGTGATTTTCAATTCTAACCTAAGCACCCTATTTATAGGAAAATGCTTAGAACACCAAAGCAGAAAATTTAATATAATATTAATATAATTATACAAATTTTCCTTAGCCCACCTTTTGGTCAAAACACCAGCCACACATGTTAATGATGTCCAAAAAAATAAAAAACGTTTTTCTAAACAAAAATAATTTAAACTCCCAAAAATCAATTATTTGAGACTTGAACTTCAATAATTCATAATAAATATCCCTTTCATCAGAAAATTCGAATCTCATGAGTTTTATAGGAAATTCAATTCTCTACAACTTTTCAGAAGAAAGTTTTTCCAAATTCCAAACAAAAATCGACCGAAATCCACAAGCAGGCGATTTTACATTATAATCAAATTTCGATTAATAATTGTGTCCACCAACACACAAAACATGTGTTAAACATTTAATGCCACAAAAATACTCTTCCTCCTCATATACTCATATATCCCACATTCATTGTAAAAATATCACCGTTAATATATTATTAAAATAATATATTTAAATGAATTATTTTATCAGAAAAAGATAAAATATTAATTTTCAACAATTGTCATTTTAAAAATTTTCTCCATCTATATCCACATAAAATCAATATTTTCCTCATCATATAAATCAATAATTAATTATTCACAAATAATATTACGAATCACAATATTGACAACCAGTGCGGTTCCTGGAAAGAGGGGCTTTCGAATAAGAATTTCTTTACTTCTTGGCCGCAATGATTAGATGACCAAACCTCTCCTTAGATGTAACTTTCTAGACATTGCCAATAATGTTATCTAATAATATTATTCAGATAATATGAATTATTGCCGATAATGAAAGATCTTGTGTAATGACAATTATTGAAACAACAACAATATAAAATATCAACGCAAAGAATTATTAACTCAATAAAATATCTTTGAGCGATAATTCTCGTAACCATTATTGAGTAGTGCCTTCTTCGTAAGAATCAATAATTGGTGCAATACCGTGTCTTCTTGTTCAACAACGCCAGTATTAGTGTGTTTTAACCACCGGTATTCCAATGATGATAATCTTGGCAACAACTACTGCCAATTATTTAAAAACAACTTATATTTATCGTTTTTTATCCAATCGCTTTCAGTTATGGGGCCCACACATGGTCACTGGCCGGCCGCTGCATTTAATATTCCTCGACGATGATTTAATATTCCACGACCAAACGAATATTCCCAAACAACAATGAATATTTTATAACCACTTGCTTATTTTGAAATATTTATGTATTTAACCCTTAACTATCCACATTAATCAAATCAACCCTTACTATTTCAAAATAAAGGAAATTCCTTTTTATTTAAAAAATTTTGGTCTTACAACATATATATATATATATATATATATATATATATATATATATATATATAGTTAATATGATTACCTTATCATACACACGTAGGCACTCAGATCTAAAAAAGAAAATAATCTATTACCCGCCATCCTATTTGATTCATCTCATATATTTATAAGGTATATGTTCCACTAACGTAAGATATATATATATATATATATATATATATATATATATATATCAGCTGCTGATTAAAGGTTTCAAAATCCAAGTCACCACGGATTCAGGAAAAAAAAACACGGTTTCCGAAAACAGTTTTCGGTAAAATTAATTAATTTTTTCATAAAATAATAATTTTATACAACAAATTATGCCCAATAAATTATTCTAAATTCATAACCATACATATATAGAATCAAAATAATTAATAATTCGCATAAAGTTTGGCTCATGATACCACTGTTAGGTTTTGTGAAAATCAAAGTAGCAATCAAATTGCAAAGATAGCGAAAACGTAATAAAATCAGATTTTAAAATTTTTTCACAAACCAATTACCCGGATCATCCTTTATGCATATTATTAATTAAACGAAGAATAAGAAATTATGAAATCATATCCTTGTAGAAACGAAGCTTCCTCAGTACGAGTTCACCTCCTACTTCTCCGCGATCTCCTTGAATCTCCGGGTAGATTCCTTCCTTTGATCAATGTAAGCCACCCAAGTGTATGGCCTCTAGAGGTGATCCACAAAAGAAGAAGAATTTTCAAGAAGAAGGGTATTGGCTCAAACCCTAGTTTTTCCTATCTCAGATAGAAAAAGGAGGCGTACTCTTCAACTCTTGGAATTACGTTATATAAAATATCCGATATAAGACTCCTCTTATAAAGATATCATGTAACCTATTTTAATTAAAATAAGGTATTATTTATTTAATTAAACTCTTTTAATTAAATGGGCTCCCTAATCCTATTAGGGGTAATTAATTAAACTCCTTTAACTAATTTTCCTTCCTAATCCAATTAGGAATAAATGAGAATACTTATATTAAATTAATTCCTAAACCTTTTAGAAATTAAAATAATAATAATTATAATAATATTAATAAGACTCCTCTTATTAATTTATATTTAATATTTCTAAAATATTAAATAATAAATATTAAGCTATTTAATTTATTCTATCACCATAGATTAAATTAAATATACTTAACATATTATTACAATTATGCCATTAATTTCTTAAATAATTATTCTACCTTTTATGGTGTGACCCTTTAGGTTCTCCATATTAAACCTAAGTTGAATAAATCAATTAGAACAATTCTAATCTCATTTAAATAAATAAATTAACCAAATAATTTATTTAAATAAATAATATTTATTCTACAATAGGGATAAGCCTCCCTAGCGATCAACGACTTTCCAGATAATATAGATTTCAACATTAATCATAAAAGAACCTTTGAGTAAATAGTTAATGTAAGACCCCAAATTATTAATAAATGAAATTTATTTTCCTCTATTTATTATTTTGAAATAGTAAGGGTTGATTTGATTAATGTGGATAGTTATGGGTAAAATACGCAAATATTTCGAATAAGCAAGTGGTTATAAAATATTCATTGTTGTCGGGGAATATTCGTTTGGACGTGGAATATTCTTGATGTCGGGGAATATTCGTACGACGGCGGAGTCTTTTGTGGGGCCAATAACGAAAAGTGATTGGATGAAGAAAACGACAAATATAAGTTGTTTATAAATAATGGCGTAGTTATTACTGAATTATCTTTGTTGGAATACCCGGTGGTTAAAACACACTAATCTGCTGTTGTTGAAAGAGATACCACGCAGTATTGCACCAATTATTGATTCTTACGTGAAGGCACTACTCAATAATGGTTACGAGAATTCTTGCTCAAAGATTTTATTGAGTTAATAATTCTTTGAGTTGATATTTTATATTCTTTGTTGTTTCAATAATTGTCATTACACAATATTTTTCATTATCGAAGCAATAATTCATATGATCTGAATAATATTATTAGATAACATTATTGGCAATGTCTAGAAAGTTCTGTCCTAGGAGAGGTTTGGTCACCTAATTGCGGCACCGAAGAAGAAGAAATTCTTATTGGAAAGCCCCTCTTTCTGAGGCCGCTTGGTTGTCAATATTGTGATTCGTAATATTATTTGTGAATAATTAATTATTGATTCATATGATGAGGAAAATATTGATTTTATGTGGATATAGATGGAGAAAAATTTTAATGTGACAATTGTTGAAAATTGAAATTTTATCTTTTTCTGATAAAATAATTCATTTAAATATATTATTATATTTTAATAATATAATAATGGTGATATTTTTACAACGAATGTGGGATATATGAGTATATGAGGAGGAAGAGTATTTTTGTTGCAATAAATGTTTAAAACATGTTAAACATGTCGGTGGACCCCATTTATTGACTGAAATTTGATTATAGCCTGTAAAATCGTCCGTTTATGAATTTCGGTCAATTTCTGTTTGGAATTTGGAAAAACTTTCTTCTGTAAAGTTGTAGAGAATTGAATTTCCTATAAAAACTCGCGAGATTCGAATTTTCTGATAAAAGGGCTATTTATTATTAATTATTAAAGTTCCGGAGTTCCGAAATAATTGATTTTTGGGAGTTTTAATTAATTATTTTGAAAAAAACGTTTTTGGTGAGTTTGTGAACCTCATTTAACATGTGTGGCTGGTTTTTTTGACCAAAAGGTGGGCTAAGGAAAATTTGTATAATTATATTAATATTATATTCAATTTTACTCTTTGGTGTTCTAAGCATTTTTCTATAAATAAAACAATTTAGGTTAGAATTGAAAATCACACCGAAAATCAAGTTTTCTCTCTCTATATTATCGAGCGTATTCTTGTGAGTATTTTGAGTATACTTTGAGTATTGCTATACGATGCAAAAGATCAAGTCATAGCCTATATCCTGTGTTTCAACTAAAGTCTTCGCTTTCGAGGTAAGGGATGTTATTTTCTTCTCAAATGATATTATTTCTTCAATATCATTATGCTGAAATATTGGTTGGAACTTTTTATCAAATTTGGAACTTTTTCATGTCGGGGTTACTATTCATGAGTTACTATTCACGAGTTACTATTCATGAGTTACTATTTACGAGTTACTATTCACGAGTACTATTCACGAAGCGTGAATATGTTTTTTTGTGAAATTTCTATCTTTTGGTGTCGGTGTTACTATTCACGATATCTGGTGCTATTCACGAATACGGCACTATTATTCATTTAAAAATGAAATTTCTTCTTTTCGTCTAAAATATCTATTCTGGATACTAGCTTTGATTGTATCCATGTTTTGATCATTCTTGAATTTTACACCACTATGATTATTTTTGAGGTATTGTTGGACATGGATAAAACAAAGTACGAATTCTTAATCCTTAATCCTTGTCATTTTGTTTCACTGGATTTGTTTCTTTAAAAATATTTTTCATCATCTTCAGTCTTAAATGATGATATTATGGAATATCTTTGGCCTGTAGTGCAAAGATGAATGATTTCTGAAGAATATCTTTGGCCCGTAGTGCAAAGATGAACAGGTGTTTAGATGAACATGACCAACTGATGAATATCTTTGGCCTGTAGTGCAAAGATGAATATTTGATTCCAGATGTATATTGATTGATGTTACAGGGATAAAATATCGACGATGAACTTTTAAATTCATATATAGAAGATAGTAGTTTGCATTCTCTACTTAACTCTTCTAATGAATTATTATTTCCGCTGCGAATATTGATTTAAAATTTGTTGTCTATTGTATTCTATTAGATTTTTTCTGTTGAAGACTAACGATAATTTGTTGTATATTATCTTAGTCATAATATTCTTTACTGGGCTAGTTGAGCTCACCCTTTTCCTTGTTGTTCCATTTTTCTTCTCAGGAGGCGAGAATGTAGCGAGTACTAGTCGGGGTATGGAATGAAGGTTCTAGAGAGAGTTGTTTAGTAGTCCTCACCATTTTTATAAAATAATGTATCAATAATTATGATGGGGATTTATTTGCGTGTGGATATTGTCTAGATGACAATATCTGTATTTAACTCACAGTTTATATGTTGTAATAATAAAGTTGTAGTTATTTCTGTACCATGTATTTGGCGACTCAGAATAGGTTGGATGGAATGGACCTATTTTGGGGGCGTCACAGTTGGTATCAAAGCTTAGGGATATGATCTCTGGCGGAGATCGGGGAATAGAACTAGGAGGGGAGAGACGAGTAAATCCTTCGCTAGTGTGTCCTACCTAAGCTTATTTGTTAGTTGGTCAGTATATAGGGATATTATGTGATATATTGATTTCCTTAATTAACCCTTGTTTTATGAAAGTATTTGAGAATGTCGACTGAGAATATTAACAATGGAAATGAGGCCGTGTGGACGCTGTACTCACCAACGAGGAGAACGTGCAACATCTTGGCAATGTTCCTCCCATGAACAACACCACCGAAAGCGGATGATGAATGAGGGGATGTTTAGAAGCTTTTTGCGGTTCATGCAAAATCGACGAGGAGACTCGTGTTCAAAATACGGGAGGAAATGATAGCAATTCACGGGTGGTCACATGACCAAGCGGTTCAAAGAGTTGGGACCACGCAGTGCAGGAAAGCCGGATCCGATTAAAGGCGAGACGTGGGTCAAACAAATTACCAAGATATTCGATGTCTTGGGATGCGGAGAACGAGAAGGTTCCATTCGCCACCTTTATGTTCCGTACGGGCGATTCTTGGTGGGAATCGTGAAGCGTACCCATCCAAATGCACTCGGTATGTCGTGGGAGACGTTTGAGAAATAGTTCAATGACAAGTACTTCCACGAAAGTATTCGTCGTATGAAGGAAGTGGAGTTTATTAGGCTGAAGCGAGAATAACATGACGGTGTCCCGGTCAAAGACGGGTTAAGTTCATGAGTTATCGAGTTTACACCTCATTTGGTGGAGAATGAGGAACGTTATGACGCGGATGTTTACGAGAGGTTTGAAACCCGACATACGTCGATATCTCATTTCTCATAAATTTTCTCTCTATTCGAGATGTTGTTAATGGGGCTCGGTTGTTAGAGCGAGATAACGAAATACGTTCAACCGAGGGACCATAACCGAGGATCATCTGAGAAGATAGCGGTCATTAGAATAATGATAACCAATGGAGAAAGAAGAATACGGACAAAGGCGGTAACCACTCGGTGGTAATCATGGTCATGAAAATAGAAGAAGCGAGTCGGGGAGGAGATTTTAAAAGAGGAGATTTAACAACGACCATGTGAAGACGACAGTCTTACGGCAAGAATCGGTTCTAAGGGAGGAAACGACCACCCATTATATGCTATAAATCACGGGAAGAGGGACATATCACCAAACCGCCCTAACAGATTCAAGGTATGCTATAATTGTGGAAAGGAAGGACATATCGCTTTCGGATTGTTATGCACGAATAAAGCCTAGTTCAATGAGGCGGTGATTCAAAAGATTGTCCCGAAAAAATCAAAGTCAACGATTCTGGAAGAGCGTTTGTCGTGGCCGGTCAAAATACAAGGAACCCGAACGAAGTTAGCACGGGTTAGTTAATTATAAATTCTTACGAAGTTTATACCTTACTAGATACCGGGCCTCTACCCATTCTTTTATCTCTTTTGCTTGCGCTCAGCGTTTGAACTTGACTACGGAGAAATTAGACTTTGACCTATTTATGGAGACTCAAGTTAGGAGAAACTTTCATTACATCCGTTGTTTAGAAATCTTGTTTGATTCAGGTTGGCACTATCACATTACACCGTTAACCTTATTTCTATAGAGATATTTGCTTTTGATGTGATTTTAAGGTTAACTACTCATCATGCCAAATTGATTACTTTTCGTAAGGTTGTTAGTTTTCATATTCCTAAGCAACTTTGTTATTCAATTCAAGCAATAAAACCATTGTAATCAAACAGTTTCATATCAAGCCATGAAGTCATTCGTTTATTACGGATGTCAAGTTCTTAGTCCATGTTATGGATTTGAATAAAGATACGTCAGATTTGAATAATATTCCTGTTGTTATTAATTTTTCCTGACGTATTTCTTGAAGAATTTCTTGGCTTACTCCCAAAGCCTGATACTAAATTTTGTATCGAATTTGAACCCGGAACAAAACTCATTTCTAAAATCTCATATCGAATGGCTCTATTGAACTTGAGGAGTTAAAAATTCAACTATAAATTTGGTACTGAGCCTTTATCTGGGTGACTTCCTTTGTGGAATGCACCGCCGAGACTCTCGTGGGGACACCATATTCGCGCGATAGTAAACCGATAGGTGTCATTGTAACGTCTTATCCAAGGTTGGGATATGAGTCACGATTGAGAACAACCTAAGTCGGTAATCGAAATCGTAGCTTTCAGGCTTAGTTGGTTATTATCGGAGATTCGTTGAAGGATATTCTCGAATCGCTATTCCATTAACGCAAATTGACTCGTAGAGATACAAAATTTGAATGGAGCAAGGAGTGTGGGAAGAGCTTGAAGAACTCAAGAGGAGACTCATTTCAAAGACATGTTTACGACCATGCCATCCTCGAAAAGCGAACGTGGTAGGCGGCGTGTTGAGTAGAAGATCGTATACAAGTATGAGTACGATATTGTCAAAGACTCATTTCGTATAATTTACAAATAATAGGGATGGAGATGAAAACTCTAGGTATCCACGTGATGATATACGAGTATAATCGACTTTTAATCGATAAAGTTAAAGTCGCTTAAGATACACATCGGGTGATGAATTTGAAGAAGGAGGTGCAAGAAGTTGTTATTTCAAAAGCGAGAATCGGTGAGGTGAGGAAAGCTCAAACCTTCGATTTATTAATCCATTTGAAATTTCGATCGAATAGGAACGTGGCCTATAGACTCGCTTTTACCGCCAAGTATACGACGCGTTCATAACGTTTTTAACGTGTCGATGTTACGTAAATATATGGACGACCCGAACCACGTCATTGAGTTAGAAATCGGGACGAGATAAAAGACTTAACGTCACGAGGAGGTACTGTCAAGATCTTGGATAGGAAAGAACATGTCCTATGTCTGAGGTTATACCACAAGTTAAGGTTTTGTGGAGAAACCAAGCTATTGAGGAAATGACCTGGGAGTTGGAAATGGAAATGAAAGCGAGGTATTCTCATCTTTTCAAACACCAGTATCGTCGTCAATTTCGAGGACGAAATTTCATAAGGAGGGGAGGTTGTAAGACCCCAAATTATTAATAAATGAAATTTATTTTCCTCTATTTATTATTTTGAAATAGTAAGGGTTGATTTGATTAATGTGGATAGTTATGGGTAAAATACGCAAATATTTCGAATAAGCAAGTGGTTATAAAATATTCATTGTTGTCGGGGAATATTCGTTTGGTCGTGGAATATTCTTGATGTCGGGGAATATTAAATGCATTTACGACGGCGTACGACGGCGCAGTCTTTTGTGGGGCCCATAACGGAAAGTGATTGGATGAAGAAAATGACAAATATAAGTTGTTTATAAATAACAGGAAGTTGTTATTCAGAATTAATCTTGTTGGAATACCCGTGGTTTAAACACACTAATACGCCGTTGTTGAGCGATAGCACACCAGGTATTGCATCAATTATTGATTCTTACGTGAAAGGTACCACTCAATAATGGTTACAATAATTACTTGCTTCGATATTTTATTGAGTTAATAATTCTTTGCGTTGATATTTTATATTCTTTGTTGTTTCAATAATTGTCTTTACACAAGATTTTTCATTATCGAAGCAATAATTCATATTATCTGAATAATATTATTAGATAACATTATTGGCAATGTCTAGAAAGTTACATCTAAGGAGAGGTTTGGTCACCTAATTGCGCCGCCAAGAAGAAGAAATTCTTATTGAAAGCCCCTCTTTCTGAGGCTGCACTGGTTGTCAATATTTTGATTACTAATAATATTTGTGAATAATTAATTATTGATTCATATGATGAGGAAAATATTGATTTTATGTGGATATAGATGGAGAAAATTTTAATGTGACAATTGTTGAAAATTGAAATTTTATCTTTTTTGATAAAATAATTCATTTAAATATATTATTATATTTTAATAATATAATAATGGTGATATTTTTACAACGAATGTGGGATATATGAGTATACGAGGAGGAAGAGTATTTTTATTGCAATAAATATTTAAAACATGTTAAACATGTCGGTGGACCCCATTTATTGGTTGAAATTTGATTATAGCACAACAAAAAATCGTCTGCTTTATGAATTTCGGTCAATTTACTTTTGAATTTGGAAAAACTTTCTTCTCAAAGTTGTAGAGAATTGAATTTCCTATAAAAACTCGCAAGATTCAAATTTTCTGATAAACGGGCTATTTATTATGAATTATTGAAGTTCCGGAGTTCCGAAATAATTGATTTTTGGGAGTTTTAATTAATTATTTTGAAAAAAACGTTTTTGGTGAGTTTGTGAACCTCATTTAACATGTGTGGCTGGTGTTTTTTGACCAAAAGGTGGGCTAAGGAAAATTTGTATAATTATATTAATATTATATTCAATTTTCTCGCTTTGGTGTTCTAAGCGTTTTCCTATAAATAGTCGCTTAGGTTAGAATTGAAAATCACACCGTAAATCAAGTTTTCTCTCTCTATATTATCGAGCGTATTCTTGTGAGTATTTTGAGTATACTTTGAGTATTGCTATACTCTGTGCAAGATCAAGTCATAGCCTATATCCTGTTTTTGACTAAAATCTTGTCTTTCGAGGTAAGGGATGTTATTTTCTTCTCAAATGATATTATTTCTTCAATATCATTATCTTGGAAATATTGGTTGGAACTTTTTATTAAATTTGGAACTTTTTCATGCTCTGGGGTTACTATTCATGAGTTACTATTCACGAGTTACTATTCATGAGTTACTATTCACGAGTTACTATTCACGAGTACTATTCACGAAGCGTAAAGATGTTTTTTTGTGAAATTTCTATCTTTTGATGTCGGAGTTACTATTCACGTATACGGTACTATTCACGAATACGGCACTATTCACCAAAAAATAAAATTTCTTCTTTTCGTCCAAAATATCTATTCTGGATACTAGCTTTGATTGTATCCATGTTTTGATCATTCTTGAATTTTACACCACTATGATTATTTTGAGAGGTATTGTTGGACATGGATAAAACAAAGTACGAATCCTTAATCCTTAATCCTTGTCATTTTGTTTCACTTTGGATTTGTTTCTTTAAAAATATTTTCATCATCTTGATCTTAAATGATGATATTATGGAATATCTTTGGCCTCAGTAGTGCAAAGATGAATGATTTCTGAAGAATATCTTTGGCCCGTAGTGCAAAGATGAGCAGTGTTTAGATGAACATGACTAATCGATGAATATCTTTGGCTCAGAGTGCAAAAGATGAATATTTGATTCGAGATGAATATTGATTGATGTTACAGGGATAAAATATCGACGATGAACTTTTAAATTCATATATAGAAGATAGTAGTTTGCATTCTCTACTTAACTCTTCTAATGAATTATTATTTCATTACGAATATTGATTTAAAATTTGTTGTCTATTGTATTCTATTAGATTTTTCCTGTTGAAGACTAACGATAATTTGTTGTATATTATCTTAGTCATAATATTCTTTTCTTCGGGGCTAGTTGAGCTCACCCTTTTCCTTGTTGTTCCATTTTTCTTCTCGGGAGGCGAGAATGTAGCGAAGTACTAGTCGGGGTATGGAATGAAGGTTCTAGAGAGTTGTTTAGTAGTCCTCACCATTTTGTAAAATAATGTATCAATAATTATGATGGGAATTTATTTGCGTGTGGATATTGTCTAGATGGCAATATCGTATTTAACTCACAATTTATATGTTGTAATAATAAAGTTGTAGTTATTTACATACCATGTATTTGGCGACTCGAGAATAGGTTGGATGGAATGGACCTATTTTGGGGCGCCATAGATTCTCAGATAATTTAATCCTTCCACCATACAATGTCCCAATTAAATATAAGACATGGAATTACTGTCAAGTCTTATTTTATTTAATTATATGTATTTCGATTCCTAAATGCACAACTCCTAATGAATGCAAATTAGAAACTACTTTCTAATTTCATTCCACCTTGGCCAAGGATTCCTGGGTTGTCATTTATCGAATCACATAGGACATTTCTCTTCTTTTACTAGAAGTGGTAGATTCTTTATTGATCATTCTTTATCTTCATATATAACTTATTACACCCAAGCATACCCTTTGATATACTCTAAGAATCTTAAGGAATAAGTCAAAGTGTAATTCATTATATATAAGATACTATAATGATCTCAAGTCTAAGGATCATTTGTACTACTATCACTACTGGAATTCCTATTGACAAGCAAGTAAAACTCCATTAGGTATTCCTTAGCGAGTCACGTTCAGTGAACTTATTCTCTAATAAGCACCTACATACTTACTTTAGTGTCTCCACACAAATGATCATGAGATCAATCATCCTCATCCAATGAGCAAACAACGTACGTACCAATCTATCCGGATTCATTAATCCCCTTTTTAGTAATCCATTGATTGGGAACATTTTAGTTTTAAGCTATCTAAGAATTTAGATCTCATTAGCATGATCTCATCATGATTCTAAAAGCATTGCTTAAAACTATGGGTTTATCACATATTATTAAAACAGCACCATGTAGATAATAAATGCCTTTAATAAATAATTCTTTTATTAATAAATAAATAAGATTGATTACACAAGATATGCTTTATCATCATACATTGATGATTGGCTTGTATGCATAATACTTTCAATTGTAAGACCCCAAATTTTATGAAATAAAAGTATTCAATTTTTCTTATTATTCAAGTAAATGGTTAAATTGATAACAAGTAAAGTTAAGGAGATATATAAAATTTTTGCAAAATAAGTAAGTGGTTATAAAATATTCATTTTGTGGGGAATATTCGTTTGGTCGTGGAATATTCTTGTTGTCGAGAATATTTGTGCATTGTACAGTATGACCCATTCGTGGGCCTCATAATGAATAACCGCTTGGATGAAGAAATCGACAAGTTTGAGTTTTTATAAATAACGACGTAGTTGTTATTCTGAATTAACATTGTTGGAATACTTGGTGGTTAAAATATACTAATACGCTGGCGTTGCATTAAAGAAGAGCTTACCGGTATTGCGAGTATTTTGAATTATTGATTCTTACATAAGAAGGCACTACTCAATAATTGTTACAATAATTCTTCGTTCAATATTTTATTTTGTTGATTCAATAATTGTTTGCGTTGATATTTTATATTATTGTTGTTTCAATAATTGTCACGACCACGATATTTTCCATTATCGGATCAATAATTTATATTATTTGAATAATATTATTAGATAACATTATTGGAAATGTCTAGAAAGTTATGTCAAGTAGAGGTTTGGTCACCTAATTGCATGCGCCAAATGAGGAGAAATCTTATCGAAAAGACCCTCTTTCACCGGGACCGTCTGGTTGTCATTATTGTGATTCTGTAATATTATTGGTGAATAATTAATTATTGATTTATATGATAAGGAAATATTTATTTGATGTGGATATAAATGATGGATTTATTTATGTGGTTATAAATGAAGGAATTAATGTGGAGGTGTTTTATCGATATTTTGTTTGATTGGAGGTATTAAAAGATCAAATCGGTGTTCTAAAGCTCTATTGCGTGAGTTATAATTTTAATCCGACCGTTGGATCGTTGTGATTTTTGGATATGTTATACATATATAAGTTGAGTATATGTCCACAAATTTTGAACCGTTAAAAATTAACGTATGATTTGTTATGAATTTTAAAAGGTGTTGAAAATGGTCCGTTTGTGGATTTCAGATATTTTCTGTCTGGAATTTGAAAAAACTTAAAGCTAAAAAGTTGTAGAGAATTCGATTTTGTGCGGAATGGACATAAAATTCGTATTTTTCTGATAAACGGACTATTTTCTATGAATTATTGAAGTTTGAAATTAAAATATTTTATTAAAATATTGGATGAGACGCACTTTTTAGTTGGTGTTGAATACATGTGCTGGAATTTTGTTCAATGAATGAGGGCTGGTTGGTGGCGTAGCAATTGAGAAAAAATAAAATTAATATATTATTTTATTAATTTAGTCTCCTTTGACGTTCTAGCATTTTCCTATAAATAGGTGCTTATGTTAGAATTGAAATTCACACCAGAAACATAAGTTTTCTCTCTCTATATTATCGAGCGTATTTTGGTGAGTGTTTAGATACTTTGAGAGTTGTTATTCAGTACAAGTTTTCTTCGGCTTTACATTCGATATTCCAGTCAGAAGTACTGCTCTTTTAAGGTAAGGGATTGTAAGGGTTATTATGTTTTTCAGTTTCGTAATTTTTCTGAACTTAAAAAATTCTAGAAAAATTTAAAATGATATTTTGATGAGTTTTCTAGATTGTGTACAAAAACGGTGATTTTGGATGTATAGATTAGGAGTTATGAATTTTATGGAAAAAGACTATTTTAAAAGTAAACCCTTATAACTCCTTGTGGTTAACTCCAAAATTTGTAAAATTTTTATTGGGAGTACATGTATGTAATGAAGTATATGCTCAGAAATTTTGGAATTTTTGGACAAAATTACAATTTATGATAAATGTCTAAATATTCGGCAGTTTTGGTCATATGAAAAATAGTAAATGAATTTTAAAAATTCTGAGAAAATATATGTTTAATATGGGACTATATTCTGCTAAATCTCAGAAAAGAAAATTTATTTTTACTGATTTGGTATTTTTCATAAAAATGGTCTAGTTATGAGTAAATGAATTAAATATGTTATGTGAAGTAAAAAAATTAGAAAATATGATTTTATGGCTTGAGAATCATATATGAGGTATATGTAGATTTTTGATGAGGGTTTTGGTTATTGGTGATGAAATCTTATGAGTTTGACATTTTAGGATGATTAAATGCATTAACTAATAAAGTGTAAATAATTAAAATAAATTGTTTATAAGTTTAAGAAATGATTAAAATATCGTTGTAATATTAATAATATTAGATTATGAGACTATTAAGTGATTTATAACATTTGGATTAAGGTGCTGTAAATATTGATATGGATATTATTGTGAAACTTTATCTTTTCGTGTCGGGATTATAATTTATGAGTTACTATTCACGACAAAATTGGTTTCTTTTTCTGACCAAATTATCGTTGATTTATGAATCTTACTCTTGAAATTAAATCTATATTTGATCATATTGTTTTTATTATCATATGTAACATTTTTATAATCCTGGTGAAGAAATTTCTCTTTAACTTGAGTGTAAAGATGGGTAGATTATTAGTATGATCGTGACTATGGGTTCTCTTTGGCAAGTAATGCAAAGTTGAATCGTTGACTGGTATGATCATGACCATTGAATTTACAATTGAATATTTTTAGCTTAAGTGCAAAGGTGAATTGATCAACATGGTTATAATTATGGTTTATATAAATTCTGAAATAATTATGTATTTCTTTGAGATATTAATATCTTTGGCCTGTAGTGCAAAGATGAATTGTTGTTGAATATCTTTGGCCTGTAGTGCAAAGATGACATGTTGTTGAATATCTTTGGCCTATAGTGAAAAGATGAACTGTTAACGAATATCTTTGGCCCGTAGTGCAAAGATGAATTTATTAGTATGATTATGAACATTAACTGTGATTTGGTATAACCATGATCTTTGATGTTTCAGGTAAAGACAAGTGATGAAAATTATCTTTGTCTTGGATGAGAAGAGGAATTTAGAACCACAATTATGATTATGAGTTATTCTCAGGATTGTGGATAGGAACTGTTGATTTATGTTACAGGGATAAAACATTGTTGGTGGACTTTTAACATGGAGAAGATAATAGACTTTATGGTCTATTTGACTCTTCTAATGGATTGCTCGTTCACATTTGCAACTATGGTTGAAAAGTTTTATCATCTACCATATGTTCTAAATCTCTGATTTATTACTGGTGAAGACTATTGATAATTTAATTATCTTTAGTCATGATATTCTTTACTGAGCTAGTTGTGCTCACCCTTTTGCTTCACAATTCCTTTCAGGTAATAAGAGTGTTCTTAGAATTGAGCGGGGATAAGGGGAATAGAGCGGTGGTACATAGTCATTGAGGTTCTCCACTAAATAGTATGGAAATAATTTTATTGAGAACTTTAGATAAGTGTGTGGTATTGTATACATCATTTGATATTTAATCTTGGTGAACCGAATAGGGTGAGGTGAACCCACCTTTGGAAGGGTGTTTTGCCACTATCATACAAGATGTCTAATGACCTACGAGTTATCATAAGATAGGGTTGTGTACATCCACTTGCTGAGTATATGTACGAGCACTACCTATATGATCTTGGAGTTTGGTTGAAATATAATTTTCAATTGCGGGAGCCGATTGGAGATAGTTATATGTCAAGAGAAGACTCACCATTGGAAAGAACATGATAGTAATCTTCTAATTTTTCTTTGGGGTCTATTGGGTCAACCAAGGATAATTCTCCAGTCATATGATATCTATTATAACTTAGATGCACGGCCTCCCATGTACGAAGGTTTTCTTGAGCATTTTCCAAAGATTTTAATTTTTAAAACAGTTATTGACTGTACATTTATGTAAGGTATCAATGTGAGGTGCTGACACAAGTTGGTGTCCAGAGTCACAGTTGGTATTTAAACTCACAACATATGTGTTGTTATATTTTGCACGACAATTGTAGTAATAAAGTTATAGTTATTTTCTGTACCATGTATTTGGCGACTCAGAATAGGTTGGATGGATTGGACCTATTTTGGGGGCGTCACATATCAATCCAGGACCTTTTGATCCAAATATCTTATGGGACCAAGAAAATCATGTATCTTCTGTCTTATGGAAAAATATTGTAAGTTTATTGTCCCATATTAAAAAACTTTCTTAAAATTTTGTAAAAAACTTTTATATTTTGACAATTTATGTATGTATCCTCTGTTTAACTTGTAGGATAGGGGTGTGTTAGAAATTTGTCAAATGTCTACAAAATTGATTGAATGGAACTTGACTAAACAACAAAAATATCTACTGGAACAGTTAGGTTTCAGTATATTTTGTCATCAAGATGTAGTGTCAAAGATTGATGCATCTCTTGTAACTGCTTTTGTTGAGCGTTGGAGGAGTGAAACAAATACGTTTCACTTAAAATGTGGAGAGGTTAGCATTACTTTAGAGGATGTGGGATTTATATTCGGGTTGTCCATATTAGGAAAACCTTTGACATGCGGAGAACCAGAACATCCCAAAAGCTATTTTATCAGGGTTTTTGGGCAACAAGTAGCAGTAGAGGATTGGGAACAATCTTTATAAAGGGAGGGGGCATAAGTTTACCTTGGTTAAGACATAAATATGGACAATTACCTAAAGATGCTACTTCAGATGATGTGGTAAAACACACTAAGGCATACCTATTGTATTTGTGTGGCGCTATTTTGTTTCCTACGAAGAGTAAAAATATTGTGCATCCTAGGTATTTATTGTTATTGGAAAGATTGGAAGACATAATTACAAATGTTTGGGGGGAAGCAGTTTTAGGGCATTTGTATAGGGGTTTGCATGAGGCTACTCGGAAAACATCAAAAAAATTTGCAGGATGTGCAACCTTGCTTATGATGTGGGCTCACGAAAGGTTCAACATTGGTCCTCCTACCCCTAGGCCTAATTCCCAGAAGTTGATACCTAGGGCATTATCCTGGGCATACTCTTCTTTTGATCTAAATTCTAAACAATATCAGCGCCGCAAAAATCCACATCACCATCTTGTGTTTTACCGAGGAGAGTTTGATGACATGTTGGAAACAAATTGGGTGTGACGTCCATATCAGATATTTTGACACACGTTTGGGTTGGGACTTTTTTGAGGCAAGGTTAGGTGGAGCCGCTCGTATAACTTTGATTCATTACGACATTGTTGAGTTTCAAATGTCTGACAGATTTATGAGGTAATTTGGATATTTGCTGTCATATCCATCTAATGCTGAAAACATGGTGGAGTTGAGGACGGAACATAAATTGTTTGAGAGAATAAATTATGAAAATCATAGGGCCTGTTATATTCATTTGTGGGAGGCCTACATGGAGAGTTTAGAAGGGCATGTGTTGGAGGGTTTGCAGCAGATATCTACCGAGGGTTATGTGACATGGTACAGAGAAATTACTCAGACACGGATACACCATCCTCGACCCTTTAGGCATCAGGGGAAGATTACGAGCCACGGGTATTCATTGACCAATATGTGGTTGTAAACACTGTAAGTTTTTAAATTTATATTTTTTATACATGTTTCTATGTTTTAATTTGATGTCCTTATTTTACTAATACAATTTTTGTTTTTGTTTTTATTCTAGATTGAGACTACAAAAGCTATATTTGTAAAGTTTATGTCAATTGATCTACCAGCTGAGTTAAGAACCATGTATGAGTCATGGTTCAATACACTGTACCAACCGTTCATAAATGATTACAAAGGGGTTCTAGTCGAACAAAATCCAACACAACCTCAAGTTGGACAAATGGATATTGACATGATGGGACTCCAGCCTACGGTTCAAGAAACTCAGGGTAACCTTGCGCCTTCTACTCAACACAGTAGGAAATTGTCGGTTAGAAGGAGAGAGGGAATAAAGCCCACTCAACTTGTCAAGTATTTAAAGATTGAGAAAATCACTTGGTTAAATCACTATTGGTTTAGTCCAACTCACAACCCATCATACTTTCCTCATATCCACCTAGGCGGTCTATACAACTTAGAGTTTAAGGATGTGAACTGTCTGAGACCCAATGGTTGGTTATGGGCGCATATATTGGATGCATATTTGTTGTTGTTGAGAGACAAAGAAGCTAAGACGAGGAGTGAAGGAATCTAACGATGAGCTATGTTTTATTTCATGCCAACGTACTTTGCAGGTTTGGGCATCCAATACTTACCAAGTGCCGGAGTAAGCAAAGCAACAACACTCAAATTTGTAACAAGTTACATTAATCCTCCAGTTGGTGCCCCAGCTCATGAATCTGATTCCATATTCATTTCATTCATCAACGAAAGCAATAGTCATTTCTGCCTATTTATTTGGAGTGTGAACAAGTGGAAAGTAATGCTATTTGATCCACTTAATGATGACAAACCCTTAATTCCATTGTCACAATTATACCAAAACTACTTTGGTGTTGTGGTGAGTTCATTAATATATTACTTATTTTTCATTTCATCATACAAACATATGAGGTTTAGGGAATTAAATGATTGTTTTATGGTTTATAGGTGGAGTTAATTCCTTTGTTGCTTCGTATGACAAATCCTAAAGCAAAGTGGCCAAGATTGAAGCCGAAAGTTGAAGTCTGTGTGAGTAGGCCGAGACAATGGAATTCGGACGATTATTGTGGCATTTATGTTGCAAAATAGGTAGATTTCTTTTTGCACCGGATAAACATCACGAAGGAACCGAGATGGACTCCAAACGAGGCTTACAACTTTAGATTTAGAATAACACATGAGCTTAGGATGTACAAAAGTGAGGACATTCCTTTAAAATATCTTTGTATCGACCAAACTTTAGATTTTGATTCAAATGAAGAGTAATAATTTTATATTTGACCAAATGTCATAACGTTGTTTTATAAAGATGGGTGAATAGTTTCAAAATGATTCCATTATTATATTATCGATTCCTTGAAATACTATGGGTATTTTCTTTCTTGTTTGGCTTCTATTATGTTTACTTGTTTGGAATCCATTATTGTACTATCATTAAATTCTTTACTAACATAAAATGATTAAAAAAGTATATATAGTGATAAGAAACTGACTTGGTTTGATTGAAAAAGTTAAGATACATGCCCAGTTACTATATTTGCAAGGACTTAGTTCAGTAGCCTTTTTAGAAAGACCAGTTATCTATGATAATCAATATATATATATATATATATATATATATATATATATATATATATATATATATATATATATATATATATCGCATAACAGACTCCTGATAAGTGTAAGTTTAATCAATGTAGCAACAATAGTTGGACAGCAAAACAGTATTTATGCCTAGTATTTGTACTTTTATATATTTGAATTTCTATCTTTAATTTTTGTTTCTTTAATGCTTTCTGCATTTATTAATTCTTCTTGGCTGTGATTAATAAGTCCGTGGATCAAGCTGTATAAGAGCATCAATTTGGTGCATGCAAGGGAAGAGTTTTTTTGCTTCTTGCTTCTACCTAATTCCTGAACTTATTTTCCTGCTCAGGTATGGGAGATTGATGAGAGCAAGCATAAACCTGGTGTTGTGCTTCATACAGTGAGTTGGCACTTGAATCACAAGACCTATGGGGGATCTTTTTTGTACCATATGAAAGATAGACAAGTACTGTTTCTGCAATTTATACATTTATAGTGATGAAGGTGTTCAAATGAGTTGATATTTTCTTAGGAGTAGCTTGGCGCTGGCTTATGGGGTACCACCCAAGCCAATAATTTAAACAATGTGAACCATTTCTGTTATCCTTAACAACTAGGTTGACAAGTTGGATTTGCCATTTCTGTTATCCTTAATATCCTACAACAGGTCGCAAAGGATTTGGTGACTATGTCTCATGAACAGCAGCAGGTTCTAGAGTCACCTAAATTCATATCTGGTGACTATGTCTCATGAACAACCTGTCCTGTATGATCGCATATACCAGACATCAGTGCTTAAACAAGAACAAATGATGAATACTAACTTGGTATTTTTCCAATTGCAGATACTGCCTTTCAGATTATGGTTCAAGAGCAGAGTCCTATATCAGGAAATGGATTCTCTGCATCGTGGCTCTCAAAATGCAAGCTCTATTGATTTGATAGACTATTATAGGTTTTGTTGAACAATTGATCGATTAATCAATTTATATATTGTTTCTGCTGCATAGATTCAAATGATGGAGATAATCAGTTTATATATTTTGCATTTTTTTCCTGAATTATTTATGTTTAACAAGTCAACTGCTTCAAGTGACACATGAATCCAACTTTCTTAAATATACCGCTAATCACTTTATAAGTCTGATCATGACAGGAAAATTAAAAAAAAAGATGCATTAATAGAGAAACATATGAGAGAACAATGAATACTTTACATTTACCCAATAAATCTGTCTTTCAAATAGTCAGTTAACTATTTAAGAAAACCAAAATTTTAGAGTCATACAAGCAAATATAAAGATAACTTCAAACACCCGAACATTGTCTTGGACCCAAAACTTTGTAGTGGTTAAAACTTATCATAATTGGTCATCATATTACATATTGCACACTTTCTCAATAGTTTATTTACTTCCAAATTCTTCGATCCCACTCTTTATTCTTGTAACTTTTTTGCCTTTGTTTGGGGAACAAATAGGATCCAATAACAGTTCATCTTGAATGGACTCATCATCATCTACTCAAATTTACGGCACGCCATTTACATTAATTTCATCAAGGTAAAACTTTTCAACGATTGTTTGATTGTCAATGCACAATTGTACCATGTGCTTAAAACTATTAATTGAACATGATCCCATAGAAGCTAATCGCAGGAGCAATGTCACCAAATAATTATACCGCGTCGCCCCGAGATTCCTCGTAGTTGGACATCTCAGTCAAAATCTTTGGTAGTTCAGCGTTCACTTTGTTACCATCTCTACACCAGCAGCTTAAAATGTATTTATTCGGTATCTGCGTAGTACATATTGCAATCATATGCCTTATAATGTGTCTACAAAGCATACCAGAATGTTCAAATTTTTGACAATTACATTGTATATCTCCAGTTTGAACATTACTGACAACAATAAAGTACCTATTGGATTTTTCGATGTCATTTGTCTTGTACACTGCGTACGACTTCGTATCCATTGTTAGATGTTGAAGTTTCTTCATTATGTACTTGTGGGATTTTACAATCTCAATCTGAAAGCGTCTAAACATCTCCTTTGTATAAACAACAGCTCCATGCGTTTCCAACGGTGATTCAAGAGTCATAGTTCTAGTCCGATAACAGGTTGCGTAATCAGCTTGTCTCTCTCTCATTACCTTCTTCTCAGTGGCTTTTTCTGAGTTTATGATGAATTCCTTTATACTCATTGTCGCATTGACATACTCATCAAATAAACTGCTTCATTCCCTCTCATGGATGTAATAAATCATTCCCATTGCAAAAAAATTCTTTGTATGCGCCATGATCCATTTGTGCTTAACCTCATAGAGTGATTGTAGCCAATCATGGTCATGCGCTTCATAATCATCATCGACTTTTCCCATTGCTCCTCAAATTCCTCAACGAATCGATGATTTATACATACACTAGTTAAAATCATGTTTAAATGTTGGGTACACGTCATACAATGTATGCAATTTCTCTGGAAATTTGTTACTAATATGCCATGTGCAAAGTGCATGGTGTGTTTCAGGAAGAACCCTAGCAATCGCATTGGTCATGGCTTTGTCCTGATCAGTAATAATGGTAACCAGTGCCTTATTGTTCATTGCATGAAGCTAAGTCTCAAAGACCCATACAAAAGTATCCTCTGTTTCATCCTATATCAGTGCAAAACCAAACAAGACGGAATAGTAATGGTGATTTACCCCAGTGAACGGAACAAAAGGCATGGAATACTTGTTCGTCCGATAAGTTGTATCAAATGTCACCACATCCCCAAAATTTTTGTAAGCTATCATTGATCGGTAATCTATCCACAAAATGCATGCGATACGATGATCTTCATCTTGTTTGATATCGTTAAAAAATTAGAGGATTTTCCGCTGAAAGTTTTTTGAGATACTGCAAAGCTTCTTGGGCATCGTTAGAATCTATCGTGTCACATCTTAAATCTCGCACAACATTTCGAATATCCTTATCACTGAAACCAACATTTTCCCTCCCTCCTCCTATTTCACTAAAAACATTCATTATTTTACTTGGCCCAACTCCAGTGCTGTTTAAAGTTTCGATTACAGTTCGAGCAACAGGAGTTATATTTTTCAGTGTTTGAATGAAAATATTCTTGCTCGGAGTAACCAAATCATGATTGTGACTCAACTCAATTTTTAAAACTTTCCATGTATCTTCTTTTTGTAGATGAACAACAGACATTCTAGCTTTGCACATCGTGCGACCTATTGAATCCCTTTTTCTTTTGACCTTGCTACCATCAGCTTCATCAACGTCCTGTTTCTTTCTTTCAATCGATTTTCTTGCTTTGTATCAGGTAAAATCTATATACGCACAACACGCAAGTATACGTGGTCAACAAGTAATATAGTAATGAGTAGAGTATCGTTCCCACAGAGACAAAGTAGTAAGAAACTCAAACTTACAAGTATCAATTTCCTAATAATCCTAATTTTATTAAACTATTCAATTCAATGATTATAATTATAAAAACTAAATTAAGAAATAAATAAATAACCACAAAACTATCACAAGTATCAAAATCTGGAATTTCAAACAAATAATGGAGAATTAGACTTATGATTTCACCCTAAGCTTCACTTCAATTTTAACACCTTTATTCCAATGCAATTCACTATCCCAATTTATTAATCAAGAACACGAATATAGTAATAGCCACCTCTCGATGCACTAATACCATATTAACTTAAATCCACAAATTAGATAGAAATAAGTTACACACCTTAATCAACTAACTCACTATATCTCTATGTGAATTACAATTAAAGAAGGTTTAAGATTAAGTTCTCTATCCGATTACATGCGATGTCAAGCATATCTCTACCTTAACATTCATCAAGATTCTCTATATTCACAAAATTCATGAACACATGTTATATTAACTAAGTCTAGATTTGAATATCCTCTCTTGATTCCATACAAATCCACAAAGAATTGTTGATCAGGAAATTCAAAAATTCTAGTTCAAATTAATATAGATAAACTGGAAATAGCTTATTGAACCAAAAATCAAAGTTTACAAAATCATCGATTCACTTAAGGATCCATCACAAGCCTAAAAAGTGAATTAGTTCATTATAAATGAAATAACTACTGAATAAATCACTGATAACATTCTTTCAATTACAAATAATAGTTTAAGAAGAAGAATATTGAATAACACCCTTCACGTAGCCTAGAATTGCAATCGTCCTGAAAATTTCTTCAAAATCTTCCTCCAATGTTGTTATGAAATATCTGGAATTAATCTTTGTAATATACCTTATGTGTCTACAAATTCGTTGTTCCTAAAGTAATAGATGTCCAACACACAAGTCCCAACCAAAATTCTCCATCAAGTAGAGCCCATGTACAATCCAAACGCTTAGCATCCATTTTCCAACAGAATTTCAAGCAGAACACAACACACTCGAGATTCGACACCCCAGCCCGTGACTACCATTATGCTAATTCCATATGAAGACCCCCGAATCCCGTGAGGGTGTACAAGGCAAATAGGCCCGCCCCGACGGGGGTCTGTTTTGCTGAATGATTACTGTTGCTTCATGACTTCTTCCAAAATTGCACCGAATTGACTCCAAATGATTCCAAATGACTCCAAATCTTCGTTAAATGTCACAACAACCATGCTACACATAAAAGAACACAAAACAAGTAAAAACAAACATGAACATAAGAAAATAACAACAAATAAGAATGAAATGGACACCGATTCTTGGATATAAAATCCACTTATCACTCTGGTACACGTAAAAAGTCTGTTGGACAAATTGTTGGAGCGGGCATGTTTATGACTTGCCCCAATTTTTATTTCAAATCAACTACTTCGTGCATAGTTTCTATAAAATTCTTCCGCCTCTTGGATAGTAGAAAAAATCTGACCCTCGTATGGACTTTTTGAATTGTTAATATGCGATTGGTTCATGTTATAAACACCAATATTATCCATGTCAATATTATCACGAGAAGAATTTAAAGAACTAGAATTAAACATATCTTCCGCTATAATTCTAAACTTACCACGACGATTTGAGGTGGGAAGACTTGCTTGATTAATTTTGTGATTTGCTTCCTTGATGTCAATCTTCCGCTAGAATTAGCCACCTCTCGATGCACTAATACCGTATTAACTTAAATCCACAAATTAGATAGAAATAAGTTACACACCTTAATCAACTAACTCACTATATCTCTATGTGAATTACAATTAAAGAAGGTTTAAGATTAAATTCTCTATCCGATTACATGCGATGTCAAGCATATCTCTACCTTAACATTCATCAAGATTCTGCTACTCACAAAATTCATGAACACATGCTATATTAACTAAGTCTAGATTTGAATATCCTCTCTCGATTCCATACAAATCCACAAAGAGTTGTTGATCGAGCAATTCATAAATTCTAGTTCAAATTAATATAGATAAAAGCGAAATAGCTTATTGAACTAGAAATCAAAGTTTACAAAATCATCGATTCACTTAAGGATCCATCACAAGCCTAAAAAAGTGAATTAGTTCATTATAAATGAAATAACTCTTGAATAAATCAACGATAACATTCTTTCAATTACAAATAATAGTCTAAGAAGAAGAATATTGAATAACACCCTTCACGTAGCTTAGAATTGCAATCGTCACGAAAATCTCTTCAAAATCTTCCTCGATGTTGTTGTAAAATATCCGGAATTAATCTTCGTAATATGCCTTATGTGTATTCAAATTCGTTGTTCCTAAAGTAATAGATATCCAACACAGAAGTCCCAACCGAAATTCTCCATCAAGTAGAGTCCATGTGTAGACACTCGAAATTTTTACGCATTACATTAACTATCATTGCGGGGGGGCGATTCGTCTTCGGAGATAACCACGGAAGGCGACTTACATCCATTCCGGATACTACCGAAAGTTCAGTTCCAACCGGGAACACAAATCGAGAATTTCATCTCAAACCCGGAACACACACCGAAAATGTCATTTCCAATCTCGGAGATAACCCCGAGGTACGCAAATCAAAAGACCGGCAACAACACCAGAGAGGACAGTTCTGTCTCAACGATAACATCGTGACGCTCAGTTCCAGTCCAAGAAACAACACTGGGAGTAGCGATTCTATCCTTGGTGATAGCCCCGAGGATCTTGTTGCGATTCGTGATAACTCGAAATGCTTGTTTCAAATACATGCGATCAGCTTCAAGCTCAGACCTCCTGCCGAGCCACTCATACCTCAGACCCGGAGCTAACAACGGGTAGACAGGCACACCCACAGATGACAGTGAGGCATACAAACAAGAAGTCCACTTTCAGATATAACCCTGAGCAACGTCTGCTTTCAGCTTAAACGGGCGATGACCCCGGTGAAGAGTCAAAACGTAATCTTACCGCCTCAGCATTTTCTCTCACAAGATGATATCGCGACATACAAACAAGTAGTCAAATCTCAGATGTAACCCTGAGCAACATCTACTTTCAACTCAAATCGGCGATAACCTCGAAGAAGAGTCAAACGTCATCTTGCCCCTTTAACACTTGCGCATCGTCTAAACACTTCATACATACATACATACAATAATGTCCCACAAGAACAGAGGAGTAACAATCTCGAGTGACTATTACGCATGATAGTACTTTGGATAAAATTTGAAGCTTGAAGACCATGGGCATGGACCCCTCTTCCTGACTTCGTACAACCTCTAATCCATGTCATTGCGTAACTCTTGACACAAGCAGTCCGAAGAAGGTCATATATACCTCGTTCGGATGCTCGAATTGAAGTTCTGCAAGTTCGAGCATACATTAAAGTGCACGAGTGCATGTACTTCGAGACGACGAGACCCACGAGGCCCGGATACACCACGACCAGCCACAGGTACAACCACGGCTGCCGCAGGTGTACCTGCGGCCACCAGTCTATAAATATAAGCCTTGGGGTCAGCCATTTGAAGAGGAGAAGGAGAGAAAAAGGCGAGGAAGCCCTATCCATTTTACTCTATATACACCCTTATTGAGTGTTTCCTCTTCTATAAACATCTGTTAGCTCACATATAGCTATCTTTTTATCCGACGGGAGCTGAGTGTTTATCCATATAAAGTCATAAAAGTCTACTTTGGTAGCCCACTGTAAGCCTTCTCACATTTTATAAAGTCTTTTTCTCATATTAGAACACACTGTTATACACATTGAGAGCCGTGTTGTGTGCGTTTGCCCGGACTTCGGTCCGTGGTTTTCCTTTTTGTCTGTATATATATACTTATATATGTATATATTTCATATATGGACTAACATTATCGAGTTATGCCTCGATTGAGCCTAGACTTCGGTCTGGAGCATTTATCTGCTTTTGTATATATATATATATATACTTATATATATAATTGTTGTCAGACATATCTGATGAGCCTGGATTTTACATCCGGTGCATTTACTCACTTATATATATACATATACTTATATATATAATTGTTTTCGAACATATCCGATGAGCCTGGATTCACATCCAGTGCGTTTACTGCTTTTATATATATATATATATATATATATATTTGTACATATATATATTTACATTTCTGTTAGGCCTGGAGTTTCCTCCGTAGCCTTTTACTGACTTTATTTACATTTAAATCTGCCAGAGTTTACTTAAGTGGCGGTTGATTGCTTTTAAAACTTTATTTACATTTAAATCCCCGCTGGAGTTTACTTACGTGGCGATTGATTGCTTTTGACTTTATTTACATTTAGTCCCACCTGGAGTTTACTTCGTGGTGGTTGATTATGTCTATATATATATATTTACCGCTTTTATATATTTACATTTTCGATCCCCCATGGAGTTTCTTCGTGGTGGTTGATCAAGTCTGTATATATATATATATATATATATATATATACAACTTTTATATATATAACTACTTACTGCTTTTCATACAAACTACAGTATCATGTGAGTCTAGGAATCATGTGATCACAGATTAAGTCTACTGAATCTAGATTCGGTTTCCATGATGGACATTTTTTAGCTGTGAGCATCTTGTACATTACTTTACAGTGTCTGAATTTCCTTGGATGACTGTCATGCCCGTGAGGAGTTTGGCACTGCTGTATATTATTTTCTCGAGAATGCTTCGCATCTCGAAAATAAAAGCAAACAAGCCGAACATTTAATAATAAAATGGAAGTATCAAAGGCCTCAATTACTATTGAGCACAGGGTTTGAAAAACCTCTTTTTATAAAACTTCATTGCTATATCTTGTTTAAAATTGAATTTTTCTATAATTAAATTCAAACCCTATGTATATAGGTGCGAACGAGGTACAACACTACTTCCAAATAATTGCACATTGATCCACACACACACACACACATTCATATAACAGTTTCTTTAAAAAGTGGCGGTCACCGTGGTAACACGGATGTCGGGGGGTGCCTAACACCTTCCCTCCGCATAATCAAGCCCCCGGACCCAAAATGAATCTCGGTTTCACGAGACTGGTTTTAGCGATGTCAAATCAATCGGGTCAATATGCAAACCTTTTTCGGTTGCATTGGTGCAACCAGTTAAATACACCAACTGGCGACTCTTAAAGTCAAATCGTCGACATTATACATTTCAGACCTTTTTCACTTGTTTTTTCAAACAAATCTCACATTAACATGATGCACCAAAGAATTAGTAATGAAAAGGGATACTCAAAAATCCTGACGTTGATAGGTGGCGACTCTGCTGGGGACTCCAGTAAGAGGGCTTAAGCCGCTATTACAAGCTTTTTAAAACTGTTATATGCTTGTGTGTGAATGTTGCATTTACATTTTTGATGAATGTGTATGAATGCATTTTTACTTACTACACTGTACTATATCTATCTGCGATATTAATTCTTCGCACATGTCATCATTTTGCATAAATGGTGAGACACGTTGTATGTGAATGTATGTTGTGTGGTTCCTCCATCAAGAGGCTATCCTATCGGTGTTTGATTACTGGACTCGTAGGAAGAATAATTCCAATGGGGCTCAGGAAAGGCACCACCCAGATTCGCTCCAGTTGAAAGAACGGATTAACTTCCCGTCAAGTAAATTGCGATGATCTGGGAACCTTCAAGCCAAAAAGTCGCGAGAGTAACCCTAAGATAGGTCAACCTCTGATAAACCAAACCCGGAGGAAAGTCTCTTCATACTTTCCATGCATGACATGTAATTAATTAACAACCGGTTTTGCAGGACAAAATTCCTAAAACGGACATGTTATGATAACATTCACATTACCCTAAGACTGAACTACGTAAGTCTTTTATAGGGAAGCAATTGGGCCTTTTACCCGCTCAAAATCCAAAAAGGCCACGAGCTATATACCACTCATGTCTTCTTGACCCGATCTAATCTTCAAGTTTCCAAGAAGAATTTGGCCGGATTGAGTAAACAAATTACGAGACTTGGTTTGTTCTCTTTGAAAGAATTGCACCGATCCACTCGAGTGCGAAGATACCAACACATACAGAATCCTCTACACAAGGAGGAGTTCAAGGTCTGGAAAAAATAATTTCAGAACCTCAGTTGGATACGACCAACAAAGACCCTAAAAATACCCATCTCAGAGGAGATCCAAACAACGGTGATATCAGGAAGAAGGTCCTTTAATTACTATCCGTGTTCTCAAAGGGATTGGAACACATGACAGTGTTTCATATGCAGACCTTTGCATATTTCCTGGTGTTCATTATCCAGAGAAATTCAAAATCCCTGATTTTGAAAAGTATGACGGATTAGGGGATCCTTATACACATTTAAAAGTGTTCATTGGAGAACTTGGATCTTATGCGGAAAATGAAAAGCTCGAGAATCACATTTGTTTGAGAAAAATCATTGGAGAAGCTTGGTTCATGGTATACAGTTAGACAACTCAAAGATCCATAGGCTTGGGAAGAGCCGGCTCATGCCTTCCTCACTCAATATAGTTTTCAATCTCAGATGGCTCCTGATCGATACCAAATTACCAAGGTCAAGAAATAGTCTAATGAGTCTTTTAGAGAGTACGCTCAAAGGTGGAGGCACCTTGCTGCTCAAGTTATTCCTTCCACGACGGAATCAAAAATTGTCATGACATTTATAGATGTACAGGAAGCTCCTTTCTATGAAAGAGTCTTAGCTGGTATTGGCAAACCATTCTCTGAAATGATTAAGCACGGAGAAATGGCTGAAATGGGATTAAAGTCCGATAAAATTCAAGACCTAGCCGCTCTTAAAGCTGTTGTTGAGCACATCCAGTCCGGATCTTATGGAAAAAACCCCCGGAGGGTCCATAAAAAGAAAGAGGAGGATGTTTCCTTGATACTACAAGGTCAAAAAGGCAATCAAAGCATGCCTATGCAGAGGAGAAACTACTCCCCTTTTCAATCACAATCTTCAAATCCTCCATTACCTAAAGGTAGAGATGTAAAGCGTCCTCGAACGTTCACACCCTTAGGGGACTCGCTCGAGAATATACTTACTCTTCTGATTGCTCAGAAGAAAATTACACATCTTCTTCCACCAGCCAACCCTAATGGGAGGGGTTTTAATGCTACTCGGAAGTGTGCTTATTATGCCGGAGCACCTGGACATGATACTCTAGATTGTTAGGCCTTGAAACACAAGATCCAAAATTTAATAGACAACGGTGAGATCCAAGATACTCATGTGCAAGACAACCCTCTTCCTCAACACAAAGAAGAAGAGGTCAACATGATCAGTTGGAGCACTGGACAGGGTTCCAATTCTAATGGCGGGTCATCCCAAACCATCAAAGATGGTGTTGACAGATGGGATTATGCAAAGTTCTAATTTACAATGGAACGAAATGTGAAAGCTCTTTGCAAACAAATTGAGCAACTAGCAGAACTGGTGACCCACCATCATCAAGTCACACGCCAATTAATCAGGCAGGAGCATGCCTATCTCCTTCCTTTTGTTATGAATGCTTCCTTACCACCTTCAGAAAGCGAAGCTATGGAGGATAAGGTTGCAAAGAGAGAAAATGCTAAAGCCCATTGGGATTTTGCCAATCAGAGGGAATTTACCTATTTGGGCCAATCTATGGAGGAGATATTGCAGATGTTGATCAACGAAGGAAGAATTACTTTCCTTCTCCCTCCAATCAATCCCCGCTCAGGACGTTTCAATTCTGATGAAGTGTGTCAATATCATTCACATTCTCGCGATCACAGCACAGAAGAATGCTGGGCAATCCGCCATCTCATTCAGAATCTTATTGATATTGGTGTCCTGCAAATAGCAGATGATTACACTTTACAACTTAAAGGTGGGAATGAATGTCCTACCAAATGGAAGGGATCAGTAGCAGTTATATCCGAAGTGGATGATGAGACTGTCAAAGTATTTCCCATACAACCAATTCAACTCAAAGGAGCTAACAATCCTTTGAAAGTGGCCTCACCAGAGCAAATTTCTTTACCTTTCAGACCACAATATCTTGTTGTCAGCTTACACAAAGTTCCATGGAATTATGGAGAAGCTGAAGGATCGACGTGTCATACTACTGCTACAGTGTCGAAGGAAAATCCACTGTATCTTCCTCAACGGGTTATGAAACCTACTTGTGAAGCAAAGGGGAAGATTCCCATGGAGAAGATTAAAAAATTCCTCCGCACTTTGGGCCACAATAAAGCCAAAGTGGTTCTAAGCTTGCGAGAAGCTCCACACCAGATATCTATACTGGACTTGGTTTTCTCTTTCGAGGATCATCGGAAGATCTTACTGATGGTTTTGAAAGAAGCCTACTTGCCAAAATCAGTGGATGTGAAAAAATTTCAACATTTGGTTGATCACATTTTCAACAACAATGTAATATCCTTCACTGATGACGATATACCAGCCGAAGGGACCGATCATTGCAAGCCATTGCATATTACGGTTTTATCTTCCGGGTACATGCTAGCTGGAGTTCTGATAGATGGAGGCTCATCTCTAAATATCTGTCCTTATGCCACCTTGATAAAGATGAATGTCAATCTCAAGCGGATCCAAAGCAGCCATACGGTTATTAGAGCTTTTGATGGATCCCGACGAAATTCTGTCGGAAAGATTGAGTTACCAATTGAGATTGGTCCAAATACATTAAATGTATCCTTCCACATCCTCAAGATAGATTCAGGATACAACCTACTATTAGGGAGACCATGGATACACATGGCTGGAGCCGTTCCTTCCATGTTACATCAACAACTCAAATACATTATTAATAATAGTCTAGTCACTATCAACGCTGAGCCAGAATGTCCTGAACAAGGAACTCTACCAATCATCAGCTTCAATTCAGAAGTTGCACTGGCCAGTTTTCATACTTTGGAAGTTAGTACCACGCAATACCATTCTATTGGAACGCCACTTCCCATACCCAAGATTTCTGCCAAGGTTATGTCAGCCACTCAAGAAATGATGTCATTGGGTCATTAACCTGGAAAAGGGCTTGGTTAAGATAACCAGGGTATTAAGCACCCTATTCAAATGTCCAGTCAAATTGGAACATCCGGATTAGGCTATTCTGCCAGTTCTAATCACAGGAATCCTCATAAGCACAAGCAGGTTCCTCAAGCTTCGGCCGCACGGTGATTTTCTATACCTTTACTTCATGAGTTGATACAGTCTCCAGTAAAGGTGCTAACCCATGTTATGGCCATGCTGTTTCCTAAACCAGTACCAATTAAAGCAAAAGAGGTGCTGATTCCTGATCCCGAAGTGGAAGAAAAGGAACGGAAATGTAAACATGACACTGCCTTGATGATGGCAGGCATACATGTCATTGTTCATGATGAACATACAAACAGATACACCCCAGACGATGATTGCCCAGATGTCATGGTTATCATTTGGGAAAAGGAGGACAATGACGATCCTTCCGTCACTGTAGTCCATCAGGACTTTACCCTCCACAATTGGAGCAGCACTCCATGCATTGGTCGACGAGGGTAAAAAGGGCAGAAAATCCCTCTGCCTTGTAGATAACTTTAATTTCTTGCTTTCCTTTACAATACTAGCAGTTATTTTATCAAGTACATGTTAACACTTTTGTATGATCGAACAGTTGTATATATTAAGTGAAAGCATATTTTGTTTCAGGACTCTGAGTTTAGATGTGCCTGTACTTGCTGATAAGGTGCCTTCTCTCCACAAGGGCTGTAACTTTGATGCAAAGTTGGACTTAGACTTGATGGACATCTAAGAGGACATTGAGACACCTCAGGAAATTAAGGAATGGGTCGCAGACAAACCTAAAACCAATCTTGATCAAACCACTTCTTTCAATCTTGGAACCTTAGACAACCCTAAGCTAATCCAGATTGGTTTAGACCTTACCACAAATTAGCGGCATAACATGGTTACACTATTAACCCAATTCCAGGATGTGTTTGCATGGTCTCATGAAGACATGGTGGGTTTGTCCACTGACATTGTTCTTCATCACCTTCCCATTAAAGAAGGATTCAAGCCAGTTAGGCAAAAGCTCAGGTGATTGAAACCTGAGTGGAGTTTAAAGGTTAAAGAAGAAATTGTGAAATAATTTCAAGCTGGCATTATAATGGTGTCTACATATCCAGAGTGGATATCCAACATTGTTCCCGTGCCTAAACCAGGAGGAAAGGTTTGAGTCTGGATGGATTACCGGGATTTGAACAAAGCATGACTTAAAGATAGCTTTCCCGTGCCATTTATCCACCTTCTTATTGACAATACTGCTCAATACGGCATGTACTCCTTTGCTGATTGCTTTGCGGGGTACCATCAAATTATGTTCGCTGAGGAAGATCGTGAGAAAACTGCTTTCATCACGCCTTGGGGAACCTTTTGCTATAGACGGTTGTCATTCAGCCTCATCAATGCCGGGGCAACCTATCAGCGAGCTATGATGGCTCTTTTCCACGATTTAATGCACAAAGAGATAGAGATCTACGTGGATGACATCATTTTCAAATCCCGAAAGGAGGAGGACCACTTAGACCATCTCAAAAAGCTTTTCAATAGGTTTCATAAGTACAACTTGAAGTTGAATCCAGCCAAGTGCGCCTTTGGTGTTAAGTCAGGCAAGTTGCTAGGTTTCCTGTCGACAACAAAGGGATTGAACTACATCTACCAAAATCCGGCCATCAAGGAAATGCCTATTCCTTAGGCGAGAGAAGGAAATCTGGGATTTTTGGGAAGAATCAACTTCATTAGCAAATTCATTTCTCGAACTCACGACAACTTTGTGAGCCTATCTTTAAACATATTAAGGAAGAAGTCCTCCATGAAATGGAGCGATGAGTGTCAGAAAGCCTTCCTTACCATTAAAGAGCAACTGATTAATGCTCATGTTTTGGTACCTCCCAGGGATGATGTTCCCTTGTTCATGTACCTGTCCATAAATGACAATGCCATGGGCTATATGCTGGGGCAAAAAGATGATAGAGGCCAAGAACGAGCTATCTATTACCTCAGTAAAAGATTCAGCATCAGTGAACACAAGTACACTCTGATTGAGAAGACTTGTTGTGCTTTAGCATGGGCTTCCATGAGGTTATAGCATTACCTCCATGGTCATACAACCCATCTCATATCCCGCGTGGATCCTCTTAAGTATGTGTTCAATAAGCCCATACTGAATTGTCGACTGTCCAGATGGCAGTTGATCCTACATCAATTTGACATCGTCTACGTGACGCAAAAGTCTGTCAAAGGTAAAGGAATTGCGGATCAACTAGCCGCCGCACCTGTAGGGGACTACAAACCATTGGAAACATACTTCCCCGATGAAGGGGTAATGACAGTTTAGCAACAACATCAGTACGATACATGCCGTACGTAGAAAATGTATTTTGATGGAGCTATTAACGAAAGGTTCTAGAAATGGGCGCGTTCTAGTATGCGATGCAGGGGGAGCGATATCCGTCGTGCCATCAAATTGCGATTTATCGGCACCAACAACACAACCTGTTGAGTATGAAGGTCATGTCGTGGGGCTAAAACTTGCCTGTTCAATGGGTGCCGAGCGATTAAGCGTCTTTGGGGATTCCGAATCGATGTCGAACAATCCATAGGAATCTATCAAACCAAAGAATTACATTTGCTGCCTTACCATCGGTAAGTCTTACAAATGGCTTTGGAGTTCGAAGAAATCTTCTTTCTACACATTCCTCGTAATAGGAATGATTTTGTAGATGCATTAGCAACGTTGGCCTCCTTGGTTTACATACCTGACAAGGAAAATATTCCAAGCATCACGTTTGCTCTACAAAAAGCCCCAGTCTATGGGAATTATGTTAGAGAAATATCGGATGAGCTACCTCCCATCCATAACCCTTGGTATCAATGCATCAAGGAGTATCTACGAGATGGATCTACACCCGCTGAGGCGAGCCTAACTGAGAAGAGGCGGATTCATCAACTTGCTATGAAATTCTACATGAGCGGAGATGCACTCTACAAAAGAGATGCTGGATTAGGTCTCCTCAGATGTCTAGATAAAGACCAAGCTTAGAGACTCATGGATGAGATCCATAGTGGAGTATGTGGCCCTCACATTAGCGGACCCCTACTTGTCAAGAAGATCCTCAGGACAGGGCATTATTGGCTTACACTCAAAGATGACTGTAATGATCACGTCAAGAGGTGCTATCAATGCCAGATTCATTGGAATGCTATCCACGCACCTCCAAGGGAACTCCACAATATGAGTTTTCCATGGCCCTTCTCAATGTGGGGAATGGATGTGATCGGGTCCATCGAGCCCAAAGCCAGTAATGGACATCGATTCATATTCACTATGATCGACTACTTCACCAAATGGGTAGAAGCAGCCTCCTTCCCTATGGTTACTAAAGAAGTTATCATTGCTTTCAACAGAAACAATGTCGTCTGTCGATATGGACAACCAGAGGTCATTGTGTCAGACAATGCTAAGAACCTCAACAACAAAATGATGGAGGAGTTACATAGAAAATTCCACAGCAAACACCTCAACTCCGTCATCTACCATCCAAAGATGAATGGTACTGTTGAAGCGGCTAATAAAAACATCAAAAAGATCATGCAGAAAATGTCCGCTAATCACAAAGGATGGCTTGACCTCTTGCCTCTGACTTTATTAGCCTACAGAACTTCCATGCGAACTTCCACTGAGGCAACCCCCTACTCATTAGCCTATGGGATGGAAGCAGTGCTCCCCATAGAGGTGGAGATGGAATCCCTCAGAGTATTGATGGATGCTCAGTTGAGTGAAGACCAATGGGTACAAGACATGTATCACCAATTGTCTCTAATAGACGAAAGGTGAACCGCGACTATCTTCCATGGTCAATTATATCAGCAAAGGATCGCACAATCCTACAACAGAAAAGTCCGACTATGGCAGTTCAAACAACATGACTTGGTTTTAAAGAAGATCATTGACAATCAAGATCAATCTAAGGAAAAATTCGCTCCTAATTGGGAAGGCCCATTTTTTGTCAAGGAGGTATTGACAGGAGGTGATCTCAGATTGCAGGAAATGGATGGTGATGAATTTCCACAACTTATCAACTTGGACACCGTGAAACGGTACTATGTCTGAAGTTACCATCAAACAAACATCCTGGTTTTGATCATCAAATCATCAGTTATTCTGGTTTTGAACCCTCTCCTTTTTATATACTCTTCTGCCCCTCAGGGAAACATACACTTCAAGCCAGCAGCCTGGTTTTACCTCAGTTCAAACCTTTCATAATTTTGGTTATCCTGAAGACGGGATTGAACCTTTCATATCTGCAATTTATCCTGAAGACGGGATTAAAATTTTTCCCTTGCAGTTTATCCTGAAGACGGGATCAAACTTTTTCACCTGCAGTTTATCCTGAAGACGGGATTAAACTTTTCTACGCTTGCAGTTTGTCCTGAAGATGGGATCAAACTTTTTCCACACCTGTAGTTTATCCCCATTATGGGATCAAACTTTCTTCTCCCCGCAGTTTAGCCTGCACATGGGATTCACGTTTCTCTTTATATGCGATTCGTCCTGAGGGGCGAACTACGTCGACCTGATCTCCTCTTCAATAAGAGTACATAGGCAACCATATGATATATGGCCCGGTCGAAACAACAAAAAAAACAACAAAAACATTTCTGCCCTTTCTTCATAAAAAACAACAAAAACAACTTTTACTCCTATATACCTTTCACATTCAGTGTTGAATCTCTTACACCAGGTTCAAACTACGTTGACTTGATCTCCTCTTCAATAGTAGTACGTAGGCAGCCATTTATGGTTCAGTCTAACCCCTACCAGAACAAAAATTCTTATCACACGGTACTGGGATCAACCTTCAATTCACCACATTTCATCGGTTTCAGATCAAAGGGATGGAATTACCCAACCTCTTCTCACAAATAGTAGATTCGATGACCATCTAAGCTGAGATAGCGCCTCAAAGAGCAATACCAACCCATAAGAGATGGAATTAACTAGGCTTCTCACAAATAGAAGTACTGGCGACCATTTGTGGTGCGGTCAATCTCAAAGAGGAAGAAACCACCTTCCTCTCCACTTTTCCATACAGATACCAGTCTCAAGACACCAAATATGGTAGGGATATACATAAATCAATGATCCATTCTGAGAGATCTTGCGACATCTTAATGTCCATCTATCAAGGATAAGTTCAGAATGCATCAAGATCACAAGGCCCTAAAGTAACAGGCAAATATCAAGCAAGTATCAAGGCATAACTAAAAGGGAAGTGAATCAAAATATATTTCTCTGCCATACATAATACTGTTTGATATATACATATATCTTTATACATGACAAAATGGCTAAGCTAGTGCATGCGAGAAAATATAAAGATATCTACGAGATCCGTGTGTATCACGGACTATCGAGATCTAACATAGCATCCCTCTCTCGAAGGCGGAGGTAAAGTATAGCTCTTGCCCAAGAGTATCTACGAGCTAGTAGATCGGAGGCTAAGCTGTATGGTGGCATAATGCTCATCAATGTAAGCACTCATGTCGGCAAGGCCCGATAAATCATCTGGGGATCTCATTTGAAGTGCTATATCTGCAAATGGCCACATCCCTAGCAGAGATAAAGCGGCATCCCGCTCCACAATCAATGCATCCACAGCTAATCTAGCCTCATCCCTTTCTAACAGAGCGCGTATCTCTCTCATCAAGAGTCATCGACATCGCGATCCTAGCACGATCTCTATCATAGGTCATCGGATGTAAGCTCTGCTCCAAATCTTGTCTTAGAATCTTGGGTAACAATGGAACTTCGGGGTGGGAGAATCCATCACAAATCTTTGGCGACCTAGCGACCCAAATCATTGATGGGAATGTCGGCCTCCTCAATAAACTCCTCATCGTCGAAATCGGTCCCCTACATTGTGGATACTACTACTGCCGTCGCGTCTGATCTCTGTCTCCATCCATGCGAATACTCTGCAGAACAACCCGGATGATTGATCGAGAAAATCTAGCTTGACTCTCATTTGATCCCAACAGGGCATACAACACGGATCTATCCTCCATTGATAAACGATGTGAAAGCAACCGACTCACTGCCCCCCTCAAAAGGATGAAAATCTGGAAGCGGTCAAACCGACACATCACGGCCAGATGGGTGGTAAGTAATCATGCCCCTCAATCCATTTAGAGGAGATAATCCATGCCCGAGCATGAGTAATGAAGTATGTATGGTGAGCTAAGCCACGAACACGACAATATAGCAAACGAAGTCTCTAATCCTCGCCAAAAAAGTCGACCACGATGCAACATCATGCACACTCATGAGAATTTGAAAGAGTATGACATGGCTATATCATGGGTGAAACAAAACCCCGTGTCGGCTAAATGTGCCAATCGATCTCAAGTGTGACATAAACCACATATACTCTGACATGGCCAGAGCTACACCAGCGAACACTCTCTTGGGATAAGTGCGGCAATATGTAGGCGACCTCGGTCTACTGCAATGATCATCGAAACAATGGTATGACCCTCCACGAGAGCTCTCAACGCCATAATGACGCCGATATCCAGCTCATCCATGTATGCGTGACATGAAGGCGTGTGACAATACGCACAAAAAGTAGTACATCCACCACAGGTTGAATGCCAATGGTCCTCCGGTGTGGTGAAATCCCGAGAATCCGCCGCATAACTATCCTTAGAGCCAAATCATCAAACAAAAATCTTTGGGATATCATGTGGTATGTAATCTCGTCACCGGACCACTCTCTACGCCTCAATCCGGTGAGGGTCATGAACTATCTGCTCATATCTCCAATAGCCATATGCACGCAAGAGAATGCGTCCAATGAGCAACATCGTCTCACTAGTGCATACTCCTCCAAAGTAGAGTCAACTCATGGGTTCCAAATCGGAATACACATCTCATCCAAAGACCTAATGCTCTAGCATACCCTCTACAAATCCTGTGGGAACACAGAAACATCAATCGGGTCATAGTATCTTGTAGCAAATCATCTACGATCACCGTATCGATGGTGATATACTATCATACCATGAGTGTGAGACCCTAATTTTATGAAATAAAAGTATTCATTTTTTTTATTTTGGTGAATAGTTAAATTGATAAAAGTTTAAAGTTAAGGGTGACATTTGAATTTTTTTCAAAGTAAGCAAGTTGTTATAAAATAATCGTGTGGTAAAATACGGCGTGGTTGCATAGTAGCACACACGTATTGATTATTAATGCTTACGTGAGAAGTCACTCGATTTGATTCAATTATTGTTGATATTTTATATATTATTAAATCGATAATTGAGATAACAAAGTTATTAATATTATTATTTGCAATATTATCGATGTCTAGAAGTTACTGCTAAGGAGAGGTTTGATCACCTAATTATACGCCAATAGGAGAAATCCCCTTTTCACAGGAACGACACAGTGGATTAATAGTGTGAATTATAATAATGATGATGAAGTTTTGTTTTATTAGTATTGTTAATGTAATAAAAGCGAAACACTTTTATATAAAATTGAATACTTTTATAAAGTTATTCGTTTTATTAGATTATAAAAAATATATTATGTTTTATTTAAAAGATTTTGTTTTATGAGAATATTTTATAGTAAACCAATCTGGACCGTCTGCATTTAAAAAGTAAATCAATCTGGACCGTTCGAGAATTAGTTACTATTCATCCATTCTCCTATAAATAGAAGCTCATTCCTTCATTATTTCTTACGAATTCACTTTGAAACTCTAGAGAGAAAACCGTAGAGAATTCTTCTTCTATAATCTTGGCGTATTTCTTTAGAGTTTAAGAAAACTTTGAGCGTAGTGCAAGTTTTCTTTAATTATATCCCCGAATCTGCCGTCGAATTACTCTTCTTTATAAGGTAAGAGATATTATTTGTTGTCTTAGTAAGGGGTATTATTTCTTTTGTATCCATAAAGAGAACTTTTGTTGTTCCATTCCTTATTATTACATTGGAATAACTTTGTATCTGTGACAACCCTATACTTGGTGAAATTCTTTTATTTCATTCCTTATTATTACTCGTTGGAATAACTTTGTACATCTGAATCTGCATGCATGGTGATTTCTGTTGTTATTCCATTCTTTATTATTACATTGGAACATCACATCGGTTGCGAATTTACTTTGACACGGTTCCGTTATTTATTATTCTCGTTAGAATAACTTTATACATCTGAGATATCGCATGCATGGTGATTTCATTGTTATTCCATTCTTTATTATTACATTTGGAACATCACATCGGTGCAAATTTTGCGACTTTGGTTCCGATTCTTTATTATTCTCATTGGAATATCACATGCGTGCGCGTTCTGGCGGACTGTTCCCTGTTTATTATTCTATTGGGAATAACTTTGTCAAATGCGATCTATCGCATGCATGGTGAATCATACATTATTCCATTCTTTATTATTCATTGGAATAACCTATCTATGTGGATTACCACATGCGTGGTGAATGATCCTTTATATTCATTCCTTATTAAATTATGGAAATGATCTGGATTCGTTGATTATGATGAGAGTCATAATAAAAGCATTGAACTGATGAAAATCATGGGTATATGAAGTATTAGTAAGTGTTATGATGAGTTATGTTGGTTATTATGTGAAAACATGAAAGTTTCTTAGAAATCACAAAGGGTTGAAAAAATCAAATTTTGATGAAAATGGAACATGAAATTCAATTAACCATATCTCCTATTATATTTTGAATTTTTAACTGTGGTCAAGTTCTAGAGTTAAATCTATGAGTTTCCTAACTTATCCAAGTGGAATCACTGGAAAAGGTGTTGTAGATTTTCGTGTGGACTGATTTTAGCAAAGCACGAAAAAGTGAAAAATGGGAAAATAGCTACTGCCAGAAATTTTAAAAGGGCATTTTCAGCCCTTAATTTGTGAGAAGAATTCCAGCCTTTTCGGACATGAAAATATATGGTATAAAGTACCTCTTGTCCAAAAATGAGCTCATTCCGACTTAAAATGAGCAAGTTATGACCATTTAATTATTTAGGTTTTTCCGACGAAAAACGCTATAACCGGAGTTCTATAACTCCGATGACCATGAAATTTAAACTGGAAGATCACGTTAATATGTGTAAGATCCTGCCAAGATTTGGAAATTTTTGGGGTTAAACTTGAGGTAGCTAATTTCTTAAGGAATTAATAAGAAATTGATTTTAAAAAATAGTAAATGAATTTTAAAATTAAGAAAAATATATGTTCATTATGGGACTATATTACGCTAAATCCCGGAAAAGAAATATTTTGGGGCTGATTTGGTATTTTTCATGAAAATGCACTAGTTATGAGTATATGAGTTAAATATGTTATGTGAAGTTGAAAATTTGTAAATAGGATTTTATGACTTGGGAATCCTATATAGGGTATATCTGATTTTTGATATGAGATTTGATCATTGGTGATGAAATCTTATGAGTATAACATTTTGAATGATTAAATGCATTATTTGGTAAAGTGTAAACAATTAAAATAAATTGTTTATAAGTTTAAGAAATAATTAAAATATTGTTATAATATTAATGATATTAGATTATGAGATTATTAAGTGATTGATAACATTGGGATATTCTTGAACCTGGATAATTTATATTATAAATTTTAATATTTATCCTTTATCCCATTTGATTGATTCTTTATATCGTTGTCGCATGATCCTCATGTATATATTATGTTGAAAGTCATCCGTGGCACATAGTGCATAGATGGACTTGGTATGATTATGACCGATGATTATTCGGTATAATCATGGTAGTAATGTTACAAATGATGTGGAAAAAGTCCTCATTGGTAGTAGTGCATTGATGGACAATTTTTGGTATGATTATGGCTATGGATTCTCTTGACCCAAGGGTGCAAAGATGAATTGTTTTATGGCATGATCGGGATAGTTGATGAAAACATGATTATCTTTGGCCCGTGGTGCATGGATAATTCGTGGTTGTGATACTAAAGAATGTCCTTGGCCTATAGTGCGGGGATGAATTGATGATGTGGATTAATTATTGAGTTGAGTCTCGACAATGAAATATTAATTCATGGATGTGATAATAATGAATATCCTTAAGCCGTAGTAGTGGATAATTCATGGAAGTGATATCAACGAATATCCTGGGCAGTAGTGCGGGGGTGATTCGATGATGTGGATTATTTATTAAGCCGAGGAGTCTCAAATATAAAATATTGATAATAAACTTTTAAATTAAGTAGAAGATAGTAGATATCATGCTCTACTTGACTCTTCTAAAATACGGTTGTATGTCTTTGGCACATAGTGCAAAGATGAATTGTTAATTAATATCATTGGTAGTAGTGCAAAGATGAATTTATTAGTATGATTATGAGCGAGGATAGTGATTTGGTATAACCATGATTTTGATGTTTCGTGAAGATAGGTGATGAAAATTATCTTAGTCACAGGTGCAAAAAAGGAATTGAATCACAACTATGATTATAAGTTATTCCTATGATTGTGGACAAGAATTATTGATTGATGTTACATGGATAAAACATTATTGGTGGACTTTTAACATAGAGAATATAATAATAGACACGATGGTCTATTTGACTCTTTAATGGATTGCTCGTTCAATTGCTGACTATGGTGAAAAGTTTTATCATCTACCATATGTTCTAAATCTCTACGATTTATTATTGACAAAAGCTATTGATAATTTAATTATCTTTAGTTATGATATTCTTTCTTTGGGCTAGTTATTGCTCACCCTTTTGCTTCACAATTCCTTTTAGGTAATAAGAGTGTAGCAGTGGATTCGGCCGGTATAACAGGGAATAGAGCGGTGGTGGTCTATAGTTGTTGAGGTTCTCCTTAAATAGTATGAAAATAATTTTATTGAGAACTTTAGATAAGTGGGTAATTATTATATCGTCATTTGATATTTAATTTTGGTGAACCGAATAGGGTGAAGCGAAACCAACTTTGGAAGGTGTTTATCACTATCATATAAGATGTCTAATGACATCTGACCTCGTGTTATCATAAGGCAGGGTTGTGCACATCCACTTGCCGAGTATATCTACTGAGCACTACCTATATGATCTTGGAGTTTATTTAAAATATAATTTTCACTTGGAGCGGTGGAGATAGTTATATGTCAAGAAGACTCACCATTGGAAGGAACATGATAGTAATCTTCTCGTTTTCTTTGGGGTCTATTGGTTCAACCAAGGATAATTCTCTGGACATATGATATCTATCATAACTTAGATTCATGGCCTCCATATATGTAGAAAGTTTCCTTAAGCACTTCCCAAATATTTTAATTTCTAAAAAGTTTTTTAGCGTACTTTTATTTAACTTACCATTGCCACTTACCATTGTAGGTTGTGGTCGAGGCACCATGAGAGTTACATACATTTGTATTAAAACTCACAAAGTATACTTGTCATCGTATTTTTTGCACGACAGTTGTATAAATGAAGTTGTCGATAGTGTATTTTACGGCGACCCGATATGGTGATGTATACCTATTTTGGGAAGTCACAATGAGTGCATACCGGATACCACAAAAATGGTGGGGTATGATCAATCTGACTAGCTGTCGAAGAAGACATCTGTATGGGCCGTGTCGTAAGACCATCCGGGGTTAATCTTTGAATATCTCCGGACATACATACATATGCATAACAATAACATGCATGATACAATAGATGGAAATATGATATAGGGAATGGAAAAGTTCACATACATTCCTAAGTATATCATCATCTAATACATCTCTGTTCATCTAAAATACAAGGAAATGGGGCGAAGCTACCCAACATCTCAATAGAGGCCTATCAAAGATATAAGCGAGAATGGGGCGGTTACCCAACAGACTAATAGAGAGGCCTATCAAAAGAGATAATGAGAAATACATCGAGAAAAAGTCAATGGTGTCGATGTTCACATCATCGATCATCGTCCACTGATATAACTCCTCCCGAGTCACTAGATCTCTATCTACGAGGATGTCGGTAGATCTGAGGGAGGATCTGCACCGACAAAACCATATGGGTCACCCTAAGGGGCCGCCTTGAGTGGAAGGATCAAAAGTATCTACATCAAGGATCTCTACCCAAATCTTTGAATGAAAAGATGTGTCCAAGGTCCACTGCTTGGGTCAATATGTCAATCTGTGTCACATGAGTCGGATCTGACACAGGCTAGCCAATCCATCATTATTATGGATCCTGGAACCATATCTCCCATAAACTATATAGCGCGGGTCTAAGCTCCAATAGTATGAGGGATCCACAAATGCTGGAACATCTCCTGAGATCAGGGGCCCTCTGATAATGTAAAATCGTTAATCCCCAATAATGGGATGTCAATGACGGGTGACTGCGAAACAGACCAATAACGCCTGACAGGAGGCAAGATCGACATACGGATCTCTCCTGTAGTGCTCCTGATAGCACGCTCTCCTAAATAGAGCTCCCATCCTCCATCTGTAAAGAGAGGAATCCTGCAGGTGGAAATGACGTACTCTACTCCAGTCGGGTACCCATCCTCAAATCCAACTCCCAAATGCTTTCCAGAGTAGGGAACCCTTATGATGACATCGGTTGTCAACAACTCTAGCTGTAGGAGACAATGAGTGAAACCCTCAATAACAGGGACCTCCGCCAGTATGGAATGATACAATCTCTGTCCTCGTGGATAGGTGTCTAAACCTAACACGCTCATAGGACGCAAACATGGAAGCCTCTCATAGGTCCAAAATTGCCAACACAAAGGCAACATCTGCTGTCAGTCAACACTCTTAACCTATACATGGGAAAACACAAGAGAAACACTCACCAGCAGAAACGGGTAGAATCTTAACCACGCCTCGGTTAAGCCCTGTGATCGCATTCGCATTCCTCTGAGGAAGTAGGCAAAGGTATAGGAACCCCAATCATACTCCCCTATACAGTTCACGTGTCGAGTGGCGCTGATCAAAGTGAAGGACACCGTAAAGGAATTATCTGCTATGAAGCAGCCCCTAATGATCATCAGGAACAATCGCCGAAGAATGCAATCCCTGACTCTCACATCATCGGGTATGGGCTCACTCAACAGCCCGTTCATAGCATCTATACTCAGAGGACCCGTACGAACAGTCCTACCCTTGAGCGCCTCTACCGGAACTCCCAACAAGGATCTGACGGCAGTAGGGGTGATATCCGCCGTGCAAGGCATCGGAGCCCCTCCAAACTCCATACCTGTGATAAACTGCCAATCCATCGGCGTCATCATCACCTCACAGTCCAGCAAATGGAGTGACTGGAGTGACTGAGTCTGGTGAAACCACCGCTCAAACAATGCCCTGAGGTAACCCCAGGGACAGCGATGGGGTAAAATGGAGAAGAACATCCCAAATCCCCAGCCATGGACGATCGCTCTATAGTCATCATGCAAATCCTGATACATAGAGTGGATGCTAAACCAATTCCCTCGAGGCTGTGTGAAGCCGGGAACCTACATCAAATCTAGATCAACATCAGAATCCTTGACTCCTCATCAATAGGAAATAAGGAAGATTAAAGATCTAACTTCATACCTCATTTGCATGCAGGTATACTGAAGGATGCCTACTCAAGTCACCCAGAAGATCTGGGTTCGTCAATTGAATACTTGGAAATTCCCTCGGGGAACACGTCTGGCGGAGCGAGAACCTCGATCGGTACATCCTCCTCCTCGTCCTCAACATTCGACACTTCAACCCGAATAGGGGCGTATCACCGCTTCCACTAAACGCAGCGAAGTTGTCGGCGAAATGGCGTTGAGGCTCTTGAAGCTCTCATCCGTACACGTGAAGTGGTCTTACGGAACTACTCGACGATCCGGATCCATAATATCTGACAACAAATCTCAAAATCACCTCGAGAAAGGGTGTGGTAAATTCTTACTGGAGCTTTTCAAAATGCATTTTATGATTACATGCATGCATTTATTGTTTTAACATATATCCACAAAGAGAGTTAAAAATGTATGACTATCCAATACCTACATTTTGGGAAAATTTTGCCATAGCCCCTTTGTAAATGGGACTATCCACATGCATATAGACATGACTAGGTGGCCATTCAGTAGCACACCTATACACAGTTATATACATCCTACATGCATTATCATCACAGTAAATAAATCTGTAAGTGTAGTCTAATTACCAGGATTATTTTACTTTTCTACCTTTACTCATTTATCCTCAGATAGGATAAGAAATGACAATAAAAGGTGCCAATTTGACTGTTTCAAAAGTTAAATTTTTTCACATTATTATGTTCAGCATGGTTTAATATTAATATTTACTATGTCGAATATTTTTTATCAAGTCATATCAGCATGCATATTCACTACTATGTGTCTAAATGCATTTCATGTGATAAGTCATTTTCCAACGGATAGAAATTTGAAAAAAATACATGCATACGTTACCAGGAAAGTGAAAAACGCTTTTACGGTGGCAGAATATGCAGAAAGTGGCCCGAATTCAGCAGATCTGAAGAAGAGCTCTCAGATTTCCTTCGCTGCGCAACTTGAAAATAACTTATAAAAGCAACCATTCACCTATAGATAGGCATGGTTGGCCGCAAGCTCACCTGCGGCTCCTGCAGGTGTACATGCGGCACTTCTACATGGGTCCCACACCTCTGGCTCACTCCAGTTAGAGTTGTAAAGGAGGTTTCACAAGCTGAAAAGGCCAAATTAGGAATAAAAGTGTTATGCATTTGAGCGGAATAGCCGAAAATCCTAGTTTCTTGTCGGTCAGAGTTAAACTCCCGTCTTCTTAATGGTATTCGCCTGAATACAAGGTATACTCTACCAATGAGCCTAGCTTTCCACAGATCATGCTTTAGAAATACCCCCACAAAGGTCGATCGATGTCATTTTGTAGGTCACAACCCTAAAACATCCCAGTGAAATTCTGACGCAAAACCATAAAATATCAAACCTCCCGTGGGGGTTACAACAAGAAGTTATCAACTAATGAAATATCCTCGGCGGGTCAAACGTACATCCACGTATCTTCAAACGTATCAAGTATCCCCGGTGGGGGTTATAACGCATGAATTCAACCATCATTACACACATATCAATGAAGGTCAAGCAACCTTGACGTCATGTCAGCCGATGGCAAGTAAACCCATCGAAGCAACTCATCCATGTATCCCTAGCGGGGGTTACAACGCAATGCGACCATTGACACATACATCAATGAAGGTTAAGCAACCTTGACAATGCACCCAGCAGGGATCTATCCGGTGATACACACATCAATGAAGGTCGGGCAACCCTGACGACGATAAAATCGTTGGCAATAACTCTGACAGAATGAGGGAATATGTTATACACATCCTCAAATAGACAAAGCTTTATCCCCACAGATCTCTTACACACAAGAGGTACCTCTATGGAATATAAGCCAATGTCTAGGATTCACGACTTTAGTGATAACCCCAACGTCAACATCCTTGAAGACTTGGATCTCATGTCCAAGCCATCACTGATTGTCATCCCAACAGGATTACCTGGAAATCATGCTATATACATTCGCATCATGTTGTTGCATATAGCATCATGTTTATCTTGCTTGCATTTCAAGTGTCTAGGATTCTTTATCTTATCCATGCCTTGTATTGCATGAATATGATAAAGAGGGGCATCTGTAGACACTCAAATTTTTTTGCATGCCTGTTACTAACATTACGGGGAGGCGATTAAGCTCTTTCGGAGATAACCTTGGAAGGCGGCTTATATCCATCCCTGATACTACTCGGAGTTCGGTTCAACCCGAACACAAACCGGGAATTTCATCTCAAACCCGAAACACACACCGGGAATGTCATTTCCAATCTCGGAGATAACCCCAAGGTATGCAGATAAAAAGACCGGCAACAACACCAGATAGGAGAGAAACAACACTGGGAGTAGCGAATCCGCGACGCTCAGTTCTAGTCCCAGAAACAACAATAGGAGTAGCGACTCCATCCTTGGTGATAGCTCCAAGAGATGCCATTGCAGTTCTGGCGATAACTCTGAAATACTTGTTTCAAATACATGCGATCAGCTTCAAGTTCAGACCTCCTGCAGAGGCACTCATACCTCAGACCCGGAGCTAACAACGGGCAGACAGGCACATCCACAAGATGATCTTGTGGCATTCAAACAAGCATTCCACTCTCGAGATGTAACCACGAGCATCGCTTCACTTTCATTTCAATCGGCGATAACCCCGTGAGGAGTCAAAACGTCATCTTACCACCTCAACATTTCCTCTCACAAGATGATATCGTGGTACAAACAAGCAAGTCCAATCTCGGATGTAACCACGAACAATGTCTACTTTTCAACTCAAACCGGCGATAACCCCCCGAAAGAATCAAACGTCATCTTGCCCCTTCGACACTTGCGCGTCGTCTCAACACTTCATACATACATACATCCAACGATGTGTCCCACAAGAACCGAGGAGTAACAATCCGGTGACTATTACATAACATGACAAGATTGATAGAATTTGAAGCTTGAAGACCATGGGGATGGACCCCTCTTCCCGACTTCGTACAACCTCTAATCCATGTCATTGCATAACTCTCGACACAAGCGGTCCGAAGAAGGTCAGATATACCTCGTTTGGATGCTCGGATTGAAGTTCTGCAAGTTCGAGCGGACATTACAGTGCACGAGTGCACGTACTTTGAGACGATGGGACCCGTGAGGCTCGGATGCACCACGACCAATTCCATAGTACAACAATGTTGACCACCGCAGTGTACTGCTGGCCATCGATATAAATATGAGCCTTGGGGTCAGCCATTTGAGAAAGAGAATGAGAGAAAAAGGCGAGGAAGCCCTGTCCATTTTACTCTATATACACCCCTATTGAGTGTTTCCTCTTCTATAAACATCTGTTAGCTCACATATAGCTATCTTTTTATCCGGTAGGAGCTGAGTGTTTATCCATATAAAGTCATAGAAGTCTACTTTGGCAGCCCACTATAAGCCTTCTCACATTTTATAAAGTCTTCTTCTCATATTAGAACACAATGTTATACACATTGAGAGTCGTGTTGTGTGCGTTTGCTCGGACTTCAGTCCATGGTTTTCATTTCTGTTTGTATATATATATATATACTTATATATGTATATATTTCATATATGGACTAACATTATCGAGTTATGCCTCGATTGAGCCTGAACTTGATGCTTTGGCGTTTATACTTTTTGTATATATATATATAATATATATATAATTGTTGTTAGAACATATCGATGAGCCTAGATTTTACATCCGGTGCATTTACTTGCTTATATATATATATATATATATAATTGTTTTGGACATATTTGATGAGCTTTGGATTCACATCCGATTGTTTTTACTACTTATATATATATATATATATATATATATATATATATATATATATATATATATATATTTACATTTCGTCTCACACAGAGTTTACTTTGTGGTAGTTGATCCTTTTACAGCTTTATTTACATTTCGTCCTGTCTAGAGTTTACTTCGTGGCAGTTGATTGCTTTTATATCATTATTTACATTTCATCCCACCTGGAGTTTACTTCGTGGTGGTTGATTATGTCCATATATATATATATATATATATATATATTTTCTGCTTTTTATATATTTACATTTTCGATCCCCATGGAGTTGCTTTGTGGTGGTTGATCAAGTCTCATATATATATTACGACTTTTATATATATAATCGCTATTTTTTTCATACAAACTACTGCAGATTATCGTGAGCCTAGGAATCATGTGATCACAGATTCAGGTTCTTGAATCTAGATTCGGTTCCATGATGGACATTTTTAAGTCGTGAAGCAACTTGTACATTATTTTTACGATTATCTCGAATTTCCTTGTATAGTTGTCATGCGCCGTGAGGAGTTTGGCATCATTGTATATTATTTTCTCGAGAATTCTTTGCATCTCGAAAATAAAAGCAAATAAGTCGAACATTTAATAATAAAATGGAAGTATCAAAGGCCTCAATTGCTATATTGAGCACGGGGTTTAAAAACCTCTTTTATAAAACTTCATTGCTATATCTTGTTTAAAAAGCGAATTTTTCTATAAATTCAAACCCTATGTATATAGGTGCGAGCGAGGTATATACACTACTTTCAAATAATTGCACATTGATCCACACACACACACACATATATATATGATTTCTTTAAAAAGTGGCGGTCACCGTGGTAACACTTGGATGTTGGGGGGTGCCTAACACCTTCCCTCCGCATAATCAAGCCCCGGACCCAAAATGAATCTCGGTTTCACATACCCGTTTAGCAGTGTCACATCACTTTAGGTCAATGTGAAAACCTTTTTCGATTGTGGTTGTGCAACCGATTAAATACACCAACTTGGCGACTTTTAAAGTCAAATCGTCGACATTATACATGTCGGGCCTTTTTCACTTGTTTTTTCAAACAATCTCACATTAACATGAGAACACCAAAGAACAAGTAACGAAAAGGGACACTCAAAAATCCCAACGTCGACATAATCAATTAATGTGTTTCATCTATTTTTCAATATAATTGAGGTGAAGAGCAGTTCTGATGGTTTCATGATCAAAATGAGAGATGGTCGACATTTAAGATGTGACCATACCAATTCTTAGGGACTATTCTTCATCAGGGACTATTCTTGTAGGACCCAATTATGAAGGGGAGGAACTTATCTCGCTGACCTGGGTATGTTCTGCCCTTACCACTTAAAAATTCACAAGTTATCAATAAATGTGTCTTTCCAATGTCCGGTGCAACATGTTAAATTCTTGGTAAATAAATCTATGATGTCTGTGATTATAGCTAGCATCTTTGGGGCATATATTGTATGAAAAATTGCCGTCTCAAGAAAAGTTTTTTCACATTGACTAATAGCCTCAACTTTTCCATAAATGTTGTCCTTTCTATTTACAAATCTAAACATTGTTATTTAAGATTGTGTGATGGTATTTAAGATTGTGTGATGCTTGTGGTTGGTGAATGTGGCTGAATTCTGACTTGAGGTCAACATATAATAATAATCTACAAGTCTTGTAAAAGAAAATATGTTTACCACTATGCTTACTGAAATTAATTCATGAAATGGCCGATTAAGATTCCATTTTTTTCTTTTAACAGAGCAATCATATAGTCGCACTGAAGGTTCTTTTTCTATTTAGATTTGTAGAAATTATATTGTGATTTCCTATTTGTCTTTTTCTGCTTATGAGCAATATGGTGTACATTAGTACCACGTAGCAACTTTATTGTCTTTGTGTATGTATTTTGGCACTAAGTGCCTCTGGTGACCTATTTGCTTCATTTTCCTAACTTGCTATTATTTTTAAATATGTGCATGAAGACTGCTTCTACGACCTGCCTTACAATACTGGGTATCAAATTTCCGTGCTACGTTTACGGAAGATAAGGGACGAAATTATGAAGTAAACTCTCTCTGTATATGTAGATATATACTTTGATTGAAGAACCGTGGTAGCTTTAGATGGTTAATTGTAAAGATAATGAATGATTATGTAGTGGATGATTTTATTAAGTTAATAATATTTTAGTTTTTTGTATTTTTGCTATTATTTGCTATGAGGACATTGAGCCATCTAGGTACACAAAAAGAATGTCAAATTTTGATTTGGCAACAATATAATTCGTTACCAAAGCATTGAAAAAGTTTAAATATAGCAACAATTTTTTATACATTTAGCAACAAATTTTCGTTGCTAATGGCATTAAAAATATAATATTTGGCAACGAAAAATTAACCTAATAACAACGGAGAGGATATTGTTGCTAATACTAACATAAAAGGCAATATTTTTTATCATTGCAAATCATATCAACTTTCGTTGCACATATAAAGAAACAGCAACATATAATGTCGTTGTTAATCGATGACTTTCGTTGCTATTGAAAAATAACCAGCAACAAACATTTTCGTTGCTGATTCAGCATAATGTCGTTGCCAAATAATATAATCAGCAATGAAAATTGTTGCTAAAAAGTTTACATTCCGCAATGAAAGCAAGCTTAGGCAACAATTTTCATAATTTACTACAACGAAAAATGTCGTTGCAAAATGGTGTCAATTGCAACGAAAATGCTTGGTCGTTGCAAAAAAAAAGAGTTCATTTCGTTGCCAATTAGCATGCTTTTACAACGAAATGGAGTTTTTAGCAACGAAATTTTAATTATTCTGCAACAATACATTTTTTTGCTAAAGGGTCAATGTCCCTGTACGAAAGCCAAATTTCATTGCAAAATGTATTACTTTTGTCAACAAAAAAGCGTTAAATTCTGTAACAATTAGCAACGCTCATTCTTGTGAACGAAAAGACGAACGACAGTAAAGTCGTTGCCAAAACCCTTTTGCAATGAAATTTGGCACCTTTAGCAACGAAAATTGATTATTACTGAAGCCCCATTTTTTTGTAGTGGTAGGTGCTCCGGTTTGGATCCAATAACCAACAATTTGAATGTGCAATATCACTATCACTAAATCTATATATAGTTTTCGGAAATTTATCTAGTTAAACACTTAACTGTGGCGTCACCGTGCAAAAATTAATGCATTCATTAGTGTTTCGAGTGATAATTCACGGACATCCTAGCACTGTATCGCTATAGAGTGCAAATATATCTAAATCATATTTTTTTATTAATATGGCTCCAGTCTTTGTAAATGAGTTAAAGAATTAAAATATATTAACTCAATAAAAGAAATTAATCATTTTGTAGTTATATGGAGTATATATTATAAATGTGCAATATTACTATCACTAATTTATGGTGTATGAAAATTTATGCATTAATATATTATACTGTGACTTTACCATGCAATAAATTAATATATTCTCGGGTGTTTCGAGTGATAAATTCACAATACTCTAGAAGTGTACCACTATAGAGTGCAAGAATATCAAAATCCTATTTTTAGTTATTATGTTTCCTGTCTTTTTCAGCACATAAATAAATTAGGAAAACATCAATGCAATAAAAGAAAACATTTTGTAATAATAAATATAACATAATATTACTATCACTAAATTTATGATGTACAAAAATTAATGCATTAATGTATTATACTGTGGCGTTACTGTACAATAAGTTAATGCATCCTTGAGTGTTTCAAGTGATAAATTTGGGAACTTTTGCACTGTATCACTATAGGATGCAAATTTATCAAAACCCTTTTTTAGTTATTATGGTTTCCTATCTTCGTCGTGACATAAATAAATTAAGAAAATATCAACTCAATAAAAGAAAAATATTTTATAATAATAAATATATCATATTTAAATGTGCAATATCAATATCACTAAATCTATTGTGTATAAAAATTTATGTATTAATGTATTATATCGTGAGGTTACCGTGTAATAAATTAATGCATTCTTGGGTGTTTCGAGTGATAAATACTGTAATGCCCCCAAAATTAGGACTATCCTTCAATCCCGACTTTGTGCTTTAGACATAATTTATACTAGCTTTACATCATTATTCAATGATAAAATTAATAAAAATGTGAATAATTTAAAACTTTTCTTTCCGTCTTTCCTTCGTTCCATAAATCGCAACTGTTCGGGAGCATTTTACAGACATCCAGGTGGGCCGAAGGCCTGACATTAGAAGGGGTTGGTAAGCCCGATGGGCCAAAGCCCTCGGAGATGCTGAAGGTGTTCGGGTTCGGTATCCGAGTCCTTTGGGCCGGAACCTTACGGTAGTGTGTGGTGTTCGTGGTCGGGCCATCGAGTCCTTTGGGCCGGAGCTCAGACCAGATGATGGGTTCGATAGGGTTGGTCCTGTACAGTGGGTTGTCCTGCGTACAAAGTCTGGAGTCCTAACTGTATTTGAATAAGGTAACTCCAAAGGTAGTGTTTGGATTGGATTCCACTTCCTCCTTTTAAGGAGATTGTGAAGGATTCTAAGGTGATGAGAGTACTATAAATACAAGGCCAGGGTTACAATTAACAGGTAATACTTTCTTTGAGCACTAAACACTAAAGCCTCCATTGTTAAACCTTGTTAACGGCCTATACTTATTCTCACACAGGAGCTATCCCACGGCGGCACAAGCCGTCAAGCTTTGTGTGTGATCCGTTATTGTGCAGGTTCAGGCACGTGGATTCTGTGATTGGACGCGCCGGCAAAACTTGGCGTTAACATTGGCGCTAGAAGGAGGGTGTAGTGTTCTTACAATCACAACCATCTTTTCCGGTAGCAGGCCATGGCGAGCAGGGAGAACAGTGCCTCTGCCCAGGAGAAGACGAAGACCCACCCCACCACACAGGTGAGGGGGTCGGTGAAAGATAGACTAGGTTCTAGAACTTAGGGGGGGTTAGGAAGAACCGGCCCCTTCCCTCTGGCGTAAACTCTTCCACGACAGCCAACACACACCCAATCAACCGAGTCAGGCCGATGAAAACCACTCTCGGGCACTCGTGGGGCAAGGAAGAGAACGAGGAGAAGGTAGCCGAGACCAGAGGGAGTTTATCTTGCAGAAGAAGATGCAACAGAATAAAGATGCCATGATGGCCTTGTGCCTCCAGCAGGAGGAGCTCGAACAACAGATGGCAAAAATGGGTGGAGAGAAGGAGGCGTTCTCAAAAAGGCGCAGGCATAGGAGCCGATCCCGGTCACCTCAACGGGGAGAGGCAGAAAGAGAAAGGAGCAGGCACAAAAGTCTCTCTCGAGACGACCGAAGTAGAAGAAGAAGTCTTTCAGCAGAACGGAGATCGGAGCATCCAGGTAGATCGGGACAGAGGAGGAGGGACGCGTCTCCTGAATACAAGAAGGATAGACCCAGATCGTCCCCTCGTAAAGAGGAGTCCGACCCCCTCGCTCGAAGGGTGGCAGAGTTGGAAAAATTGTTCACGGCAAAGAGTTCGGTAGGGACACCCTTGACCTGCCTAGGATCGCCCTTTTCACCAGAGATCAACCATGTAACTGCCGACCCCAAAAAGAAGATGCTCCCGATGGAGATATATGATGGGCTGGGGGATCCCTATGATCATTCAGATGGGTATGATAGGTTGATGACCTATTACGATCATTCGGACACTGCTAAATGCCATATGTTTGCAACAACCTTGAAGAAGAGTGCCCGGGAATGGATGGGGACCTTAGCAGTTGGGTCAATTAACTCTTGGAATGACCTTCGGAAGAAGTTTCATGCTCGGTTCAAGAGTAACAGAAGGCGAGGAAAGATTACAGCTTCCTCATGCAGGTTCGACAGAAGTCAGATGAAAGCCTAGGCCAGTATGTCAAGAGGTTTCGGGAGGCTGTGGGTTCGGTAGCAGAGTTAAACTCACCACAGGCTTTGGGATTTTTTAAAACTGGTCTAGATAATGGGAAGTCGAAGAAACTGATGAAGGATCTGGTGATCAACCCTCCAGCGGATTTGACAGAAGCTTTACACCGAGCCGAGGGATTTATAGCAATTGAGGAGGCTATGGGAAGCTTCAAGCCGCACTCCCAATCTTATGAGAAGTCTAGAGATCGGGACAAGCAGACTTATCAGTGATCGAACAATCAAGGGAGGTCAGATAATTCTGGAAAAAAAAACTATAGCGGCGGAGGTTCGGGCAGTGGCCGACCGCCCTTTTCGAACAGAAATGTCAACAAAGTTTACACCGCCCTCAACACAGATCGGGAAAAGATATTGGGGGAGATGCGAAACAAACCATTTTTGAGCCATGTTCGACACACCTGAAGCCCGGCAAGAGAGGATGGGACAAATATTGTCAATACCATCAAAGTCGCGGGTATACGACAGAGATGTGTAACGACCTAAAGGATTTAATCGAAAAGAATGTTTAGAATGGACAGTTAGTACAGTATGTGGTTGGTCGGGAAGGTTAAGAGCCGCCTCGAGATGAAAGTAGAGGGCCGACTCGCGAAGCACAGTAGAAACTGAACCCGCCACCCCTAGGTGTGATTGATGTAATTTCGGGTGGTTCGGTGGGACATGTAATTGGGAAGAAAAGAGGCAGATACCTCGAGGCCGTGTTGTCAGTAGCAGGTTCCTCTCCCAGAAAAGATCGGGCCTACTCGAGAGTATCCATCTCTTTCTCAGACGAAGAATACCCTACCGATCTCATTGAGCCGCATGATGGAGCACTGGTAATAACAGCTAAGGTCGGGCCAGTGGACATGAAAAGGATGATGATAGATAATGGGTCCTCGGTCGACATACTTTACATGCACGCCTATTAAAGAATGGACCTAGAAGGAAAGAAGATGGAGTTGGGTGGAGAAGGCCCATTGTACGGTTTTAGTGGAGACCCGGTGCATGTGTCAGGAACTATCGAAATTTTCTTAAGTTCAAAGACAAACACCACATCGAAGCGTAAATAATGGTCAGATTCTTTGTGGTACAAGTGGATTCGGAATATAATGCTATTTTGGGAAGGCCGACGCTAGCAGCATTACAAGCAGTAACATCCATACCACATTTCAAAATCAAGTTTCCGACACCGAACAGGATTGGGGAGGTAAAAGGCGATCTTGACATTGCCCGAAGGTGATATCAAAATACTTTGATTTCTTCAGGGGTTGGGGTCAGTAAACAGAAACAAGCGATGGCCATTGAAATCGAGCCATTCACTGAGAGCAGCACCGAGCTGATGGCCCTGCCTACTGAAGAGACTGAAGATGTAGAGTTAGTCCCCAGCAAAACAGAGAAGCTGATCAAGATTGGGGCGGGATTAACAGAACCACTACGGACAGGACTGGTAGATCTGCTTCGATTATATGTCGATATCTTTGCTTGGGAGCCTAACGACATACCCGGGGTAAGTGAGTCGGTGGCTTTACAGAATCTGCATGTAGACCCGATGAGAAAACCAGTGATACAGAAAAGAATGATTTTTGCCCCAGAAAGGTAGAGGATAATAGATGAGGAAATCGCTAAATTGCTGGAGGCAGGATTCATCTTTGAGATTGACTACCCCGAATGGTTGGCTAATGTGGTATTGGTTCAGAAACAGAATGGGAAGTGGAGATTATATATCGATTACATCAATCTGAACAAGGCGTGCCTAAAAGATTTCTATCCTTTGCCCAACATAGACCAACTGATTGATGCCACTTCGGGGTACGGTATGTTAAGCTTCATAGATGCCTTCTCAGGATACCACCAGATTTTGATGAATAAGGAGGACATCCCGAAGACCAGTTTCATTACTCATCGGGCCATCTATGCTTATCGGAAGATGACCTTCGGATTGCTAAATGTCGGGGCAATATACCAGCGAATGATGAACTTCGTATTCAGAAAGCAGCTAGGCCGAAACATGGAAGTGTATGTGGATGGCATGATTGTGAAAAGTATGTCAGTCTGGGATCATCTGGAGGACCTAGAAAGCTGCTTTGAAACATTAAGAAGACACAAGTTAAGACTGAACCCGACTAAATGTACCTTTAGATTGGGGTCAGGAAAGTTTCTGGGATATCTAGTCAGTAAGAGAGGTATCGAAGCAAACCTAGAGAAAATTCAGGCGATCTTAGACATGAAATCTTCGAAGACATACAAAGATGTACAGAGGTTGATGGGCCGGATAGCTGCCCTTCGGAGATTTGTGTCGAGATCAGTAGAAAGATGTTTACCCTTCTTTGACACTCTCAAGGGACCGAAGAACGAGAAGAGTTTCCAGTGGACCTCAGAGTACAAAGATGCGTTCCAAGGGATCAAGAAATATTTGTCTTCAACACCTTTATTGATGAAACTGATCCCTTCGGAACCTTTATACTTATACTTGGTTGCAAGCCCGATGGCAGTAGGGGCAGCACTAGTAAGGAAAAAGGGAGAAAAACAGTTCCTGGTATACTACGTCAGCCACATTCTTCAAGACGCAGAAACAAAATATCCTGTGACAACCCGAGAATTTAGACAATTTATGAAAATCTTAAATGATTGATTTAAGGTCATATAATAGACCTAGACAGAAAATAAGTGTATGCATTTGATGTTATTGGGAAGGAATTTTGAGGGTTTCAAAATTACATGAAGGATTTAAAGCGAATTATTCAGACTAAGTGTATATGTGTTTATGTTAAAGTGAATGTGGTATTATGTGTGCATAGTATGTGGTTAAAGGGTCAAGGTTGACGGATAAATCTTATCGATTATCAAACCCTAATATTATTAAAACGACAATGTTATGTTAGAAAACCCAAACGTCGATAAGAAACCCTAGAAACTGGTTCTGAAAACCCTAGTTTTAGTACCGGGAGTCCGAAACCCTAATTCGGTATTTGGAAACCCTAGATCAGGAATGCAAATGCTATGAATAAGTTTAAAACATCGTTAATTATAAATTTATTAGGAAAAACCTAATGAATTACTTGAAACCCTAATTGCTTATTAGAAAACCCTATTACCATGCTATGGAAACCCTAATTTGTAATTAGGGAAAACACAACTTTGTTAGTTTAATAACTTTAATGTTAATTAGAAACATTAATCCTAATTTTCAAGTTATAAGAAAACCCCGATCTAATTAGAAATCTAATTTCAAAATTAGAAGTATTCTTTTTATTTTACGTAAACCCTAACGTATAATTTTGACCCTAATTGGTAAATTAGCAATTTTAATTAAGAGTTAATAATCCTCATTAACAAGATTGAATTTCGTGATTTTGGAAATCTTGTTATAATTATAGAACCCTAATTGCAATTTAGAAAATATTAAATTTCTATTTTTGAAACCTAAATTGGAATTATTAGAAATCAATTTGTCAAAACCTAAATGGTTAAATCCTAAACCCTAAGGGTTGAAACCTAATGATTATGGGAAATTACAGAGTTGCCTTGCACTTTATGAACCAAATGACCAAAGTGTCCTTTATATTATTTTAATGAGGTGGAGTGTAGATCTAGCCCTAGTAAGGAGTGGGTGACCAACTCTAGCTAGCCACATGGTCTAGAAAGCAACCTTTAATCATTTCCACAACCCGATCAAATGATCAAATACTTAGACATTGCATCATTCTATAAATAGATTAAAGAGAGAGAAAGGGCCACTTAAGTTTTCATTTTTCCCTAGACCTTCTTTCTCTAAAATTCAGGAATGGGGAGTGAAATTGAGTGAGAAACAAATCCAATGTCAGCCTTTAACTTGCCAAGAACAAACATCAAAGTCAAAATCAAGATCAAGCTCAAAAAATAGGTATAAACCCTAAATTTTGAAATCCTTAGATTTGATGTTAGATGTTATGATTTGTTGTTCAATGTTGTGTTAGAGAGTCTTAATAAGTGATCTGGGTTGTTAAATCCCAGATCCATAACATCTAGATGCTCAAAAAATGAGTTTTTATAAATCTGGAAAAATTTCAAAAGATGGTCTGACAGCCTAATGTCAGGACACCCATAGATCTGTGTATGTTAAGTATTTGTTGTGTTTTAAGTTATAGACTTGTTCTTTGCCATAAGGAGAGTATACTGGAAGTGGAATCACATCCATACCATGTCTAGATCTCAAGATATAAGTAGTCAAACATGGTTGACCGAACACAAAACCAATATCTGCAAAACCCAGAAAAATCTCCAGATTTCCAGAAAGCTCTGACAAGCAAATGTCAGATCTTCTAGATCTGTCTCTGTTAATTGTTTATGGTGTTTTATGTTATGAATCATAGTATGTCATGTGTTCTTTGTTCTTAAACTTGAATCAGAGTCATAGCATGTTTAGATCGAAAGTTATGAGCAGTCAAAACCCTTTGACCGACCACGGAATCTGGAATCTGGGCAACCCAGATTTGCCCAGATGGTTTCTGACAACTTTTACAGGCTCTAGATCTCGTAGTATGTTAGTGTTTTGGACAAGTTGTTGTATTTATGTTGTTCTCTGTCATATGGACTACAAGCATATGCTTTTAGATCACCCAGATCTGTACCAAAATCGGAGAAATTCATGGTCAAACCATGGTTGACCATCACGCAGGATGAAGATTTCTGGGGAAACCCAGATCTTCAAGAACAGTTCTTGGCCTTCACTTTGACCAGCTTTAATCTTGTGTACATGTTGTTGTTAGACCGACCTATTTATATATTATTGTAGCCTAACATCTCCCCTACAAGACTTAACCATTAGATCACAGAAACACTTCACAGATTACAAATTATAAGGATCTAAAATAGGTACCTCGACTGTTCTTCAATTTCTGGAAAACCCAGAAATTGAAGAACGGTGTTGTCAGACATTTTGGGGGCTAATAACTCATAGATTTGATGTTGTTTAGCCATGATATTTGTTTTTATGTGTAGTATTACATACATACTACAAGATTAATGTTGTAGACTTCTAAGAAACCTTATGATCACGAAATTAATTGTGGTCAAACTTAGCACCTTAGCGTCTGACATGTGTTTCTGGGCACGCTCAAGAACACTCAAGAACACCTATAGCGAAGGTTCTGTCGCTATAGGGCCCTTTAGTGACAGTTTATTTTCTAAAATTAATATTTTATTAAATAATTAGAATTAAATAGTTTTAAATTATTAAAATACATATTAAATTATGAAAAATTATTTTAAGGTCAGAAAATAGTTTTTAATTATTTTTGTATATTTCAAAAATATTTAATATTTTTGGAATATAAAAGGTATTTATTTATTTAATTTTAATATTAAATAAATTAATTAAAAATATTTTTAATTCATAAATAATCATGAAAAAAATTATATTATGGTGTTAGAAAATATTTTAAGTTATTTTTGATGACTTTTAATATTTAGTGATGAATTTCATTAATAACTTATTATTAATGGTAATTATTTATTTATTAATTATATTATGGAAAAATAGAATTAATGTTTTAAAAATCATTTAAAATGATTTAAATGTTATAAAAATATTTTAAGTTATAAAATATAACTTTTGATATTTAGTCATGAAAATATTAATATTCTAATATTATAGCAATTATCGGATAATTGATTTATCTGTTTAAAAATCATATAAATATGATTTTAAGGTATTAAAAATACTTTGATATATTATAATATTATAATATTATGTTATGATTTTCATTAATATTTAATGATAAATAAATATTAATGATTAAGGAATTATGTGGTATTTAATTCATTTAAATACGATATAAATGATTGAAAAATGTTGATAAATGATATTAATTATTTGAAAATTATTACAAGTCTTTGAAAATTGTTTTGACTGATAATATAATTATCTAAGATTATTGTTAATTGTTTAGGCAGAGTGTAATTGAACTTAAACTTGATATTTGTCCGATTAGACCGTCGGGATGATTGAATTGTGTTGGTTTCAACTCAGACTTAAATAGTCTGATTTGATGTTAAGTCTTATGTGTTGTATAGACTGATAGGATTATGTGATAATGTGTTTAGGTTATTTTATACTGTGATGATATTATTCTAATATTTGGAGATCTGTATTATCTATATTAGGTCTTCTGATAAAGCTAAGTTATATTTAATGCGATAATAATCAGCAATGCGTAAGTTTGTTTTTCTTAACTCTACTAAGAGTGTTTCATTCAGATATGCTTATGGTTAATCGTTACTGATTACCATGTAGAATTGTACTCTGTACATCTTGTATGTATAAGTCAGGTATGAAAGGCTGATCACCTTCATTACCAGTTGGTCCATATATATATTGTTCATGTTTAATACTTGTTCAGTCAAAGGTTTGTTCATGCTAATTCACAACTACATTGTGAATTATAGCCAGCTTATTATTCAGACTCTTTCAATCATGATATATCCTTAAATTGTATTTAAACTTGATGGGTAACTTTCATGCTCACCCTTGCTATATCATGATAAAACATTGCAGATAAAGACGAATGCTTCGGATACAAGGAAAGTTAAAGACAGTTCCAGCTTAGAGTTAATATGCGCGATTAGATTTGTAATAGTCTTGTATGATGATAATATCATGTGTCAGATAAGTTATTAAATGTGTATAAGTTATGGTTACTCGGCCTTGGGGATAGTGTATAATGTTTAATGTATAAACAATTTATGTTTATATCTTCCTCAACAGTTATAGAAATAGCGAACCGGATCCGGGCGATTCTGGGCGCTTACATTTAATATCAAAGTTGTTGGTTATAAACCTAGGGTAGAGTTACCTTAGACTAATAACCGCAGTGATTAGGATAAGATCTAACTCACATAGAGTTAGTGTGTCGGTAAGATTCAAAGACGAATCTTGGCGAGTTATAAAGATATTGAGTTCCCTAACTCTGATAATAAAGGTGAACAGTAGTGATAAATAGATAGAGTCTAAAAGACTAAAAGTACAGTGATAGGAGATCGTAAAACAAAACGATCAAGATATAGAAATGAATCGTAATATATACGATGAGATCACCCCGTGATCTGATAAGGTTATAGTATGGAGAAGAATCAATCTGATGATTAGAAAGTTACAACAAGATGTTGTGTGTAAGTTGTACTATGAAATTGTACTATGAAAACTCATAAAAGAGTTATGAATTATGAATACGGATTAAATGAAATTCGTATTGTGAATGGGGGTTAAGATTAGGTGGAGATTTCAATTGAGGACTCATGTCGGCAACTGAGTTGTATGATTCCTTGTATGGGCGGGGAATTGTACTTGGTGTAAAAACTACTTAGTTTCTGACATTGATAATCATTTAAATGTTGTGTCGCGCTATTTTGCTATATGCATGTTAAGAGGGTGATTCCTTTCTCATGTGTATAACAAATAGATAGGTCATAGTAGAGAATATAGGGTTAAGTCTGAGTTCTAAAACTCATACTTATGTGACATTATTGATTCATAGTTATATGAAGTGTTTATGAACCCTCAAATGAATGGACGCCAAAGGTCTGACTAGGGTAAGTTCTTAAACTCATATAATTGTGGCCAGGTTATGAACTCATAAGTATGGTTTTATGAACTGGGTATAGTTGTGTGTGAATGGAGTGTTAAGGATTTCAGGAACAGATAGAGCGTTAAGAAAATGATTATTAGTGGAGGCATTAGGTTTTCCTAAACTCCTAGCTATGCTAAACTTTGAAATTTTGACATCGAGCTAAATGCGCACTATGTGCCTTTTAAAAAAAAACTGTAGACTTGTAACCATTTTTGAAACGGTTTAAAGTACAGTCTATGTTACTTATTTCGGCTAGACACAAATGATTTGAAATATCAAAATTTATTTTATTTATCACTTATGTACCATGAAACCTGGTCCAGAGATGGTAAAAAGGTGATGGAGTTGTAAATACAGGAATACTTAGTGTGAATTTGACCTAAAGTCGATGTTCCACTATTGTATGATGTGTTATGACAAAGTCATACAATGACGGCATCCTCAAACGGACTGTTAATACAGTACGGCATCATGACGTCATTCTCAAAAATGTTTTCAAAAAGTTTAATTTTCCAACGGGGTTTGGCTACACCTAAATAATTCGATTGAATTGAATTATTGATATGAGTTTATGCTCTTTGATTCAGCTAGACTAATGTTATGAAAACTCTAAGTGTTCATTGAAAGAAATTTCCCGAACCAAATTGTTTTGGTGCGGAATCCTATGATAAGAGTGAGGTGAACAATGTTATTTGGATAAATAATCCAATCTGATAGCGTAAATATTCGCTAAACATAATTAATACGTTATGTATGGCGTAAAATGCGATAGGCTAATTACCTAAAGTACTAGCATCGGTGAGTTTACCTTCTTCGTGATTGTAAACCCTCATTAACCTTTATAAGGGTAGATTACCTTTTTCTTAATGGAAATAGGTAGCGGTAGTAATACCTATAAACCTCAGTAGTTCATGGTCTATATGACCCCTCAGTGGAATTTGAAACCTTTTACTCTTGTGAGTGGTGTATTGGGTAGCATGTGATATGTGTGAATGGTGTAAGGTGCACGGTGTTAGGTGTAAGGTGAATTTCGGGGATGAAATTCTTATAAGGAGGGGTGAATGTGACAACCCGAGAATTTAGACAATTTATTAAAATCTTAAATGATTGATTTAAGGTCATATAATAGACCTAAACAGAAAATAAATGTATGCGTTTGATGTTATTGGGAAGGAATTTTGAGGGTTTCAAAATTCTGTGAAGGATTTAGGCGAATTATTCAGGACTAAGTGTATATGTGTTTATGTTCCGTGAATATGGTATTATGTGTGCATAGTATGTTGTTAAAGGGTCGAGGTTGACGGATAAATCTTATCGATGTCAAACCCTAATATTATTAAAACGACAACGTTATGTTAGAAAACCCAAACGTCTAATAAGAAACCCTAAAAGCGGTTACGAAACCCTAGTTTTGATGCATCGAGTCCGAAACCCTAATTCGGTATTTGGAAACCCTAGATTAGGAATGTAAATGCTATGAATAAGTTTAAAACATCGTTAATTATAAATGTATTAGGAAAAACCTAATGAATTACTTGAAACCCTAATTGCTTATTAGAAAACCCTATTACCGGCTATGGAAACCCTAATTTATAATTAGGAAAACACATTTGTTAGTTTAATAACTTTAATGTTAATTAGGAAACATTAATCCTAATTTTCAAGTTATAAGAAAACCCTGATCTAATTAGGAAATCTAATTTCAAAATTAGAAGTATTCTTTTTCTATTTTCTGTAAACACTAACGTATAATTTTGACCCTAATTGGTAAATTAGCAATTTTAATTAAGAGTTAATAATCCTCATTAGCAAGATTGAATTTCGTGATTTTGGAAATCTTGTTATAATTATAGAACCCTAATTGCAATTTAGAAAATATTAAATTTCTAGTTTTGAAACCTAAATTGGAATTATTAGAAATCAATTTGTTAAAACCTAAAGGGTTAAATCCTAAACCCTAAGGGTCAAACCCTAAGGGTTGAAACCTAATGATTATAAGAAATTACCAAGTTGCCTTGCACTTTATGAACCAAATGACCAAAGTGCCCTTTATATTATTTTAATAAGGTGGAGTGTAGATCTAGCCCTAGTAAGGAGTGGGTGACCAACTCTAGCTAGCCACACGGTCTAGAAAGCAACCTTTAATCACCCCCAACCCGATCAAATGATCGATACTAGACATTACATCATTCTATAAATAGATTAAAGAGAGAGAAAGGCCACTTAAGTTTTCATTTTTCCTAGACCTTCTTTCTCTAAAATTCGGAATGGGGAGTGAAATTGAGTGAGAAACAAAACCAATGTCGACCTTTAACTTGCGAGAACAAACATCAAAGTCGAAATCAAGATCAAGCTCAAAAAATAGGTATAAACCCTAAATTTGAAATCCTTAGATTTGATGTTAGATGTTATGATTTGTTATTCAAAGTTGTGTTAGAGAGTGTTAATAAGTGATCTGGGTTGTTAAATCCCAGATCCATAACATCTAGATGCTCAAAATATGAGTTTTTATAAATCTAAAAAATTTCAAAAGATGGTCTGACACGCCTAATGTCAGGACCCATAGATCTGTGTATGTTAAAGTATTTGTTGTGTTTTAAGTTATAGACTTGTTCTTTGCCATAAGGAGAGTATCTTTGAAGTGGAATCACATCCATACCATGTCTAGATCTCAAGATATAAGCGATCGAACATGGTTGATCGAACCTGAAAACCAATTTCTGGAAAACCCAGAAAAATCTCCAGATTTCCAGAAAGCTCTGACAAGCAAATGTCAGATCTTCTAGATCTGTCTCTGTTAATTGTTTATGGTGTTTTATGTTATAAATCCATAGTATGTCATGTGTTCTTTGTTCTGAAACTTGAATCAAAGTCATAGCATGTTTAGATCGAAAGTTATGAGCAGTCAAAACCCTTTGACCGACCACGGAATCTGGAATCTGGGCAACCCAGATTTGCCCAGATGGTTTCTGACAACTTTTACAGGCTCTAGATCTCGCAGTATGTTAGTGTTTTGGACAAGTTGTTGTATTTATGTTGTTCTCTATCATATGGACTACAAGCATATGCTTTTAGATCACCTAGATCTGTACCAAAATCGGAGAAATTCATGGTCAAACCATGGTTGACCATCACGCAGATGAAGATTTACGGGAAACCCGGATCTTGAAGAACAGCTTCTTAGCCTTCACTTTGACCGACTTTAATCTTGTGTACTGTTGTTGTTAGGCCAAACCTATTTATATATTATTGTAGCTTGGCATCTCCCCTACAAGACTGAACCATTAGATCACAGAAACACTTCACAGATTACAAATTATAAGGATCTAAAATAGGTACCTCGACTGTTCTTCAATTTCTGGAAAACCCAGAAATTGAAGAACGGTGTTGTCAGACATTTTGGGGGCTAATAACTCATAGATTTGATGTTGTTTAGCCATGATATTTGTTTTAATGTGTAGTATTACATACATACTACAAGATTAATGTTTTAGACTTCTCAGAAACCTTATGATCACGAAATTAATTGTGGTCAAACTTAGCACCTTAGCGTCTGACATGTGTTTCTCAAGGTGCTCAAGAACACTTTCGAAGAACACCTATAGCGATTCTTACGTCCATATAGAATTACTTAATAACGATTTATTTTCTAAATTTAATATTGTATTAAATAATTAGAATTAAATAGTTTTAAATTATTAAAAATACATATTAAATTATGAAAAATTATTTTAAGGTTCAAAAATAGTTTTAATTATTTTTTGTATATTTTCAAAAATATTTAATATTTTTGAATATAAAAGGTATTTATTTATTTAATTTTAATATTAAATAAATTAATTAAAAATAGTTTTAATTCATGAAAAATTATATTATATTATGGTGTTAGAAAATATTTTAAGTTATTTTTGATGACTTTTAATATTTAGTGATGAATTTCATTAATAATTTATTATTAATGGTAATTATTTATTTAATAATTATATTATGGAAAAATAGAATTAATGTTTTAAAAATCATTTAAAAATAATTTAAGTGTTAGAAAATATTTTAAGTTATAAAATATAACTTTTGATATTTAGTCATGAAAATATTAATATTCTAATATTATAGCAATTATCGGATAATTGATTTATCTATTTAAAAATCATATAAATATGATTTTAAGGTATTAAAAATACTTTGATATATTATAATATTATAATATTATAATATTATGTTATGATTTTCATTAATATTTGATAAATAAATATTAATGATTAAGGAATTATGTAGTATTTAATTCATTTAAATACGATATAAATGATTGAAAAATGTTGATAAATGATATTAATTATTTGAAAATTATTGCAAGTCTTTAAAAATTATTTTGACTGATAATATAATTATCTAAGATTATTGTTAATTGTTTAGGCAGAGTGTAATTCAACTTAAACTTGATATTTGTCTGATTAGACCGTCGGGATGATTGAATTGTGTCGGTTTCAACTCAGACTTAAATAGTCTGATTTGATGTTAAGTCTTATGTGTTGTATAGACTGATAGGATTATGTGATAATGTGTTTTGGTTATTTATACTGTGATGATATTATTCTAATATTTGGAGATCTGTATTATCTATATTAGGTCTTCGGATAAAGCTAAGTTATATTTAAATAACGATAATCAATGTGTGCGTAAGTTTGTTTTTCTTAACTCTACTAAGAGTGTTTCATTCCAGATATGCTTATGGTTAATCGTTACTGATTACCATGTAGAATTGTACTCTGTACATCTTGTATGTATAAATCGGGTATGAAAAATTTGATCACCTTCATTACCAGTTGGTCCGGATATATATTGTTCATGTTTAATACTTGTTCAAATCAAAGGTTTATTCATGCTAATTAACAACTACATTGTGAATTATAGCCAAACTTATTATTCAGACTCTTTCAATCATGATATATCCTTAAATTGTATTTAAACTTGTTTGAAACTTTCATGCTCACCCTTATATATCATGATAAAACATTGCAGATAAAGACGAATGCTTGGATCTGAGGAAAGCTAAAACACGATTCCGACTTAGAGTTAATATCGCGATTAGATTTGTAATAGTCTTGTATGATGATAATATCATGTGTCAGATAAGTTATGAAATGTGTATAAGTTATGGTTACTCGACCTTGGGGATAGTGTATAATGTTTAATGTATAAATAATTTATGTTTATATCTTCCACAACAGTTATAGAAATAGCGAACCGGATCCACGGCGATTCAGGGGCGCTACATATCCGAACCTGGAAAAGTTCGTTTATGCCATGATCATTGCAAGCAGGAAGCTTCGGCATTATTTCTAGGGTCGGTTGGTGGTGGTATATACGGATCAGCCGTTAAAGAAAGTACTGCACAAGCCAGAAGTATCGGGTCGATTAGCCACATGGGCGATGGAATTAACATAATTTGCTATAGAATATCATCCCCGAACGGCAATCAAGGGACAGGTGTTGGCAGACTTTATAGTGGAATGTTCTTTCACCGAATCGGACGTGAATACAGTTGCCAAAACTCAGCAGGTGCCAACTTCATGGACTCTGTATGTGGACGGGTCATCGACATCGCGGACATCAGTGGAGCAGGGGTTATTCTGACAAGTCCTGAGGGGTTTAAAGTTCAGCAAGCCATCCGGTTTCAATTCAAAGCTACTAACAATGAAGCAGAATATGAGGCCATATTAGCCGGACTTCGGTTGGCCCAAAGCTTAGAAGTGCAGAAGTTGGTCATCTTGTTTGGTTTGTAATATTCTTGAACGCAATCAAATTGCAAAAATAAGCGGAAGCGTGTAAAATCAGAGTTTAAAAAATTTACAAACCATATACCCGGATCACCCTTTATGTATAATTATTAATTAAACGAAAAGATAAAGAATAAAATCATACCCTCGAAGATCGAGCTTCCTCAGGTACAAGTTCACCTCCAAATCCTTTCGCGTTCAACTTGAATCCACCGGGGTTTTGTTCCTTCCTTTGATCAACGTTATCCACCCATATGTTTGGCCTCTAGAGGTGATCCACCAAGGAAGAAGAAAATTCAAGAAGAAGGGTATTGATTGCTCAAACCCTAGTTTTTCCTATCTCTATGAAAAAGGCGTACTCTCCAACAAATTGGAATTATTACGTAGTTGTCAAAGTCAACAACCCCACCACCCCATAATAAGACTCCTCTTATTTATAGATGTAAGCAACCCACCTTAACAATTAAGGAATTGGGTTTTATTTAATTAATTAAATTCTTTTAATTAATTAAGCTCCCTAATCTTATTAGGGATAATTAATTAAACTCTTTTAACTAATTTTCCTTCCTAATCCAATCATCTATAAATGAGAGTACTTATATTAAATTAATTCCTAAACTCTTTTAGAAATTAAAATAATAATAATTGTAATAATATTAATAAGACTCTCTTATTAATTTATATATTTAATATTTCTAAAATATTAAATAATAAATATTAAGCTATTTAATTTATTCTATCACCATAGATTAAATTAAATATACATAACATATTATTACGATTATGCCATTAACTTCTTAAATAATTATTCTTCCTTTTATGGTGTGACCCTTTAGGTTCTCCATATTAAACCGGTTGTGAATAAATCAATTAGAACAATTCTAATCTTATTTAAATAAATAAATTAAACAATTAATTTATTTAAATAAATAATATTTATTCTACAATAGGGATAAGCCTCCCTAGCGATCAACGACTTTCCAGATAATATAGATTTCAACATTAATCATAAAAGAACCTTTGAGTAAATAGTTACCGTATAATTCAATCCTTCCACCATACAATGTCCCAATTAAATATAAGACATGGAATTACTGTCAAGTCTTATTTTATTTAATTATATGTATTTCGACTCTTAAATGCACAACTCCAAATAATGTAAATTAGAAACTCCTTTCTAATTTCATTCTGCCTTGGCCAAGGACTACTGGGTTGTCATTTATCGAATCACATAGGACATTTCTCTTCTTTTATTAGAAGTGGTAGATTCTTTATTGATCATACATTATCTCCATGTACAACTTATTATACCCAAGCATACCCTTTGATATACCCTAAGGGTCTTAAGGAATAAGTCAAAGTATAACTCATCATACACAAGATACTATGATGATCTCAAGTCCAAGGATCACTTGTACTACTATCACTATAGGAATTCCTATTGACAGGCAAATAAAACTCCATTAGGTATTCCTTAGCAAGCCACGTTCAGTGAACTTATTCTCTAATAAGCACCTACATACTTGCTTTAGTGTCTCCACACAAATGATCATGAGATCAATTATCCTCATCCAACGAAAGCAAGTTAACGATGTACCAATCTATCCGGATTCACTAATCCCCAATTTAGTAATCCAATGATTGGGAACTATTTTAGTTTTAAGCTTTCTAAGAATTTAGATCTCATTAGAATGATCATCATCATTATTCTAAAAGCATTGCTTAAAACTATGGGTTTATCACATATTATAAAACAAAGATCATGTAGATAATTAAAAGCCTTTAATAAATTAATACTTTTTATTAATAAATGAATAAGATTGTTACAAAGTATATGCTTTATCATCAAACATGATTGGCTTGTATGCATATTACTTTCAATCTCCCACTTGCACTAAAGCCAATCGCCATGGTAACTCATACTCTTCTTCTCTAAGTGACGATTATCCTCATTGTTGGATAAGCTTTAGTTAATGGATATGTAATGTTGTTCATGAGAGTCCACTATCTCTATAGTGATTTCCCATCTTTCAATGATTCTAATAATCAAATGAAAGTGCCACAACACATGTTTAGATCCAAGATGAGACTTAGAACTATTCCTAGTTCGTAATGAACTTTTAATCCAAACAATCAACTTGCAGCCTTCATTTATAGCTATATACTTTGTCTTTATCACTAACCAGCAACTCTTTGCTATTTGGAACCTTTCCAATTCACTGCACCACTGTTCAAGATAACGCTTTACCTTAAAGTGGATTTTTCTGTCATCTTGGTCTGTCTGAAAAACTTGAGTCTGTTAAGCCCTCTAGTTTTAATTTAGACCCACCATGGATAAGATCACATCCTTAGTGCCGGTTAAGCACTTTAAGACGTTTTCATCGACTCATAGTGAACTTCTCCATAATATGACTGATCAACATCAGGTCTCGTATATTTCATTGCATGCATGATAGTCACTCATGCGACCTCTCTTTTCAGGAGTCTGTGGGGACTATTAAGAGAGATACACTCCATAGCTCATCTACATGAGACATCTCTTGGAGTTTGCCATGCTAAACGACTTTAGCATCAAATGAATATACGTTTCTTGGGTTAAGTTGAGCATCCTTTTAAATCTATCTCAGATAGATTTGCATCCCCAATTAAGATACTCTTCCCAAATCATTCATGGAGGAATGTTTAGACAACTTTATCTTTACTGATTGTAGCATTGATATGTAATTCCTCATCCGTAGTATATCAACATATAATACTAGAAATTTCACGATGCTCCCACTGACCCTTTTGTACACACTAGAACTCTTACCTCATCGTGATGTTACTCGATCATCATCTTCTATGATGTCGTGCATCATCATCATCATCTATGATGAATCCATACCTCCTAGGTATCTTCTTGCTTACTATTCTAGATTTACTGAATCAGGTTAGTGGTATAATAGGTCTATCTACAGGTTCCTCTTATTTGACTTATAGTATTTTGTGGTTCTTGAACTCTTCAAGATTTATTATCCTCCCACTAGCCCCTTTTAATGATAAACACCTTTATCTTAAAAAGGCAAGCGTGTGTTCAGAATAAACAAACACCTTTTGCTAAGTAGAATTATAGAACATATACCCTAAACTTACTTTAGGATGTCCCACAAATTGTACTTGTCAAATCTTGTCCCAAGCTTATCCTTTTGAAACCTTTTTCACATAAGTTGGAACCCCTTATCTTAACAAACTTAAGATTAGGAATCCTCCCTGTCCATAACTTTTATGGAGTCTTGGGACTGGATTTCGAGGTTACCTTTTCCGTAGATATGCAGCCATTTCTAGGACATGACCCTAGAAGGATACTGGAATGTCGGTAAAATCATTATGGACCGCACCATATCCAATAAGGTACGATTTTTCATTCAGATACATCAATCAATTATTGTGTATCAGGAGGCGTCCATTATAAGAAAACCATTTAAGATGATCTAGAAACTTATTTCACAAGTATTTATTCCTTGATCTAATCAAAGAATCTTAATACATTGTCAATTTGTTTCACTTCTGAATTCTTTGAACCTTTCAAATAATTCATACTTGTATTTCAGCAAATACACACATTCAACTCTTTGAATGATCATCTCCTTTTCTTATACTAATTTGTTCAATATGCAAAATTATTTTCATGTAAGTCAAGTATACAAAATTTATTAAGTAATATTCCGATTCTATACAAAACATTATTATTATAAATAGAACAACAATTGTTCTTAATTATAATACCAAAGATTTCATTGTCCAACAATAAAATGGAAATAATATTTTTTAACAAGAACTAGAATACAATAACAACTTATCGACTTAATAGATTTGCCGTAGTAAGCGATGCTAAACTATAAGTTTCTATAGCTAATGCAAAGAACCTTTGCTTCATTTTCCACACATAGATTACTTATCTTTGTTTAACTTTCTACTGCTTGGTCCCTTCATAAATCTATATTTATGATAACCAAAGCTCAGATCCAATACCCAAGTAGAACCTCGACTTAAAGAAAAATTTATTTCAATCATGAACAAAAATCGATTGTAACCAAAACTTCACTAAGCTTCTTTGGTTAGCCTCTGCAAGATGCTTCTCGCAGCTTTTCTTTCCAAAGTCCGGGCTTATTGCGGTGGAAGCAAACTCCTTTGCTATCCGTGACGCTTTTGTTCTTATTATCCTTTGTTTATTCCTTTCTATTTACCTTCTTTGAATCGTTCTTCTTTTTAAAGATCCTTTGGCCCCTACCAAGAAGACTTGATCTTTCTTGGTTGAAAAGTGACTCTCAACATTTTTCAATATGTTAAGCAAATCAATGAGGTGATATCTAGCTTGTTCATATGAAAAATTCACAACAATTATGAAAGGAGTCCGGAGTGAGTGCAAGATCAAATCTTGCTCAACTCTCCATCCATGACAAAAACTAGTTGTCCTAATTGATCAATCAAATTGATTATGTTAAGAACTTTTTGTCTGCATTATAGTGCCATTGGCCATTCTAGATCGGAAGAGCTCTTTAGATATCTCGATATCTATCACCCCTACTTTCCTCACCATCAACTACTTGATGTGCGGGAATATAGTAGAGCATCCATAGTTTCATCTTCGACGTTTGAAGCTCGTTATCTCGTGGATGTGAGCATGATGCATTGAGCCAATCAGTGCATCATCTCGCCACTTTCTAAAAGTAGCAATCTCTTCCTCGAGGCATTATGCGCAACCATTGCGAGGATAGCGGCGATTAAGACATAAGATAGCTTTTCAACTATGAGAACTATTCTCAAATTCCTTAACCAATCTGTTTAATTTATTACGGTTAATTAGCATCTATATGCTTTGCGTTGATAGAAATTTTAGACATTGTAAAATTACTCAGAAATGAATTTGTAATTAACAACATTTTAACATACATTCTTTTATTAATTACCAAAATAATTTAGGTCTTGTTTTAAATTGGTATCTCCCACTATTTTCTTCAAACTATATTACCCTTGTAAGACCCCGAAATTTTTTTAAATAAAAAGGAATTTCCTTTATTTATTATTTTGAAATAGTAAGGGTTGATTTGATTAATGTGGATAGTTAAGGGTTAAATACGCAAATATTTCAAAATAAGCAAGTGGTTATCAAATATTCATTATTTTCGGAATATTCGTTTGGTCGTGGAATATTCGTCTCGTCGGGAATATTCGCATTTACTGGCGACAACCCATGTGTGGGCCCCATAACTGAAAGCGATTGGATGAGGAAAACGACAAATATAAGTTGTTTAAAAATAACGGCAGTAATTGTTACCAAGTATCTTTGTTGGAATACCCTTATGGTTAAAACACACTAATACGCGTTGTTGAACAAGTAGCACACTCAGATTGCATCAATTATTGATCCTTACGTAAGAAGGCACTACTCAATAATTGTTACGATAATTATCGTTCAAAGATTTTATTTTATTGATTCAATAATTGTTTGCGTTGGTATTTTATATTATTGTTGTTTCAATAATTGTCACCGCACAAGATTTCCCATTATCGGATCAATAATTCATATTATTTGAATAATATTATTAGATAACATTATTGGCAATGTCTAGAAAGTTACATCTAAGGAGAGGTTTGGTCACCTAATTGCGGCCAATGAGGAGAAATCCTTATTGAAAGCCCCTCTTTCTTCGAGAACCGCCTCGTTGTCATAATTGTGATTCTCGTAATATTATTTGGGAATAATTAATTATTGATTTATATGATAAGAAAATATTTATTTGATATGGATATAAATGATGGATTTATTTATTATATGTGGTTATAATTGAAGGATTTAATGTTGAGGTGTTTTATCAAGATTTTTGTCTGAATGGAGATATTAAAAATAAAATCGAAGATTTTTACGATATATTATGTGAGTTATAATTTTTAATCGACCGTTGGATCGTTATGATTTTTGGATATGTTATACATATATAAGTTGAGTATATGTCTACAAATTTTGAACCGTTAAAATGAAATCGAATGATTTGTTATAAATTTTAAGAGGTGTTTGATTCTAAAGTAGGGTTATAATTGATTTTGGTGGAAAATTTAGAATTGAGTGGGCCCCACTTGTGGTTGGTGAAAAAATGTGCTGAATTTTATTTCAAATGTGGTGGGTGGCAATAGTAGCGAGTAAAGCCATCGTGTGGTCAAGTCCGCTTGGGCTAACATTTTCCTATAAATAGAGGGCTAAGTTAGAATTGAAAATCACACCGTAAACAAAGTTTTCTCTTTCTCTCTCTATATTATTGAGCGTATTTTGTGAGTATTTAGATACTTTGAGAGTTGCTATTCAAGACTGAAGTTTCATTCAAAGATCACTCCGACCTTTCCTTCCGGCAATAATCGATTCTTTGAGGTAAGGGATGTTATTTTCTTCTCCAATGATATTATTTCTTGATATCATTATCTTTGAAATATTGGTTGGAACTTTTTATCAAATTTGGAACTTTTTTCGTTTGGGGGTTACTATTCATGAGTTACTATTCACGAGTTACTATTCATGAGTTACTATTCACGAGTTACTATTCACAAGTACTATTCATGAAGCGTGAAAATGTTTTTGTGGAATTTCTATCTTTTGGTGTCGGAGTTACTATTCACGATACTCAAGACTATTCACGATATCTAAGACTATTCACGATACTATACACTATTCACGATACAAACACTATTCACATCAAAAATAAAATTTCTTCTTTTCGTCCAAAAACATCTATTCGGATACTAGCTTTCGATTGTATCCATGTTTTGATCATTCTTGAATTTTACACCACTATGATTATTTTGAGGTATTTTTGAACATGGATAAAACAAAGTACTAAATCCTTAATCCTTAATCCTTGTCATTTTGTTTCAATTTGGATTCGTTTTTTAAAAATATTTTTCATCATCCTCGCCTTAAATGATGATATTATTGAATATCTTTGGCCGTAGTGCAAAGATGAATGATTTCTGAAGAATATCTTTGGCCATAGTGCAAAGATGAACAGTGTTTAGATGAACATGACCAACCGATGAATATCTTTGGCACGTAGTGCAAAGATGAATATTTGACTCGGATGTATATTGATTGATGTTACAGGGATAAAAGATGACGATGAACTTTTAAATTCATACATGAAGATAGTAGTTTGCATTCTCTACTTAACTCTTCTAATGAATTATTATTTCATTTCGCGAATATTGATTTAAAATTTGTTGTCTATCAGATTCTATTAGATTTTTCCTGTTGAAGACTAACGATAATTTGTTGTATATTATCTTAGTCATAATATTCTTTATTGAGCTAGTTGAGCTCACCCTTTTCCTTTTTGTTCCATTCTTCTCGTGAGGCGAGAATATAGCGAGTACAAGCCTGGGTATGGAATGAAGGTTTTAGAAAGGATTGTTTAGTAGTCCTCACCATTTTGTAAAATAATGTATCAATAAATGTGATGAGGATTTATTTGAGTATAGATATTGTCTAGAAGATAATATTTGTATTTAAACTCACGCTTTATTGTTGTAATAATAAAGTTGTAGTTGTTTACGTACCATGTATTGACAACTCGTAATGGGTGATGTATACCTATTTTGGGGCGTCACGGTTGGTATCGAGCTTAGGGATATGATCTCTGGCGGAGATCGGGAATAGAACTAGGAGGAGAGAGACGAGTAAATCCTTCACTAGTGTGTCCTACCTAAGCTTATTTGTTAGTTGGTCGAAAGATATAGGGATATTATGTGATATATTGATTTCCTTAATTAACCCTTGTTTTATGACAATGATTTGAGAATGTCGAATCGAGAATATTAACAATGGAAATGAGACCGTGGAGACGCTGTACTCACCAACGAGGAGAACGTCTGCAGTCGGTGATGTTCCTCTCGTGAACAACACCATTGAAAGCGTATGATGAACGAGGGGATGTTTAGAAGCTTTTTTTTAGCTCATGCAAAATCGATTTGAGGAGACTCGTGTTCAAAATACGAGGAGGAAATGATAGCAATTCACGGGTTATCACAAATGCAAGCAGCTTCAAAGAGTTGGGACCACCAGAAATTTAAGGAAAGCCGATCCGATCACGGCCGGAAACATGGGTCAAACAAATTACCAAGATATTCGATGTCTTGGGATGCACGGAGGAATGTAAGGTTCCATTCGCTACCTTTATGTTCCGTGGCAAGGCAGACTCATCGGTGGGAGTCTATGGCGTACCCATCCAAACCGCACTCAAAGATGTCTCTTGGGAGACGTTTCAGAGACTATTTAATGACAAATACTTTCCCGAAAGTGTTCGGCTATATGAAGGAAGTGGAGTTCATCGATTAGCAAAACAACACGACGGTGTCTCAAAGACGAGGCAAAGTTTGCAGAGTTATCCGTGTTTGACCTCATTTGGTGGAGAATGAGGAACGATGACGCGGATGTTTCTTAGAGGTTTGAAACCCGGCGATACGTCAATATCTCATTTCTCATAAACTTTCTTTTATTCAGATGTTGTAAATGTGGCTCAATTATTAGAGCGAGATAACGAAATACTACCAACGGTGAGGACCATAACCAGATCGCACTGGAGATAGCGATCAATGTAATAATGATAACTCATGGAGAAAGAAATGCATTTAACGTAAATCTGCAGTAACCACTCTGGTGGTAATCATGGTCATGAAAATGTAAGAAGCGAGTCGAGAGGAGATTTTAAAAGAGGAGATTTAACAACGACTATGTGAAGACGACAAAGGTCGTAAAAGAATCGGTTCTAAGGAGGAGAACGACCACCCATTATATGCTACAAATGCGGAAAAGAGGGACATATCGGTTCAAACCGCCCACAACAGATTCAAGGTATGCTATAGTTGTGGAAAGGAAGGACATATCGCCGAGATCAGACGAGAATGAAACCCTAGTTCAATGGGGACGGTGACTCAAAAGATCGTCCCGGAAAAGTCAAAGTCAACGATTCCGGAAGAGCGTTTGTTGTGATCGGTCATAATGCGAGGAACCCAAACGAGGTTATCACGGGTAAGCTATTTATAAATTCTTGCGAAGTTTATACCTTACTTGATACTCGGTGCTACCCATTCATTTATCTCTCCGTGCATGTGCTCAACGCTTAAACTTGACTCGAGAAATTAGACTTTGACCTATCTGTGGAAACTCCGTTAGAGAAACTTTCATCACATCCACTATTTATAAATCTTGTTTGATTCAAGTTGGCACCATCACCTTACCCGCCGACCTTATCTCTTTAAAGATACTTGCTTTTGATGTGATTTTAGGGATTGATTGGTTAACTACTCATCATGCCAAAATTGATTATTTTCGTAAGGTTGTTAGTTTTCATATTCCTAACCAACCCGTTGTATTTAATTCAAGCAACTAAACCATTAAAATCAATCACTATTATATCTAATCATAAAGCTATTCGCTTAATGAAAAACGGATGTCAAGCTTTCTTAGCCCATGTTATGGATTTGAATAAAGACACGCCAAATTTGAATAATATTCTGTTGTTATCGACTTTCCTGACGTATTTCAAAGAACTTCCCTGCCTACCCCGTAACGTGAAGTTGAATTCTTTATTGATCTTGAACCCGCACAAAGCCCATTTCTAAAACCCCATATCGAATGGCTCCTATTGAACTTCAGAGTTAAAGGTCCAACTACGAATCATTGTTGGACATCGGTTTCATTCTCCCCTAGTACATCTCCTCGGGGTGCTCTGCTTTATTCGTAAAAGAAGAAAGACGGAGATGCGCGACTTTGTATTGACTATCGGAATCGAACCATGTCACCATCAAGAATAGGTATCCTCACCTCGTATTGATGACTTGTTTGACCAATTCTTGCAAGGGGCACAATTCTTTTCAAAATCGATCTTCGCTTCGGATATCATCAAATTTGAAGATTAGAATCGAGAGATATTCCAAAGATCGCCTTCTTCGAACTCCCAGATGGGCATTATGAATTCTTAGTCATGTCTTTCGGACTAACTAATGCTTCATGCTTTTCATGGATATGATGAACCGAGTATTTAAGGAATATTTGGATCGGTTCGTTGTTGTCTTTATTGATGACATCCTTATATATTCCAAAAGTCGTGAAGATCATGAGCACCATTTGAAGTCGGTACTCCAAAGGCTTCGTGAAAACCAACTATATGCCAAATTGAAGAAATGCGAGTTCGGCTTGAGGAAGTAGCATTTCTTGGGCATGTGGTGTCAAAACATGGAGTATCTGCTGATTAGGCGAAGATTGAAGCAATACAAAGTTGGAGCAACCAAGTCATGGGATCAAGTACGTAGCTTTTTTGGGCTTAGCCGGTTATTATCGGAGATTCGTGGAAGGGTTTTCTCGAATCGCTACTCCATTAACTCAACTAACTCCTAAGGATACAAAAAATTAGTTTGGAGCGAAGAATGCGAGAAAAGTTTCCAAGAGCTTAAGAGGAGACTTATTTCTAAGACTGTTCTAACAATACCATCCGGTTCGGATGGATTTGTTATCTACAATGATGCTTGAGCAAAAGGGTTAGGATGTGTTCTCATGCAACGTGGGAAAGTCATAGCCTTATGCCTCATGACAACTTAAAGAGTATGAGAGGAATTATCCTACTCATGATCTAGAGTTAGCGTAATGCTTTCTGCTAAAGATATGGAGGCACTATCTATATGGGGAGAAAGTGGAGATATATTCGCACCATAAAAGCCTTAAATATTTCTTCACTCAAAAGAACTCAACATGCTTGGCAATGACGTTGGCTCGAGCTATTGAAAGACTACGACCACACTATTCAATACCATCCCGGTAAAGAGAACGTGGTAGCCGACGCATTAAGTAGAAGATCATATGCGAACGAAAAGTGCGATGATGTCAAGTATAATGACAGAGCCAACTTTAATAGAAAAAGTTAAGGTTGCTCAAGCCACCGAATCTTGAGTGATGCATATGAAGAAGAAAGTACAAGAAGGAGCTATTCCTAAGCGAGAATCGATGAAGAAGGAATTCTTCGAGTCCACTCTAGACTTTGTGTTCCTAACGACTGATTGAAGTACAAGATTATGATGGAGGCACACATACACCATTTGCAATCCATCCTCGGAAGTACTAAAATGTATCGTGATCTTCGACATACATTTGGTGGAACAATATGAAGAGAGAGATTGCAAAGTTTATCTCGATGTGTTTAACTTGCCAACTTGTAAAGGCGAGCATCTAGTACCTAAGGGTCCGTTGCAACCACTTGAGATTCCAGGATGGAAGTGGGAACACATTACCATGGATTTCAAGCACGGGTCTTCCTACGGCTTCTCAAGGCATTAATGCTATTTGGGTTATTGTTGATAGATTAACCAAATCGCTTTCATTTCTTGCCGATACGGAGACTTATTCCTCGAACGCCTTGCTAGTATGTACGTAAATGAGATTGTGAGGTCAGCATGGCATGCCTGTATCCATAGTTTTGGATCGTGACCCAAGATTCACTTCAAGATTTTGGGTTAGCTTGTAAAAAAGCTATGGGCACGGATTTGCGATTTAGTTCAAAGATACCATCCCCAAACCGGACGGACAATCGAGAGGACTATTCAAACTCTTGAAGATTTATTAAGACTCATGTCCTGAACTTCAAGGGCGCTTGGGATAAGTATTTACCATCGGTGGAATTCTCCTACAACAACAGTTATCGTGCAAGTATAGTGTGGCTCCATTCAAGCATTATATGGACGAAAATGTCGTTCTCCAATATGTTGGGATGAGGTGGGTGAAGCAACATTGTTGGGACCCGAAAGTTAGTAGATGTATGACTCACCGAAAAGATCCAAATGATTCGACAACGATACAAACAAGACAAGATCGACAAAAGAGTTATGCGGATCTTCATCGAAAGGACGTGGAATTTAATGTAGGGGATCATGTATTGTTGCGAAGTTGCTCCATGGAAGGAGTTACAAGATTTGGGAAGAGAGGAAAACTCAATCCACGATTTATCGGTCCATTTCAAATTCTCGACCGAGTAGGAAATGTAGCCTATGTACTTGCGTTACCTCCGAGTATGTCTCGTGTTCATAATGTGTTTCACATATCCGTATTTCAGAAATATGTGAAAGATCCGAACCACGCTATTGAAGTTAGAACCTAGGACGAGATAGTCAAGACTTAATGTATGAGGAGGTACCGCCAAGATCTTGGATAGGAAGGAGCATGTCCTACGCTGTAAAGACAAGTTAAAGTTTTGTCATACCACAAGTTAAAGTTTTGTGGAGGAATCATGCTATAGAGGAAATGACCGGGAATTGGAAACGAAAATGAAAGCGTGGTATCCTCACCTTTTCAAACACCAGTATCGTACGCCAATTTCGAGGACGAAATTTCATAAGGAGGGAGGTCAGTAAGACCCCTAAATTTTTTTAAATAAAAAGGAATTTCCTTTATTTATTATTTTGAAATAGTAAGGGTTGATTTGATTAATGTGGATAGTTATCGGTAAAATACGCAAATATTTCAAAATAAGCAAGTGGTTATAAAATATTCATTATTGTTTGGAATATTCGTTTGGTCGTGGAATATTCGTCTTTGTTGGGAATATTCAATTTACGCAACCATGTGTGTGGGCCCCATAATGTAAAGCGATTGGATGAGGAAAACGACAAATATAAGTTGTTTAAAAATAATCGCGTAATTGTTATCAAGTATCATCGTTGGAATACCGGTGGTTAAAACGCATTAATACGCGTTGTTGAACAAGAAGACACTCGAGATTGCATCAATTATTGATCCTCACGTAAGAAGGCACTACTCAATAATTGTTACAATAGAATTATTGCTCAAATTTTTTATTTTATTGATTCAATAATTGTCGCTGCGTTGGTATTTTATATTATTGTTGTTTCAATAATTGTCACCGCACAAGATTTCCCATTATCGCATCAATAATTCATATTATTTGAATAATATTATTAGATAACATTATTGGCAATGTCTAGAAAGTTCTGCCTAAGGAGAGGTTTGGTCACCTAATCAAGGCCAAAGGAGAAATCCTTATTGAAAGCCCCTCTTCCTGAACCGCCTCATTATCATAATCAGGATTCAGTAATATTATTTGGGAATAATTAATTATTGATTTATATGATAAGAAAATATTTATTTGATATGGATATAAATGATGGATTTATTTATTATATGTGGTTATAATTGAAGGATTTAATGTTGAGGTGTTTTATCAAGATTTTTGTTTGAATGGAGATATTAAAATAAAATCAATTTTTACGATATATTATGTGAGTTATAATTTTTAATCCGACCGCTGGATCGTTATGATTTTTGGATATGTTATACATATATAAGTTGAGTATATGTCTACAAATTTTGAACCGTTAAAAAATGAACGAATGATTTGTTATAAATTTTAAGAGGTGTTTGATTCTTGAAAGTAGGGTTATAATTGATTTTGGTGGAAAATTCTAGAATTGAGTGGGCCCCACTTGTGGTTTGTGAAAAAAAAATGCTGAATTTTATTTCAAATGTGGTGGGTGGCAATAGTAGCGGTAAAAAGCCATCAGTAGCAGTCAAGTCTGCTTTTTGGTAAATAACATTTTCCTATAAATAGAGGGCTAAGTTAGAATTGAAAATCACACCGTAAACAAAGTTTTCTCTCTCTCTCTCTATATATTATTGAGCGATTTTGTGAGTATTTAGATACTTTGAGAGTTCATTGCTCAAAGATAAGTTTCATTCAAAGATCACTTCCAACCTTTCCTTCCGGCAATCGATTCTTTGAGGTAAGGGATGTTATTTTCTTCTCCAATGATATTATTTCTTCAATATCATTATCTTTCAAATATCGGTTGGAACTTTTTATCAAATTTGGAACTTTTTTCATGTATCTGGGTTACTATTCATGAGTTACTATTCACGAAGTTACTATTCATGAGTTACTATTCACGAAGTTACTATTCACGAGTTACTATTCACAAGTACTATTCATGAAGCGTAAAATGTTTTTGTGGAATTTCTATCTTTTGGTGTGTGAGTTACTATTCACGATACGAGACTATTCACGATACTCACTATTCACGATACTGGCACTATTCAATTTAAAAATTAAATTTCTTCTTTTCGTCCAAAAACATCTATTCGGATACTAGCTCGATTGTATCCATGTTTTGATCATTCTCGAATTTTACACCACTATGATTATTTTGAGGTATTTTTTGAACATGGATAAAACAAAGTACGAATCCTTAATCCTTAATCCTTGTCATTTTGTTTCACCGGATTCGCTTTTTAAAAAATATTTTCATCATCCTCGCCTTAAATGATGATATTATTGAATATCTTTGGCCCAGAGTGCAAAGATGAATGATTTCTCAAGAATATCTTTGGCCAGAAGTGCAAAGATGAACAGTGTTTAAATGAATACGACTAATCGATGAATATCTTCGGCTCAGAGTGCAAAGATGAATATTTGATTCCGTATGTTTATGGATTGATGTTACAGGATAAAAGATAGACGATGAACTTTTAAATTCATACATGAAGATAGTAGTTTGCATTCTCTACTTAACTCTTCTAATGAATTATTATTTCACGCGAATATTGATTTAAAATTTGTTGTCTATCAGATTCTATTAGATTTTTCCTCATTGAAGACTAACGATAATTTGTTGTATATTATCTTAGTCATAATATTCTTTATCGAGCTAGTTGAGCTCACCCTTTTCCTTTTGTTCCATTCTTCTCGTGGAGGCTAGAATATAAGCGAGTACGTAGCCTGGGGTATGGAATGAAGGTTTTAGAAAGGATTGTTTAGTAGTCCTCACCATTTTGTAAAATAATGTATCAATAAATGTGATGAGGATTTATTTGAGTATAGATATTGTCTAGAAGATAATATTTGTATTTAAACTCACAGCTTTACTGTTGTAATAATAAAGTTGTAGTTGTTTCGCACTCATGTATCGACAACTCGTAATGGGTGATGTATACATATTTTGGGGCGCCACAACCCTCACTTATATAGTTCGGCAAAATCTAATTAAAGATTTGTCATGGTGAGAATAAGGATCCCATTTCAAATGTATATAGCCTTGTGGTGACACAACAAACTATATATAAAATAAATAGGTAGACAACTTTTGTCAATTACATCAACTATGCAACTCCTCAGATTTTGCCTCTTAGATTATTTCCTGATCAAGTGGTGGCACATCCAAATCAAAATTATCCAAGTTAAGTCCAACCTAGCACTCCATATATTCAAAAAGAAAATATCATCATTGTGGTGACACAACAAAACAATATTGTTCAATTTTCTTTATAAGCATCAAATGTGATAAATTAACATCTTAAATACTTAATACTTGCCTTGTGGTGACACAACAAACTCATATTAAATATTTAATACTCTATTAATTTTATCATGCTAGAAGGCTTACGCTCGATATTCCAAATATCTTTGAACGCTTAGGACTTAATATAAAAATTGAGGGGTTTCTTATTAATTTGTCTCATCTTGTTTAGCTGCATTTATATATATATATAAAATACGCGTCATATTAATGAACATGCTAAACATGTTTGCATAATATATAATATATATAGTATAATGCATGCACATATAGAATACAATATTCTACCTCCGATTGATTATGGACTTTTATTCTAGTTTGGTTCACTAGAGCCACCAAGTGAACCAAAAGGTCAAACCCCTAGGGTGCAAGAAATAATATTTAAATATAACTATTACATTTAAACCCGGGCTCTATTACAAACGGTCTTCAAGCGCTTCTTGTCCTTGATTTCTAATTCTTCAAAATTAATTCTAAATATTCCTATTACAAAACTATTTTAAAATAAATAGAAACCTCGATCAACAATCGAGGGAAGTACATAGGAGGAGATAGAATTTACATTCGTAAAAATTAGAGAAGACGAGGTACGCAGAGACCCATTTAATAAAACCCATACATTCATGCATCCAACTAAAATAAAATCCAATCGCATCGGGTCAATAGTCCATAATCAATCCCATTTATTATCATACACATCACCATATGCATCAATAAATAATACTCATCTTATGAACAATAAACATTTAATATATATATTGATATCATTTAATGGGTAAATTTAGTTAGTATAAAATCTAATTTTGAATCAAAATAAACTCCTTTATTTTAATCCAAATTTAAATCAAAATAAAACTATTTTATTTTAATTTATCTAATTTTGAATAAAATAAACTATTTTATTTTAATCAAAATTTTAATCAAAATAAACTCTTTATTTTAATTAATTATGGAATCCAATTCCATATATATAAAAAATCTCTTTAATTAAAATAAACTCTTTTATTTTAATTAATTATGGAATCCAATTCCATGTAAAAAAAAATTATTAAAGGAAACACTAATTCTTTTTTCTATTCACAAATAAACTCCTTTATTTTGAATAATATGAAATCTTATTCCATATTTAAATAAACTCCTTTATTTAAGGAAATTAGGATTCTCTTTCCTATTCACAAATAAACTCTTTTATTTTGAATAATATGAAATCTTATTTCATATCTAAATAAACTCCTTTATTTAAGGAAAAATAGAATCCAATTTCAACTCCAATTAGTTATCATGGAATCCAATTCCAACTCTAATTAGTTAGCATAAAATTTAATTTTAATATTAAAATAAACTTTTATTTTAATATTAAAATAAACTTTTATTTTAAAATTAAAATAAACTTTTATTTTAATTATAAAATAATTAATATATATATATATATATATTATATTAATCAGATAATATATATATATATATATATATATATATATATATATATATATCCGTATATAATTATAATATATATACTAGTTAACTCGACTTCCTTTAAAAAGGGACAAGTATTAAGTGTCATTTTTAACAGTGGTATACATGGGTCATTTTTAACAGTGGTAACAGTGGTATACACGAGTCATTGCTTTTTTTTTTTTATATTTTCACGCCTTGAAATTCGTGCCTTGCAAAATGAATTAAAACCATGCATGATAAAATCAGTTAACATGCTTGGAACAAAAACCGTGAATCACGTGATTCTATGAAGCAAACAAAATTGAATTTCAATTTAAAAAAAAAAAAAAAAAAGCTTTTTTTTTTTTATAAAATTTTATACAATAAAATTATGCCCAAATAAATTGTTCTAAACACATATCAATATACATATCAAATTTAAAATAATTAATAATTCGCATAAAGGTTTGGCTCTGATGCCACTGTTAGGTTTGTAATATTCTTGAACGCAATCAAATTGGAAAAATAAGCGGAAGCGTGTAAAATCAGAGTTTAAAAAATTTACAAACCATATACCCGGATCACCCTTTATGTATAATTATTAATTAAACGAAAAGATAAAGAATAAAATCATACCCTCAAGATCGAGCTTCCTCGTGTACAAGTTCACCTCCAAATCCTTTCGCGTTCAACTTGAATCCACCGGGGTTTTGTTCCTTCCTTTGATCAACGTTAGCCACCCATATGTTGGCCTCTCTGAGGTGATCCACCAAGGAAGAAGAAAATTCAAGAAGAAGGGGTATTGGCTCAAACCCTAGTTTTTCCTATCTCTATAGAAAAAGGGCGTACTCTCCAACAAATTGGAATTATTACGTAGTTGTCAAAGTCAACAACCCCCACCACCCATAATAAGACTCCTCTTATTTATAGATGTGGGCAACCCACCTTAACAATTAAGGAATTGGATTTTATTTAATTAATTAAATTCTTTTAATTAATTAAGCTCCCTAATCTTATTAGGGATAATTAATTAAACTCTTTTAACTAATTTTCCTTCCTAATCCAATCATCTATAAATGAGAGTACTTATATTAAATTAATTCCTAAACTCTTTTAGAAATTAAAATAATAATAATTGTAATAATATTAATAAGACTCTCTCTTATTAATTTATATATTTAATATTTCTAAAATATTAAATAATAATATTAAGCTATTTAATTTATTCTATCACCATAGATTAAATTAAATATACATAATATATTATTACGATTATGCCATTAACTTCTTAAATAATTATTCTTCCTTTTATGGTGTGACCTTTAGGTTCTCCATATTAAACCTATTAGAATAAATCAATTAGAATAATTTAAATCTTATTTAAATAAATAAATTAAACAATTAATTTATTTAAATAAATAATATTTATTCTACAATAGGGATAAGCCTCCCCAATGATCAACGACTTTCCGGATAATATAGATTTCAACATTAATCATAAAAGAACCTTTGAGTAAATAGTTACCGTGACAATTCAATCCTTCCACCATACAATGTCCCAATTAAATATAAGACATGGAATTACCGCTCAAAGTCTTATTTTATTTAATTATATGTATTTCGACTCTTAAATGCACAACTCCAAATAATGTAAATTAGAAACTCCTTTCTAATTTCATTCTCGCCGCCAAGGACTACTTTGGGTTGTCATTTATCGAATCACATAGACATTTCTCTTTTTATTAGAAGTGGTAGATTCTTTATCGATCATACATTATCTCCATGTACAACTTATTATACCCAAGCATACCCTTTGATATACCCTAAGGGTCTTAAGGAATAAGTCAAAGTATAACTCATCATACACAAGATACTATAATGATCTCAAGTCCAAGGATCACTTGACTACTATCACTATAGGAATTCCTATCGACAGCAAATAAAACTCCATTAGGTATTCCTTAGCGAGCCAATGCTCAAAGGAACTTATTCTCTAATAAGCACCTACATACTTGCTTTAGTGTTCCACACAAATGATCATGAGATCAATCATCATCATCCAATGAGCAAGCAACGATGTACTTCAATCTATCCTGGATTCACTAATCCCCAATTTAGTAATCCAATGATTGGGAACTATTTTAGTTTTAAGCTTTCTAAGAATTTAGATCTCATTAGAATGATCATCATCATTATTCTAAAAGCATTGCTTAAAACTATGGGTTTATCACATATTATAAAACAACATCATGTAGATAATTAAAAGCCTTTAATAAATTAATACTTTTTATTAATAAATGAATAAGATTGTTACAAAGTATATGCTTTATCATCAAATATGATTGGCTTGTATGCATATTACTTTCACATCTACAGTGATTCACAGCTGGTGGTCAAGCAGTTATCAGGGGAGTATGAGCCTCGGGGGGTGAGAATGTAAAAATATCTGGCCGAAGTGATAAGCTCATGTACTTCAGTTCACATAGGTGTCAGGGAGTTGATCAGTCGGACAATACGGTAGCAGATGCTCTAGCTAGGTTGGCAACGACCGAAGCAAGCTCCTTCAACGGGTCAGTGTATCTAGAGGTCTTAGAACAACCAAGTGTTCCGAAGACGAATGTGCTAGCTTTGGACCGGCTCGACTGCTGGCTCACACCTTATATCTCATATCTGGCGGATGGGGTTCTATCTTCGAACCTAATCTTAGCAAGGAAGATCAAGCACAGGAGCTCAAATTTTGTCCTTATTGACGGAGATCTGTATCCAAGGGCTTTTAGTTCTCCGCTGCTCAAATGCTTGACACCCTCAGAAGCAGATTATACACTTTGGGAAGTACATCAAGGAATTTATGGGGATCACATGGGGGCCAAATCACTGGCATACAAGATTCTGAGACAGGGATACTATTGACTGACCATCTACTAGGAGGCCAAATACTTTGTCAGAAAATGTCCCTAATGCCAAATGAATAAAGGCCATACCTCATCACCTCCTAAGAGTCAGGTTGCTCTTTGTTGTCCCCCGATTCCTTTTGTTGTATGGGGAATTGACATCCTGGGACTGCTGCCAAAGGCCAGGGGACAAGTATGCTTTGTGATCGTGGCCATTGACTATATGACAAAGTGGGTCGAAGCCAAGCCTCTACAGAAGATTACCGAACAAGAATGCTTGAAGTTTTTCAAAGAAGGGGTTGTTTATCGATTCAGTATCCCGATGGCGATGGTCTTAGACAATGGGAGGCAATTTGTGGGATCGAAATTTGAAGCTTTTCTGAAAGAATTGGGAATTCATCACCGAAAGACTTCGGTTGCCCACCCCCAATCGAATGGTCAAGTGGAGGTCACCAACCGAACAATGCTTAATGACATCAAAAGAAGGTTGGACGAATTAAAGGGTCGGTGGCCCAAAGAATTACTTAGTGTTTTGTGGACTTACCGGACTACTCTGAGAACAACCACGGGAGATTTTCCATTTAGATTGGCGTATAGGACCGACGCACTCATACCTGTTGAGATCGGATCTCCTACCCTCCGGGTCAGCCAATATAAGGAGTTGTACAACGACTAGGGACTACGAACAAACTTGGACCTTTTGAAGGAAGTTCGGGACTCAACTCTGATAAGGTTGACAATCTACCAGAAGAGAATAGCCCGACACTATAATCAGAAGGTGAAGCAAAGGAGGTTTGAAGTGGGGGATTTGGTCCTTCGGGAATCAGAGGCATCAACCCCCCAAAACACTGGCAAGCTGATGCCTAACTGGGAGGGTCCCTATAAAGTAGTAGAAGTACCGAAGCTAGGTACATACCGGCTTCGAGCAATGGATGATTCAGAAGTAAAGAATACATTGTAAGACCCCAACTTATTATTAATGAAATTTAATTTTCTCTATTTATTATTTTGAAATAGTAAGGGTTGATGTGATTAATGTGGATAGTTAGGGGTAAAATACGCAAATATTTCAAAATAAGCAAGTGGTTATAAAATATTCATTGTTGTCGGGGAATATTCGTTTGGTCGTGGAATATTCATAACCGCTCGGGAATATTCGCATTTACGACGGCCAAAGCCACATGTGTGGGCCCCATAACTGAAAAGCGATTGGATGAAGAAAACGACAAATATAAGTTGTTTAAAAATAATGACGTAGTTGTTACCAAGTAATAATCGTTAAAATACTCTATGGTTAAAACACAAGAAGATACCAGTATTGCACCAATTATTGATTCTTACGTAGAAGGCACTACTCAATAATGGTTACGAATTATCGCTCAAAGATTTTATCGAGTTAATAATTGTCATATTGATATTTTATATTGTTGTTGTTTCAATAATTGTCATTACACAAGATTTTTTATTATCGAAGCAATAATTCATATTATCCTAATAATATTATTAGATAACATTATTGGCAATGTCTAGAAAGTTCTGCCTCAAGGAGAGGTTTGGTCACCTAATCATGCTACAAGAAGAAGAAGAAATTCTTATTGAAAGCCCCTCTTTCTTGAACCCGCCTGGTCACAATATCAGATTCTCAGTAATATTATTTGTGAATAATTAATTATTGATTCATATGATGAGAAAAATATTGATTTTATGTGGATATAGATGGAGAAAATTTTTATTGTGACAATTGTTGAAAATTAAAATTTTATCTTTTTCGATAAAATAATTCATTTAAATATATTATTATATTTTAATAATATAATAATGGTGATATTTTTACAACGAATGTGGGATATATGAATATACGAGGAGGAGGAGTATTTTTGTTGCAATAAATGTTTAAAACATGTTAAACATGCTCATGGACCCCATTTATTGACTAAAATTTGATTATAAATTTAAAAATCGTCTGTTTGTGGATTTCGGTCAATTTCTATTTGGAATTTGGAAAAACTTTCTTCTGCAAAGTTGTAGAGAATTGAATTTCCTATAAAAACTCACGAGATTCAAATTTTTTGATGAAAGGGCTATTTATTATGAATTATTGAAGTTCTAAAATTCCGGAATAATTGATTTTTGGAGTTTAAAATATTTTTTTTGTAAGAAAAACGTTTTTGTTGTAATTGAGTGGCTCACATGTGTTATAAATGATCTGAAATCAGATTTCTAAGGTGGGCTTGAATATTTTTAAGAAATAATATTATTTTATTAAATTTTCTGCTTTGGTGTTCTAAGCATTTTCCTATAAATAGGGTGCTTAGGTTAGAATTAAAATCACACCGTAAACTCAAGTTTTCTCTCTATATTATCGAGCGTATTCTTGTGAGTATTTTGAGTATACTTTGAGTATTGTTAGAAGGTGCAAGTTCCTTCAAAGACTATACCCTTATTCCAAATAAAGTACTAATCTTTTGAGGTAAGGGATGTTATTTTCTTCTCAAATGATATTATTTCTTCAATATCATTATGTTTGAAATATTGGTTGGAACTTTTATCAAATTTGGAACTTTTTCATGCTCGGGTTACTATTCATGAGTTACTATTCACGAATTACTATTCATGAGTTACTATTCACGAGTTACTATTCACGAGTACTATTCATGAAGTTGTGAAGATGTTTTTTTGTGGAATTTCTATCTTTTGTCATTTGAGTTACTATTCACGATACTATGACTATTCACGATATACAACTATTCAATCGAAAAATAAAATTTCTTCTTTTGTCCAAAATATCTATTCGGATACTAGCTTTGATTGTATCCATGTTTTGATCATTCTTGAATTTTACACCACTATGATCATTTTTGAGATATTTTGAACATGGATAAAACAAAGTACTCTAATCCTTAATCCTTAATCCTTGTCATTTTGTTTCAATCGGATTCGTTTCTTTAAAAAATTTTTCATCATCCTCGCCTTAAATGATGATATTATTGAATATCTTTGGCCGTAGTGCAAAGATGAATGATTTCTCAAGAATATCTTTGGTCAGTAGTACAAAGATGAACAGTGTTTAGATGAACATGACCAATCGATGAATATCTTTGGCTCAGAAGTGCAAAAGATGAATATTTGATTCGGATGTATATCGATTGATGTTACAGGGATAAAAGATAGATGATGAACTTTTAAATTCATACATAGAAGATAGTAGTTTGCATTCTCTACTTAACTCTTCTAATGAATTATTATTTCATTGCGAATATTGATTTAAAATTTGTTGTCTATCAGTATTCTATTAGATTTTTCCTTGTTGAAGACTAACGGTAATTTGTTGTATATTATCTTAGTCATAATATTCTTTATCGAGCTAGTTGAGCTCACCCTTTTCCTTTTTGTTCCATTTTTCTCGTGGAGGCGAGAATATAGCGAGTACGCAGCCTGGGGTATGGAATGAAGGTTCTAGAGAGAGTCGCTTAGTAGTCCTCACCATTTTGTAAAATAATGTATCAATAAATGTGATGAGGATTTATTTGAGTATAGATATTGTCTAGAGATAATATTTGTATTTAAACTCACAGCTTTCTTGTTGTACACTACTAGAAATTGACATATAGCGACGAGCTATAGCGATTATTCCTACGCATTTTACCGTCGTTATAGGGTATATATAGCGACGGTCGACAATGTAACCGCTTGCAGATAGAGATTTTTTTTTAAGAAATAACCTTCCAATCTTCCCCAAATCATTTCGAATTTCACTCCAATTTTTTTTCCCCAAATTATCCCCTTTCTCTCTCGTTAGCATTCTTCCTATCTCGTTACTCATATCTTCTACTCACATCTACATGGTTCCGGCGGTACTATCTCAAATTGCTATGGGTCTTAAGCGTATTAAGCTTTGAGCTCTGGTCAAGTCCGGTGATGAACTAGCAAAACCCCATGGCGGTCCGGGTCGTGGTCGGGCCCCTGTGTCCCAACAGACGGCACCGACACCCCTGATTTTCAAGCCGGGTCGGTTTGCTTCGCTCTCGATGGTCCGGACGGAGATATTCGATGGTCCTATTGTATGGGTTGTACTTAGTTCATGGAGGTACAGGCATCGGGCGTATGGGTTGTTCATGCTCCTTCTCACTGATCGCTTCTCGTCTCGCCTTTGATAGTTCACTGCGATTGGCCATCATGTGTGCACCACACGCATTTAGGGTTTCAAGGATTTATTTTTGGACTATCAAGAGATGGTCAAGAGTACCGATTTGTCTCATTTTTCCGGGTTTTGAATTATGAATTGGGTGTTTAATTTGTTTAACTTTTTGAGTTATGATTCTCATCAATTGGGTGTTTGTTTTGTTTAACTTTATTTTTGATTATTTGGGTTGTCTTGTTTCTATTGGTTGTTGTTTCAAAGTGGTTATGATCCCGAAAAGATTAAGAAAGGTTAGTGATTAATTTATGGAGCTTGTAGTTTTGTCATGATTGTTTCATATCCTAAAGATTTAGCGCTTTTGTCTGTGAGATTTGTTCTCACGAGGTGAAACCGCTTTTGATTAGATAGTGATTCATTTTGTTTTGATAGTGATTTGATATTCTTCTTTGAAATTTGATTAGATAGTGATTCTGCTTTTTTAGATTTTCTTATTATGTGTTTATGTCTTAGTGTTCTTTGAATTATCCTGGAATTAATTGTGTTTGTTGGGGTTGGGGCTTATCTGCAAAGTGTTGGGGAATATGTTGCTAATAATGGGGGCTCTAACTATAGTTCGCAAAGACAAGAATTTGGGGAAGCTTGTAAGTGTTGTTGATAAAGAAATTTTGAACAAATTGAGTGGCTCTAAAATGACTAAATCGACAACTATGTCCGGAGGTAATATTTTGTATTTATTCTTGTGCATCAAGTACGCTTTTCCTGTTATGTTAGTGCCACATTTGTATGATTCTATTTGAAATAGTTTGTGATGTAGTTCGTTGTTTCGTGATCATTTGGGCTATTAGAGGAAAAAAGTCTCTAGCTTTGTTTAGTTTATTTATCTTTGCTTTCAATTTTTTTGGGGCCAATTTTACTATAAGAGGTATCTTTATGTTTTTTTCCCAAACATGATGCTTGTGTATATAAATGAGAAAAACATGCATGCGAAATTTGTTTTTTTGAGATGACTAATTAATTGAAGTGGTATTGTACTTAAATATTTTAATTTGATGGATCTTAAATCCTTTTCTACTTGTTCAATCACTCCGCTCTCTTTTATGATGGGTAAATTTCTCTGCAGATCCTCGATTGTCTCCACTCTGAAAAGGTGGAAATTCATATTCTTTCGTGTAATTTGCGGCGACATGAAGAAGAACGTAATCATCATAAGCTCCAAAGACGGTGAGGATATGTTTATCGATGCAGAGAGAATGCCTCCATCGATAACCATTTGATCCTCAAGGTGAAATGATATTCCAAGACTTTTAAGTTATAATTTAATAATGTGGTGATGCTTATATCTAATCTAATCTTTTTTAATTAGTGTGCCATGTATTATAGTTGCCTTCATCTTTAGTGTGTCCGATGCATGTAAATGTGTTCCCCTAATTTAAGTCGCAAGTTTTATTTCTATTGAGATTTTGGTAGAAGCGGAATGGAAACCTAATTGCAACCATTCCTCTATTGAAAGCGGATGGTTTATATTTTTATTGTTGTGGTCTATCAAATATGGGCATCTTTTGACCTATGTAGAAACACGGATTACTCTCTAGCCTTGCTTAGCTATCAAAGCGAAGACTAGTTGCCTCTATACCAATTCAAAGTTAGTACATCATATATCTTTATTGAATCGACTTTTAAATTGTTAGCCATTCCTATGAAATTCTTGATCAATTTTCGACACTACCTTTTATTTTAACTTCCTAACATTCTCGTGTTAAGGATCCCAAGTGGTCCATATTAATTGCTTTTCCTTTTTACATGAGGTTTTAGTTTAGACATGAAGAAAAGTAAGTAACCACCAACCTTACTTTCTATATTTCTTTTTGCAAGCATAAAAAGAAGGTGAGAATCTTGTGTAAAAGTTGAAAAAATTCTTGATGATTTTATGATTGGACCTATCTCAACTAACAAGTATATAAAATAAAGAGGATCCAATGCTTAATTCATGACAAAGCAAAGTGGGGCTTCCCAAAAGGAAAAGGTAATCGCATCACTAAAGTAATGCATAAAATTTAAGAGGGTTCTTTTTTGTCTTCTATGTAAAAATGCTCTTCAATTACGTTGTAATATTGTCTAAACGTGTTAATGGCATGCCTTTGACTTCGCATCAAAAACATAGTTTTGAACCATGACTCTCAAACCGATGCAGAGGGAGTATATGTTTTAAAATAAAGTGGGATTTATAAAACTTTGTGCTCTTTATGTAGGAAAAGGGATTGGTTGTATTAAACTTCTCCCCTCAGTGTTGTGCAACTTTCTCATTACGTGCTTCAGAGTTGCGCTTCATACACCACTTTTTTTCTCTTTTTTAAACACTTTCTAATAAAATTGAAGGGATAAAAGTCTATATTCAAGGGTAGAAAGAATTTTTTGAAAATTTTTCATTTAAGAAAAATTGTCTAATTGGTTAGCATTACATGACCAGCATTTGAACATTTTCATTTTTTAATATTGGGTTCAATATTTCATTAATATTTTCATTGATCATACTTGTATTTCATTTTTTAATATTTGGGTTCATATTGATTTGAGTCTCAAAGTGTAGCTCTTTCTATCGTGGATTAATGACTTAACTTGATACTTGTTTCTATGATGTTTGGGGTTTTCAAGGTTTATGCTTACTGTGTATTTCACCATGGAGCATTAATTCGTTTTTATTTGTCTTGTTTATTTTTTCCATACTACCTCCATCTGAAAATGAGAAAAAGTATAGTGAGTCTCTCATTACAGGAAAGATGGAGTATTTCAATCTCATGGATGTGTAATAGTGTAAATGAGCCTTTTATTTACTTAATTGTTGTAATTTTTCCGTGCTATTTTCGCTTTATTATTAATGCAACTTCAAATGTGTTCGCCTTTTTCACATTCTCGTTGGGTACTAAAACCCATTATTTTGGTCGTACTATCTTACATGGAGGTGCAAAGGTGTGTAATTTCTTTTGTGATATATGCATTGAAGAACATTAATTTGGCATTTCATTTTGGGACTACCTATACTTTTGTATAATATTCAATTACCATTGCATGTGTTATCTTCAAGTGTTTGAGGGATTTCTTCTTGTTTTAGGATATGGAGCATTCCAGGAAGTTCTTAGGTACAAGATGCATAAAAATGAAGGTTATCCCTTGAATAAAATTAGTTGACAGTTAATACTATGCTAAAACATGATGGATTGTAAGTTCCTTTTGCATTTCCATTCTCTTTTATAGTTTAAAGTTTTTTTTAATTGTAGGGAGATCTGTCAAATGTGTTAAACATGGTGACCAAGATCAAGATATAGGAGGAGTCTGCATGAATAAGATCGAAGAAACCGGCAATCCACCATTACGTAATGATTGACAATTTAGAGAAAGATTTGTCCCCAACATCAATCATGGAATTCATTCACAAACAAACTTCTATTTCAGATCAAGCATATGTCTTCCCAAGTTTGTCAGAAGAATCATATACAAGAGGAGTTTAAGCATATTTCAACTCAAGCATACGTATTTGCTTTAATGTTGATTTATTATCTTTAGTGTGTTGAGAATATTGAAGTTTGGTCGATGGTCTTAGTTACATCAGTAGTAAACATTTGTCTAATTTATACTTTACATTTTTATGTTTGTTTTAAATTTAGGAGATACTGATGTTTTAGATGCCTAATACATACTAATTTTAAATGATGTATATAATAATGATTATAATAAATACTAATTTTAAATGATGTATATAATATTTTTATATTTTATTTTATATTGTATTTGTGTTTTGTTTAATAAATTTGCATTATTAATTAATTCTTTTTAAATATAAAGGCTATAGCGACTATTATCGGCATCGTAGCTATAGTGTTCTATAAAGTCTGTGCCTATAGCGACGGTCGATGGCGTCGCTATGTATATCTATACACGATTTTGCCATGACCTATAGCTAGGGTTCACGACCGTCGCTATAGTCAAAAAAGACCGTCGCTATAGGCTTACCGACGGGTTCTATGGCGACGAGTCGTCGACGACTCACGGCCGCTAAAACTTTAAGCTTATTCTTTTTGTTTTTATAATATCGGCCTACGACCGTCGCTATAATTCCATTTTCTAGTAGTGGTAAAAATAAAGTTGTAGTTGTTTCTGCACCACGTATTGACAACTCGTAATGGGTGATGTATACCTATTTTGGGGGCGTCCATGCTTGGTATCGTCGAGCTTAGGATATGATCTCTGGCGCGAGATCTAGAATAGAACTAGGAGGGGAGAGACGAGTAAATCCTTCGCTAGTGTGTCCTACCTAAGCTTATTTGTTAGTTGGTCAAGATATAGGATATTATGTGATATATTGATTTCCTTAATTAACCCTTGTTTTATGACAAGATTTGAGAATGTCGATCGAGAATATTAACAATGGAAATGAGACCGTGGAGACGCTCAGATCACTCACCAACGAGGAGAACGCGCAACAGTCGGCAATGTTCCTCCCATGAACAACACCATTGAAAGCGTATGATGAACGAGGGATGTCTAGAAGTTTTTGCGCTCATGCAAAATCGCATTTAGGAGACTCGTGTTCAAAATACGTGAGGAAATGATAGCAATTCACGGGTTGTCACAACCCAAGCGCTTCAAAGAGTCGGGACCACCGAATTTAAGGGAAAGCCAGATCCGATCATGGCGGAAACATGGGTCAAGCAAATTACCAAGATATTCGATGTCTTGGGATGCACGGAGAATGAAGGTTCCATTCGCCACCTTTATGTTCCGCGGCGAAGCGGACTACTAGTGGAGTTCAGGAAGCGTACTCCATCCACCGCGCACTCAAAGATGTCTTGGGATACGTTTGAAGCTATTTAATGACAAATACTTTCCCGAAAGTGTTCGTCATATGAAGGAAGTGGAGTTCATCGATTAGAACAAAACAACAACACGATTGTCTCAAAGACGAGGCAAAGTTTGCGCAGAGTTATCCCTGGTTTGCACCTCATTCGGGTGGAGAATGAGGAACGATGACGCGGATGTTTCGAGAGGTTTGAAACCCAAGATACGACAATATCTCATTTCTAATAAATTTTCTCTATTCGGATGTTGTTAATGTGGCTCAATTGTTAGAAGCGAGATAACGAGTATATTCAACCAAGGACCATAACCGTGGATCGTACTCAGAGATAGCGAAATAATAGAATAATGATAACCAAATGGAGAAAAACAGACGGACAAAAATGGTAACCACTCCGGTGGTAATCATGGCCATGAAAATAGAAGAAGCGAAATGAGGAGATTTTAAAAGAGGAGATTTAACAACGACCATGTGAAGACGACGGTCTGCGTGAACAACCGGTTCTAAGGAGGAGAACGACCACCCATTATATATGCTACAAATGCGGAAAAGAGGGACATATCACCAAAACCGCCTGCCAACAGCTTCAAGGTATGCTATAATTGTGGAAAGGAAGGACATATCGCTTTCGAGATTAGACGCAGAGAAGCGAAACCTAGTTCAATGGGGACGGTGACTCAAAAGTCCTCGTCCTAGAAAAGTCAAAGTCAACGATTCCCGGAAGAGCGTTTGTTGTGACCGGTCAAAATGCGAGAAACCCAAACGAGGTGATCACGGGTAAGCTATTTATAAATTCTTACGAAGTTTATACCTTACTTGATATCTGGTTACCCATTCATTTATCTCTCCCGCATGTGCTCAACGCTTAAACTTGACTCGAGAAATTAGACTTTGACCTATCTCGTGGAAACTCCGTTAGAGAAAAACTTTCATCACATCCACTATTTATAAATCTTGTTTGATTCAAGTTGGCACCATCACCTTACCCGCTGACCTTATCTCTTTAAAGATACTTGCTTTTGATGTGATTTTAGGATTGATTGGTTAACTACTCATCATGCCAAAATTGATTATTTTCGTAAGGTTGTTAGTTTTCATATTCCTAACCAACCTCATTGTATGCAATTCAAACAACTAAACCATTAAAATCAATCACTATCATATCTAATCATAAAGCTATTCGCTTATTGAAAAAGCGGATGTCAAGCTTTCTTAGCCCATGTTATGGATTTGAATAAAGACACGCCAAATTTGAATAATATTCCTGTTGTTAATGACTTTCCCGACGATTTCTGAAGAACTTCCTGGTACCCCCCGTAACGTGAAGTTGAATTCTTTATTGATCTTGAACCCAGTACAAAGCCCATTTCTAAAACCCCATATCGAATGGCTCCTATTGAACTTCAGAGTTAAAGGTCCAACTACGTGAATTGTTGGACATCGGTTTCATTCGGCCTAGACATCTCCTCGGGGTGCTCCTGCTTTTATTCAGAAAGAAGAAAGACGCGGGAGTATGCGACTTTGTATTGACTATCCGAATTGAACCATGTCACCATCAAGAATAGGTATCCTCTACCTCGTATTGATGACTTGTTTGACCAATTCTGAGGGCACAATTCTTTTCAAAAATCGATCTTCGTTCTGGATATCATCAGCTGGAGATTAGAACTGAGGATATTCCAAAGACTGCCTTTAGAACTCGGTACGGACATTATGAATTCTTAGTCATGCCTTTCGGATTGACTAATGCTCCTGCGGCTTTCATGGATATGATGAATCGAGTATTCAAGGAATATTTGGAACAGTTCGTTGTTGTCTTTATTGATGACATCCTTATATATTCCAAAAGTCGTGAAGATCATGAGCACCATTTGAAGCTGGTACTCCAAAGGCTTCGTGAAAACAAACTATATGCCTAATTTAAGAAATGCGAGTTCGCTCTTGAGGAAGTAGCATTCCTTGGGCACGCGGGTGTCGAAACATGGAGTATCTGTTGATCCGTGAAGATTGAAGCAATACAAAGTTAGAGCAACCGAAGTCGGTGGATCAAGTAACGTAGCTTTTGGGCTTAGCCGGCTATTATCGGAGATTCGTGGAAGGGTTTTCTCGAATCGCTACTCCATTAACTCAAATAACTTCTAAGGATACAAAATTCGTTTGAGCGAAGAATGCGAGAAAAGTTTCCAAGAGCTTAAGAGGAGACTTATTTCGCACTGTTCTAACAATACCATCTGGTTCGGATGGATTTGTTATCTACAATGATGCTTCGTGCAAATGGTTGGGATGTGTTCTCACACAACGGGAAAGTCATAGCCTATGCCTCATGACAACTTAAAGAGTATGAGAGGAATTATCCTACTCATGATCTAGAGTTAGCGTGCCAATCGTTTCGCGCTTAAAGATATGGAGGCACTATCTATATAGGGGAGAAAGTGGAGATATATTCGCACCATAAAAGCCTTAAATATTTCTTCACTCAAAAGAACTCAACACGCGCGGTGACGTTGGCTCGAACTATTGAAAGACTACGACCACACTATTCAATACCATCCCGGTAAAGCGAAACGTGGTAGGCGGCGCGTCGAGTAGAAGATCATATGCGGAACGAGTGCGATGATGTCAAGTATACACATAGAGCCAACTTTAATAGAAAAGTTAAGGTTGCTTTCAAGCCACCAATCTTGAAATGATGCGTATGAAGAAGAAAGTACAAGAAGGAGCTATTCCTAAGCGAGAATTGATGAAGAAGGAATACTTGAGTCCACTCTAGACTTTTGTTCCTAACGACTCGATTTGAAGTACAAGATTATGATGGAGGCACACAATACGCCATTTGCAATCCATCCTCGAAGTACTAAAATGTATCGTGATCTTCGACATACATTTTGGTGGAACAATATGAAGAGAGAGATTGCAAAGTTTATCTCGATGTGTTTAACTTGCCAACTTGTAAAGGCGAGCATCTAGTACCTAAGGGTCCGTTGCAACCACTTGAGATTCCGAAATGGAAGTGGGAACACATTACCATGGATTTCACATTTGTCTTCCTACGGTTTCTCAAGGCATCAATGCTATTTGGGTTATTGTTGATAGATTAACCAAGTCCGCTCATTTCTTGCCGATACTGAGACTTATTCCTCGAACGCCTTGCTAGTATGTACGTGAATGAAATTGTGAGGTTACATGGCATGCCTCAGATCCATAGTTTCGGATCGTGACCCAAGATTCACTTCAAGATTTTGGGTTAGCTTGCAAAAAGCTATGGGCACGAATTTGCGATTTAGTTCGAGATACCATCCCCAAACGATTTTGGACAATCGAGAGAGGACTATTCAAACTCTTGAAGATTTATTAAGACTCGTGTCCTAGACTTCAAGGGCGGTTGGGATAAGTATTTACCATTGGTGGAATTCTCCTACAACAACAAATTATCGTGCAAATATAGGTGTGGCTCCATTTAAAGCATTATTTGGACGAAAGTGTCGCTTCCAATATGTTGGGATGAGGTGGGTGAAGCAACATTGTTGGGACCCGAAGTTAGTACGTATGACTCACCGAAAAGATCCAAATGATTCGACAACGATACAAACCAAGACAAGATCGACAAAAGAGTTATGCGGATCTTCATCGAAAGGACGTGGAATTTAGTGTGGGGATCATGATTATCATGAGTCAGCTCCATGGAAGGGAGTTACAAGATTTGGGAAGAGAGGAAAGCTCAATCCACAATTTATCGGTCCATTTCAAATTCTCGACCGAATAGGAAATGTAGCCTATAGACTCGCTTACCTCTCGAAAGTATGTCTCGTGTTCATAATGTGTTCACATATCTCGTACTTCAGTAAATATGTGAAAGACCCGAACCACGTTATAGAATTAGAACCGCATTTAAATAGCCAAAGACTTAACGTATGAGGAGGTACCACAAGATCTTGGATAGGAAGGAGCATGTCCCACGCTAAGAAAGGTCATACCACAAGTTAAAGTTTTGTGGAGGAATCATGCTATGAGGAAATGACCGGAATTGGAAACGGAAATGAAAGCGTAGGTATCCTCACCTTTTCAAACACTGTGTATCGTATGTCAATTTCGAGGACGAAATTTCATAAGGAGGGAGGTTGTAAGACCCCAACTTATTATTAATGAAATTTAATTTTCTATTTATTATTTTGAAATAGTAAGGGTTGATGTGATTAATGTGGATAGTTAGGGTAAAATACGCAAATATTTCAAAATAAGCAAGTGGTTATAAAATATTCATCATTGTTTGGAATATTCGTTTGATCGTGGAATATTCATCGTCAGGGAATATTCGTATTTACGGCAAGCAGCCCATGTGGGGCCCCATAACGAAAAGCGATCGGATGAAGAAAACGACAAATATAAGTTGTTTAAAAATAACGACGTAGTTGTTACTACAAGTATCATCGTTAAAATACTCTTTGGTTAAAACACAAGAAGATACCAGATGTATCGCACCAATTATCGATTCTTACGTAAGTAGGCACTACTCAATAATGGTTACAGTAATTAATGCTCAAGATTTTATCGAGTTAATAATTGTCATATTGATATTTTATATTGCATTGTTGTTTCAATAATTGTCATTACACAAGATTTTTTATTATCGGCAATAATTCATATTATCCTAATAATATTATTAGATAACATTATTGGCAATGTCTAGAAAGTTCTGCCTAAGGAGAGGTTTGGTCACCTAATCATACGCCAAGAAGAAGAAATTTTTATCGAAAGCCCCCTCTTCCTGAACCGCCTCGTCATTAATATCAGGATTCTCGTAATATTATTTGTGAATAATTAATTATTGATTCATATGATGAGAAAAAATATTGATTTTATGTGGATATAGATGGAGAAAATTTTTATTGTGACAATTGTTGAAAATTAAAATTTTATCTTTTTCTCGATAAAATAATTCATTTAAATATATTATTATATTTTAATAATATATTAATGGTGATATTTTTACAACGAAATGTGGATATATGAGTATACGAGGAGGAGGAGTATTTTTGTTGTAATAAATGTTTAAAACATGTTAAACATGCTCATGCGGACCCCATTTATCGAATCGAAATTTGATTATAAATTAAAAAATCGTCTGCTTGTGGATTTCGGCCAATTTCTATTTGGAATTTGGAAAACTTTCTTCTGTAAAGTTGTAGAGAATTGAATTTCCTATAAAAATCGCGAGATTCAAATTTTCTGATGAAAGGGCTATTTATTATGAATTATTGAAGTTCAAATTCCTAATAATTGATTTTTGAGTTTAAAATATTTTTTGTAAGAAAAACATTTTTGTTGTAATTGAGTGGCTCACATGTGTTATAAATGATCTGAAATCAGATTTCTAAGGTGGGCTTGAATATTTTTAAGAAATATTATTATTTTATTAAATTTTCGCTTTGGTGTTCTAAGCATTTTCCTATAAATAGGTGCTTAGGTTAGAATTAAAAATCACACCGTAAACTCAAGTTTTCTCTCTATATTATCGAGCGATTCTTGTGAGTATTTTGAGTATACTTTGAGTATTGTTAGACTATGTAAGTTCCTTCAAAGACTATATCCCCTAGATTCCAAATAGTAAGACTAATCTTTTGAGGTAAGTGATGTTATTTTCTTCTCAAATGATATTATTTCTTCAATATCATTATGTCAAATATTGGTTGAACTTTTTATCAAATTTGGAACTTTTTCATGTCAAGTTACTATTCATGAGTTACTATTCACGAGTTACTATTCATGAGTTACTATTCACGAAGTTACTATTCACGAGTACTATTCATGAAGCGTGAAGATGTTTTTTTTTGGAATTTCTATCTTTTGGTGTCTGAGTTACTATTCACGATACTTCACGACTATTCACGATACTATTCACTATTCAAAAAATAAAATTTCTTCTTTTGTCCAAAATATCTATTCTCGATACTAGCTTTGATTGATCCATGTTTTGATCATTCTCAATTTTACACCACTATGATCATTTTTGAGGTATTTTTTCAACATGGATAAAACAAAGTACTTAATCCTTAATCCTTAATCCTCACTATTTTGTTTCACCGGATTCGCTTTTTTAAAAATATTTTTCATCATCCTCGCCTTTTAAATGATGATATTATTGAATATCTTTGGCCCAGAAGTAAAAGATGAATGATTTCAAGAATATCTTCGGCCATAGTGCAAAGATGAACAGTGTTTTAGATGAAATACGACTAAATCGATGAATATCTTCGGCCTCAGAAAGTAAAAAAGATGAATATTTGATTCCGTATGTATATTGATTGATGTTACAGGATAAAAGATAGATGATGAACTTTTAAATTCATACATGTAAGATAGTAGTTTGCATTCTCTACTTAACTCTTCTAATGAATTATTATTTCACTGCGAATATTGATTTAAAATTTGTCATTTATCAGATTCTATTAGATTTTTCCCTCGTTGAAGACTAACGGTAATTTGTTGTATATATTATCTTAGTCATAATATTCTTTACTCGAGCTAGTTGAGCTCACCCTTTTCCTTTTTGTTCCATTTTTCTCGTGAGGCGAGAATATAATAGTACGAAGCCTGGGTAATGGAATGAAGGTTCTAGAGAGAGTCGCTTAGTAGTCCTCACCATTTTTGTAAAATAATGTATCAATAAATGTGATGAGGATTTATTTGAGTATAGATATTGTCTCAGAAGATAATATTTGTATTTAAACTCACAGCTTTTACCGTTGTAATAATAAAGTTGTAGTTGCTTCGCATCTATGTATTGACAACTCGTAATGGGTGATGTATACCTATTTTGGGGGCGCCACAAATTGGTATCGTAGCTTAGGATATGATCTCCATGAGATCTAGGAATAGAACTAGAGGGGAGAGACGAGTAAATCCTTCGCTAGTGTGTCCTACCTAAGCTTATTTGTTAGTTGGTCAAGATATAGGATATTATGTGATATATTGATTTCTTAATTAACCCTTGTTTTATGACAAGATTTTGAGAATGTCGATCGAGAATATTAACAATGGAAATGAGACCGTGGAGACGCTCAGACTCACCAACGAGGAGAACGTGTAACAGTCGTCGGGCAATGTTCCTCCCGTGAACAACACCATCGAAAGCGTATGATGAACGAGGGGATGTTTAGAAGTTTTTACAGCTTCATGCAAAATCGCATTTAGGAGAGACTCGTGTTCAAAATACAGAGGAAATGATAGCAATTCACCAAGTTGTCACAAACAAGCGCTTCAAAGAGTCAGACCACCGTATTTAAGGGAAAGCCGATCCGATCACGGCGAAACACGGGTCAAGCAAATTACCAAGATATTCGATGTCTTGGGATGCACGGAGAACAGAAGGTTCCATTCGCCACCTTTATGTTCCGTGGGCGAGGCGTATCATCGGTGGAGTTCTCGTGAAGCGCACTCCATCCATCCAATTACACTCAAAGATGTCTCGGGATACGCTTTCAGAATTATTTAATGACAAATACTTTCCTCGAAAGTGTTCATCTATATGAAGGAAGTGGAGTTCATCGATTAGAACAAAACAACACGACGGTGTCTCAAAGACGAGGCAAAGTTTGCATAGAGTTATCCGTGTTCAGCACCTCATTTGGTGGAGAATGAGGAACGATGACGCGGATGTTTCTAAGAGGTTTGAAACCCGTGATACGCAATATCTCATTTCTCATAAATTTTCTCTCTTTCAGATGTTGTTAATGTGGCTCAATTGTTAGAGCGAGATAACGAGTATATTCAACCGAGGGACCATAACCAGGATCGCACTGTAGATAGCAACAATGTAATAATGATAACCAAATGAGAAAGAAACAGACGGACAAAAATGGTAACCACTCGTGGTAATCATGGCCATGAAAATAGAAGAAGCGAAAGTCAGAGGAGATTTTAAAAGAGGAGATTTAACAACGACTATGTGAAGACGACAAAGTTTTAAGAATCCGGTTCTAAGGGAGGAGAACGACCACCCATTATATGCTACAAATGCGAAAAGAGGGACATATCACCAAACCGCCCACAACAGCTCAAGGTATGCTATAATTGTGGAAAGGAAGGACATATCGCCGAGATCAGACTTTAAGAATAAACCTAGTTCAATGGGGGACTATGACTCAAAAGATCGTCTCTAGAAAAGTCAAAGTCAACGATTCCGGAAGAGCGCTTTGTCAGGATCGGTCAAAATGCGAGAAACCCAAACGAGGTGATCACGGTAAGCTATTTATAAATTCTTACGAAGTTTATACCTTACTTGATACCTAAGTATACCCATTCATTTATCTTTCCCGCATGTGCTCAACGCTTAAACTCGACCGAGAAATTAGACTTCGACCTATCTCGTGGAAACTCCGTTAGAGAAACTTTCATCACATCCACTATTTATAAATCTTGTTTGATTCAAGTTGGCACCATCACCTTACCATTGACCTTATCTCTTTAAAGATACTTGCTTTTGATGTGATTTTAGGGATTGATCGTTAACTACTCATCATGCCAAAATTGATTATTTTCGTAAGGTTGTTAGTTTTCATATTCCTAACCAACCCGTTGTATTTAATTCAAACAACTAAACCATTAAAATCAATCACTATCATATCTAATCATAAAGCTATTCGCTTATTGAAAAACTGATGTCAAGCTTTCTTAGCCCATGTTATGGATTTGAATAAAGACACGCCAAATTTGAATAATATTCCCGTTGTTATCGACTTTCCGACGATTTCAAAGAACTTCCTTGCCTACCCCCGTAACGTGAAGTTGAATTCTTTATTGATCTTGAACCCGCACAAAGCCCATTTCTAAAACCCCATATCGAATGGCTCCTATTGAACTTCAGAGTTAAAGGTCCAACTACAGAATTGTTGGACATCGGCTTTCATTCGGCCCTAAGACATCTCCTCGGGGTGCTCCTGCTTTATTCAGTAAAGAAGAAAGACGGAGTATGCGACTTTGTATTGACTATCTGGAATCGAACCATGTCACCATCAAGAATAGGTATCCTCACCTCGTATTGATGACTTGTTCGACCAACAGAAGTAAGGGCACAATTCTTTTCAAAAATCGATCTTCGCTCGATATCATCACCAAGATTAGAATCGAGGATATTCCAAAGACCGCTTTAGAACTCTTGTGATGGACATTATATGAATTCTTAGTCATGCCTTTCGGATTGACTAATGCTCCTCGCGGCTTTCATGGATATGATGAACCGAGTATTCAAGGAATATTTGGATCAGCTTCGTTGTTGCTTTATCATGACATCCTTATATATTCCAAAAGTCGTGAAGATCATGAGCACCATTTGAAGTCGGTACTCCAAAGGCTTCGTGAAAACAAACTATATGCCAAATTTAAGAAATGCGAGTTCGCTTGAGGAAGTAGCATTCCTTGGGCACGCGTGTCAAAACATGGAGTATCCGCTGATCCGGCCAAGATTGAAGCAATACAAAGTTGGAGCAACCAAAGCTTCCATGATCAAGCACGAGCTTTTTGGGCTTAGTGGTTATTATCTGAGATTCGTGGAAGGGTTTTCTCGAATCGCTACTCCATTAACTCAAATAACTCCTAAGGATACAAAATTCGCTTGGAGCGAAGAATGCGAGAAAAGTTTCCAAGAGCTTAAGAGGAGACTTATTTCTAAGACTGCTTTCTAACAATACCATCCGGTTCTGGATGGATTTGTTATCTACAAATGATGCTTCGTGCAAATGGTTAGGATGTGTTCTCATACAACGTGGGAAAGTCATAGCCTATGCCTCATGACAACTTAAAGAGTATGAGAGAATTATCCTACTCATGATCTAGAGTCATGCAATGCCAAGCTAAAGATATGGAGGCACTATCTATATAGGGAGAAAGTGGAGATATATTCGCACCATAAAAGCCTTAAATATTTCTTCACTCAAAAGAACTCAACACGCTAAGCAATGACGCTGGCTCGAACTATCGAAAAGACTACGACCACACTATTCAATACCATCCCGGTAAAGTTTAACGTAGAGCCGACGATCGAGTAGAAGATCATATGCGGAACGAAAAGCGATGATGTCAAGTATACGATAGAGCCAACTTTAATAGAAAAAGTTAAGGTCGCTTGCCACCGAATCTTGAGCCGATGCGTATGAAGAAGAAAGTACAAGAAGGAGCTATTCCTAAGCGCGAGAATCGATGAAGAAGGAATACTTCGAGTCCACTCTAGACTTTGTGTTCCTAACGACTCGATTTGAAGTACAAGATTATGATGGAGGCACACAATACGCCATTTGCAATCCATCCTCGAAGTACTAAAATGTATCGTGATCTTCACATACATTTTGGTGGAACAATATGAAGAGAGAGATTGCAAAGTTTATCTCGATGTGTTTAACTTGCCAACGGTAAAGGCGAGCATCTAGTACCTAAGGGTCCGCTCAGCAACCACTTGAGATTCCGAAATGGAAGTGGGAACACATTACCATGGATTTTGTTACGGGTCTTCCTACGGCTTTCAAGGCATCAATGCTATTTGGGTTATTGTTGATAGATTAACCAAGTCTCGCTTCATTTCTTGCCGATACGGAGACTTATTCCTTGAACGCCTTGCTAGAGTATGTACGTGAATGAAATTGTGAGGTCAGCATGGCATGCCCAGATCCATAGTTTTGGATCGCGACCCAAGATTCACTTCAAGATTTTGGGTTAGCTTGCAAAAAGCTATGGGCACGGATTTGCGATTTAGTTCTCGATACCATCCCCAAACCATTTTACAATCGAGAGGACTATTCAAACTCTTGAAGATTTATTAAGACTCGTGTCCTGTACTTCAAGGGCGCTTGGGATAAGTATTTACCATCGGTGAATTCTCCTACAACAACAAAGCTTATCGTGCAAGTATAGTGTGTGGCTCCATTTGAAGCATTATATGGACGAAAGTGTCGCTTCTCCAATATGTTGGGATGAGGTGGGTGAAGCAACATTGTTGGGACCCGAAAGTTAGTACGTATGACTCACCGAAAAAGATCCAAATGATTCGACAACGATACAAACCAAGACAAAGATCGACAAAAGAGTTATGCGGATCTTCATCGAAAGGACGTGGAATTTAGTGTAGGGGATCATGTATTATCATGAAGTCGCTCCATGGAAGGGAGTTACAAGATTTGGGAAGAGAGGAAAGCTCAATCCACGATTTATCGGTCCATTTCAAATTCTCGACCGAATAGGAAATGTAGCCTATAGACTCGCTAAGCATTCCGAGTATGTCTCGTGTTCATAATGTGTTTCACATATCCGTATTTCAGAAATATGTGAAAGACCCGAACCACGCTATAGAATTAGAACCGCATTTAAATAGTCAAGACTTAACGTATGAGGAGAGGTACCGCCAAGATCTTGGATAGAAGGAGCATGTCCCACGCCAAGAAAGGTCATACCACAAGTTAAAGTTTTGTGGAGGAATCATGCTATAGAGGAAATGACCCGGAATTGAAACTAAATGAAAGCGAGGTATACTCACCTTTTCAAACACTGTGTACGTGACGCCAATTTCGAGGACGAAATTTCATAAGGAGGGAGGTCAGAAGACCCCAACTTATTATTAATGAAATTTAATTTTCTATTTATTATTTTGAAATAGTAAGGGTTGATGTGATTAATGTGGATAGTTAGGGGTAAAATACGCAAATATTTCAAAATAAGCAAGTGGTTATAAAATATTCATCATTGTTTGGGAATATTCGTTTGGTCGTGGAATATTCGCATCGCTTTGGGAATATTCGTATTTACGGCCAAGCGACCATGTGTGGGCCCCATAACTAAAAGCGATATGGATGAAGAAAACGACAAATATAAGTTGTTTAAAAATAACGACGTAGTTGTTACAAGTAATCATCGTTAAAATACTCTCATGGTTAAAACACAAGAAGACACCAGATTGCACCAATTATTGATTCTTACGTAAGAAGGCACTACTCAATAATGGTTACGTAATTATTAATGCTCAAAGATTTTATCGAGTTAATAATTGATGCGCTGATATTTTATATCATTGTTGTTGTTTCAATAATTGTCATTACACAAAGATTTTTTTATTATCGAAGCAATAATTCATATTATCCTAATAATATTATTAGATAACATTATTGGCAATGTCTAGAAAGTTCTCGCCTAAGGAGAGGTTTGGTCACCTAATCATGCTACCAAGAAGAAGAAATTCTTATCGAAAGCCCCTCTTCCTGAACCGCCTCGTCATTAATATCAGGATTCTCGTAATATTATTTGTGAATAATTAATTATTGATTCATATGATGAGAAAAATATTGATTTTATGTGGATATAGATGGAGAAAATTTTTATTGTGACAATTGTTGAAAATTAAAATTTTATCTTTTTCTCGATAAAATAATTATTTAAATATATTATTATATTTTAATAATATAAATAATGGTGATATTTTTACAACGAATGTGGGATATATGAGTATACGAGGAGGAAGAGTATTTTTGTTGCAATAAATGTTTAAAACATGTTAAACATGCTCTGGGGACCCCATTTATCGACCGAAATTTGATTATAAATGTAAAATCGTCTGCTTGTGGATTTCGGTCAATTTCTATTTGGAATTTGGAAAACTTTTCTTCTGCAAAGTTGTAGAGAATTGAATTTCCTATAAAAACTCATGAGATTCGAATTTTCTGATGAAAGGGCTATTTATTATGAATTATTGAAGTTCTGAAATTCTGAAATAATTGATTTTTGGAGTTTAAAATATTTTTTTGTAAGAAAAACGTTTTTGTTGTAATTGAGTGGCTCACATGTGTTATAAATGATCTGAAATCAGATTTCTAAGGTGGGCTTGAATATTTTTAAGAAATATTATTATTTTATTAAATTTTCTGCTTTTGTTCTAAAGATTTTCCTATAAATAGGTGCTTATGTTAGAATTGAAAATCACACAAGAATCAAGTTTTCTCTCTATATTATCGAAATTTATTCTTGTGAGTATTTTGAGTATACTTTGAGTATTGTTAGACTGCAAAGTTCCTTCAAAGACTATACCCTAGATTCCAAATAAAGTACTAATCTTTCGAGGTAAGGGATGTTATTTTCTTCTCAAATGATATTATTTCTTCAATATCATTATGTCAAATATTGGTTGAAACTTTTTATCAAATTTGGAACTTTTTCATGCTCTGGGTTACTATTCATGAGTTACTATTCACGAAGTTACTATTCATGAGTTACTATTCACGATTACTATTCACGAGTACTATTCATGAAGCGTGAAGATGTTTTTGTGGAATTTCTATCTTTTGGTGTTTGAGTTACTATTCACGATACGGCACTATTCACGATACTTTTCTATTCACCTAAAAATAAAATTTCTTCTTTTTTCGTCCAAAATATCTATTCGATACTAGCTTGATTGTATCCATGTTTTGATCATTCTCAATTTTACACCACTACGATCATTTTTGAGGTATTTTGAACATGGATAAAACAAAGTACGAATCCTTAATCCTTAATCCTTGTCATTTTGTTTCACCGATTCGCTTTTTTAAAAATATTTTCATCATCCTCGCCTTAAATGATGATATTATTGAATATCTTTGGCCCAGAGTGCAAAGATGAATGATTTCAAGAATATCTTCGTCAGAAGTGCAAGATGAACAGTGTTTAGATGAATACTTACTAAATCGATGAATATCTTTCGCCTCAGAGTGCAAAGATGAATATTTGATTCCGTATGTATATCGATTGATGTTACAGGATAAAAGATAGATGATGAACTTTTAAATTCATACATGTAAGATAGTAGTTTGCATTCTCTACTTAACTCTTCTAATGAATTATTATTTCACGCGAATATTGATTTAAAATTTGTTGTCTATCAGATTCTATTAGATTTTTCCTCGTCAAGACTAACGGTAATTTGTTATATATTATCTTAGTCATAATATTCTTTATCGAGCTAGTTGAGCTCACCCTTTTCCTTTTTGTTCCATTTTTCTCGTGAGGCGAGAATATAAATGAGTACGAGCCTGGGTATGGAATGAAGGTTCTAGAGAGAGTCGCTTTAGTAGTCCTCACCATTTTTGTAAAATAATGTATCAATAAATGTGATGAGGATTTATTTGAGTATAGATATTGTTTCAGAGATAATATTTGTATTTAAACTCACAGCTTTCATCGTTGTAATAATAAAGTTGTAGTTGTTTCGTACTATGTATCGACAACTCGTAATGGGTGATGTATACCTATTTTGGGGGCGCCACATACATGGCATGTGGAAGACTTAGAAAATATTACTTGTATACCTATTCTTTCCTTTACTTATGGCCATTCTATTTATTAATGAAATAAATGAGATTTTCTTCTGATGCATTCATACTCTATCATTTAAAGAAAAGAAAGGAAAAATTGCAAGTCCTAAGGAAAGAACTATTCCTGTGGACCCCCATCTTCAGCTCCTGATTCATCATCCGAGGACTCAAGGAGGGAGGCATCGAGCCCAGCAGCTGTCAGTTTTGCCCGAGCCTTTTCTCGATAAACTTCATACCCTTCACCAAATTGGGCTATGACCTTATCATTCAGGGCATCCGACTCTTCGTATTCAGTAATTGCAAGCTGCTTGGCCTCGGCGAGTTCTCCTTGTAAGGCGTTGACCTCATCTATTAAAGTATTGTTCTCCCGGATCACATGTATCATCTTGTCATGCATCTCGGATAACTTCTCTATGATGGCGTCAACCACCTTCTCCCGATCCTTGACCTCTCAGGACAGATGATCCCTCTCCTCAAAAAGCCTCTTGGCATGACCTTCGAGGCCGACGAACTCCTCCTGAAGCAGTGAATATTGTTCCTTGAGCTCATCGACCTGTGGTTCAGCCTAGGTCACCTTATTACGGGTCTTGGCATGGAGATCCCTCTCTTTCTTTAAGTTCGAGTTCAGTCCCCGAACCTCAGCCTCAAGCAGCAGCACATCCGACCTTAGTTGAACTTCCTTTTTAGTGGTTCGGGCGAGAGGAGGAATGGCTCGAGCAAGAATGGCATTGGCCTACAACAAACGCACACATCAGCTATGGAAATCAAAGTATAAGTTTACAAGACCAAGATAAACTCCCTCGGAATTACCTGGCACTGAGCCCGGACGTAAGCCACCAGATACTCTTCGAAAGAGAATCCCTTAAATCGTTCGTCATCGCCCAAAAGCTTGAAATGATCGAACAGAGTAAAGGGAAACACTTCTGACGGGCTCTTCGGCCAACAGGTTGTCGGTTTCCCTTGGGAAGAGCTGGCCTTAGATGTGGGAGTCGAAGAGGGAGGAAGGTCGACATCCACGACTTGCAGTTCAGGGTCCTTACCCAAACGTGGTTTCTTGGTTCGAGGTTGGAGCGGAGCCTCCTCGGTATCCTCAGAATCGTCGATCGTGGCCACTTGTGTTGGGAGAGGCAGAACTGGTTTTGGCATAGCAGAGACCGTCGCCGCTTGTGTAGTTGGAGGAGGAGTTGGTTTCGACGGGGCTGAGGAAGTGACCTTGTGGGGGGCTTTGGTGGAAGGTTTGACGGAAGGTCTCTTCGTCTTCTTCAACAAGGCCATCTTCTCAGCCTGGCTCATCTTCAAAACATTTGTGCCTGCGGGTTCGGCAACAGAGGCATCCAAAAGGGCGGGACCCGAAGCGGAATCGGTTAAGAGTTCAGCAATCAGGATGGTCTCCACTTCGGCTGTCTCATCGATGATGGGGAGGCGGATCGGTCCAGCTGAGATTGGAAGCGGTATCTGGGAGGCATCAGCCCCTTCGGGTTTGAAGATCGTCACTGCACAAGGAAGAGGGAGTTAAGTCAGAAGCTATCAGATCAAGGAATGAAAAGGTAGAGGATTACAACTTACAACCGTGTTTGTAGAGCCAGGCCTCTTTAGAAACGACCTCCAGACCCCACTCGATCTTCTTCAACTTCTTGTAAAATGCCTTAAAGGCATCGGCTCAATCCTTGGGAAATTTAGACACCTTTGCAATAGGGTCTTCAAGACCGGCCCAATTCTGCAGAAGGGCTAGATCGGTTCCCCTCATGAAGAACCACTGAGGGTGTCATCCTTTGTTGCTAGATGGAGTCTTCATGAAGGTGGCTCGACCAGCCACTCGGTTGAATTACTGGAAGTCGGGTTCCTTCGACTTCCCGATTGTGAATAAGAAGAAAAAGAAATCAAGGCCGGGAGTAATCTAGACCTCTTGGCAAAGAACAATGAAAGAAATCAGATGAATGTACGAGTTCGACATGAGTTGTACGAACTCGATACCGGCGAAGCAGAGGAATGAAGAAATGAATTCATGAAGAGGAAACCAGACCCCATATTTCAGGGCCTAGAGGGGAATGGCCATCCAGCCACTTTCGGGTCACCAGAACATCCTTTCGTTCAGCTCTGGAACCCTAAGCTTATACTCCTTTGAGATGTTGAAGAGAGTTCGGATGTCAGAAAGTTGAGTTGGAGTTATGGTTGACTTCGTGTTGATATGAGAGTAGTCAGTTTCAGAAGCGTAAATGCTCCGAATTTGAGTTTCAACATCATCGGTTGAGATGTCAGTGGGAGCCGCCGGTAAATCGACCAGAATTAGGTCCCCGACGGTCATGGAGGTGGGAGGAATGGTTGGGGGAACTTTCTCGGTGGTAGGAATTTCAGCCATTGAAGTAAAAGAGGCTGAAAATGTGGAGATTTAGAAGTAAAAATGAGCAAGAATAAAGCCGAATCACAAAAGTTTGATAAAGTAGCTTACTTGCCAGAAATCGTCCTCGCCGGAAAAGTCGGGAACAGAATTTGAAATGCTAAAATCTGGGAAAAGTGACAGAGTTGGGAGGATGGGGGTTTTTATAAGCAGAGCTACACGAGACCCCATGGCGGCTATTTATGGCGGGTGGGGGCCAGTCCTGGGGAAGCGTGTAACATTTCAAGAAATGAAGAGGAACCGTTTGGCTTCCCCATGTAACTCATCATTTATTGGCATGGTTCTATGAGCCTTATCTTTTCAGAGTCTCTAATTATAATTAAATTATAACAAGAGACTGGGGGCCAATGTTCGGGAGCAATTTACCGACATCCAGGTGGGCCGAAGGCCTGACATTAGAAGGGGTTGGTAAGCCCGATGGGCCGAAGCCCTCAGAGATGCTAGAGGTGTTCGGGTTGATAGATCTCGAGTCCTTTGGTAGGAACCTTACTAGAGGTGTGTGGTGTTCGGCCCAGCCATCGAGTCCTTTGGGCAATGAGCTCGCACTGATGATGAGTTCTGTAGGGTCAGCCTATACAAAGGGTTGTCCTCATGATAGAGTTTGGAGTCCTAATCGTATTTGAATAAGGTAACTCCAAAGGTAGTGTTTGGATTGGATTCCACTTCCACCTTTTAAGGAGATTGTGCAGGACCCAAATTATGGTAACTACCATGTTTATGATTCCTAATCCGACTCGGAGAAGGATTCTAAGGTGATGAGAGTACTATAAATACAAGGCTAGGGTTACAATTAACAGGTAATACTTTCTTTGAGCACTAAACATTAAAGCCTCCATTGTTAAACCATGTGAACGGCATGTACTTATTCTCACACCTAACTATCCCCGTGGCCTGGCACAAGTCCGCCAAGCTTCGTGTGTGTGATCCGTTATTATGCATGTGTTCAAAGCGCAGGATTCTGTGATTGACGCGCCAAATAAAACTTGGCGTAATGTAAAGAACCTTTACGATTATTTATATTTTAGAATTATATTTATTTATGATTCATTTTATCAGAGTTGATATGAGTATATACAACTCATTCCTCCATATAAATTTTTTCTTATCTAGTATTAACACTATATCACTTTACATTACAAAGTAATCATTACGATACATTCTCATCTCCTAACAAACATTCTTTATTTATCGAATAATTCAATGATTACATAACTTTCAGTTACACTCGTCACAAACCGTCATCACGGTGTAATACAATTTCTAATGAAAGAAAACAGTTTTCATGTACATGTGCTTTCAATCTTTATCGTCTGGATAGTAAGAGATCGCATCACATCTATAACCTACAAAATTTATATTTTTACAAGGCTAAGCACGACGGCCCAACAAATCTAACAGTTTTCATGCTTCACATAGCATAAAATTTTACGCTTAATTCATATATCATAATCATTCTACTATGAATATCATACATGCATCATAACTCTAAACAATACAATTCCATATGCTTAATATATCACATACCACATAAAAATTGAGTTACATAACTCAATTAACTTGGTCATAATTTGACTTTCTCAATTCATAGAGCATAATATGGATTTTAACATGCTCATGAAGAACTCATTCACAATGCGATAAAAATTACATATAATGATCAATATATAGTTCATATAACACAAAAGAACTGAAAGACTTGCCTTGCGAGTTGATTACAATTACTTAGAACTTGCGCTTCACGAATTCTACACAATGTATGATCGGGCATATACACGCATCAGTCATACATAAATAATGAAATCACTTAGACAGGGGCGGAGCCACGCTTGGGCTGGGGTGGGCTCTAGCCGGGGTGAAGTTTTTTACAGTTCCTTGCTTTTCATTCGTTCCAACCTCTTTCTCTTTGCTTGGACTAAAAACTCCATCAAGTTCTTAACGAATTGAGGTTATCAAGTACTGAAATTAAAGTAGAAGTGAAGCAAAGTGTTGTCCAAATGAAGAATTGAATTCAATCAAAGCAAGTTGGGAGCAAGAATTGAATCAAGGATTCAAGTAAAAATATGAAGCAAAGAGGTAATTTAGTTTATACTTGTTAAATTCGTGAATTTGAGATAAATAACGTATTGAAATTACTTTGTTGATGTGATGGGAGGTTATATATATGCTAATTGGAGTAATAAGGATGAAACTTTTGGCTAAGCTCCATCTATTATGCTTACGAAATCTGGGATTTTAGAGTACGATGTACGCCTTCAAGGTGTTTGAAATTTTGACTATAAGAGGTTGTTATGCTAAAACTTGTGAATTAGCCAATGTTTTGGGCAAGGTAACCTTTATATATATTTTGAATTTATGATTGATCTTGGTGAGACAATTTCTTGTGTATATGGTTGGTACTTGGTAGCCCAGGGCGGCAAAAATTTCTAGCTCCGCCCTTGCACTTAGATTACATTGACTCTATCTTGACCTTTATAACATTGGTTTCATTAGCTAACCTCTAGCCAATCTTTCATTTGATTTGATCCTTTCATATTTGGATAACGCTAATTTCTACAAACTTAAGGTATATAGCAGTAGGGGGCTTACATACTTGCCCAAATTTCTTTTTTAGCTAGCAACCAAATATATAACATTTCTTATCCACTTAACTTGACGCAGTCAAAACATTCTTTGATCAACCAAATATTATAGGACTCGTGCATTACTTCGTAAGAAACTTAATTACATAAGCTCCAAGGTTCGGATAACAATTAAAACCTCTTGGCAGTTCTACAGCACGGCGCGAGTGCGCTGTAGTTTAGCCCGAGAGTGGCGCGGCCGTGCTACTCTTGCTGAGGCCCAAGGTTTGGTTACTTTATACCCTGCTAAATCTCTAAATGCTAAAAGGTCCTTCAACAGCTAGTACTTTATGCATACATATGTAATGGTGTTTTAAACCATGTTAGGTTCACATTTTAAAGGCATTAACTTCATAATACAAAGCATTTCATTTACACTTCTCGACTTTTATCTTAGCTACGTTCATTCTTCAGCCAACTTAACACAACATATATATGTTTTTAGTGTTTTAGACCATGATTAGGCCTTATACAGAAGCAATAAGTTCATATTATAAAACAACTTAGAAAACAATCTCTACAGACCAGCGCGGCCAAAGTCCACGCGCTGGTCTTTTACCTGGAAGTCGCGTCGAGTTATACTTTGTTCTAGCTGCTATCTGCAGAACCCAAATTTGAAGCTACTTGTTCTATTTCTTTATTTCCTAGCTTCCATTTTAACAAGTCTAAATGACCTGGGATAGGTTTCTACTAGCCAATCATACAACATAATCCCATTTCATCACCCTTTTAATCTCTAATTAATATGATTCTTAGAAAGCATCTTCTTTTAGGCTTTTTAACAACTAACATGTGGCATGGCTTGTAATTTCTAATTTCATAGAAATTTAGATATGTTCCAGCCCAGACTTCGTGATTCTTTGAACATGCTTTATTCCAGATTTCACATAGAAATCAAATACAAACATACAAACAAATCACAATCATTAATTCATCTTAATTCTAATTAACAACTATAGCAAATATAGGTAAATTACCTTGTGGTTTAGGTTTTCTTGCTTCAACTCTAGATATCAATTCTTTTTTTCTCTTAATATTCTAATCTTCAGCTCTTTTGGAATTAGCAGAGCTTCAATCCTTTCCTTAATTCAACTTCTTCAATTACTTGCTTCTAATTTTTTTAGATGTGCAGAGGTTTGGATAATGGTTTGTAGAAGATTGTTTTTTTATACATATAAAATCCAAAAGGTCTGAGAATGGGAGATGAGGCTGATTTTATAGAAACTCATAATTACTACTTAGCTTACCAGATCATGCTTTGATTTCCTTGGCCATTACATAATATACAATACTTATCATAATATGCATACCTATATATTACATACGCAAAATACACAATACATTATACACACAATATTACATTCCATACCGTAAATGTACTATATCGCATAATCTTTTATTAGATACAATGTTTTTTTATATTTAAATCTAGCTATCTTTTTAAATAAATTGATTCCCACAATTTATTTTCAACCAAAACAAATATATAATATTATACTCGATTATCTTCTTTTTCCCACCTATAAATTATTTTCAACAATTTATAATAAATATATAATAATAATTTATTTATTATTTTACAAATCATCACATTTCACAACACAATCACTTGTGCAATCCTATTCACATAACATATCGCATAATAAGAATTTTATATATTTAAATTCTTATTTTAATATTTTTGAAAACTCAGATCGTCACAAATACACGGACACACTAGCAGTGTTATATCATTATGAGGTGCAAATATATCAAAAATCGTATTTTTAATTATTATGGTTAACTAGCCCATGATACAGTATATGCGAAGCACATGTTTTGCTATAAAATTATCGAATTTATATATTTTTTGTGTTATACTATATTAATATATTAGTGTAATAATAATAGATTAATATTGTGTACCATGTTTTATATGAAAAAAATTATTTAGCGGTTTTTAGTTTCAAGTCATTGATTGTAATAATTGTTATTATTAAGGATTCTTTACATTAATATACAACAATTAGAAAGTAATTACAAGATTAGTGCATTAACAAAATAATTACAAAAAAAAAGTACAATACAATAACCAAACATATTAAACCCTAGATCTCTCATTTGCCCATTCTCTTCATCTCCCTCACTGCCTCCTCTCTCCTCCCCTTCATCCTCCTCCCCCGCCGCAGAGCTCCTGAAGAAATTGGGTTACACCGCCCTCGTCCTTGTCGCGCCGCCGCTACCTATTACTCTTTCCCTTTCCCTGAAAAAGATAACTGTTGGTTTTCCTACACAATTTCAAGCAGATTCCAAGGAAATAGATAGGAAAACCAAAAAGTTAATTGAATAATTACAGAAAATGGATCTTTGAAATTTCAGTTACTTCTTTCCATATTACCAAAAAAAATGAAGTTGGGGAGGGGAACCAACATGGTATACTTACGAAATTCATTAGTTTCTTCTCCATAGACAGATTTCCTCTTTAAGGAAATCCTGATAACTTTTGATTTTTTTCCTTTGAGATTGAGGACTTGATATACTTTTGATTCATCATGGTATACTTTTGATTTTTTGATTCATTAGTTTTTTTGATTTTTTTAAGTTTCTTTTGATTTTTTCCTTTGATTAATAACCTTGTCACTGAAATTTATAGAAGAAACCAACGGAGATAAAGTAGCCATCTTATTGTTCTCTTGGATTTTCTCTTCAGAATCATGTTGATCCTATTTCAAACTGTTAAAGCTTCTTATAGGTGAAAATCCATTTTGTGTCCATCTTTGTTCAGTAATCATCTCCAATTGGAGTGGCGCCCATGAGAACCATACTCGGGTTTTCCTCTCGCCCAAAACCCTTCAAGAACTCGAAACCATTATCCAAAATGTCAATGAGAAGAAGGAGATGATTTGTCTCACAAGCATAATTTTGAAAACAAATACGTGTAAAACTTGGTTTACTGTTCTGAAATTTTTTTATGACTATTTGGTTACCCACAAAAACTAAAATGGACTTTTGTATGAAGGTTTGGCTACCAACTGCATCTTTTTATTGATGTAAGGTAACCGAAATTGTGTTACACAATATTGAATAATATTTTGCATTTTTTTTAAAACCACACGACTACTCTTGATTTGATCATGGTTTAACAAAATAAAGAAAACAAATACATGTAACACTTGGTAATTGTTCTGAATTTTTTTTATGACTATTTGGTTACCCACAAAAACTAAAATGGTTACTTTTGTATGAAGGTTTGGCTTCCAACTGCACCTTTTTATTGATGTAAGGTAACCAAAATTTTGTTACACAATATTGAATAATATTTTGCATTTTTTCTTCTTACATTAAGTAAGAGAAAAACCACACGACTACTCTTCGATTTCATCATGGTTTAACAAGATAAAAAAAACAAATACATGTAACACTTGGTAACTGTTCTGATTTTTTTATGACTATTTGGTTACCCACATAAACTAAAATTGTTACCTTTGTATGAAAGTTTGGTTACCAACTGCACCATAAACAAATACATGTACCGACAGCGACCATTGCAGAAACCAATAAACTGTTAATGTTTGCACATGTTGAAGAAAATAAATCCAGCTAACACTTAAAAACTGTTCTTAAATTTTTTATAATTAATTGGTAACCCAATAAAACTGAGTTGGTTACCTTTGTATGAATGTTTGGTTACCAACTGCACTATGAAAAAAATGTACCAACGACGACCATTACAGAACCCAATAAAATTGTTCATGGTTGCACATGTTGAAGAGAACAAAACCAGGTATCAATTGGAAACTGTTCTTAAATTTTTTTAATAATTAATTGATAACTCAATACAATTGAATTTGTTAACTTTATTAATATAAAAAATTAATAATTTTTTAAAGTTAAGTTGGAATAATATTGTGTCAGTGTCGTGAACTTAATTGTCCTCACCCCACATGATCAGATGTTGATTTTTTAAGTTATCTTAGTTTCAAGTTACCAATTTAAGAATTTTAGTTTCAAGTTACCTAAACCTCCACCTCCACCTGCTCCACCGCCAAGTCCACCACCACCACCCGCTCCTCCACCTAGGCCACCACCAGCTCCTCCTCCTAGACCACCACATGCACCTCCACTAAGTCCACTGCCACCTCCACACCCCCCACCAAGTCCACCACCAGCACCCCCACCAAGTCCACCCCTGCCACCTAGTTCACTAATAGACACGAAATTAATATATTTTATTATCCCTAATTTTATCCTTTTAATTATATTAGTTTATTAAATTAATATGTTTTATTTTATTTTGTAGGATTTAATATTTGTTGCAATAAAATCAAAATCTTGGTGATCAAGCGATATTTAATGCCCTTATTCATGTAAAGAATATCCAAGAAGAATCCTACAAGGAGAAGGAAAAAGGTAGAACAATATTGGTGTGCAAAAAAGTCAAATCCAACAAGAGAAAGAAAAGTCAATCTAGAAGATCTCTTTATCTAGAAGATCTTTTGAGAAGTTGATTGCCACTAGGAAAATTGAAACCTACATGAAAAGAGAAACAAAAGTGTCCAAGTTCAATGAATTTAAATTAGGGTTCAAAGTTATTTTCCCTATAAATAGGTCTCTTGTTTTAGAGAGAATGGGGAGGTATTGTATTACTTTAGGTTAGGAGTAGGAATAAATTAAATTACGTTTCATTATACGCTTGTTGGAGGATCGTGAATAAAGGGAGTTTTCTTATTTATTTTCAATCTTCTACTTCTTCTTTATTTTAGTTAATTTATTTATTTTCATGTCTAGTTAATTTCTTTAATCTAGGATGAAGATGAAATTAAATAATTATTCGTGATAATATTTGTCATCTCTTTTATTATTTATGCTTTTATGCTTAATTGATTTCGCTTTCATGTTTCGTTATCAAATACCTTCGCTTTATAGTTCTTATGTGATTTTAAATTAATTAAGAGGTTTTGATAGATTATTGTTAAGATATGAGTTTTTCATAATCCATGTTTGTACAAAGAAGTTTTGATGGGTTATAGTTAATCCTTAAATTTTCATAGTCTATGCTTGCCCACATTAATTGTAAATTACGAATTTAAAGGGAATGGAGATCAAAATCATAATTTAAGTTATAAAAATAGAAGAGATTGAATTATATGTTATGTTTATTATTTAATGGATTCAGATTCCTAGATTGTTTTCTCATTAATTGTTTTCACATTCTAGTTAATAAATCTTCTCCACCATTTTTGTTTCTAATTTGCCTAAAATATTAATTAAGGATATATTAAAGAATTGATCTAGTCTCTGTGGTTCGACTCGCACTTGCCAAATCTACAATGTATTACATCAAGTGCACTTGCAAAATACATAATTTTAACATATCATGTTTTTGGCGTCGTTGCCGGGGACTAGAATTATTATTTTTTCCTTAATTTTTATTTATTCGAATTAGTTTTTCTTTCCCTTCTAATATTTTTTTTTCAAGATTATTGAAGCGGATCGAAGGAGCGAAAAGATAAAAATTTTGTTGTCAAGGCTTTCTTCTAATATTCAGATTCCATATTTTTTTTTTTTTTAAATAATAAAAAAAAATAAAAGTTTAGTTTAGTTTATATATATATATATATATATATATATATATATATATTTGTCGATTTATGCATTCACTCACGTGAGAGCACATCCTCGTTAGGTTTTATTTTTTTTTTTTATTTTTTTTGTCAAATATAAACTGTGGTGATTGGCCGGAGGATTGAGGTACGCCAAAATTTCTACTTCTTTCGTAATTCACATAGTTTTTTAGGACATTTTATTTGTTTATAATTTTTTTTTTTTGTGCATTTTCATCTTTAATCTAACATTAAGGGCACAACCTCGTAATAAGATAAAGTGGGATTTCATCACCCTTCCTCGCCCACAAACAATCCAATTTGCATTTTGCATAACCATGACCTAATAAAATCAAGTAGACGTTGGCCCCTAGGACTCTCGAGCTCAATTAGGATAAGAAACTCCAAGAGGAAACTGAATTTTAAATTAATCAAACTACTAGTGTCTAGGCAAGTGGTTCAAAAGGTAAACGCCTAAAGATTGTGTGGTTATTTAATTAGTCACCGTATTTACGGAGAGACTCCCACCTTTCTTACACTTACCTGGCTAGTGGTGTGATTAATTTCGAATTTGGTGGACTTTGCGGTGTAACTTGGAACAGTTAGGAGCTGCCTAGATTTTATTTAGGTTAACCGTAGAATTAAGATTTTTATTAGTATTATTATTATTTGTGTGTGACTTTCATGGTTAGTTGTTTATTTGTTTTGGGATTTGTGGAAAAATGGATTCCTATTATAGTTGGAATAATAATTTTACTTGGAATCAAGAACCCAAAGAAAATTTTAATGCACACCAAGTAAATCAATTTTTCCAACTTATGAAAATCCTTATCTAAATCCATATCCATATCCATATTCGGATCCAGAACCTCAATATCCACAAGAATTATCAAATGAAGTAGACGAAAGACTTAGTGCCCTGGAGAAAACAATGGAAGTTTTAATGGAAAATCAATTTAGCATGGATCAAGTTATATCTCGTCTAGAAATTCAAATGAGTCGATTAGCCACCATAATAAATGAACAAGAGGTGGGTGAATTTTCTAGTAACTCTGAGGTTAATTTTGAAAATCTTGATGGTTGTGAAAATGATGAGGAAAGTGAAAATTTTATATTCAATTCTCGCATAATTTGAGTCAAACGATTTGAGGAGTCTTCAAATTATGAGTCTATGCCTAAAATTGATCATGTTGCATTTGATGAGTCTGCTGAAAAGTCTATAAGCCTAAAACTCCATACCCTCGAAGACTTATTCCTAAAAACCACCTAGTGATTTTTTCGACCAACCCATTAAAGTAAACATGATCCAAGAGTTGTCAATGACCCCAAGAAATAATTGAAAATAGACTCTTGATTGAAAAAGATCCAATTGATTTTTTTTAAATCACCTTGACCAAAATTGGAATGAATCTGAATATTTAGATAAGGTTAATGAGCTGTTGAGATCCTTTACAAATAATTCAACTAAACTAGAACATGTATTTGAACCAATTCTTCCATCATTTGAACATGTTAGTGAAAGTTTTCTCGAGGTAAATTTTAAGTATAACTATGATGAAAATTCTGACTATTTTCAATTTCCTAGACCTCCTGAAACTAATGAAAAGTTCACACTCATTTATCCATGTGTAACATTCATTTTTAGTCACATAATTTTTAGGATTTATAAAATTCGTAGATATGTACATTTATTTTTTTTCTCACCACATCTTCTTGCAGAACAAATACCCCGCATACAAGGAACAATTCTTTCACATCTTTGTTCTCTTTTCTTCATTTGCATACATTGAGGACAATGCATGATTTAGGTATGGGGGGAGTTTGTTTGTATTAGATTTTTTTTCTTTTTACGAAAAAATTAAAAAAAACACAAAAAAAAATTAAAAAACTAAATTTTTTTTTTTACTTTTTATGAATTGAGTTAATTCTATTAAGTTTTTGTGGAGCAAAACGCATGAGTGAGATTGAAAAATTTAGAACTCTTAAATTTTTGATAAGATACGAAATCTTAGTTCAAAACACCATTTGAATTTAAAATTGATTTCACAAGCATTTTTGCACTTCACGTTTGCACTAATTCTTAGTTGTGGGGTATAAACCATGATTCGAGTAATTTCAAAAAAAAAAAAAAGAAGAAAAAAAAAAGAAGAAGAAGAAGAAAGAAGAAAAAAAATAAAGTTGAAAAAAAGTTGAAAAAAAAAAGAAATAAATAACTACTTCAATGTCCATTAAACGAAATAACTAGGTATCCAAGCCTCGGGAAGCATCGATATTCATGCTGAAAAGTATGATGGATAAAAGCAGCTTGACTAATCTAATTTTGTGGCCTTTGTTACTCGAGTTAATAAATCCTTAGGGGTGTCTTTACACCTAGTGCCCTAAAGCCATCTGGTTTGGGAGTCATTGGTCCAACGCTCACTCTACATGGGTAACTCTGAAAAGCCTAAAAAAATGAGACATTGCACAAGTCAAGAATCAAAATTGAAAAAAAAATGGAGACAAGGAAAGAAAAAAAAGACAAAGAAAAAAAAAAGTTTGCTTGATTTTCATGGTAAAAATCCCTACTAAGAGTTACATCACATACACATGCATGCATCACATGAAATTGATTTAATGAAGGATGGTGTCTAAAATAAAGATTGAATATTTTTGATAAGGTAAAAGTGTGATTTTGAATTTAATCTTGCTTAGGTATAATGCCCATAGATATTTAGAAGTTTTCTTTCAATTTCATAATTTGTTAAACCTAAAAATATTTTTGAATTTTGTGGGTATATTTACTGCAAACCCTCACGAGACACAACTCGTCCACTTGGGGTAACCTTGGGGTTTAAAGGCTTGTTGCACATGCTAAGTGCAATCATGTTTCCTACGAAAATGGGGTAGTGTAATTTTTATTTTTATTTTTATTTATTTTACTCGAGGACGAACAAAAGCTAGGTATGGGGGTATTTGATAGACACGAAATTCATACATTTTATTATCCCTAATTTTATCCTTTTAATTATATTAGTTTATTAAATTAATATGTTTTATTTTATTTTGTAGGATTTAATATTTGTTGCAATAAAATCAAAATCTTGGTGATCAAGCGATATTTAATGCTCTTATTCATGTAAAGAATATCCAAGAAGAATCCTACAAGGAGAAGGAAAAAGGTGGAACAATCTTGGTGTATAAGTCAAATCCAACAAGAGAAAGAAAAGTCAATCTAGAAGATCTCTTTATCTAGAAGATCTTTTTGAGAAGTTGATTGCCACTAGGAAGTTGAAACCTACATGGAAAGGGAATAAAAATGTCCAAGTTCAATGAATTTAAATTAGGGTTCAAAATTATTTTCCCTATAAATAGGTCTCTTGTTTTAGAGAGAAGGGGGAGGTATTGTATTACTTTAGGTTAGGAGTAGGAATAAATTAAATTACGTTTCATTATACGCTTATTGGAGGATCGTGAATAGAGGGAGTTTTCTTATTTATTTTCAATCTACTACTTCTTCTTTATTTTAGTTAATTTATTTATTTTCATGTCTAGTTAATTTCTTTAATCTAGGATGAAGATGAAATTAAATAATTATTCATGATAATATTTGTCATCTCTTTTATTATTTATGCTTTTATGCTTAATTGATTTCGCCTTCATGTTTCGTTATTGAAATACCTTCGTTTTATGATTTTAAATTAATTAAGAGGTTTTGATAGATTATTGTTAATATATGAGTTTTTCATAATCCATGTTTGCTCAAAGAAGTTTTGACGGGTTCTAGTTAATCCTTAAATTTTCATAGTCTATGATTGCCCACATTAATTGTAAATTACGAATTTAAAGGGAAGGGAGATCAAAATCATAATTTGAGTTATAAAAATAGAAGAGATTGAATTATATGTTATGTTTATTATTTAATGGATTCAGATTCCTAGATTGTTTTCTCATTAATTATTTTCACATTCTAGTTAATAAATCTTCTCCACCATTTTTGTTTCTAATTTGCCTAAAATATTAATTAAGGATATATTAAAGAATTGATCTAGTCTCTGTGGTTCGACCTGCACTTGCCAAATCTATAATAGACACTGTACACTTGCAGTACATAATTTTAACTCATCATTCACCACCAGCACCACCTCCAAGGCCACCCTTGGAGGATTTGAATATTGAGCAGAAGAAGTAGCGGAAAAGAGGAGAGAGAAAATGGAGAGAAGATTCATAGGAAAGAAACCGAGGAATTAGATGAAAAGGAGCATAAGGTGGAGGATTTGAGGAATGAAATGTATAATAGATCTATATCTCCAATTATGTTTCTATTTAAAGTACTAATTTTGTAAATAAAATATTAAAAATATATTAATTCTTTAAATATTTTTTGAATTCACATTTATTGTAATTTTTTCTAAAAATGTACTAAAAATGTAAATATTCCTATTGTTAATTGTATGTATCGTTTCAATAGACCTAGTAATTTAGTTTATAAATTGACGGGTTAACCTATATTAGTTAGAATTATTTGGATCGATTAACTACTTTAAATTCTTTAAGTTAATTAAAGTTTGAATCCATATTTTTCAAAAGAAGAACAGGTCCAAACCAATTAATTATTTTTGATCGATTTTTATTTTTTTCAGTTATTTTCGGCTACTTGATTTCTGCATCCAAATGTGATACCTTGAAGCTCAAAAGGGCCCTGCTAGTACCATCCGAGGAATTACTACTTCGATTCAACGGATTTTATACTTATTTTATGTTCAATTAAAAAATTTGTTAATTTAAAAATAATAATATAATAATAAATTTATTATGACATTATGTCATTATATACCAAGATCAACAAAACTATTACTCTCTTCGTTCTAAAATTAGAGATACATTTTTATTTTTATTTTGAGGTAATTCACAAAATCCTAAAATTAAAAATGAAAATAAAATTATTTAGTTTTAATACAAACAAATATAACAATTGTAAACAAACTATAGTACTACTAATTATCATTTTTTGTTGTTTCCAAAACATGAACGAAATTATATCAATTTAGAGTTTTAGGATTTCGCTAATTGACTTTAAAAAGTCAAAATGTATATCTAATTTTGGAACGAAGATAGTAACTTTTTCCGGGAAAAAAAAAATACAAATTAGACTCTTTTTAAGAGTACAAGGTTGAATGCAACTATAAAAATGCTTATACATAGTATTTGGGAATTAAAAAAAAGAAAATGTTATTTTGTGACGAAGAGACTTTTCTAAATAAATGTGTTTTCTAAGTATGTTTCGTACATATATTAAAACTGGCGCTAGGCCACATATTCTCTTCTACATTAATCACGTGTTAGGTATTTTTCTTCTAATTGATGTTGATGACTTTCTGAATTTGGATTAATTAATTCTCAGGTTTAATTGATGCATGAGTTTGAAAAAAGGTTAATTTTGTCCAACAAAAAACTTAGAAGCAACACAAGTACTTCAATTTTAGAGAGAGTATAAAAATTTTAGAGAGAGAAGTTAAAAGGAAGATAAAAAAAATTAATATATTAAATAATTTATTTAATGAGACCATAAAAATGGTAAGCTCAAATTAGAAATATAGATTGACCTATATTTGACCCGTAATTATATAATTCTAACTCACACAACTCATATTAAAAATAGGTAATGTGATTTAAACTCTTTCATTTGTGTTTATATAATAACGTGTAGCCTAATTAGGGGTAAGACTTAGCAAATTCCCTTTTCTCTCTTCTTGTTATAGTTATTAAAAGTTAGTTGCAACTACAACATTAGATTGTGGATGTTGATGGCTCTTGTTGAAAATTAATTTTTTAGGCATGCTACTAGGCAATTGCACAGTTACCATTGATTTCCTCCCCTTTTTATTTCCCTTTTTCTCCGGAAGAGAAAAATGTTGAGGGGAAAACCGAGGAGAAAAATTAAAAGTAATAAAGTACAAAAACAATATTACCTCCGTTCTTTAATATAGGTCGTTTTAGAGAAATATTTTTATTCCTAAATATAAGTCGTTTGAGAATTTCAAGTAAGCATTAATTGCTTAGTTTCCAATATTACCCCAAGTAATAAATATAACTTTGCCTTCTCACTATTTTTTCACCAATAAATAATACTCTTTTTCCAATACAAGGGTAATATAGACAATTGATAGTCTATTTAATGTTTTACAATCATTTCTTTATCTTTGTCAAGACAACTCTAAAAACGACCTATATTAAGAATCTGGAGTGGAGTAATATATCAAGAAGGGTTGATCCACGTTGATCGATCACGAAGCAACCCTTTTTGCCCCATGTTGTAGCTACCGAAGAAAAAAAAAAATTAGTAATGCTCGCTACACGTCAGAATTCAAAAAAAAAAAGCGATTGCTTCCCAAAAACCGATTACTATAAATGCAACCCCTATATTAAAACAATAAAATTATCAAATTGGGAAGATGAATGTTAACCACAAGTTAGAGAACGCCATAATTATGATAAAATTAATTTATATATCTATTCAGTTTTTGAACAAGAGCTAGAATGCCAAATTACTAGCCGCCAGCAATATACGCATTTGAGAAACATACTAATTCATTTTGTTATTATTTCGTAATATTAAAATTCTCTTTATTGCACAAGGATCTGCAACAACTATTTTTAAATATGTAATCTATGCATTGCTTATGCGTACACCATATAAGATACATATTTGAAATTCAATTTGACCCAAAAATTTAAATCTTGGTCTTGGGTCCATTTATATATTATTAAATTTTCATTTTTTCAGTAATTATTCGATGTGTATAACTTCAACTTGTGATATTCTAATAATCTCTCCCCTCACGAGTGAGTTCATCACATCAAGAGCTCTCCCTCACTTGAACACTGTGAGTGGCTTTGATACCTAGTTATTGTTAGAAATACTATGATCTAATATGAAAGCACAAGATCAAGAACTCAAAACAAACTAAATGAATGACTTGGTATTATTCAAGCTAAGTTCTGGCTTAAATAGCCAAACAACAAGACCTAACAGAAAATGAGAAAACAACCCACAATAGCAAAATCTAAGCTACGTGGTAAATGCAACAAGGAATTAGTCAAAAGTTAACAAACAACAACTCCAGTAACTAGAGTTTTATTCTAACAGAAAGACTAACAAAAATCCAAAACACAAGCAACCAACTCCACAATCCCTCCCTTAAGCTAACTGCTGTAATGCAATTAGTTTATATCAGAGACTTCACATACTCCTAGCTTCTCTCGAAGCTTCTTAAATGCATCCAGCTTCAATGGCTTGGTCAACAAATTAGCCACTTAATCTTGAGTTCCACGGTGAACTAATTGAACAACACTGTCCTTAGTAAGATCTCACAAGAAATGGAAACGCACATCAATGTGCTTGCTTCGACCATGCATGACTGGTTTTTAGAGAGCTTGATAGTTGAGCTATTATCACACATCACAGTGGTGCAAGCTTCTTGTAAATGACCCAATTTCTTCAAAATTCCTCTCATCCAAACTGTCGACATGCACATGTTGCAGTTGCCACAAACTCTACTTCTGTAGTTGAGAGAGTAACTATGGGTTGCTTTCTTGAAGACCATGAAACTGCACCTGAACTCATCAAGAACACATAACTGGGTGTACTCTTTCGATCATCCACATCACCAGCATAGACATTGTCTGTGAATGCTAACAATTCTTCTTCTCTTCCCTTCTTGTATAAAATCACATAGTTGACAGTACCTTTCAAATACCTCAGTCCTCTTTTGGCAATCTGTAGATGTAGCTCTGTAGGTTTTGACATGTACCTGCTAATTATACTCACAACAAACATCATATCTAGTCGAGTGGCAGTGAGGTACATAAGACTTCCCACAATCTGCTTGTAATACGTCTCATCTACTTTGGTCCCATCTTCATCTTTGCACATCTTAAACCCTGACACAATCAGACTCCTCACTGAATTGCTCCCCAATATACCAAAATGTTTTAAAACCTCCATGGCATATTTTCTTTGATAAATGTAATGCCATCAGATTTTTGCAACACTTCAATACCCAAGAAAAATCTCATTCTCCCCAAATCAGTCATATCGAATTCACTCATTAGTAAAATTTTAAATTCAGACATCATAAGCTCATCATTACCAGTAAGGATAAGATCATCAAATAAACACTAAAAATGAGAATTTTACCTTCCTTGCTCCACTTGGTAAACAATGTCTGCTCAATATTGCACTTTTGGAATCCTTCACTAATGAAATAAGCTTCAATTCGACTATACCAAGCTCGTGGAGCTTATTTTAGTCCATATTAAGCCCTTTGCAACTTGTAAACTTTGTGCTCATTACCCTTCTTTTCATATCCTCTTGGCTGTTCCACATATACATCTTCATTCAGTTCACCATGAAGAAAAGCATATTTTACATCTAGCTGATAAATCCTCCAACTTCTCTGTACTGCAAGAGATATAATCATTCAAACTGTATCCATTCTCGCCACTGGTACAAATGATAAGTAGTTTTTATACCTACTTATTCGGTATCTATGACTTGAATTAGTTACTTAAACCTATGTTTTTACTTTTCATGCATTTTGTGTTCATTTTGTAGATTCTATGCTTGAGAACTGTGTGAGCAATTATTGGTATGGAAAAACAAGGAAAAGTAATCCGGATATCGTTTGGAGTACAATATGCAAGCAAATGCAAGAAGGAGAGAATATAGGGCTTTCAATGCCAAGATGGATTCTTGTTTTGGAACTTGAATTTTATTGTAGATCTACTTCTTAGATTTTTAGAACATCTTGAATCATCCCAATCGGAATTCGGATGCAAGAGTTATGACGTTTGTACCAACGGACGTTGAACCTCAAAGTTTGGAGTTGTCACTTACATAGCAGTCACTTGAAATCCAATTTCAACCTTTATCCAGCCATTATTTCTCAATTATCAAACAATGAAAGTTGTAGAACTTGTCCAGATCTTCAATTTGATAGGTGGAAGGCTTCGTAGCTCCTCATTGATCAAAAGTTATGGCTGTTTTACCAGAGGACACTGCAGTAGAAAATCTAGGGCGCGGCCGCGCCCATTTCTAGTTCATTTTGAGCGCGGCCTCGCCGTTCCCTAGTCCAACAAAATGCTATCTGCTACTTGAGTGTGGCTACGCCCAACTCCAGGCTATTTTCAGCGCGGCCGCGCCACTTCAGAAGTTGACCAGAGTTGACTTTTTTATTAACTAGTGCAATTGGAGCATAACTTGGGCATGGAGTCATACTAGGACTTATAAAAAAAGACATATCAGTATGTAAATTGTATTCCACCCTTGGGGATCATTTAGATTACATATGCTCTTTTCTTTTCTTTAATTTCCTTATTAGATTAGATTAGATTAGAACCCTAGATTAGCTAAGATTTGGGGATTGAAGCAATTGAAGATCCTTGAAAGTTCAAAAGTGAAACAAGAGAAGAAACTCATATTTGCTATTCTTAATCCCTAATTCTCTTTAATTCTATTTGTATCTTTCAATGTATAATCAATTGTGGATCATGGATTCTAGTTCAATCATGAATTAAACTCTATTTTGGGATTACTATGGATCTTGTTGTGTAGTTTACTTTAATATACTTCCTTGTTAGTCTTATTAATTGTTATTGGATTGTCTATTGTGATTTATGTTGAATTGCTTAATTGCCTAGCTAACAATTACCGTGATAATCCATATGAAATTGAGATATGGATTATTGGTTTAGATCTAATCATCGTAGTATGTGTTTGTGACTTTTACATGGCGATGGAATTCATGATTCGTGTCTAGGATTGAGATATACCTATACACCGCATGTAGTCTATTGAGAACTTGAGCTTCAACCCTCTTTAATTGTAATTCACATAGAGATATAGTGGGTTAGTTAATTAAGGTGTTCACATTCATTCTATCATCTGTGGATTTAGTTTGATAGGGGTATGGTACATCGAGAGATAGCCATATTTTATTTTCGTGTTCTCGACTAACAATCTGGTATAATTAATTTGGCCTAACAGAAAGTGTGTTGATTTAAATGAATCAGTGGGTGAAATTGTAATCTCAAGTCTTCATTATCTAGTCTCATTCTAGGGATTATTAGTATTAGCTTAATTGCATACTTTTCAATATAAAATACTAAATCAATCGTTTAAATAAGATTAAGTTGGTTATGGGTTAGTGTTTGTTATTTTTATTAGAAAATTCTTCGTGAGAACGATACTCTACTTACTCTTTATTACTTGTTGACAATGTATACTTGCACACATATATTTATCGTGAAAGCGACCAACAAGTTTTTAGCACCGTTGCTGGAGAATTAGTTTAATAATTTTTGTCATCAATAATTTCAATCAAATTAGTCTTAATTTAAACATTTTTTGTTTATTTTAATTCTCTTCCTAAATTTCTCTTTTTTCAGGTACCATAGCTGAATTTAATTATCAATGGCTATATTCGAGTATAACTCAACCAAGGGAAACAGGGATTGATGGACTCAATCCACTTTCTGCATTTGTAGCACAACTTGAAACACTTTCGAAGAGGTTGGATGTTTTTGCAGCTTAGCGTATTCGAAGGATAGCCGTGACGCCCCCAAATTCCGACCTCCACTTGGTCACTCAAATACGGTTCATCACGTGCTCAAGGTATTGCCATAATAACTAAAATCATACATTCACAACGGAAAATCTAAATTAGAATAATATACAATGATTTATTATAATTATTCCTCCAAGTCTCAAGAACTCATAAAAGACTTAATAGATTACATAATAGTATCGAATAAAGACCTATTACATAATCCTACTTAAGTTTAAACATAGTCTGCAAATAGTCTTAACATAACATAATAGATTTAAACATAAAAGGAACAAGCTAGTTGGTAGCCTTGGCATTGCCCTTGTCTATTCCAAAGACACCTCCCTGTTTCTCCTTAACTGAAAGGTTTTAAATAAGGAAGGATGAGCACAAATTGCCCAGTAAGTAATATACAACAAGGGTGTAGGATATAATATCACAAGGTTTGAAATATCAAAGTGCCATTTCTAGGATAGTTCAAAGTGTCAGAATAACATCATGGATAAGGAATATCAACAATTCTTAGAATAAGAACGACAATTCAATATAAATCAACAGATATATATGAATTCAACGACTAACAATGTATCTAACTAGATAAACAATTTATATTGAGTAGTCACTAAGGACTATTGAACTTCCACTAGAGTTACCAATATTAAACTGATAACCCAAAAATATCAAGTACTATAGATGATCAGTCTGCAATACTTTACGTTATGCATAACACCACAATAATATTCATTCATGTGTTGGGGTTTCCAATGACATACACTCCCCTTACCAAAAGGGTTGTCCAACTCAATTTTCAAGATTTCCGCACCAATCAATTGGTTTAGACAGCTTTTATAATCATGCATATAGTCTAGCCGAATCAAATGGCATCGACTCTTTCACAGTATTCAAGAACAATACTAAGTTCAACATGAATAATAACTTTCACAAGGGTTAAGCATCTTAGCTCATTTGAACGAGAAAGTAATATAACTTGTATTCAAAGAGGTAAGCTTACAGTATTCGTCGAATAAAGAATGCAAATATACTTGCACAGTAAGAGTAGGGTTCGGATACTTGCACAATCAAAAGTGAAGTTCAAGGAAACTCGCACAATAAAAATTAGATTAAGTTTAGGGAACTTGCCTTAAGCGTAGTTTATCCACTTTAAGAAATCAACACTTTCGAATCCTATTTATAACGCATTATATGTTCAAGATGTTCATTAGCTAACACAGTCTTTAATCAAGCTTGACACGATTCAAGTATGTACATATGTAATACAAAATCAACTTATATGCTTATCATTAACCAAGTGTCTAATAATTTATAACGCGCAAGGTCAAGATCTTTCTACCCATGGACTTTCCTATTATAGGGCAAACACCAACTTATCATCTAAGCATCACATATATACATACATCAGTAAGTTTTAGATCACTTTTAGCATCATAGGCATCATACGAAAGCATCGTCCAAAAGTTAGAATTCACTATCTCGATTCCAGATCAAGCTTTAGTTTCGCCACGGTTAAGTTTAGGACCTACAAGTATTGCTACCATTCCTTTAACTAAGCCAAGACTTAGTTGTCAGCTTTTATGGTTTCGCTCACTTTTGCTCAAAAAATCACACATGATATACTTGTCATGTTAAGGGTCTTTTCATGCTGCTTAAGTCAATCTAGTTCCCTTTTTACATAATATAATTCTAAATTGATCATTTCAACCATTTAAGGCCATTCGAGGTCATGAAACCACAAAGTCTATTATTCTTGCTCTCTAAACATATAAGATAGTTACAAAACTCATATTAGGCATGCTCGTGAGTATTCATAACACATATGTGAAACTAACACCGCTTTAGTTAAAAATATGCTTCGTTCATGCTTTATTTGAAATATAATACATAAGCATGGTATATATATGTTTATACTACATGAGTTAGTCTAAGAGTGTCATCAAACATGTTCACAAATATCAAATTTTAGTCCTCATGGTAGGTTGACAATATTCACATTCAAAGCTTACTAGTAAGTTCAACTTGTTCATTCTTCCTTGCTAATCACATAAACGCAAGCTAAAGGTTTATTCATGCATTTCTAAGTCATACTAACATGCTTGGAAAGTCAGTACATAAACATGTTATTCATACTCATCAAGTTTGTTTCTAAGGTAATAAATCCATTTTAAACTATACACTTTTGTTATTCATGTTAATCTAGTCTAGACATGCTCACATTAGGTTCATATATCTTTATATACATCATACACATGTTTACATGCTAGCTTGAGTCATAATGTTTAACCAACATGGATCAGATTACAAAATAGAAGCTCTAACTAAATTCAAGAATCTTAGAAGAAATTGCACCACTACTCAATATTAATACTACTAGCAAACAAGGCGTCACGCTCGTTCGAGCCAGAAGAGTCTCGCTTTAAGAATCTGCTCACCCAAACACGTAATTTACCCACCTAAATTGATTCTAAACACTCATGTATCAGTTTAAACATGCTCATAAGGCCATATAACAACTATATGATCATTACCCACCCTAATTAACATCCAATCCTACAAAATCAAAATTTTGAATTTTAAGAACTCAAGAACTCTATTTAACATAAACTAAAAATAGCAACAAGGAAGAGGAGTTATACCTCTGCAAAAGTTAAAGGAACTTGCTCCAATGAACTCTTAAGCTCTAAGAATGCTTGTAAGCTCTCACCCTCACACTTGACAAATCTCAACAATGGCAATTGAAGAAGGAGAGTCCATATATATAGAAAATCCATTACATAGACATTGCAATTCCCCATTGAATCAAACCCATGGATTATAGGATTGCATGAAGGTTAAGAAGGAGTGGTTAGATGGTGGTTGAAACTCATCATAACCACCACTCCCTACCATGATCATTGTCTAGCAAGCTTGGAAGGAAGAAAAGAGAATAGGCTATAGCCTTTTGGAGAATACGTGATTTAGCTTTGAGCTACTATTCATTGTACTTGGTGACACTAATTATAGGACAAAATGAAGTCTCGACATTAAACTTGGCTCCATTCTATTTTGTTACTTTGTTATCAAAAATGGTTTTAATGTACAAGTGTTACAATATTAGGAGAAATTAGGGTTATTTATATACTCATAACATATAGTCAATGTACATCAATTACATGTAATAAAATAATGCAATCCAATATTATTGTCCGGGTAGTTCCACAATTATCTCTACTACTCACATAACCACATTATAGCTTTATGTCACAGTATGATTTAACATTTCAAGGTAGTAGATGTTATGCAACATACATAAATCCATGTACATTCTATTTTAATGTCTACCCACAAGTATATGGTTACTTACACATTTCATGATATATTTATATCATATAGTTTCCATCAATCTCAACATATGGTTACTATATATAGTATAATCACATAAATGTCACACCTCACTATATAATATAGTTGTATTATTATATTTTAAATTATTTCTCATACGCACTTACGCTTAATATAATCTTTTTATATTAATAACTTACTTATTTATGTCAAATAAATAAATTATCCACTACCTTGATTAATGTATTTATGGATCTCCATAACCATCATTTATCTATATAATTCTTATTATACTCATAGATATATTGCAAACACTAATAATCACATTTTACCATTATCAAGTAATTTAGAAAAATTAATTTTCTCCAATCGACCACCGCCATTCTTGATTTTATCTTCTTTGGGATTGCCAAGAACAAGGCTTTTTACCCCGACCGGGTTTAGCTTCTACCGTGTCAATTTTCAACGCTAAATTCGTTTTATACAACATGAATTGATGTCCACAAAGGTGTTACTACACGTCTACGAGCGTATTGATTACTTATATGAAATCACATAATCATTCCCGATTAATCTTCCTAATTCCCGGTTTAACTCACTTAGTGAATTTTCTCGTTTCGCATTATGCCACACAAGGCATTTCACAATTATCATTGCCACTTCACATTTCTTAATACGCATTGATCTAATACAAATCAATTGAATTAACCAACTCACAAAACATCATCACTTATTTTCACATAAATATCATTTCCATTAATATATTCATTTAATAATACGTGGAAGTTCTCGGGTATTACAATAGTAGTTACTTGTGATTATTGTGCTGAAAATCATCCGAGTCATCAATGCACCGTCAGTTTTGAACCGATACAACATGATGGTGGCTACCTCAACCAGTATGCATTTCCTAATAACAATCAAGGTTAGGGGTATCACCCAGATTCTTTATGAAGCTGTAATTAACAAGATCAATTATATGCTATTTATCCAACATATGCACCAGAATTCTCATTTCCACCTCCAATACCGCAGGAAGAAAATTCAAAGTTGAAGGAATTCATGTCTAAGATCATAGCAGACCAAAAAGAGATGATAATGAGTCAGGAAATGTTGAGCCAAAATTTTAAGGAACAAATCATCAATGCCTCAACAGTGGTCCTCAATACATGGATTCAGAAACTGAAACAGATAATTTAAGATTGGCGGAGCTGTTGCCCAAGTTCATAGTGTTAAATAAGGAGAGGATGATTGATCAAGAGATGTCAATTCGATATCTTAAGTACCAGATAGATCAAATGTTCAAAGCCTTGAACAACTGTCCTTAAAACAATTGGTGCTATGACATGGATTCTGAGACTGATGGTGAGCCCGAGCCAAATCTACAACTGGATGATCTGCAAAATATCGAAAAAAGGGGAGACAAGTGGAGATAAGGAAAATGAGGCCATCGAAGATATATCTTCACATGCTAGCGAAGATGAGCCTATTGTATTAGTGCCGCAAGTGCCTTCTCCACCGAAGTTCAAAAATCCAGTCAGTTTTTCAAAACCATGCCTTCTTAGTAGTCACATCGTCGGCAAAGCTCTTTATGACATGAGTACTAGCATAACTTTGAAGCCATGGTGGGCCGAGGAAGAGAAGATAGAAGAAGAACCCATAGTGCTTGACAATCCGAATTTTCATTACATTTCCAATCATTTCTCCAAAATAGGTATACATCACCCATTCGAAATTTTGTAGTCAATAGTTCATTTTGGGTACCTCCGTAAAACTACAACTTTATTATTACAAAAAGAAAAGTCTGTGAGTTTGAATACAAATATTATCTTCTGTATAATATCTATACTCAAATAAATCCTCATCACATTTATCTTCTGATATCATTATTTTACAAAAATGGTGAGGACTACTAAACAACTCTCTCTAGAACCTTCATTCCATACCCACTTGCACTCGCTATATTCTCGCCTCCCGAGAAAAAAATGGAACAAAAGGAAAAAGGGTGAGCTCAACTAGCCCAAGAAAGAATATTACGACTAAGATAATATACAACAAATTATCGTTAGTCTTCAACAGGAAAAATCTAATAGAATACAATAGACAACAAATTTTAAATCAATATTCGCAATGAAATAATAATTCATTAGAAGAGTTAAGTAGAGAATGCAAACTACTATCTTCTATGTATGAATTTAAAAGTTCATCGCCTCATCTTTTATCCCCGTAACATCAATCAATATACATCCGAATCAAATATTCATCTTTGCACTACAGCCAAAGATATTCATCACTTGGTCATGTTCATCTAAACACTGCTCATCTTTGCACTACTACCAAAGATATTCTTCAGAATCATTCATCTTTGCACTACAGCCAAAGATATTCAATAATATCATCATTTAAGACCGAGGATGATGAAAAATATTTTTAAAGAAACGAATCCAAAGAAACAAAATGACAAGGATTAAGGATTAAGGATTCGATTTTTTTTTTTTATCCATGTTCAAAAATACCTCAAAAATAATCATAGGGTGTAAAATTCAAGAATGATCAAAACATGGATACAATCAAAGCTAGTATCCGTAATAGATATTTTGGACAAAAAGAAAAAATTTCATTTTTTCTGAATAAAGGTCAGATTCGTGAATAGTGTCAGATACGTGAATAGTGCCGATATACGTGAATAAGAACTCGACACCAAAAGATAGAAATTCCACAAAAAACATCTTCACGCTTCAATAATAAGACTCGTGAATAAGAATCTCGTAATAAGAACTCATGAATAAGTAACTCATGAATAAGAACTCATGAATAGTAACCCGATATGAAAAAGTTCCAAATTTGATAAAAGTTCCAACCAATATTTCAAAGATAATGATATCAAGAAATAATATCATTCGAGAAGAAAATAACATCCCTTACCTCGAAAGATTAAGATTTCTAATTGAATACCGTATAAAGTCAAGGAAACTTGCACCGCCTAACAATACTCAAAGTATACTCAAAATACTCACAAGAATACGCCGATAATATAGAGAGAGAAAACTTCAGCTTTTGTGTGATTTTCAATTCTAACCCAAGACCCTATTTATAGAAAAATGCTTAGAACACCAAAGCGTAAAATTTAATATAATATTAATATATATATTAAGATTTCTACGCCCACCTTCCTAGATCTGATCTCAGCTCATTATGCACATGTTGTAGCCTACAAAACAAACAAAAAACGTTTTTATTATTTAAAATATTTTAAACTTCCAAAAATCAATTATTTCGGAGCTTCGAAACTTCAATAATTCATAATAAATAGCCCTTCTATCAGAAAAATTTGAATCTCACGAGTTTTTATAGGAAATCCAATTCTCTACAACTTTGCAGAAGAAAGTTTTTCCAAATTCCAAATGAAATCGACCAAATCCACAAACGGGATTTTACAAGCTATAATCAAATTTCAAATAATAAATGGGGTCCAATCGACATGTTTAACATGTTTTAAACATTTATTGCAACAAAAAATACTCTTCCTCCTCAGATACTCATATATCCCACATTCGTTGTAAAATATCACCATTATTATATTATTAAAATATAATAATATATTTAAAAGAATTATTTTATCGTAAAAGATAAAATTTCAATTTTCAACAATTGTCACATTAAAATTTTTCTCCATCTATATCCACATAAAATCAATATTTTCCTCATCATATGAATCAATAATTAATTATTCACAAATAATATTACGTAATCACAATATCGACAACCAGCAGCCTCCCCAGAAAGAGGGGCTTTCCAATAAGAATTTCTTCATCATGCGCGCAATTAGGTGACCAAACCTCTCCTTAGATGTAACTTTCTAGACATTGCCAATAATGTTATCTAATAATATTATTCAGATAATATGAATTATTGCTTCGATAATGAAAAATACCGTGAATGACAATTATCAAAACAACAAAGAATATAAAATATCAACGCAAAGAATTATTAACTCAATAAAATAATAATAAAGAATTATCGTAACCATTATCGAGTAGTGCCTTCACGTAAGAATCAATAATTGGTGCAATACCGCAAAGCTACCGTGTTTTAACCAATTTGTATTTTAACAAGATAATGGTAAATAACTACGCCGTTATTTTTAAACCACTTATATTTGCGCTTTCTTCATCCAATCGCTTCACATGGGGCCCACACACGGTCATACTGGCATTGCATTTAATATTCCCCGACAAAGATTTAATATTCCACGACCAAACGAATATTCCCCACAACAATGAATATTTTATAACCACTTGCTTATTTTGAAATATTTATGATTTTTACCCCTAACTATCCACATTAATCACATCAACCCTTACTATTTCAAAATAATAAATAGAGAAAATTAAATTTCATTAATAATAAGTTGGGGTCTTACAACCTCCCTCCCTTATGAAATTTCGTCCCTCGAAATCGACGACGACTGGTGTTTTTCAAAAGGTGAGGATACCTCGCTTTCATTTCCGCTTCCAATTCCTGTGTCATTTCTCTATAAAGATGATTCCTCCACAAAACTTTAACTTGTGGTATGACCTTTTCATACAGTAGGACATGCTCCTTCCTATCCAAGATCTTGACAGTACCTCCTCACACGCTAAGTCTTCTGGCTATTTCGTCCGCTTCTAATTCTATAACGTGGTTCGGTCTTTCACATATTTACGGCAGTACGATATGTGAAACACATTATGAACACGAGACATACTTGAGGTAACGCAAGTCTATAGGCTACATTTCCTACTCCTAACAAGAATTTGAAATGGACCAATAAATCGTGGATCGAGCTTTCCTCTCTTCCCAAATCTTGTAACTCCTTCCATGGAGCAACTCGCAATAATACATGATCCCCTACACTAAATTCCACGCCCTTCGATGAAGATCCGCATAACTCTTTTGTCGATCTTGTGCCGCTTTGTATACGCTGTCGAATCATTTGGATCTTTTTCAGTAGTCATACGCATCAACTCGGTCCCAACAAAAGGTTGCTTCACCCACCTCGTCCCCAACATACCGAGAGCGACACACTCGGCCCATATAATGCTTCAAATGGAGCTACACCTATACTTGCCTCGATAACTCATGTTGTAGAGAATTCCACCAATGGTAAATACTTATCCCAACCGCCTCTTGAAGTCTAGGACACAGTAGTCTTAATAAATCTTCAAGAGTTTGAATAGTCCTTTCGATTGTCCGTCCGCTTGAGGATGGTATGCGCCAATCAATCAGAACTGCGCTCATAGCTTTTTGCAAGCTAACCCAAAATCTTGAAGTGAATCTTGGGTCACGATCCAAAACTATGGATACAGTATGCCATGCAACCTCACAATCTCATTCACGCATATACTAGCAAGACGCTCAAGTGAATAAGTCTCCAGACGGCAAGAAAAATGAGCAAACTTGGTTAATCTATCAACAATAACCCAAATAGCATTGATGCCTCGAGAAACCGTAGGAAGACCCGTAAACGAAATCCATGGTAATGTGTTCCCACTTCCATTTCGGAATCTCAAGTGGTTGCAACGGACCCTTAGGTACTAGATGCTCCGCCTTTACACGCCGACAAGTTAAACACATCGAGATAAACTTTGCAATCTCTCTCTTCATATTGTTCCACCAAAATGTATGTCAAGATCACGATATATTTTAGTACTTCCAGATGGATTGCAAATGGTGTATCAGCTTCTTCCATCATAATCTTGTACTTCAAATCGTAGTCGTTAGGAACACAAAGTTCTAGAGTGGACTCAAGTATTCCTTCTTCATCAATTCTCGCCCTAATAGCTCCTTCTTGTACTTTCTTCTTCATACGATCACCTTCTGCCTGGGGCTCGAGCAACCTTAACTTTTTCTATTAAAGTCGGGCTCTATACGCGATACTTGACATCATCGCACTCGCTCCTCGTGATATGATCTTCTACTCAACGCGTCCACCACCACGCTCGCTTTTCCGTGATGGTATCAATAGTGTGGTCGTAGTCTTCAATAGCTCGAGCCAACGTCACCGCCGCATGTTGAGTTCTTTTTTTGAGTGAAGAAATATTTAAGGCTTTTTATGGTCCGAATATATCTCCACTTTCTCCCCATATAGATAGTGCCTCCATATCTTTAAAGCTAAAACGATCACGCTAACTCTAGATCATGAGTAGGATAATTCCTCTCATACTTTTTAAGTTGTCGCGAGGCATAGGCTATGACTTTCCCACGCTGCATGAGAACACATCCTAACCCTTTGCTCAAGCATCATCAGAGATAACAAATCCATCCGAACCGTATGGTATTGTTAGAACAAAATAAATAAGTCTCCTCTAAGCTCTTGAAACTCTTCTCGCATTCTTCGCCCCAAACGAATTTTGTATCCTTCCGAAGTTAGCCGAAGTTAATGGAGTAGCGATCGAGAAAACCTTCCACGAATCTCCGATAATAACCAAATTAAGCCCAAAAAGCTACGTGATTTTAGTCACCGACTTCTTGGCTGCTCCTAACTTTGTATTGCTTCAATCTTCACGGATCAACAGATACTCCATGTTTCGACACTTGACGCGCCCAAGAAATGCTACTTCTCAAGCCGTAACTCGCATTTCTTCAATTTGGCATATAGTTGGTTTTCACGGCCTTCGAGTACCAAATTTTCAAATGGTGCTCATGATCTTCACGACTTTTGAATATATAAGGATGTCATCAATAAAGACAACAACGAATCGATCCAAATATTCCTCAATACTTTGGCTCATCATATCCATGAAAGTCAGTAGAGCATTAGTCATCCCAAAGACACGACTAAGAATTCATAATGCCCGCATCGAGTTCTAAAGGCGCTTTGAATATCCTCGCCTAATCTTCAAATTATGATATCCGTAATCTAAGATCGATTTTTGAAAAGAATCAGGCCCTTGCAAATCGGGTCAAACAAGTCATCAATACGAGGTAGAGGATACCTATTCTTGATGGTGACATGGTTCAATTCCCCGATAGTCAATACAAAGTCGATACTCCCGCCTTTCTTCTTCTTTACAAATAAAACAGAGCACCCCAAGGAGATGTACTAGACGAAATGAAACCGATGTCCAACAATTCCTCATAGTTGGACCTTTAACTCCTCAAGTTCAATAGAGCCATTCGATATGGGGTTTTAGAAATGGGCTTTGTACCAGTGTTCAAGATCAATAAAGAATTCAACTTCACGCTCGGGGTAGACCGGAAGTTCTTCGAGAAATACGCCAGAAAGTCAATAACAACAGAATATTATTCAAATTTGACGTGTCTTTATTCAAATCCATAACATGGGCTAAGAAAGCTTGACATCCGCTTTTCAATAAACGAATAGCTTTATGATTAGATATGACAAAGATTGATTTTAATGGTTTAGTTGCTTGAATTGCATAACAAAGTCAAGTAGGAATATGAAAACTAACAACCTTACGAAAACAATCAATTTTGGTATGATGAGTAGTTAACCAATCAATCCCTAAAATCACATCAAAAGCAAGTATCTTTAAAGAGATAAGGTCAATGTGTAAGGTGATGGTGCCAACTTGAATCAAACAAGATTTATAAACAAAGGATGTGATGAAAGTTTCTCCCAACGGAGTTTCCACAGATAGTCAAAGTCTAATTTTTCCGAGTCAAGTTTAAACGCTGAGCACATGCAGAGAGATAAATGAATGGGTAGCACCCAGATCAAGTAAGGTATAAACTTCGCAAGAATTTATAAATAGCTTACCCGTGATCACCTCGCTTGGTTCCTCGATTATTATGACCAATCACAACAAACGCCTTCCCTAATCGCTGACTTTGACTTTTCTCGGGATACCTTTTCGAGTCACCGTCCCCACCGAACTAGGTTTCGCCATCGCATAATCTCGAGCGATATGTCCTTCCTTTCCACAATTATAGCATACCTTGAACTGCTAGGGCTTTTGACCGATATGTCCCTCTTTCCGCATTTGTAGTATATGACCGGTGGTCGTTTCCCTCCTTAGAACCAAATTGTCACGCAAGACCGCTGCCTTCACATGGTCGTTGTTAAATCTCCTCTTTTAAAATCTCCTCCCGACTCGCTTTTTCTATTTTCATGGCTATGATTACCACCAGAGTGGTTACCATTTTTGTCCGTCTCGCTTTTCTCCACCGGTTATCATTATTCTGCTGATCGCTATCTCTCGTACGATCCTCGTTATGGTCCTCGTTGATATACTCGTTATCTCGCCTAACAATTGAGCCCTATTAACAACATCCTATAGAGAGAAAATTTATGAGAAATGAGATATTGTCGATGCCGGTTTTAAACCTCTCGTAAACATCCGCGTCATACGCTCCTCATTCTCCACCAAATGAGGTGCAAACCTCGATAACTCGCAAACTTTGCCTCGCATCGAGACACCGCCATGTTGTTTTTTGTTCTAATCTGATGAACTCCACTTCCTTCATACGACGTAACACTTTCGTGAAAGTATTTGTCATTAAATAGCTTCAAACGCCTCCCAAGACATGCCGAAAAGCGGCTAGATGGGTACGCTTCACGCACTCCCACCAAGAGTCCGCCGCCACTTTAACATAAAGGTGGCGAATGGAACCTTCGTTCTCCGCGCATCCCAAGACATCGAATATCTTGGTAATTTGTTTAACCCATGTTTCCGCCATGATCGGATCCGCTTTCCCTTAAATTCGTGGTCCCAACTTCGAATCGCTTGGTCGACAACCCGTGAATTGCTATCATTTCTCCCTCAGATTTTGAACACGAAGTCTCCTCGTCCGATTTTGCATGAACCGCAAAAAACTTCTAAACATCCCCTCGCTCATCATCTCGCTTCAAAGGTGTTGTTCACAGAGGAACATTGCCACTGCTGTATCGCTCTCCTCGCTGGTGAGTACAAAGGCGCTCTCACTGGGTCTCATTTCCATCATTGTTAATATTCTCAATGACATTCTCAAATACCGCCATAAAACAAGGGTTAATTAAGGAAATCAATATATCACATAATATCCTTATATATCCACCAACTAAAAAATAAGCTTAGTAGGACACACTAGCGAAGGATTTACTCATCTCCCCTCTAGTTTCTATTCCCCATCTCCGCCAGAGATCATATCCCTAAGCTCGATACCAACCGCGACGCCCCCAAAATAGGTATACATCACCCATTCTCGAAGTTGTCAATACACGGTACGTAAACAACTACAACTTTATTATTACAACAAGAAAACTGTGTGAGTTTAAATACAAATATTATCTTCTGACAATATCTATACTCAAATAAATCCTCATCACATTTATCGATACATTATTTTACAAAAATGGTGAGGACTACTAAACAACTCTCTCTAGAACCTTCATTCCATACCCCGACTGCATCGCTTATATTCTCGCCCCCCGAAAAAAAATGGAACAAAAAGGAAAAGGGTGAGCTCAACTAGCCCAAAGAAAGAATATTACGACTAAGATAATATACAACAAATTATCGTTAGTCTTCAACAGGAAAAAAATCTAATAGAATACAATAGACAACAAATTTTAAATCAATATTCGCAATGAAATAATAATTCATTAGAAGAGTTAAGTAGAGAATGCAAACTACTATCTTCTATGTATGAATTTAAAAGTTCATCGCTCATCTTTTATCCCTCAGAACATCAATCAATATACATCCGAATCAAATATTCATCTTTGCACTACAGTGCCAAAGATATTCATCACTTGGTCATGTTCATCTAAACACTGCTCATCTTTGCACTACTACCAAAGATATTCTTCAGAATCATTCATCTTTGCACTACAGTGCCAAAGATATTCAATAATATCATCATTTAAGAATGAGGATGATGAAAATATTTTTAAAGAAACGAATCCAAAGGAAACAAAATGACAAGGATTAAGGATTAAGGATTAAGGATTCGTGCTTTGTTTTATCCATGTCCAAAAATACCTCAAAAATAATCATAGTGTGTAAAATTCAAGAATGATCAAAACATGGATACAATCAAAGCTAGTATCCGTATAGATATTTTGGACAAAAAGAAAAAATTTCATTTTTCTATGAATAGTGTCATATTCGTGAATAATAGTGCCATATACGTGAATATTGCCAGATACGTGAATAGTAACTCCTACACCAAAAATAGAAATTCCACAAAAAACATCTTCACGCTTCATTAATAGTACTCGTGAATAAGAAATCGTGAATAAGAACTCATGAATAGTAACTCGTGAATAAGAACTCATGAATAGTAACCCCGACATGAAAAAGTTCCAAATTTGATAAAAAGTTCCAACCAATATTTCAAAGATAATGATATTGAAGAAATAATATCATTCGAGAAGAAATTAACATCCCTTACCTCTAAAGATTAAGATTTCTACCGAATACCGTATAAGTAATAAGGAACTTGCACCATCTAACAATACTCAAAGTATACTCAAAATACTCACAAGAATACGCCGATAATATAGAGAGAGAAAACTTCAGCTTTAAAGTGTGATTTTCAATTCTAACCTAAGACCCTATTTATAGAAAACGCTTAGAACACCAAAGCGTAAAATTTAATATAATATTAATATATATATTAAGATTTCTACGCCCACCTTCCTAGATCTGATCTCAGCTCATTATGCACATGTTGTAGCCTACAAAACAAACAAAAAAACGTTTTTATTATTTAAAATATTTTAAACTTCCAAAATCAATTATTTTGAGCTTCTAACTTTAATAATTCATAATAAATAGCCCTTCTCATCAGAAAATTCGAATCTCGCGAGTTTTTATAGGAAATTCAATTCTCACAACTTTGCAGAAGAAAGTTTTTCCAAATTCCAAATGAAATTGACCAAATCCACAAACGGGGATTTTACAAGCTATAATCAAATTTCAAATAATAAATGGGGTCCAATCGACATGTTTAACATGTTTTAAACATTTATTGCAACAAAAAATACTCTTCCTCCTCATATACTCATATATCCCACATTCGTTGTAAAATATCACCATTATTATATTATTAAAATATAATAATATATTTAAAAGAATTATTTTATCGTAAAAGATAAAATTTCAATTTTCAACAATTGTCACATTAAAATTTTTCTCCATCTATATCCACATAAAATCAATATTTTCCTCATCATATGAATCAATAATTAATTATTCACAAATAATATTACGTAATCACAATATCGACAACCAGTGCGCCCTGTGAGAGGGGCTTTCAATAAGAATTTCTTTCTCGGCCGCAATTAGGTGACCAAACCTCTCCTTAGATGTAACTTTCTAGACATTGCCAATAATGTTATCTAATAATATTATTCAGATAATATGAATTATTGCTTCGATAATGAAAAATACCGTAGAATGACAATTATCAAACAACAAAGAATATAAAATATCAACGCAAAGAATTATTAACTCAATAAAATATCGAATAAAGAATTATCGTAACCATTATCGAGTAGTGCCTTCACGTAAGAATCAAACAATTGGTGCAATACCGCAAAGCACGTGTGTTTTAAACCAATTGTATTTTAACAAGATTAATGGTAAATAACTACGCCAAGTATTTTTAAACCACTTATATTTGTCGCTTTCTTCATCCAATCGCTTTTCGTTATGGGCCCACACATGGTCATACCGTCGCATTTAATATTCCCCGACAATATTTAATATTCCACGACCAAAACGAATATTCCCCGACAACAATGAATATTTTATAACCACTTGCTTATTTTAAAATATTTATGATTTTACCCCTAACTATCCACATTAATCACATCAACCCTTACTATTTCAAAATAATAAATAGAGAAAATTAAATTTCATTAATAATAAGTTGGGGTCTTACAACTGTCATTGCCTCTCTCTATTACAATGAGGACTTTTTTGTCTTAATTTTGGGGGGATTGTCCTTTCTTTCTTCTTCTAGGGTGCATATTAGTATAGTCATATTTATTGCATATAGTTTAGTTTTTACTCATATGTTGCAACTAATAAATTGCAAAAATAAAAATTTTCAAAAATATTTGTTTTAGTTGTTGCATTTAGTAAGTAGATCATATTGCATGAATCCAAGTTTTCAATTTGTTTGAAATTCATTTGGCTTATGAGGACACACTACAAAAAATTGGTCATTTGGCAACAATTTTTAGGACGAAATATCTCATTCACTGCAGTTTGTGAAAGGCTATCATTTTTTGTAACGAAATTCATAGGTCGTTGCAAAATTTCGTTGCCAATTTGTTGGCGGGAAAAAAAATCCCCGCCTATTTGATTTTTTATTGCCAATGTGATTTCTCCTCATCGTGGGCAACGAATATTTTTTTGTTGCTATATTTAGTTCCCTAATACGGGCCACATTCATTGTCAACATTTTTTTTCGTTACATATTTTGTACAATTTTTTGCAACGACTAGTAAATTGTTTCCCAATAAGCACATTTCAGACTCTCTTTTTTTCCCCAAAATGCATCATTTTACATTTTAAAATTATTATTTGTTTGGACACAAATTTATACTGTCAAATGTTTCACTCCCTCCATCTAAAAATAAATATCTAGTTTTAATTTTTTTTTTTGTCATGAGTTATAATTTTTGAAATTAAAATTAAGCACATATAGATATATTTTCTAATTTACAAAAATTAGAGTTTGTAATAAATTGAATGTAGTTTATAATGATCATGTTGTTTTTTCTATTTTGACAAGTACTTAGCAAGGAAGTCTCCTAGGATTTATAGTTGCTATCTTAGTCTAAGTTAAGAAGCCAAGAGCAGTAACTTCTATTTGAAAGTGATCATAGTTCAACACAACTTGTTTTTCTGAAGTCTAGTATACTGCATGTTAAAATTGAGAACCGGAATCCATTCATAAGTATAGAAATGAGACATTGATGAAGGCAAAATAGAAAGATGGAAAAAATAAATGGTCAATTTGTACAAATCAATATCTAATTACTTATGCTACGAAATTGAGAAAGACCACTAGAAATGGTTAGTTAATGTCCAACACGTAAAAATAGTAAATCTTAGTCCTAGAAATGGGTAGTTAATGAAAACAGTAAATGTTTAGACACAGTTAAAAGCTACAATATGCTACTCTAATAACATTGTAAGGTGAGGTATAATTGATAATTTTATCAAACATTTAACAACATCAGAAGTTTTTACTTCAACTACAAAGAAGATTTTTTTTTTTGCTAAATTTAGACTGTATTAAAAGAGAAAAGATTAAAACCTCATGGGAGAACCCCAATCAGGATATAGCATAGATATCATAGGAAAAGCCCCATGATGTCATGATTATAAAATATTACAAGGCCTAAAGCCCAACAAGAAGTTACAATACTGTAATGAGAATTGAAACATAAAAAAATAGACTGATAGCATCAAAGCACGGAATAAAGCGATCCCATAAGTAAGCAAAAGCCAAAAATAGCCATAACAAACCAGCCAAAAAAATCTGGCACCAAAACAGAGGACATACAGTCCACTACCCCACGCGCAGCAACAGAAAGGAGAATGCCCACACCAAATTTCTAAACCGAAATCAAAGATAACAATGACTACATTTCCCCGAGCATAACAAATAGAAGTAACGTTGCGTGAATCCCCTTGAGCGACCACCCCACACGCAAAGAATACGACTAATGGCCAACCTCATACTGACTGCATAAAAGCAACCCAGACCAGCAATGTTATAGCAGAGTGGTGCCTATGCAATTAGCAGTAAAAAAAACCACCATATTGAAGTATTAAAGTATAAAGCATTAAGGAATTGAAGTATATAGCATTAAAGCTTCCCCATTGCAGAATACCCACCATATAACAGTAACGAGATAATAACTATTATTATCCTAACTATGACGCCCCCAAAATAGGTCCACACAACCCATTCTGAGTCGTCAAATACATGGTACAGAAAATAACTATAAACTTCATTATTACAATTATCGTGCAAAATACGACAACACATATACTGTGAGTTTTAATAAAAATATTGTCTTCTAGATAATATCCAAACTCAAATAAGTCCTCATTACAATTATTGATACATTATTTTACAAATAGCGAGAACTGCTAAACAACTGACTTGAAACATCACTCCACACCCCAACTAGTTCCCACTATATTCTCGCCTCTTGAGAAGAAAAATGGAACAAAAAAAGAAAAGGGTGAGCTCAACTAGCCCAGTAATGAATATTATGACTAAGATAATGTAAAACAAATTATCCTTAGTCCTCAACAAGGAAAAATATGATAGAATACAATAGACAACAAGTTTTAGATCAACAACTGCAGCGGAAACAACAATTCATTAGAAGAGTAAAGTAGAGAATGAAGTCTACTATCTTCTATGATTTAAAATTCCATCATCGCTATTTTATCCCTGTAACATCAATCAATATACATCATGAATCAAATATTCATCTTTGCACTATGGCAAAAGATATTCATTTGTGTCACCAGTTGCTCATGTTCATCTCAACACCTGTCCATCTTTACACTACAGGCCAAAGATATTCATCAGGTAATCATTCATCTTTACACTACAGGCCAAAGATATTCAGTTATATCACCATTTAGGATTGAGGATGATAAAAATATTTTCAAGAAAACAAATCTAGAGAGATAACAGAACAAAGATTAAGGATTCATACTTTAGTTTATCCAAGTTCAAAAATACTCCATAATAATTAATTGTGGAGCAAAATTCAAGAATGAATATCAAAACATGGATACAATCAAAGATAGTAACCATAATAGACAACTTGGACCAATAAAAGAAATTTTAATTTTTCTGTGAATAGTGTCGTATACGTGAATAGTACCGTATACGTGAATAGTAACCCCGACACGAAAAGGTAAAACTTTCACAATAAAACTCATACTTCGTGAATAGTACTCGTGAATAATCTCAGATTCGTGAATAGTCAGATATCGTAAATAGTGGCCGTGATACGTGAATAAAGTCGATAATCGTGAATAGTGTCGTATATGTGAATAGTAACCTCAACATAAAAAGGTAAAAATTTCATAATAAAATTTATACCAATATTTTGGTATAATGATATTGAAAGAAATAACATCATTTACGAAGAAAATAGCAGCCCTTACCTCAAAAGAATAATACTTTTGGCTGAAATATCGAATATAATACTGAAGGAAACTTGCACTGAATAGCAACACTCAAGATATCTAAATGCTCACAAAAATACGCTCGATATTATAGAGAGAGAAAACTTCTGATTCTGGTGTGATTTTCAATTCTAACTAAGCATCCTATTTATAGGAAAATGCCAGAACGCCATAGTTGACAAAATGAATGGATAGTGTGCTATGTTGGAAAAGAAATTCACACACGTTGCAGCACACCACACTTGAATTCAGCATTTTTCCACAAAATACAAAAGTGGGGCCCACCCATGTTTTTAATTAAAAATATTTTCTTCCAAAATTTCAATAATTCATAATAAATAGCCCTTTTATAAGAAAAATACGAATTTAATGTCCATTCCATAGGAAATTTGATTCTCTACAACTTTGTAGAAGAAAGTTTTTCTAAATTCTCAACGAAAAATGACCGAAATTCACATACGGATGATTTTTAACACCTCTATTCTGACAAAATACTGATAAAATACCTCAACATTAATTCCTTCATTTATATCCATATAAAATAAATATTTTTCTGTCATATAAATCAATAATTAATTATTCACAAATAATATTACAAAAACATAATAATGACAACCAGGTCATTCTCAGGAAAGAAGGGGCTTTCCGATCTGATTTCTCCTCATCTTGGCGCCAAGCAATTAGGTGACCAAACCCTTTCCTGAATGTAACTTTCTTAGACATTATCAATAATGCTATCAATAATATTTATTCAAATAATATGAATTATTGATCCGATAATGGAAAATATCAGTGCAAAGGACAATTATTGAATCAACAATAATATAAAATATCAATGTAGCAATTATTGAATCAATAAAATAAAATATTAAACAGTAATTACTGTAACAATTATTGAGTAGTGCCTTCTTACTTAAGAATCAATAATCCAAAAATACTGTGTAATACTGTGTGTTATTATGTAATAACGCGTATTACTTTAATTTACCCACCGAGTATTCCAATAGTTTTAATGGTAACAACTATGCCATTATCTATAAAAACTCATACTTGTCGTTTTCTTCATTCGACAGTTATTCTGTTATGAAGCCCACAAATGGCTGTGCCGTCGTACGAATATTTCTCGACAACAATACATGTGCTGATTTTGGTTGGGCCCCATTGTGGTGGGTGATTATTTTTCAAAAGTGGCTGTATAGGAGAAAATAATAAAAATAATAATATTTTATTATTTTAGTCTCCTACGGCGTTCTAGCATTTTCCTATAAATAGACGCTTAGGTTAGAATTGAAAATCACACCAGAAACAAGTTTTCTTTCTCTCTATATTATCGAGCGTATTTTTGTGAGTATTTAAATACTTTGAGAGTTGCTATTCAGTGCAAGGTTCCTTCGACTTTACATCCGATATTTCAGTCAGAAGTACTGCTCTTTTGAGGTAAGAGATTTTTAGGATTATTATGTTTTTCAGTTTCATAATTTTTTTGATCTTAAAAAATTTTGGAAAAATTTGAAATGATAATTTGATGAGTATTCTAGATTGTGTCCAAAAATAGCAATTTTTGGATGTATAGATTAAGAGTTATGAATTTTATGGGAAAAGACTATTTTAAAAGTAAACCCTTATAACTCCTTGTGGTTAACTCCAAAAATTGTGAAATTTTTATTGGGAGTACATGTATATAATAGCAGTATACTCTGTAAATTTCAGAATTTTTGGACAAACATACAGTATGATAATTGTCTAAATATTCGGCAGTTTTGGCCATATGAAAAATAGTAAATGAATTTTAAAAATTTCGAGAAAAATATATGTTTAATATAGGACTATATTCTGCTAAATCCCAGAAAAGAAAATTTGTTTGTACTGATTTCGTATTTTTCATGAAAATGGACTAGTTATGAGTAAATGAATTAAATATGTTATGTGAAGTAAGAAAATTGAAAAATAGGATTTTATGGCCTGAGAATCCTATATGAGGTATATGCGGAATTTTGATCAGGGTTTTGGTTATTGGTGATGAAATCTTATGAGTTTGGAATTTTTGAATGATTAAATGCATTAATTAGTAAAGTGTAAATAATTAAAATAAATTGTTTATAAGTTTAAGAAATGATTAAAATATTATTATAATATTAATAATATTAGATTATGAGATTAATAAGTGATTGATAACATTTAGATTAAGGTGTTATTAATACATTGATTAATGATTAATAATATTAGTAAATGAATTTATTCTTATTATATAATGAATAATATTAAATAGAGTTTAAAAGAGTAATAATGGATTGTTAATATTAAATGAAGTTTAATAATATTAGTAAATGAATTTAATATTATTATATAATGAATAATATTAAATGGAGGTTATAATATAATGATTAATGTTATTATCTTCGTTAAATATTTGTTGAAATATTATTCAAATCATTTTTGATATAATATTATTCTTGAATTTTACTCCACAATTGGTGATCATGTTGACAATTTGGACATTATTGAATTTTGGATAAGTTATATTGTTAAAGTCTTTAATATTTATCATTTATATCATTTGATTGATTCTTTATATCATTGTCATCATTCTCATGCTTATATTGTGTTGAAAGTCATCTATGGCCAGTAGTGCGTAGATGGACTTGGTATGATTATGACCAGAGATTATTCGGTATAATCATGACCGTAATATTACAAATGATGTGTTGAAAGTCATCTTTGGCACGTAGTGCATATGAACTTGGTATGATTATGACTAGGGATTATTCGGTATAATCATAACTGTAATTGAAAACAGGAATATCATTGGCCCGTAATGCATGGATAATTCGTGGTTGTGATACTATTAAGCTGAGTCTCAGCATTATTGGTTTTTTAGTTGTATATCTTTGGCCTGTAGTGCAAAGTTGGACTGTTGATTTACTTGATTATAAATATGAATTGTGATTTAATTATAATCTATGGTGGTTTAGGTGAAGACAGATGATGAGAGTTCTCTTTGTCTTGAGTATAGCAAAGAACTGTTGATGAGTATTATAGGAATGAAGTATTAACGATGGACTTTTAATCTAGAGGAGATAGTAGACATTATGTTCTACTTTATTCTTCTAAGGGATTGCTTATTCCACTGCAGTTGTTGATCTAAAACTTGTTGTCTATTATATTCTATTAGTTGTTATACTGTTGAAGACTAACGATAATTTATTATGCATTATCTTAGTCATAATATTTCTTACTGGGCTAGTTGAGCTCACCCTTTTACTTCACCACCCCTTTTAGGTAATAAAAGGGTAGCTGGGATTAGCAGAGAGAACATGGGTATAAAGTGGTGATACGAATTAGTCACAAGCCTAATCAAATTATGAAACGGTGTGACATAATAATCGTAATGAGAACTTAAAATGTGTGTGACATGTTTCATACATCATTTGATATTTAATTTTGGTGAACAACAATAGGGTGAGGTGAATCAGAATTCAGAATCGTCAAAGGTGCACTCCATTAGACTGAGGAGAACATATATCTTCTCGTGTCCCTTCGGGGTCTTGATATATTTGTTGCTGTACTTTATATGGCATTGTAATAATTTAAATATGAATATTGTCGTATTATATACGTACCAATATTTGTATTGAAACTCACATTATATATGAGAATTTTTGAGTTTGAATACTGTCTAGAAGACAATATTTGATTTAAAACTCACATCTTATGTTTTATATTTAAGTTTGTATTTGAATTTTATACCATGTATCTGGCGACCCAAGATGGGTGGTGTATACCTGTTTTGGGGGCGTCACAGTTGGTATCAAAGCTTAGGGATATGATCCCTGGCTGAGATGTGAGACAAGAACTAGGAGGGGAGAGACGGGGAATTCCTTCGCTAGTATGACCTACCTAAGTTTATTTGGTATTTAATTGGTCGGTCAGAGTATAGGGATAATATGTGGCATATCAATTAACCCTTATTTTGAAACTATATTCTAGAATGATATCTGAAATACAGGAGATGAGCAATGGGAAAATCATGATAGAAAGGAAATAACCGGAAGGTACAAATCCGAAAAGAAAAGCAAAGTATTCTCATCTCTTCGATATACCAGGTACGTACGTAAATTTTGAGGGCGAAATTTCATAAGGAGGGGAGATTGTGAGATCCCGAATTTTATGAAATAAAAGTATTCAATTTTTCTATTTAGTAAATAGTTAAATTGATAAAAGTTTAAAGTTAAGGGTGATATATATAAAATTTTCAAAATACGCAAGTGGTTATAAAATACTCATTTCTGTCGGGGAATATTCGTTTGGTCGTGGAATATTCTTGTTGTCGGGAAATATTCGTGCGACGGTAGCGAACCATTTAGGGCCCCATAATGTAATAACTGTCGGATGAAGAAAACGACAAGTTTGAGTTTTATAAATAACGGCATAAATGTTACCGTTAACACTATTGGATTACCTAGTGGTTAAAATACAGTAATACGCGTGGTTGCACAGTAGCACACGGTATTGCACATTATTTTTTAAATTATTGATTTTTACGTATGAAGGCACTACTCAATAATTGTTACAATAATTACTGTTCAATATTTTATTTTATTGGTTCAATAATTGCTGCGTTGATATTTTATATTATTATTGTTTCAATAAATGTCACGACACAATATTTCCCATTATCAGATCAATAATTCATATTATTTGAATAATATTATTAGATAGCATTATTGGCAATGTCTAGAAAGTTCTGTCAAGAAGAGGTTTGGTCACCTAATTGCGCCCCAGTAAGGAGAAATCCTTATCGAAAAGCCCCCTCTTTCCTGGGAACGGCCTGGTTGTCATAATTGTGATTCTGTAATATTATTTGTGAATAATTATTTATTGATTTATATGATAAGAAAATATGTATTTTATGTAGATATAAATTATGGGTATATTCTATGTGGTTATAAATGAAGGAATTAGTGGTGAGGTGTTTTATCAATATTTTATCGGAATGGAGGCATTAAAAATCAAATCAATGTTCTTAAAGCTATATTACGTGAGTTATAATTTTAATTCGACCGTTGGATCGTTGTGATTTTTGGATATGTTATACATATATAAGTTGAGTATATGTCCACAAATTTTGAACCGTTAAAAATTAACTCATGATTTGTTATGATTTTAAAAGGTGTTAAATATCATCCTTTTGTGGATTTCGGATATTTTCTGTGTGGAATTTGAAAAAACTTAAAGCTACAAAGCAGTAGAGAATTCAATTTCGTGTGGAATGGACATAAAATTCGTATTTTTCTGATAAAAGGGCTATTTATTATGAATTACTGAAGTTTTGGAAAATAAAATGATTTTTATTAAAATTAGGTGGGACCCACTTTTGGTTGGTATTGAATACATGTGCTGATTTTGGGTGGACCCCACTGTGGTGGGTGATTATTTTTCAAAGTGGTCGACAGAGAAAAAAAAAAAAATAAATAATATTTTATTATTTTAGTCTCCCATGGCGTTCTAGCATTTTCCTATAAATAGACGCTTAGGTTAGAGTTGAAAATCACACCAGAAACAAGTTTTCTTTCTCTCTATATTATCGAACGTATTTTTGTGAGTATTTAATTACTTTGAGAGTTGCTATTCAGTGCAAGGTTCCTTCAGCTTTACATCTGATATTTCAGTCAGAAGTACTGCTCTTTTGAGGTAAGAGATTTTAAGGATTATTATGTTTTTCAGTTTCGTAATTTTTTTGATCTTCAAAAATTTTGGAAAAATTTGAAATGATAATTTGATGAGTATTCTAGATTGTGTCCAAAAATAGCGATTTTTGGATGTATAGATTAAGAGTTATGAATTTTATGGGAAAAGACTGTTTTAAAAGTAAACCCTTATAACTCCTTGTGGTTAACTCCAAAAATAGTGAAATTTTTATTGGGAGTACATGTATATAATAGCAGTATACTCTGTAAATTTCAGAATTTTTGGACAAACGTACAGTTTATGATAATTGTCTAAATATTCGACAGTTTTGGCCATATGAAAAATAGTTAATGAATTTTAAAAATTTCGAGAAAAATATATGTTTAATATGGGATTATATTCTGCTAAATCCCAGAAAAGAAAATTTGTTTGTACTGATTTCGTATTTTTCATAAAAATGGACTAGTTATGAGTAAATGAATTAAATATGTTATGTGAAGTAAGAAAATTGGAAAATAGGATTTTATGGCCTGAGAATCCTATATGAGGTATATGCGAAATTTTGATCAGGGTTTTGGTTATTGGTGATTAAATCTTATGAGTTTGGAATTTTTGAATGATTAAATGCATTAATTAGTAAAGTGTAAATAATTAAAATAAATTGTTTATAAGTTTAAGAAATGATTAAAATATTATTATAATATTAATAATATTAGATTATGAGATTATTAAGTGATTGATAACATATAGATTAAGGTGTTATTAATACATTGATTAATGATTAATAATATTAGTAAATGAATTTATTCTTATTATATAATGAATAATATTAAATAGAGTTTAAAAGAGTAATAATGGATTGTTAATATTAAATGGAGTTTAATAATATTAGTAAATGAATTTAATATTATTATATAATGAATAATATTAAATGGAGGTTATAATATAATGATTAATGTTATTATCTTCGTTAAATATTTGTTGAAATATTATTCAAATCATTTTTGATATAATATTATTCTTGAATTTTACTGCACAATTGGTGATCATGTTGACAATTTGGACATTATTGAATTTTGGATAAGTTATATTGTTAAAGTCTTTAATATTTATCCTTTATCTCATTTGATTGATTCTTTATATCATTGTCATCATTCTTATGCTTATATTGTGTTGAAAGTCATCTATGGCCAGTAGTGCATAGATGGACTTGGTATGATTATGACCAAGGATTATTCGGTATAATCATGACCGTAATATTACAAATGATGTGTTGAAAGTCATCTTTGTACGTGAGTGCGTATATTGAATGATTGGTATGATTAATGACGGGTGATTATTCGGTATAATCATGATCAGAATGAAAACACAAATATCCTTGGCCGTAGTAGTGCATGGATAATTCGTGGTTGTGATACTATTAAGTCGAGTCTCAAAGATTATTGGTTTTTTAGTTGTATATCTTTGGCTTTTGTAAAGTGCAAAGTTGAATTTGTTGATTTACTTGATTATAAATATGAATTGTGATTTAATTATAATCTATGGTGGTTTAGGTGAAGACAGATGATGAGAGTTCTCTTTGTCTTGAGTATAGCAAAGAACTGTTGATGAGTATTATAGGAATGAAGTATTAACGATGGACTTTTAATCTAGAGGAGATAGTAGACATTATGTTCTACTTTATTCTTCTAAGGGATTGCTTATTCCACTGCAGTTGTTGATCTAAAACTTGTTGTCTATTATATTCTATTAGTTGTTATACTGTTGAAGACTAACGATAATTTATTATGCATTATCTTAGTCATAATATTTCTTACTGGGCTAGTTGAGCTCACCCTTTTACTTCACCACCCCTTTTAGGTAATAAAAGGGTAGTTGGGATTAGCAGAGAGAACATGGGTATAAAGTGGTGATACGAATTAGTCACAAGCCTAATCAAATTATGAAACGGTGTGACATAATAATCGTAATGAGAACTTAAAATGTGTGTGACATGTTTCATACATCATTTGATATTTAATTTTGGTGAACAACAATAGGGTGAGGTGAATCAGAATTCTGAATCGTCAAAGGTGCACTCCATTAGACTGAGGAGAACATATATCTTCTCGTGTCCCTTCGGGGTCTTGATATATTTGTTGCTGTACTTTATATGGCATTGTAATAATTTAAATATGAATATTGTCGTATTATATACGTACCAATATTTGTATTGAAACTCACATTATATATGAGAATTTTTGAGTTTGAATACTGTCTAGAACACAATATTTGATTTAAAACTCACATCTTATGTTTTATATTTAAGTTTGTATTTGAATTTTATACCATGTATCCAAGCGACCCAAGATGGGTGGTGTATACTGCTTTTAGGGCGCCACAATTGGTATCAAAGCTTAGGATATGATCCTGGTGAGATGTGAGACAAGAACTAGGAGGAGAGAGCGGGGAATTCCTTCGCTAGTATGACATACCTAAGTTTATTTGGTATTTAATTGGTCGGTTTAGTATAGGATAATATGTGGCATATCAATTAACCCTTATTTTGAAAACTATATTCTAGAATGATATCCAAATACGGAGATGAGCAATGGGAAAATCATGATAGAAAGGAAATAACCTAAAGGTACAAATCGAAAAGAAAGCAAAGTATTCTCATCTCTTCGATATACCAGGTACGTACGTAAATTTCGAGGGCGAAATTTCATAAGGAGGGGAGATTGTGAGATCCCGAATTTTATGAAATAAAAGTATTCAATTTTTCTATTTAGTAAATAGTTAAATTGATAAAAGTTTAAAGTTAAGGGTGATATATATAAAATTTTCAAAATACGCAAGTGGTTATAAAATACTCATTTCACTTCTGGAATATTCGTTTGGTCGTGGAATATTCTTGTTGTTTGAAATATTCGTATAACCACAGTTGCCCATTTGTGGGCCCCATAATGTAAATAAGCGCTTGATGAAGAAAACGACAAGTTTGAGTTTTATAAATAACTACGTAAATGTTACCGAATTAACACTATTGGATTACCTAGTGGTTAAAATATAAGTAATACGCGTGGTTGCATAAGATGACGCCAGTATTGCGCACATTATTTTTTTGAATTATTGATTTTTACGTATGAAGGCACTTTCACTCAATAATTGTTACAATAATTATTGCTCAATATTTTATTTTATTGGTTCAATAATTGTCATATTGATATTTTATATTATTGTTGTTTCAATAAATGTCACGCATGATATTTCCCATTATCAGATCAATAATTCATATTATTTGAATAATATTATTAGATAGCATTATTGGCAATGTCTAGAAAGTTCTGTCAAGGAGAGGTTTGGTCACCTAATTGCGCCCCAGTAAGGAGAAATCCTTATCGGAAAGCCCCCTCTTTCCTGGGAACGGCCTGGTTGTCATAATTGTGATTCTGTAATATTATTTGTGAATAATTATTTATTGATTTATATGATAAGAAAATATTTATTTTATGTAGATATTATTGATGGGTATATTTTATGTGGTTATAAATGAAGGAATTAGTGGTGAGGTGTTTTATCAATATTTTATCGGAATGGAGGCATTAAAAATCAAATCAATGTTCTTAAAGCTCTATTACGTGAGTTATAATTTTAATTCGACCGTTGGATCGTTGTGATTTTTGGATATGTTATACATATATAAGTTGAGTATATGTCCACAAATTTTGAACCGTTAAAAATTAACTCATGATTTGTTATGATTTTAAAAGGTGTTAAAAATCATCCGTTTGTGGATTTCGGATATTTTCTGTGTAGAATTTGGAAAAACATAAAGCTACAAAGCTGTAGAGAATTCAATTTCGTGTGGAATGGACATAAAATTCGTATTTTTCTGATAAAAGGGCTATTTATTATGAATTACTGAAGTTTTGGAAAATAAAATGATTTTTATTAAAATTAGGTGGGACCCACTTTTGGTTGGTATTGAATACATGTGCTGATTTTGGGTGGACCCCACTGTGGTGGGTGATTATTTTTCAAAAGTGGCTGCATAGGAGAAAATAAAAAAATAAATAATATTTTATTATTTTAGTCTCCTATGGCGTTCTAGCATTTTCCTATAAATAGACGCTTAGGTTAGAATTGAAAATCACACCAGAAACAAGTTTTCTTTCTCTCTATATTATCGAGCGTATTTTTGTGAGTATTTAATTACTTTGAGAGTTGCTATTCAGTGCAAGGTTCCTTCAGCTTTACATCTGATATTTCAGTCAGAAGTACTGCTCTTTTGAGGTAAGAGATTTTAAGGATTATTATGTTTTTCAATAGGGTGAGGTGAATCAGAATTTGGAAGCATCAAAGGTGCACTCCATTAGAATGAGGAGAACATATATCTTATCGTGTCCCTTCGGGGACTTGATATATTTGCTGCTGTACTTTATATGGCATTGTAATAATTTAAATATGAATATTGTCGTATTATATACATAACAATATTTGTATTGAAACTCACAGTATATATGAGAATTTTTGAGTTTGAATACTGTCTAGAAGACAATATTTATATTAAAACTCACAGCTCATGTTGTATATTTAAGTTTGTATTTGAATTTTGTACCATGTATCTGGCGACCCAAGATGGGTGGCGTATACCTGTTTTGTGGCCGTCACATAACAACTACTCTTGCATTTTGTCCTTGCCCTTATAATTGTCTACCCCTCCTGCTACCTCATCATTAGCTGAAATATTATATTTAAGCAAGGGTGACCAACGAGTTTTCTTTGCAAGTTAAAACATACAATAAATGATGTGAATTAAGAATAATGGACTATCGATTCGATAGAATTTCACTAAAGTTAAAAAGACTTTTAATTAGCTGAACAAATCGTTAATCAATAGCAATACTTTATCGCATTTCATGCTAATCAATAATTCAAAGATGAAAGAGTAAAACACTTTTGAAGTTTTAATAATGTTTAATCGATTATCAAGATATAATAACACTACAATAACAAAGTGGGATATACCCAGATTTCATGCTGAGTGATCACAGTGGGATCATGAACTTCTCGAGGCATTATTAATATTCAATATTGAATTACCCCAGAATTATAAATTAGTTATAAAAACTAAACTATAACCCTATGCAAGTACCTGGAGCGGCCAACCCCTTATACCCAATATTATGCATAATGCTCAACTCGCGCAATAACCGTATATGCGACCACAAGGTTCTCATTTTATATAAAGGTTGTTCATCTCAGTCTTACATCAAGAATTTGTATCGCAACAATATACTTTGGATTTAAAGAAATACTATGATTTCAACATTTAATATCTTTCTCAATCTAGCCGAAATAAGTGGCATTGATCTTTCAATAACAATTTATTTATAATGTATCAAGTTTCAACAAATATTCGTCTAGCCAAAATAATTAGCTAAGACGTAGCTCAAAAACTGTTCAATAATAGGCAGAAATTAATTGCCCTATTTGCAATCAATAATACTATCTATAGACATGAATAACTAACAATAGTTATTCACCAGTCATGCTTCTAAAATTTGAAACTTAGTTTGAGTTAATGAACTTGCACTAATTGCGAATAATCAATAATATTCTTAGACGTGGTATAATTAGCAATAATTACCCACTTAACAAGCTAGTAGGATAATAATTCGAATTCAAGTTAAATAAATTTCAATATTTATGAACATTCAATGACAAACTTGGATATAGAATAAATATCAATAATTATTCATTAACATATTTGAAAAATAGTAACTCAAGTTTAGGAAACTTGCACTAACGGCGAATAATCAATAATAATTATCAAATATGGAATAATTAGCAATAATTATCCACTACTATATTTGAAAAGTAATAACTCGAGATTGAGTTAAGGAAATTTGCCTTCGTCGTTGTCTACTACTACACAATATAACTTAGCTATGTTTGGAAGACCTATATCAACAATATCGGTCTCGCAATTAGCATAACACATCACAACATATAATATGTTGGTTCCTAGAGGCACAATAGTTATCTAAAAGGGGGGTTGAATAGATATTTAAAATTTCTTTTTACAAAATACTTGTCAGATTTGTTAATGATTTAATCACAACGGAATTTAGGATTTATTTATTTTCCCTTTAAGATAAGTCGAGTTAATAGGAGATAAGCAGTTATGACAGATATGGCAATTATAGCAAGAATATAAGAGACACAGTATTTTTAAGTGGTTCAGAGCACTCAAGGCTACTAGTCCACTCTTCTACTCCTTGAGTAGAAAATCCACTAAGGATATCTTTATAATCTTTGAATCTCACAGATTCCTTTAAGACCAGCAGTCTTGGAACTTCTTAGTTCACTTAGAACTCTTCAATTCCAGCAAACTTGGAACTTCTTTATTCATTTTAAGTATGGTTGAGTTCTTGAATGGTGCTACTCAGTTGCCGTTAAGCTTGTGTTTGAAAGAACTAAGTAGCTAAGCAAGCTTTCTTTTCAGATTGTAGAGTTGGGAGTTGAGTTTTCTTCGGTTTTTCGTTATATACTTGCTTAATCTTTGCATCTTCATCTGTTTTGTATATAAGGTGCCTTTGAAATGTATCTGTTTGAAGGCATCCATTGAAGCATTAATTATATTTGACGTTTCTGAGCACTGATGGAGACTTTCTGAGCATTGACTCTTCTTCAATACGTTTCTTTGTTATATACTAAGGATAAGTGTTGGGTCATTAGGATTCCCGTGGATTTCAACGTTTATAATCCATTCCATATTTGTTGTGATTTATTCTTAAACAAATGGACAGGGCTCGATGCTTCTGATATAGATAGATGATACACTACAATTATGATCGTGGTGTCTTGCAACATTGGTACTTGATCCGGTACTGACAGAAGATAACACTATGATTTCTCTTAAGCACTGGTAGACTACGATCTTTGCTTGCTTGACTTGCAAAATCTAAGCTTCCGAGATCACACTACGATTTTTGAGTTGGCTTGGCAGGCGTTTGGACCACTCTACGATTCTAGGAGAGGCCCTCCAAAGTAGACAGACTGTGATTCTTGATGCTATATGATTCTACCTTGGCTTCTACAATTTTTTGACTAGCTCGACAGACTACGATTCTGTTAAAGCCTATCTATTACATCTCAAGAGATAGATCAACCTAACAGATTTGATCTTTTCTTCTATACATTCATTTACAGAACGATAAACATTAAAGATTAGATCAACCTAACAAGTTTGATCTACCACTAAGTCCTTGAAAATGTATTCCTTGAAGGACTTTTCATATAAGCATGAATATATACTTTCAACATCAAATTTAAATATGCAATTTCCCAACTATCTCCCCCTATTTGATGTTGACATAACCAAGGAGATTTATATCATGATCATCAATTTCTAGATACAGTTGCTAGAAAGTAAATATGACTTAGTGTTTTAGTGAGCAACTGAAATCTCTAGAGAATAAGCATGAATTTATTAATGTTTGTAAGGATAGATATTAAAATAATGCTTAGTCACATCAATAACAAATAAATTTTAACTTATCTCTATTTCTTCTGCCTTTTGCTTCTTGGAGGATTTGCATGCTCTGCAACTCTCCTTCTCCTGCTGGCTTCGTCTCTCCATGCAATATCTTCCAGCTTGCTTTGAGTCAGCCTTTCTTTATGATCGTGTCTGTTCATGAATGCAGGATCTCCAACTGGCATGTTTAGGCCAGTAGTGGTTACTCCTTGTGAGCTAGGAGATGTCCCCCGACTCCTTAGTGGTTGCGCCATTAGAATTGGTTGGCGCTGCTGCTGTTCGGATTGTGAAGTTTGATAGCAAGGCTGTCTTGAGGAAGGGCTCCTTCAAGATTGAGCAATGAGTTTTCCTCTGTCTTTGCCTTTCTCTCCTTCCCCTTTATTCTTCCCCTTTATATCAGCATCAAGGGTTCGAATGTCTTCAGACAGACGATTCATGCCGTGAATGAGCTTGTGGAGCTGATTCCTGGATTAAGCAATGCCTTTACAGTTTTCTTGAACCAGAGAATCAGTTCGAGATGTGTTCTTTTGGAGAATTGCCAAGATAGTGTCTATTTATTGCATTTGACCCATTGAGAATGCTTGGAATTCTTTCATTGAGGTTCGTAGACTTGAGAGACTTTCCATCATAAGTTCATTTTGAGATTCCTGAGTCTTCTATAACAGGAGAACTACTTCCTTATGCTTCTTGGCAGCCTGAAAATGGATTTGATCCCTTTCATTGATACTTTAGATCATTTTCTTGATAATCTCCCTGAGCTTCTTTGTAAGCTCAGTACATAGATTGCTGGGGAGGGTATTAGCAGCATCGATCATATGGGTCAGCCTCATATAAATGAGCTTAGAGTGGATTTCAAGATCTTCTTGAATATCCTTGGTCACCTTCTGGGATGCATTAGACAGCTCCATTTTGGTAGGAAGATCAGAGATAAGGTCAAGGAGTTGCTGAGTATTTGGAGGAGAGGCTCTAGTATTTTGATCATGCAGATTGTAGAGAACTAGATCAAGATCAAAATAATTATTGGTTGATGATGAGGGGATATCTGAAGGAGGGGCAGGTGTGTGAGGTTAAGTTTCAGGATTTGGTGATATCGGTGCTAGCTTGCTGAATGGGCGACTCTACGATTAGAGTAGAATTAATATTCATAGAGTGAGAGATTGTAGGAGACTGGATCAATATAAAATTAGGCATATTTGGTTCATCAGTTACAGAATGTTGGGATTCTGTAACTAGAAATTGGTTTAGTGGATGAAGTATCACTTCCAACCATCTTGGTAATTCGTAGAATTGGTTGAAAGTTGATGGAGGAAAGTGACTAACCCGGAAAGAGATGGGAATAGATTGTTCCTCACACCCATTTTCTGAAGAGGGATAGTTTGTGATCAACTTTTGAGCAAAAGTAAGTTTGCCTGGGAATCCATGAGCTAGCATTGAGATTGCTGGATAAGCTTTGAAGGTCCAAAATATGTGATCCTAGGAGTGGGCTCTGTGATAAGGCATCATTGGCAAATAGGAGAATAACTTATTGAAGTTAGCTCTCTTATATCCATCATATCCTACTACAATAATCTCAACTTCGCCATCCTCTTCTTCTTCCCAATTTTCATTTTCTTCATTTGAAATTTCCACTACATCAATCATCTCCACTTCTCTTGTCTGTTCTTCTGCCCTTTCCACCTCCATAGCTTCAACCCTCTCTATTTCTACAATTTCAGAAGCTAAGGTCTCTTAAGGAACTGAGGGAGGTTCATGAAAATCTTTTTCCAGCTCCTCCTCAGCTATAGCCTTCTTTAACACATGGACTTCACAAGGCTCCCCCTCAATCTGATCATTTATTTGAACTTCAAGCAGCTCCCCCTCAACTGGAGCATTCTCTAGTGTAGCAACTTAAGGAAGCTCTTTTTCTTCAGCTATTTTCTTTTCTTCTTCCTTCAAGGCTTTTACATTTTTGAGTACATATGTCTTGATGAGATGTCTCCTTGCCTTTCTAGGTTGAGTTTTAGCCTTGGTGTTTTCTTCATCTGCAGCTCTGACGATTGATATTGTTGTACCATCCTCTTCTTGAGTGATGTCAAGTCTGGACTCTACGATCAGTAGTGACTCTACGATAGAAGAGAGCGAAGACTTCTTTACTTTGTGGCTGCATTTTCCCTTCTTAAACAGCTGAGAGATGGTAGCTCTGTCTTCTTCCTCCTCAAACTGCTGCTCTTTCCTCTTCATTTCCTTTTGAGTCTCAGTACCTGAACTCTCTTGGGGTGCATCAGTAGTTGAGCCTTGATGCTCTTCTATAGTTTGAGCTTTCATTTTCCTCTTACCCTTGCTTTTTATAATCAAGAAATGGGTTCCTCTATATTAATTTCTTCTTCTTCATCAGTTTCCTCCACAATTAACATGTTTCCTGGTAGTCTAGATTCCTTTGCTTCACTAGTCCTTCCACTGGATTCAGACATCATTCGGACATTTTCTGTAGGATTTCTTTTCCAGTTTTGAAATAGTTGATGGGTCATTTTTCTGTTGGGATTGATAGATTCTCCTTCATTAACCCCAATTTTGTCACCTAGAGCAGATTTCAGAACCATGCTTATGAACCGCCCATAGAGCATCTTTCCGGAACTCTTTGATTTCTTTGAACTGAGTATCCACTTCCCAATCTAATCAATAAGTAAGGTCCCATAAGAGAGTCGAATCCTGAAGTAGATTGTTGTCATGAGCTTTAGTTGAACTTCATTCACAGAGTCGTGGCCAGAGCTTTTACAGCATATGCATTTCCCAACAATGTCAGCCAGAAACTCATACTTCTGGGGAAACTCTTTCTTTTTGTATCCCTTGACATTCTGAAACTTTATGTGATGCATCTTCTTTAAACCTTCATAAAAGTCGATGACCTCTATAGATACAAGTCCCTTTGATTTGTAACCTAGGGCTAGGTTTATATCTTTAGCTTTGAGTTTAATTTGTACCCCCTTAACCCTTGTGGTGATGATGTCATTCTCAAAGACTCCATTGCTATAGAATTCTTTTATCAGCTTTGGGTATATCCATGTGCTGGTGCTCAAAGCTTCTTCAAGACCGGCTTTCTTCAGAAGAGATAGAATCTTGTGAAATTGAGGGTCAAGCGTCTTGAACTCATCGAAGTAGAGTTGGTAACAAGAGATAACATTGGAAACAACCATTGATTTTCTTGAACTGAGGTTGATTGAGTGTTGGCTCTGAAAGTTAGGGTTTTTGCTGGTAGAGAGATACAGAGAGAAATGAGCTCTTTGAAATTTTGAGATGAATTTTCAAAAACCTTTTCATCTTATACTTGCAACTTCCTTCCACTCGATATTCATAGTGGGGCATGTGTCGAGTTCTTTCGGGCTCCACAATTTTAAATGATGTTAAAATACTGATCTGCCCTTAGCTCCCCCTGAGCTAGTGTATCCTTTGGGGGGACTACGATGGTAGAGTTCATTTTTAACTCTTCTCTACAATCATTGTATGTCCTGGTCCTCGTGATGAACTCTGACTTAGCATTCCTTCTAGTTTAAGGTAGCTCAGGAAGGGCCAACCTCTTAGATTGAACTAAGGGTCAGGATTTTCCCTGAGGTGCTTATCAGAGAGGTTGCTTGGATTTGATAGTAATGATGTCATCACAAGATGCTTCTTTGTTATGTTGAAGCAGCTCTACGATCGTGGTTCCTTCTTTAGTTATCTCTATGATTTTAAACATAGCCTTCTTATATGTAGGGTTAGCACGAACTAGAGCATAGAGTTTATGGTTGCAGATTTAGCATGCCTAACTCACTTATCAATTTATTAAATCTGGATTCATCTAGAGCTTTTGTAAAGACATTAGAAAGTTAATTTTTATTAGGGATGTATTGTAAAGATATAGTTCCATTTTGAACATGGTCCCTAATGATATGATATCTTATTTCTATATGCTTAGTCCTAGAATGCATGACAAGATTATGTGTTATTGATATGGCACTCGTGTTATCACAATGAACAGGTATAGATTTGAAATCAAACCCATAGTCTGCTAGCTGATTTTTCATCCATAAGATTTGAACACAGTAGCTGCCAACAGCAATGTATTCAGCTTCTGCTGTTGAGGTTGATACTAAGTTTTGCTTCTTGCTGAACTAGGACACAAGTCTGTTTCCTAGCAACTTACAAGTGCCACTGGTACTTTTTGTATCGATCTTGCAACCTGCAAAATTAGCATCTGTATATCCTGTCAATTCAAAGGAGGACTCCTTGGGATACCAAAGTCCCAAGTGAGGTGTTCCTTTGAGATACCTGAAAATTCTTTTTACAGTAATTAAGTGTGATTCCTTAGGATTAGATTGGAATCTAGCACATATGCATGTTACAAACAATATGTCTGGTCTACTAGCAGTTAGATATAGAAGAGAGCCTATCATACCTCTGTATTGAGTTATGTTAATACTTTTACCTTTCTCATCTTTGTCAAGCTTGGTTGCTGGAGCAATTGGTGTTTTCATGGGAGAGGCTGATTCTATGCCATACTTCTTAAGTAAGTCTTTAAAATAATTGGCTTGGTTTATGAAGATACCTTCATCACTCTACTTTACTTGTAATCCAAGGAATAAATTCAGCTCACCCATCATACTCATTTAGAACTTGCTCTGCATAAGCTTGGCAAATCTCTTGCACGGTTTGTCATCAGTAGACCCAAAGATAATGTCATCAACATATATTTGAACTAATAGGATTTTGTTTTTGTGCTTTCTAAGGAATAATGTGGTATCTACTCTACCTCTAGTGAAGCCATTTTCAATAAGAAAGTTAGTTAGTGTTTCATACCATGCTCTAGGTGCTTATTTAAGTCCATATAAGGCTTTGTCTAATCTATAGACATAATTAGAGAGTTTGATTGATGAAACCTGGAGGTTGCTCCACATATACTTCTTCTTGAATTTCACTATTCAAAAATGCACTTTTGACATCCATTTAAAAGACTTTAAACTTCATGTGTGCAACAAATGCAAGGAATATCCCGATGGCTTCTAATCTTGAAACATGTATGAAGGTCTCGTCGTAGTCGATGCCTTCTTCTTCAGAGTAACCTTTGGCTACTAGTCTTGCCTTGTTCCTTGTTATTACCCCCATCTTCATCCATCTTATTTCTAAAGACCCACTTGGTGCCAATGACTGGGTGGTTTTTTGGTCTTAGAACTAATTTCCATACACTGCTTCTCTAAAATTGATTTAGTTTCTCTTGCATGGCTTCTATCCAGCTTGAGTCTTCCATAGCATCTTTTATCTTCTTGGGTTCCATTTGTGACAGAAAGCTTAGATAGAAACACTCATTTTGGGTGGCAGATCTTGTCTTGACTCTTACATTTGGATCTCCAATGATTAGGTCTTGAGTGTGGTCTCTTGCCCATCGGTTTCCTATTAGAACATCTGACCTGATGCCTTCTTATCTGAATTCTTCAAGATTAACCTCTGCTTCTTGATGTGGAGGTTAATTGTCTGGAGTAGTTCTTTCTACGATCTCTTCTTCAGGCTCAATGATTTAATTTTCTTGGACTACGATCGTGGTGTTGAGCTCAACTGCCTCATTCGTAGTGTTTGAGTTGTCATTCGTAGTGTCTTGAGACACAATTTTGTCCAAGTCTGTTTCATGGAAGATGATGTGAATCGAGACTTTAACACTTACCGTCTTCTTGTTGAACACTCTATAAGCCTTACTGTCTGTGGCATATCCGAGAAAGATTCCTTCGTCTAACTTTGGTTGAAATTTAGTTAGATACTACTTTCCATTATTGAGAATATAGCATGCACAACCGAATACATGAAAGTAGCTAACACTTGGCTTTCTTCCTCTCCAAAGCTCGTAGGGAGTCTTATTTAATGTAGAGTGTACAAGAGATCTGTTTTGAGTGTAGCATGTAGTGTTGACATCTTCTGGACAGAAATATTCAGGCAGATGGGCTGCTACTAGAAGAGTTCTTCCAGCCTCAATCAACGTTCTATTCTTTCTCTCAACTAGTCCATTTTGCTGTGGAGTTCGTGGAGCTGAGAAGTTGTGACTAATGTCATTGTCTGTGCAGAACTGGCTCATCTCAGAGAAGTCAAATTCTCTTCCATGATTACTCCTTATAGCCTTGATTTTCTCCCCTTTCTCGTTCATTACCAGCCTGAACATCTTGATGCATTGGGAGCTTGTTTCATCTTTTGAGTTTAGAAAGAACACCCATATAAATTTGGTGTAGTCATCCACTATGACCAATGAGTATCTCTTCCCTCCAAGGCTTGTTGTTAGAATTGGCCCAAATAGATCTATGTGAAGTAACTGCAGAGGCTTATCAATTGAGTTGACAATTTTGCTTTTGAATGAGCTTCTAGTCTATTTTCCAAGCTGACAGGCATTGCATGGCCTTTCTTTGACAAAGCTGAGCTTGGGTAAGCCTGCTACTAGATCCTTGGAGGCCAGTTTTGACATGTTTTTGAAGTTAAGATGAGACAGTCTTCTATGCCATAACCAGCTCATTTCTTCAGAAGCTTTAGCCAGAAAGCATATTGTCTCGTCAAAACTCAGTTGACCAAGATTAACAGTGTAGACGTTCCCTTCTCTTGTTCCTATCAGCGTTATAGAGGTCTTCAGATCTCTGACTTGACATTAATTTTTGAGGAATGTGACTTGATGACCCTTGTTACATAGTTGGCTTATGCTTAGAAGATTGTGTTTCAATCCTTCCACATAGGCTACTTTACTGAAGGACACTGCACCATTCCCAGCTGAGCCATATTCTCTTGTCTTTCCAGAGCCATTGTCTCCAAAGATGACTGTTAGGCCCTCCTTCTCTATGAAGTTAGACAGGAGGGATTTGTTCCCGGTCATGTGCCTTGAGCATCCACTGTACAGATACCACATTATGATCGTGGAGCTTTGTTCTTGTGGCAAGATTAAACTCTCATTTTGGTACCCATACTTGCATGGGTCTTATCTTGTTAGTTCCCTTGGGAACCTAGATTTGCTTGACTTTGGGTCTAATATGCAGAGAATTATTGTAGCATAATATAGTCTTATGACCAACTTTATTACATACATAACATCTAGCATGATATATGCATGCTTGTGTGTGTATGTGGATTCTTTCTCCATTTGGACTTATGTGGGTTCTTGGCAATCTTTCCTTTATACTGTTCTTCTTTTTCCATGTATCCTTGTGATTCATGATTTATGAAGAGTGAAACTTAACTCTACTGTTCCTACCCAGTTGGTTTGTGGAGTTGATTTTACTCGACTCTACGACCTTTCAAGGTTAAAGAGTAGTGACTAAGTTACTCTTTTCTTTTCTGAATCCTAGGCCAGCATGTGATCTATTATGCCTTGGAACATGGATTGAATTAGAAGAGCAGAAATGGACTGGTTCTTTCTTCTGTGAGGATTTCACAAATGTAATACTTCTATTAAAATTTGAAATATCACTAGAGTTAGTTTCCTTTATCTTTTCCACATATGGTTTTGAGGTGGATTCCCCAAAACCTAAACATGTTCTGTCAGATGAACTTCTCTGACTGGAGATCAGGGAGTCCATGGATGAAGAGGATCTATTCCACATTAAGATTATCTTTTTCTAGTTCCTCAATCTTAGAGGTTAGATTTGACTCTTTTTGTGCATTAAGTTCATTGGTCTATTTTAAGAGTTTATTCTCAGCTTCAAATTTGGAGAGAGAGTTAGTGCTTAGAAGAGCTATTTCTAGTTCTTCCTGAACTTTCTCTTTCTCTTTTTGAAGAAGAGAATAATCTTTAAACAGAACTCTAAACCACTTTATGTATTGATGCAGATCAGATGTTATGCCATGTATTGGAGTTCTTAAATCATCAATATCTACATCAGGAGAGTTGAAGTCAAATATCTCATTGATACTTACTCTATGATTGTCAGGGCTTTGCTTATCCTTTGCATGTTTGGCCATTAGACATAGATTTGCTACTTGAGGATCTTCATCATCTCCAGACGCATGAGTTGTGTCATTGTCTGAGTCACTCCATGATCCTCCAGCCACAAGACCTTTATCTTTCTTCTGGAGCCTCTTGTTGCCTTTGAATTCTTTCTTTGAATTTGATTTCCTCTTTAGTTCTTCTCTAAGAGGTTTGTTGAAGTTTTCAATGAAATGGCCAGGCTTCTCCTAGTTGTAACATAAGTCATTTATCTGCTCCTGGCTATTGTTGTTGTTTAATCTCTTAGGTTTGCTACTTTTTCCTTTACGCATTAACCTCTTGAGTCTTCTTACCAGCATTGCAATATCCTCATCATCATCTTCCTCAGAGTCAGAGACATCTTCAGTGTTAGCTCTGGAGATGTTATCTGTTGCTTTGAGAGCAACTCATTTGTCCTTCTTTCTTCCTTCAGATAGAGTCTCTGCTCGTTGAGTCAACTCCAATTCATAGGTGAGAAGGTTGCCATATAATTGTTAAACAGATATTTCATGGATATTCTTTGATTCTCTGATGGCAGTGGTTTTGGCATCCCACTTGCTAGGTAAAGCTCTCATGAACTTTATGATCAGATCTTTGTTTGGATAGATCTTTCCAAAAGCTCGAAGAGAGTTGAGCAAAACATTGAATCTTTCATAAGTGGAAGTGACATTTTCACCTGAAACATGGACAAACATTTCGTATTATTGAGTCAGAAGAGATTATTTATTTTTTCTGACTTCTTCTGTTCCTTTGTGCATAATGAGCAATGCTTGCCATACTTCCTTCGCAGTTTTGCTGTTGACCACATTTTCAAATAGGTCATCTTCTAAAGATTGGAATAAAATATTTTTGGCCTTTTTGTCAAGTTGAACAACTTTCTTTTCGTTGTCATTCCATTCAGCTTTGACCTTTATTTGAACTCTCTTTGGATCTTCTGGAGTTGATGCAAGCTTTGTTGGGATGTAGGGCCCATTAATGACAGTTTTGAATAGCTCTTCATCTATTGAGTTCATGTAGGCTTGCATGCGAACTTTCCAGTTGGTGAATATATCTTTATTGCACATTGGTGGCTTGCTGCCTCCTCCAGTCTTTGATTCGCTTATAAGTTTTGCCATTGGATCTACTTAAGCTTTGTAGGCCGGTTGAGAGAACCTGCTCTGATACCAATTCTTAGTTCTAGAGACACAATAGTTATCTCAAAGTGGGGTTGAATAGATATTTAAAATTTCTTTTTATAAAATACTTGTCAGATTTGTTAATGATTTAATCACAACAAAATATAGGATTTGTTTGTTTTCCCTTTAAGATAAGTCGAGTTAATAGGAGATAAGCAGTTATGACAGATATGGCAGTTATAACAAGAATATAAGAGACATAGTGTTTTTAAGTGGTTCAGAGCACTCAAGGATCCTAGTCCACTATTCTACTCCTTGAGTAGGAAATCCACTAAGGATATCTTTACAATATTTGAGTCTCACAGATTCCTTCAAGACCAGCAGTCTTAGAACTTCTTAGTTCACTCAGAACTCTTTAAGTCCAGTAGACTTGGAACTTCTTTCTTCACTTTAAGGATGGTTGAGTTCTTGAATGGTGCTACTCAGTTGCCGTTAAGCTTGTGTTCGAAAGAACTGAGTAGTTGAACAAATTTTCTTTTCAGATCGTAGAGTTGAGCATTGAGTGTTCTTCAATTTTTTGTTGTATGCTTGCTTAATCTTTGCATCTTCATCTGTTTTGTATTTAAGGTGCCTTTGAAATGTATCCGTTTGAAGGCATCCATTTAAGCATTAATTGTATTTGACATTTCTTAGCACTAATGGAGACTTTCTACAAATCTTCTATTTAGATGTCTGGCCCCACTGACACAGCAAACTGTTGTCTCACCTAACACCTAAAAAGGTGTTTTCAACTGACCTATAGTACTTTTCTAAGCTTCTTTAATACGTTTCTTTGTTATATACTAAAGATGAGTGTTGGCTCATTAGAATTCCTGAGGATTTCAACATTTATAATCCATTCCATATTCGTTGTGATTTATTCTTAAACAAATAGATAGGGCTCGATGCTTCTGATATAGACATATGATACACTACGATCATGATCGCGGTGTCTTGCCACATTGGTACTTGATTCGGTAGTGACAGAAGAGAACACTATGATTTCTCTTAAGCACTGGTAGACTACGATCTTTGCTTGCTTGACTTGCAGACTTTACGCTTTTGAGAGCACACTACGATTTTTGAGTTGGCTCGACAGGCATTTGGACCATTCTACGATTCTGGGATAGGCCCTCCAAAGTAGACAGACTGTGATTCTTGATACTCTACGATTCTGCCTTGGTTCTGTAATCTCTTGACTAGCTCGACAGACTACGATTCCGTTGAAGCCTATCTATTACATCTCAAGAGATAGATCAACCTAACAATTTGACCTTTTCTTCTATACACTCATTTACAGAACGATAAACATTAAATTTCAGATCAACCTAACAAGTTTGATCTACCACTAAGTCCTTGAACATGTATTCCTTGAAGGACTTTTCATATAAGCATGAATATTTACTTTCACCATCAAATTTAAATATGTAATTTCCCAACATAATACTATCATTTAACGTCACTATATCACTTAGAAACATAATCACGTAGTCACAAAAGCATTTAGAACCTATACAAACACTTATCAGGTCTATCTAGTTCAGTCTGGTTGGACTTCGGTCCCAATTCTAGATCTTGATTACCCTATCCGACAATTAACGAGTTTATTGTAAATCAAACTCTGCTTCAAAGTTTCAATATTATTTTAGATAATTAAAATATCATTCATAATATTTTTCGAAAGCTTATAATAATTTTCAAATAATTATTATATTTAATAATAATTTTTCAAACACTAGAGTCATTTTAAATGATTTAAATACTTGAATAATCCCATTATCTAAAATCCTTTTTAAAATATTAAAGTTATATATAATAAATCAAAATATTTTTAAATCATCATTATTACCCTTAAAATGATTTTTACAACATTTAAAATCATTTTAAATAATTACCATTAATATTTAAATATTAATGCAATTTTCATCAAAATATTAAAAGTCATTTATTATAACTTAAAATATTTTTAAATCATTTATATCATTTTAAATGATTTTAAATTAATAAAACCATTTTAAATCATTTATTTAATATATTTATTTAAAAAAATAATATCATTAATATCAAATTATTAATAAAATTTACCTCAAAATATTAAAAGTCATATTTTATAACTTCAAATATTTTTAAACACTTTATTATCATTTAAAATGATTTTTATAATGTTAAAATCATTTTTAACCAATTTATTTAATACACTTATTAAATAAATTAAATTTAATTAATATTCAAATAAATAGAAATATTAATGAAAAATATGTCAAATTATCAAAAGTTATTTTTTATAACTTAAAATAATTTTTAAAACTAATTTTGGAATTTTTAGAAATAAATTTCTATTTTTAATGATTTTTCAAAAATTAATATAATTAATTTTATTAAAACAGTCGCTAAAGCCTTTAGCGACACTTACTGTCACTATAGGTGTTCTTGAGCCTCAAGAATACTCATAGTCAGTCTCAAGGTATATAGTTTGACCACCTTCAAATCTTTGTTCATGTTGTTTTCTGGGCTAACAAAGGTATTGCTCATGTAGTATTGATGTAATACTACATGTATCAACAATGATCAGGGTCATACAACATCACACCATGAAGATCTAGGGCTTCAAACTCACTATCAGACATTTTCTAGGTTTTTTGGGTTACCCAGAAACCCAGACAGTTTCGAGTAGTCACTTTGTAGCTTAATTAATATTGGGTTCTGGTCAATGGTTTAGTGTTTAAATTATTCAAACTTGTAGTCCTCATGTCAAAGAACAACATCACTACACTAAGGTAGCAAAACTAAATCACAATCACAAGATCTGGCTTGGTCAAACCTTGTCAGAAACTATGTTCTTTAGTTTTCTGTAAATTCCAGAAAACTCAAAGTCATGCTCAGTCAACCTAGTTTGACTGCCCATTACTTTGATTCTGTTTGTTATTTAAGTGATCTAAGGCCATGAATCTATAGTCCATATACAAGAGTATAACACTGATACAACAATATAAGCTAAACACATAACATCTGACAGATCTAAACTCATGAAGATCTTGTCAGACCCATCTGGTAATTTCTGGGTTACTCAGAAACACCAAGTCATGGTCGGTCAACCGACTTTGACCATCAATGACTTGGAATCTGGACATGCTATGAGCATGATTCCACTTTCAGATTACACCCCCACATAGCATACTATTAGTCTATTACATCTAACAAGACAAACAATTAACATGTATGAATTTATGGCCTTTGACATATGACTGTCAGGCCAGTTTTAGGGTTCTTGACAGTTTTTTAAAACTCCATTTTTGAGCACTTTGATGTTGTGGATCTATGATATAACATCATAGATCACTAAATAACACGTTATAACATAAGTTTAAACACATAAACACAACTTTTATCTTAGTATACAAGATCAAATAGGGTTAGGGTTTATACCTCTCTTGAACAAGCTTTGATCTTGTCTTTCCTACACTGATCTTGATGTGTTAGGGACTCTACTAGGGACTGAAATACTTGTGTATTTCATGACTTTGGAGAGAGAAGGTCTTGGTTGAGTGTTTGAGAGTAAATGAGCTAAGTCTTTAGATTTTCTCACTCTTTAATCTCTTAAGTTGTGATTCATTGAATGTATAAGTTGCAAGGTGGCATGTAATATCTAATCTTGTAAAGATTTTGAGCACATGTTGATATCGCAAAGTATGACTCACTAGATTTGGCCATATCTCTTAACTCAAAGGTTAAGTAAAGGATATTTTGGCCATTTCGCTTCCAAAAGGGTACTTTGGTAATTTTCCTCATGATTTTAAGGGTATATTAGTCAATTGACATCATTCCTTTAAATTCTAACCCTTAGGGTTTGATAAACACAATTAGAGTTTAGTAATTAGGGTTTAGGATTCTCGAATAAAAAATTAGGGTTCCCAAAAATGCAATTAGGGTTCCTAACTGTTCGTTAGAGTTTACTAACTGTAGATTAGGGTTTTTAATCCACATTAGGGTTTACTAAGGTTATACCTTATCTAATCAATCATTGATCATTAATCTTATACTATACTAACACATACTTAGAAACACAATTACAATCATTGTATTAACTATCGAATCCTTATCCGAAATTAGGGTTAGGGTGTTCATTATCTGTTAAACATAACTTCACACATATTACTTTGTCAATAACTAGTTTCACCCTCTTGCTAAACTCGTATTACAGATACTCAGCACAATATTGATAATTAATACCAATATTAAATTAAAAAAAATTATTCATAAAATTTAAATTACTTAAAATTCTGGGTCCTCACACAAGATATGTGCCAACCCAAAACCCAAGCACCAATAGAAAGCCAGCAGGGAAGAATCCACACAAAATTAACCTGACACTAACCCAACATGAGCTAAAAAGTAACGAGCATAAGCAGCAAGGCCAACAACAAAGAAGCAGAAAAATCAGACCCAAGCACAACAATTAGAGAGACTTCCCACAATAAGCAGCCAAGACAAACCCGACTATCAAAATAAGTGAGGTAGACTATCTTATTAAATTTTAAAAATAAAGTATTCCACTAAGGGTACTGTAGCGTAGAAAACATGTGAAAAAAATAGGCACCAATTACAACAATATATTTACTAAATTTTAACTTTCCATCATATTTACTACATGAGAGTTGGCTAACAAATACCTTGTCAGGTAACCTGTCAAGGGCAACCTGTCATTCTTCGCAAAGTGTATAAACTGCAAATGAACCAACAATCCATTCATAATCATTCACAAGGCAATCTGTGAGTTAGATCCACCTGGAGAGAGCTCTCACATATTGCCGTTGAGATTTCATGAGCTTGCAGAAGCTGTCAACACTCAGCTCCAAAGATAAATGCCACAATGGTAAGTAGTTTAAGTTTAAGGGTATTTAATATATAATTTTTATACCTACTTATCCGGTATCTATAACTTGAATTTGTTGCTTAAACCTATGTTTCGTAATTACTTTTTATCCATTTTGTGTTCATTTTGTAGATTTTATGCTTGGCTATTGTGTGAGCAATTATTGGTATGGAAAAGAAAGGAATTCTTCGGACATCGTTTGGAGTACAATATGTAAGCAAATGCAAGAAGGAGAGAATATAGGGCTTTCAATGCCAAGTTGGATTCTTGGTTTGGAACATGGATTTTATTGTAGATCTACTTCTTAACTTTCCAAAATATCTTGAATCATCCCAATCGGAGTTCGGATGCGAGAGTTATGATGTTTGTACCAATGAACGTTGAACCTCAAAGTTTGGAGTTGCCATTTACATAGCAGTCACTTGAAACCAAATTTTGACCTTTATCCATCCATTATTTCTCAATTCTAAAAGAATGAAAGTTGTAGAACTCATCAAGATATTCGATTTGATAGGGGGCAGGCCCCTTAACTCCTCCGTGATCAAAAGTTATGGCTATTTTACCAAAGGACACTGCAGTAGAAAATCTATGACGTGGCCGCGTCCATTTCTAGTTCATTTTAAGTGCGGCCTCGTCGTTCCCTAGTCTAAGAAAATGTTATCTCTTACTTAAGTGCAGCTGCTCTCAACTCCAGGCTATTTTCAGCGCGGTCGCGCCACTTTGAAAGTTGACCAGTGTTGACTTTTTCATTAAATAGTACAATTGGAGCGTAACTTGGGCAAGGAGTCATACTAGGACTTATAAATAAAGACATATCAATATGTAAATTGTATTACACCCTTGGGGATCATTTAGATTACATATGCTCTTTTCTTTTCTTTAATTTCCTTATTAGATTAGATTAGATTAGAACCCTAGATTAGCTAAGATTTGGGGATTGAAGCAATTGAAGATCCTTGAAAGTTCAAAAGTGAAACAAGAGAAGAAACTCATATTTGCTATTCTTAATCCCTAATTCTCTTTACTTCTATTTGTATCTTTCAATGTATAATCAATTGTGGATCATGGATTCTAGTTCAATCATGAATTAAACTTTATTTTGAGATTACTATGGAACTTGTTGTGTAGTTTACTTTAATATACTTCCTTGTCAAGTCTTATTAATTGTTATTGGATTGTCTATTGTGATTTATGTTGAATTGATTAATTATCTAGCTAACAATTACTGTGATAATCCATATGAAATTGAGAGACAAATTATGGGTTTAGATCTAATTATAGTAGTATGTGTTTGTGACTTCTACATGGTGATGGAATTCATGATTCATGTCTAGGATAGAGATATACCTATGCACCACATGTAGTCTATTGAGAACTTGATCTTCAACCCTCTTTAACTGTAATTCATATAGAGATATAGTGGGTTAATTAATTAGGGTGTTCGCATTCATTCTATCATATGTGGATTTAGTGTGATATGGGTATGGTACATCGAGAGATAGCCATATTTTACTTTTGTGTTCTCGACTAACAATCCAGTATAATTAATTTGGCTTAACAGAAAGTGTGTCGATTTAAATGAATCAATGGGTGAAGTTGTAATCTCAAGTCTTCATTATTTAGTCTCATTCTAGGGATTATAAGTATTAGCTTAATTACATAATTTTCAATATAAAATACTAAATCAATCGTTTAAATAAGATTAAGTTGGTTACGGGTTAGTGTTTGGTGATTTTTATTAGATAATTCTTTGTGGGAACGATACTTTACTTACTCTTTATTACTTGTTAATCTTTTATACTTGCATGCATATATTAATCGTGAAAGCGACCAACAGCAAATACCTCCGTGTAGCCACTCCACATTGTTGTGAGTACCCTTTTTCCACCAGACGAGCTTTATATTTTTCCACTTCTCCAAGCTCATTGAGCTTAGTTTTGTAGATCCATTTGACTCCAATCTTTTTGGCTCCAACTGGCAACTCAGTAAGCTTCCAAGTTTGATTCTTCATGACTTGCTCCCAGAATCCATAGCCATCTTCCATCTTGAACTCTTCACTACTTCCTCAAAATGCACAGGATCTGTTGACGCCACCACTACCATGTAAATCTCATTTTCTTCTTTTGATAGTCCTTCTCCACTAACATAGTCCCTTATCCAAATAGGAGGCTGCCTAACTCTTCCTTCACCTTCATTAATGTAATATTAATTTTCAGAATTAGGAGAAATATTTCCCATTCCTCCAATTTCATCATTACCAATTTCTCCATCTTCACTGACCGCTTCATCATCCTCATTCACATCTGTATTAATCTCATCATCGCTCCATTCCAAATCCATTAACAGTTGGTCTTCATAACTAGCATCCCAATCCCATTGTCTCTCTTCCTCAAAAATCACATCCCTACTAATTACAATCCTTTTAGAGATAGGATCATACAACCTGTAGGCTTTTAACTCTTCACTGACTCCTAACAACACACAACTGAGGCTTTTGTTTTCAAGATTGGTTCTTCTTACATCTGGCACATGAACATATCCCACACAACCAAATACCCTGAAGTGCTCAACTGAGGGCTTCACTCCACTCCAAGCTTCTTCTAGAGTTATATTTTTAACAGCTAGGGTTGGACACCTATTCAACACATATATAGTCCAATTTACTACTTTAGGCCAGAAGTTTTTAGGAATCTTCTTTTCTGAAAGCATAGATTGGACTATATTCATCATAGTCAGTGGCAAAGCCAAGATTAATTTGCAGTGGGGTCAATAATTAGAGTATCAAATAATAAATCAAAAGGCTTTGATGGTTCACGGTTTGGCTTTGCCCCTTCTCTGTTTGTTTTGTGGCTGAAGTGCTGAACATATATTGATGAATGAGATTTAAGGCTGAGGCTTGGCCGCTTGGTTATCTCTAATTAAAAAAAAATCTGAGTGGGGTCAAAATTTGAGTGGGGGTAAAAAATTGAGCGAGGTAATTTTTTTTTTAAGTGATTTCAAAAATTGAGTGGGGTCAATTGACCCCACATTTTTACCATAGCTTCGGCCCTGATCACAGTTCTGTTTTTCCTTTTGACGACTCCATTTTGTTGAGGAGTGTAAGTTGTAGTCAGTTGCCTCTTGATTCCATTCTGCTTGCAAAATTCATTAAATTCCTCTTAGTTGAATTCTCCTCTTCTATCAGTGCGTAAGCACTTAATAAACATGCTGGTATCTTTCTCAACAAGATTCTTTAAGCCATTGGAAATAATTTAAAGCTTCTAACTTCTCTACTAGAAAGTAAACCCATGCTTTTCTACTGTAATCATCAATAAAACATAAGGAATACCTTTTGTTGCTATTAGATGTAGGAGTAATCGGACCACAAATGTCTGCATGGATTAGTTGCAATCTCTATATTGCCCTCTATGTACTCTTTTTTGGTATGGGATCTTGATGTTGTTTTCCAATCATAAGGTCTGTGCACACCACTGTTGAGCCAGACCACGGACCATCTTCTTCAATTGCAAAGTTCTCAAACCTTTGTGACTTAGATGGCCATATCTGTGGTGCCAAAGATGAGAGAGGTCTTGCGCAGTTGTGTGAAAATAGATGACCTTCTTAGCTTGTGATTTGGCCAATAGGATGAACATTCTATTTGATGTCATGTTGGTTTGAATGATTAACCCTCTATCTGGATGGTAGATCTTGCACATTCCTCCCTGGATTAATATTGTTAATCCTCTCTCTTGAAGATATCCAATACTCAAGATATTGTTCTTTAACTTGAGAACATAAAATACCTCTCTGATCACATGATTCAAACCATTCAAATGCAGCCTTACATTCCCTTTTCTAAGCACATTCATCCTTGTATTGTTTCCCATCTTTACTAGATGTCTAAAGCTTTCATTCATCTCATTGAACATAGTTTTGTCACCACACATGTGATTAGAACACCCTGAGTCCAGAAACCATGCATCTTCTCATTTTGCTTCATTCAGCTCCACATACGACATAAGAAGCATTTCTGCTTCCTCATCTAGATTTGCATAGTTTGCCTCTTTATCCCAAGTTGGACATTCATATTGAAAATGACCAAGTTTATGGCATTTATAACATTCAACTGAAGCTTTGTTGAAGACTTGGTCCCCTCTGCCTCTACTTCTACCTCTGAAAGTGTTTCTTCCACGTCCTCTTCCTCCAAATCTCTCTTCAGCAGTCACCTTTAGAGCTTGTTCCTCCCCATTGCTCCTGTGGAATTTCTGTTCATGTACTATCAATGAACTTTACAGTTCATCGACTGAAAGTTTATTTATATCCTTAGACTCCTCGATTGAAAACTATGTAATTGAATTTGTCAGTAAAGGATCTAAGAATCTTTTCCACAATTGTCACATCCTTCATTTGCTCACCATACACCGGCATTTTATTGGCAATATACATAACTTGAGAAAAATAATCATTGATTCTCATCTTCTTTCATTTCGAGGATTTCAAAATCCTTCCTCAGTCCTTGGAGAATTGAATGCTTCACTCTTGTGTTCCATTCGTATTTCCTCTTCATAGAATATCAGATTTGCTTTGAGGTATCCTTCTGTAAGATGGTCTCCAGGATGGTTCTGTCAATTACTTGGAAAAGGTAATTCTTTACCTTTAGATCCTTCTATCCTAACTCCTCAAGTCTTTTCTGTTGTGTCTCAGTCATGGCAGCTCCAGCTTTTGGCTCCTTATATCCTGTTTGCACCATGTTCCAATATTCTTTGGATCTAAGGAAATTTTCCATCAACATAGCCCAATGATCATAGTGACCATCAAACTGAGGTATTGCTGGTTGGACAAAGTTTCTTCACTCGTCATATCTTTCTCACTTTTATGTTTGTAAGTCACTCAAAAGTCTGTGGCTTTCTTTTCTTCTTAGGCCCAGTAGGGCTTTGATACCAGAATGTTAGAAATACGATGATCTAATAAGAAAGAACAAGATTAAGAAATCAAAACAAACTAAATGAATGACTTGGTATTATTCAAGCTAAGTTTTGGCTTAAATAGCCTAACAACAAGACCAAACAGAAAATGGGAAAATAGCCCACAATAGCACGATCTAAGCTACGTGGTAAATGCAACAAGGAATTAGTCAAAAGATAACAAAAAGCAACTCCAGTAACTAGAGTTTTATTCTAACAGAGAGACTAAACACAAGCAACCAACTCCACAATTATTGGGGGAAATAGGATAGCCAGCGCGTAGTTTGGAATCCAACTTGACAAAAGCTTAAATAATTAGGTTTAGAGCCAATTCATTTATATTAACCATTCACTCTTTTATTATTTATCCGATGTGGGACTCCAACAAGTGATATCCTAAAAAAATCGACAGTTAATTGAATGCATCTCTTTAGTTATGGTATTGGAATTGATGTGGGCAAAACAACTCACCAATGGCGAGTTGTCACGTGTTATTTCAAGATCCCTATTAAAGGGTAATATAATAATTTCATTTGCGGAATATTTTAGAATTATATTAAATTCAATAGATGATATAATTCTCATAATGTTTAATCAGCTAAAGATTGACAACCTATAATGTCTCTAAAACCATGTAGGATTCTAATTCTTAACTCCCGAAGGAGAGAACTCTTATGTTATAAATAAATGATGCTATAGGACATTCAAGGTACGCTCTTTACTCTAATAATAATTATCCCCCTCCATATCAATGTTAAGATTTAAGCATAGAAGAATCCTCCTCAAACCCCCCAATTTCGGTGGACTTTTTGCAAGTTTTCCGGTGAGGTTAAGACGGTTGTTGGGCCAAGGATATTTGGGCCTAGAATATATGGTGGGCCCTTACCCATATGATGTAATGTGGGCTTGGACAAGGGGTTGTTTTGATAGATGGGGGATTTGTGGATTAAGGTTCCTAATTATATTTGGATTCTGGATATGAAAGGAGTATTGGGATTTGAACCGACTTCCTTAATTCTAGGAGATTTTGTGTAATCCTATTATGGAATTACTGACTGAGAGGGAACCCTAATCCATCCTAGAGAAGGATTCTATGGAGGTGGTGAGAAAACTATAAATACACGGCTTTTCCCTAATTATAAGGTACATGCAATTTATTACTTTTCAGCACTAGAGCATTAAGCCTCCATTGTTAACCTTATAACATCCTGTACATATTCTCACACCAGAGCTATCCCACGGCGGCCCAGGCCATCAAGCTTTTGGTATTTACCCGTTTCTGTGTAGAATTGGACGCGCTTTGGTGATTAGAGCGTGTGGACGGATCTTAGCATTAACATTGGCGCTAGAAGGAGGGGTTTTCTAATGTTGTTGGATTTACAATCACAAGCATCAACTTCCTATGACTGAAATCATGGTGAACAGCAGGACGGTATCAGTCATAGGTCAATCAACGACATGAGGTTCCTCCCAACAGAGGGGGTCCATTAAAGATATGATGGGGCCATCGAAGAGCATTCATGAACGGCTCTGTCCTCAGAGCACTTCGGTAGGATCCAAAGGTGGAGACTGGGAAGACGCCAGAAGGAGGCTGTTCTCGATAACTAGTAAGGACACTATGTAGGACTGGAGGAGAGTAGGAGGCACACTGCCTCGAATCCGACACCGGGAAGATCAGGAGGATAAAAGATATGCTCTGGCCAAAAATGTGTAAGAGACAGATGATGCACTAAGGGTGTTGCTGCTGCAGAAGGAAGAGATTGGGAAGCAGATGGTCTATGTGGTCGAATAGGGAATTGAGGCTTCCAGTCACAACCAAACCAGGAGGCGGGGAAGGTCTCCAAAAAGACAGACCGGGTCATGGAGGGCTAAGGGTACAAGGTGATCAGAGAGTAGGCTTCGGAGCCGCTCTCGTGATAGGAGTAGATCGGTTGGTCGAACATCTGGGAATCAATCGAGGGTACACCGCCCTGTAGGTTACCGATACAGGGAGAGTAGCGCTCGAAGCCTTTCTAGGGCAGATAGTTCGGAAGGAAAGGGTCAGACCGACAACAGAAAAAAGGATTCTCCAAAGAAAGAAGTACCCACAAAGCAAGATGGGATGGAGCTTTTGGCCAAAAGATTAGAGGATATTCAAAAGGAGTTGGCCGAAGTCAAACAGAAGATCGCAAGGGAAAAGGCGGACCCCACCTAGAAACTCCCCTATATGGAAAGTTATGATGGTTCGGGTGATCCGTATGAACAGTCAGGCGTATGACAGACTAATGGACTACTATAATTACTCGAATGCGACCAAGTGTCATATCTTCATGATGACTTTGAGGAAATATGTCAGGAAATGGATGATGACCTTGGCACCGAACTCAGTCTCGTCTTGGGAAGAGCTGTGCGATAAGTTTTATACACAGTTCGGGAGTAACAAGAGGAGGGGGAAGCCCACGGGATCATTGTCACAGATCAAACAACATTCAAATGAGATGTTGGGTCAGTACATAAAAAGATTTAAGGAAGCGGTAGGTCAGGTGATATATCTCAATGACCTCCAAGCAGTAGGGCTCTTTTTGTTAGGTTTTCTAGAAACAAGAGTATGCAATCAAATTACATAAAATAAGCGCAAGTGTAATAAAAAATGAATTTTAAAATTTTCGTACAAACCATAAACCAAGATCATTCTTGTGCTTTGATTATCAGTCTATAAAAGAGTAGGAGAATCAGAATCATATCCTTGAAGATCGAGCTTCCTCAGGTACAGGTTCAACTCCTATTCCTTTGTGCTCTCCTTGAATACGCGAGTTTGGTTCTTTCCTTTGATCAACGTTAGCCACCTAAGCATTTGGCCTCTAGAGGTGATCCACCAAGGAAGAGCGAGAATCAAGAAGAAGGGTGTTTTGGCTCAAACCCTAGTTTTCTTATCTCCGTAGAAAACGGGCGTACTCTCTAACTATTGGAATCACGTATCTATGTGATATCTGATATAAGACTCTTCTTATGAAGATATCAATTAACCCTTCTAATCCAATAAAAAATTAGGGTATTATTTAATTAATTAAACTCCTTTAATTAATTAGGCTCCTTAATATTATTAGGGATAATTAATTAAACTCTTTTAATTAATTTGCCTCCTAATTTTATTAGGAATAGATGAGAGTATTTATATTAAATTAATTCCCAAACTTCTTTAGAAATTAAAATAATAATAATTGTAATAATATTAATAAGACTCCTCTTATTAATTAATATTTAATATTTCTAAAATACTAAATAATTAATATTAATCTATTTAATTTATTATATCACCATAGATTAAATTAAATACGCTTAACATATTATTAAGATTATTCCATTAACTTTAACTAATTATTATTCCTTTTATGGTGTGACCCTTTAGGTTCTCCATATTAAACCGGTTGTGAATAAATCAATTAGAACGATTCTAATCTCATTTAAATAAATAAATTAAACTATTAATTTATTTAAATAAATAATATTTGTTCTACAATAAGAATAAGCCTCCTTAGTGATCAACGACTTTATAGATAATATAGATTTCAACATTAATCATAAAATAAAATTTGAGTAAATAGTTACTGTACAATTCAATCCTTCCACCATACAATGTCCCAATTAAATATAAGACATGGAATTACTGTCAAGTCTTATTTTATTTAATTATATGTATTTCGATTCCCAAATGCACAAATCCGATTGAATGCAAATTAGAAACTCCTTTCTAATTTCATTCCACCTTGGCCAAGGATTCCTGGGTTGTCATTTATCGAATCACATAGGACATATCTCTTCTTTTACTAGAAGGGGTAGATTCTTTATTGATCATTCATTATCTCCATATATAACTTATTACACCCAAGTATACCCTTTGATATACCCTAAGGGTCTTAAGGAATAAGTCAAAATTTAAATCATTATATACAGATACAATGATGATCTCAAGTCTAAGGATTACTTGTACTACTATCACTATAGGAATTTCTATTGACAGACAAGTAAAACTCCATTAGGTATTCCTTAGCGAGTCACGTTCAGTGAACTTATTCTCTAATAAGCACCTACATACTTACTTTAGTATCTCCACACAAATGATCATGAGATCAATCATCCTCATCTAATGAGTAAGCAACATATGTACCAATCTATCTGGATTCACTAATCCCCTTTTTAATAATCCATTGATTGGGAACATTTTAGTTTTTAAGATATCTAAGAATTTAGATCTCATTAGCATGATCTCATCATGATTCTAAAAGCATTGCTTAAAACTATGAGTTTATCATATATTATTAAAATAGTACCATGTAGATAATAAAATGTCTTTAATAAATAATACTTTTATTAATAAATAAATAAGGTTGTTTACAAAGTATATGCTTTATCATCATACATGATTGGTTTGTATGTATACTACTTTCACTTTCAAAACAGGTTAGATTTGGTGAAGTCAGAGAAGTTGGTGAAGAAATTAATGTTTAATCACTCGAAGAGCTTGGCGGCATTCGAGAAAGCCGAAGGCTTCATAGTGGTGAAGGAAGCCATGAGCAGTTTGAAGCAGGGCACAATAGAGAAATCAAGGGAGAAAGATAAGAACATATCAGATGGAAATTAGAGAAGGTTCGACAGTAATAGCGATAGGTCTGATGGCTATTAGAGAAGGTATAGTAGTAACACCGGGGGTTCAGGAGGAGGATGCCCACCTTTCCCGAGTCAGAAGGTGAACAGAGTATACACCAAGCTCAATACCGATCAGGCCACTATACTTGAACAGATAAGGGGAAAACCTTGCTTCAAACCTCCCTGAGATAATATAAAGCCTGGTACAAGGAATATGAGCAAGTATTGCAACTACCATCAGGCAACAGGGCATCCTACGGAGGTCTGTTAGAGCTTGATGGACCAAATAGAAAAGAACGTGTAGAGTGGGGCATTGCTTCAGTATATGGCAGGATGAGAAGCCCCGAGCACACATTAGGAGAATAATACACCTGTCTAGATTGTTCAAACCTAGCAGCCGAGTCAGGCTCAGGTGATACACCAGGTTAACTATGGATGTAATCACGGGCAGAACTTTAGGGAAAGTTACCAAAAAAAGCATCGTGGATACTTGGATGCGGTGTTGTCTGTGGCGGACCAGCCCGCAAAATGTGAAAGATCATACCCTGGTTCGGTGATCTCGTTCACTAATGAAGATTTCCCTGAGGAACCGATCAAACCACATGAGGGAGCATTGGTAATTACTGCACAAGTGGGTTCGATGGATATGAAACGGATGATGATAGACAATGGGTCTTCAGTGGATATTTTGTATGCATATGCTTACTAGAGGATGAATCTGGACTGGAGAAAGATGGAGATCGGGCAAGAGTCTCTGTTGTATGGGTTCAGTAACGAGCTAGTCAGAGTTATATGGACATTTGAGTTTCCAGTTATCTTCAGAATAGCTCTACAGGAGGTGGAAATCATGTGCAGATTCTTTGTGGTACATATGGATTCGTTGTACAATGCAATTCTGGGAAGGCCCACACTGATAACTCTCCAGGCGGTGATGTTGATTCCTTACTTTAAGATTAAGTTCCCTACACCACATGAAGTTGGGAGAGTCGTTGAGGATCTTGATTTGTCAAGAAGATGCTATCGAAATGCATTGATCACTTCAGGGGTGGGGGTCAATAAGCAGAAGATATCCATGGCGATAGAGATTGAACCATTTACAGAAAGCAATACTGAACCCTTGGTTATGCCGGTGGGAGAGACTGAAGAGGTTGAGTTGATCTCAGGGAAGAAGGATAAGACTATAAAGAATGGGGTAGATTGCTGTTGTGAGGAGGTTTATGTCTAAGTCGGCAGAAAGATGTTTGTCGTTCTTTGATACATTAAAAGGCTAAAGAATGCGAAAAGTTTCCAGTGGACTTTGGAATGTGAAGACGCCTTTTAGGGGATAAAGAGGTATTTATCGTCGGCTCCTTTTTGGTGAAGCTAGTTCCTACTGAGCCTTTGCACTTGTATTTGGCGGCAAGTTTATTGGTCGTTGGAGAAGTTTTGGTGTGGAGATTGGGGGTAAGTAGCACCAAGTTTACTATATGAACCATGCTCTAAGGGATGCAAAAATAAGGTATCAGAGCCTTGAGAATTTCTATTTTGCTCTAGTAATAGCTAGTCGAAAGCTTCGACAATACTTCTAAGGTTAGTTAATAGTGGTGTATATTGAACAGCCTTTGAAAAAGGTGTTGGGAAGACTAGAGGTTTTGGGGAGATTTGCCGCGTGGACTATAAAATTATCACAGTTTATATTGGAGTATTATCCTTGGACAACCATTAAGGGGTAGGCGTTGACTAATATTATAGTAGAGTGTTCATTCTCCTTGGCTCCTAGGAGCGAACAAGATTTTTCAGTGTTCGGTAGAATTCGTTCGACAACTAGGAACAAACAAGATTTTTTGGTGTTCGGTGGAATTGTTCGGCTCTTGGGAGTGAATGGAATTTATTGGTGTTTTGGAGTTTTGGTGAGATCTGTTCAACTCTTGGGAGCGAACAAGATGTTTTGGGGGTTCGGTTTAGCTCTTGGGAGTGAACGAGATTTTTGGGTGTTCGGTGGAATCTGTTCGGTTCCTGGGAGTGAACGAGATTTATTAGTGTTTTGGAGGTCTAATGAGATCTGTTCGACTCTTGGGAGCGAACGAGGTGTTTTGGGGGTTCGGTTCGGCTCTTGGGAGCGAACGAGAATTTTTGATGTTCGGTGGAATTCGTTCAATTCCTGGGAGTGAATGAGATTTATTGTTGTTTTGGAGGTTCGGTGGAATCTGTTTGGCTCTTGGGAGCGAACGAGATTTTTCGGTGTTCGTTGGAATCCATTCTATTCCTTGGTGTGAACATGATTTATTAGTATTTTGGGGGTTCGCTGGAATCTGTTCGGCTCTTGGGAGCAAACAAGATTTTTTGATGTTTGGTGGAATCTGTTTGGCTCCTAGGAGTGAACGCAATTTATTGGTGTTTTGGAGGTTCGGTGGAATCTGTTCAGCTCTTGGGAGCGAACGAGATTTTTTGGTGTTCGGTGGAATTCGTTCGACTCCTGGGAGTGAACGGGATTTATTGGTGTTTTGGAGGTTCGGTGGAATTTGTTCGGCTCCTGGGAGCGAATGAGATTTTTCGATGTTCTATTCCTGTGAGCGAACGAGATTTTTCGATGTTCGTTGGAATCCTTTCGACTCTTGGGAGTGAACGGGATTTATTGGTTTTTTAGAGTTTTGGTGGAATTTGTTTGACTCCTGGGAGCGAACGAGATCTTTTGGTGTTTGGTGATATCTGTTCGACTCCTGGGAGCGAATGAGGTATTTTGGGTGTTCAGTGGAATCTGTTCGTCTCCTTGGAGTGAACGAGATTTTTTGGTGTTTAGATCCCGGAGTCAAGTATGGATGTTATGTGTTTATTTATTGGTAAGTGTTGAAGTTTATTTACTTATTTTATGGGGTTTGATGGGATGAACTTTTCAAATCACTTTAGATGTTTAAGAATCTTAAACAGTAGTTGTTCTCATTGATAATGATAAAAGTGTATACATTATAGGTTATGAAGTGAATAATTTAGTTGGGGATTAGTCCTCTTCGTCTTCTGATTCTGATTCCAAAGAGTCGAGAAGAGAAGGGTTCACAACGACTTCAGCTAGTTTAGTTTTGCCCTTGGTTCGGCAGGCTTCTTAAGCCTTGGAAAATACTTGTGCTATTTCTTCACCTAGTTCAGAGGACTTGCGGTATTCTTGGATGATCCGAAGCCTTAGTTAGTAGGTCAGAATGGGTCCTGATGCTTTGTAATCGGCAAATTGTTTCTCTAAAGTGGAGTACATCTGATGAGCTTTCTCTTCTTGGTTCTTTAAGATGGTGTTCTAGCAGGTGAGTTCCAGGTTCTCTTGTTTCAGTTTTTCATTTTTGACGTGATTGGCTTCTGCTTCGACAAGCAGAGTTTTGCATCGGGATTCTCTTGAAGATACCTTTTCCTTCAGGGTGGTGACTTCATTCAGAAGGTAAGTGTTGGCGAGGGCGATTTCAGCACGATCCTTCTTCTCTTGGGTAAAGGCGGCCGTCAGCTGTTGGATATCTCGTTTATGTTGTTCCTCCTTGGCCTCGAGTTCTTCCAATCAGACGAGGACTTAAACCCAAACAAAATCAGCCTGAGGAAGGAAGAGTAAGGTTAAAAGTTAGTAAAATATAATTGTTGGGACGAGAATATTTGATTACAGTTGGGCTTACCCTGCCTTAATGCATGATACCCGACAAGATGAGGTCGGTGGTGGAGATACCTTTGAACCTCTCTTCATCTCTTGGAAGGATGAAGTTTGCAAAGGCTTCGAGAGGCTATTCGTCGGGGTTCTTAGTAAAAAATAAAGGAGAAGGTGGGGCAGTTTTGGTTTAGTTAGGTGCAGATGATTTCGGAGAGGATGATGTGTTGACCATTTCATTTTCGGGCAATTTACATTTTTGATTGCGATCGGTGGTCGTATGAATTGATTTGGGGGGACATATGTTTGTTGGAGGAAGCTTCGGCTGAAGGAACTTTCAGAGCTTCAATAGAAAGTTGAATGATTTTGGCGCGTTTCTTCTTGGCGCATATCCAGGAGACTCTCGGTAAAAGTTAGGAGTCGAGTTGTTGTTTGTTTTGAGTCCTTTTTAACTGCTCTCTTTTTTATACGAGTAGAAGGTATTGGATCGGCATGAATGATCTCGGTTGGGGGGGGGGGCTTCAAAAGTTAGAGGTTCAGCAGGTTTCACAGAAGGTTTGCCGGTCAGGAAATCTTCCAGATCTCTTCTGTAAATTATTGTTAGTTTGATGAGTGAAACTGCGAGGTTAGTGTCGACGTCGGGATTTTCATTTGTCCCTTTTCATTACTTGTTCTTTGGTGTTCTCATGTTATGTGTGATTTGTTTAAAAAAACAAATGAAAAAGGTCCGACATGTGTAATGTCGACGATTTGACTGTAAGAGTTGCCAGTTGGTGTTTTTAACTGGTTGCACCAATGCAACTGTCGAGAAAAGGTTTGCACATTGACCCAGTGATGTAACACTGCTAAACGGGTCTGTGAAACTGAGATTCATTTGGGTTCGGGGGCTTGATTATGCGAAGAGAAGGTGTTAGGCACCCCTCGACATTCGTGTTGCCACACTGACCGCCACTTTTCAAGAAACTATTATATGAATGTGTGTGTGTGTGTGGATCAATGTGAAATTTATTTGGAAGTAGTGCGAGGCCTCGTTCGCACCTATATACAAAGAGTTTGAATTTGTAGAAAAATTTAGTTTTAAACAAGATATAACAATGAAGTTTTGTAAAAGAGGTTTTTCAAACCCTGTGCTCAATAGTAATTGAGACCTTTACATACTTCCATTTTATGATTAAATGTTTAGCTTGATTGCTTTTATTTTCAAGATACGAGGCATCTTTGAGAAAATAATATACAACAGTGCCGAACTCTTTATGGGCATGACAGCCATCTAAGGAAATTCAAAAATTTTAAATAAATGTACAAGCTGCTTACAGCTGAAAATGTTCTTCACGGGAACCGAATCTAGATTCAGTAAACTGAATTTGTGATCATATGATTCCTAGGCTCACATGATGCCGCAGTTTATATGAAAAGCGATGGCGATTATATATATAAAAAGCTGTACATATATATTTACAGACAAGATCAACCACCACGAAGCATCTCCATGGGGGATCGAAAATGTAAATATATAAAAGCGGTATATATATATATATATATATATATATATATATATATATATATGGACATGATCAACCACCACGAAGCACCTCCATGGGGGATCAGAAAAGTAAATAAAGATGTAAAAGATGATCAACCGCCACGAAGTAAACTCCAGGCGGGACTAAATGTAAAGAAAGCAGTAAAAGGCCTCAAAGTAAACTCCAGGCTTGACATAAATATAAATATATATATATATATAAAAGCAATAAACGCACCAGATATAAAACCCAGGCTCATCGAACAAAGTTTGACAACAGTTCATATATATAAGTATATATATATATAAGCAATAAACGCTCTGGATATAAAATCCAGGACGTGTATAACATATTCCATCATCGGTCCTCTCCGATGAGGATGGTCTTCTCTGGTTTATGTCACCAGCATATACCACGATCTTTGTTGGAGTTACTGCCAACAGTATGTATTGTCAGGGCTTTCTGACCTTCGCTAATGTGTGTATCACCGGATAGATCCCTGTTGGGAAAACTGTCAAGGGTATTTGACGTTCATTGATGTGTGTATCAATGACTACATTGCATTGTGACCTTTGTTGGGGAGTATGTCAAGGTTGCTTGACCTTTATTAATACGTATATCAATGGTTGAATAATGTTGTGACCCCCGTCGGGGAGTATGTCAAGGCTGCTTGACCCTCATTGATGCGTATATCAATACTTAAATAGCGTTGTGACCCCCAACGGGGATACTTTATCAAGGTCTGACTTCGGCGTTTTAACCCCTGCCGGGGATACGTGTATGATTGAAAGTTTGCATTGTGACCCCCGCCGGGGATATTTTATCAATGTTTGACTTCGGCATTGTAACCCCCGCCGGGGATACATTTAGGGTTACAACCCTGTGTTTGGCGGCATCGGACCTGTGTGAGGTATTGCCGAGCATGATTTGTAGAAGTTGAGTTCACTGGTATAGTATACCTTGCATTCAGGCAAATACCAATAAGTGACATGTGGAGCCAGAGTTTGGCCCGTGAAAACCAGGATTCCAGGCTATTCTGCTCAATCGCATAGCGTTTTTTTTATTCCTGATTTGGCCTTTTCAGCTTATGAGACCTCCTTTGCAACTCGAAATGGACTGAGCCGGAGGTGTGGGCCCTATATAGGGGTGTCACACGTACACCTGCGACAGTCGTAGGTGGACCTGCGGCTAACCATGACTATGTAAAGGCTGCATGTTGCTTTCATAAGTCACTTTCAAGTAGCGCCGTGAAGGAAATCTGAGAGCTCTTCTTCAGACCTGCGGAGTTCGGGCGACTTTCTGCACATTCTGCCACCATACAAGTGTTCTTCACTGTCCTGGTAACATATGCATGTATTCTTTTCCAATTTCTATCCGTTGGAAAATGACTTATCACATGAAATGCATTTTGACACATAGTAGTCAATATGCATGCTGATATGACTTGATAAAAAATATTCAACATAGTAAATGTTAGTATTAAACCATGCTGAACATAATGATGTGAAAAAATTTAACTTTTGAAACAGTCAAATTGGCACCTTTTACTATCATTTCTTATCCTATTTGAGGACAAATGAGTAAAGGTAGAAAACCAAAATAATCCTGGTAATTAGAGTACACTTATGGATTTTTATTGTGATGTATTAATGCATGTAAGATGTATATGACTGTGGGTAGGTGTGCTACTGAATGACCACCTAGTCATGCCTATATGCATGTGGATAGTCCTATTTAGAAAGGGGACTATGGCAAAATTTTCCAAAGTGCATGCATTGGGTAGTCATGCATTTTAACTCTACTGTAGATGTATGTTAAAATAATACATGCATGCATGTAGTCATAAAAATGCATTTTGAACAAAACTCCAGGTAAGAATTTACCACACCCTTTTTGAGGTGATTTGGAGACTTATTGTCCAGATATTATGGATTCGGATCAGCTAAGTAGTTCACGCAGGACCACTTCTGGTGTACAGAGAAGGGCTTTTGAAGTGCCTCAACCCCGTTCTATTAGACAGCCTCATCATTCGGTGGAGGTGGTGATACGTCCTATCCGGGTTGGTGGAGGTGGTGATACGTCCTATCCGGCGGAGGCGCTCAAGGGTAGGACTTTTCGTACAGGTCCTTTGAGTGTAGATGCTATGAGCGGACTATTGAGTGAGCCAATACCCGATGATTTGAGAGTTAGAGATCGCATTCTTTGGTGATTGTTCCTGATGATCATTAGGGGCTGCTTCATAGCTGATAACTCTTCTACGGTGTCCTTCGCTTTGATCAGCGCCACTCGACATGTGGACCATATAGAAGAGTATGATTGGGGTTCCTACACCTTTGCCTATTTTCTTAGGGGAATGCACATGCGATCGCAGGGCTTGACTGAGGCTTGGTTAGGATTTTACTCGTTTCTGCTGGTGAGTATTTCTCTTGTCTTTTCCCATGTATAGGTTAAGAGTGTTGACTGACAGCAGATGTTTGCCTTTGTGTTGGCAGTTTTGGGCCTATAAAAGGCTTCCATATTTGCGTCCTGTGAGTGTGTTAGGTTTAGACACCTATCTACAATGACGGAGAAGGCATCATTTCATACTGGTGGAGGTCCCTATTGTAGAGGGTTTCACTCATTACCGCCTATAGCTGGGGTTGTTGACAGTGGATGTAATCACGTGGGTTCCCTACTCTGGGGAGAATTTGAGCATTGGATTTGAGGATGAGTACCCAACTGGTGTCGAGCAAGTGATTTCCACCCGTAGGATTCCTCTCTTCACAGATGGAGGATGGGAGCTCTATTTAGGAGAACGTGCTATCAAGAACACTACATGAGAGATTCGCATGCCGATCTTACCTCCTGCAAGGTGTTATTGGTCTGTTTCGCAGTCACCCATAATTGATATCCCATTGTTGGGAATTGATGGTTTCACATTATCAGAGGGTCCCTGCACTCATGAGATGTTCCAGCATTAGTGGTTCCCTCGTACCATTGGAGCCCAGACCCGCGCCACTCAGTTCATGAGGGATATGGTTCCAGGATCCATGATGATGACGGATTGGCTAGCCTATGTCAGAGATCTGACTCATGTGACACAGATTGACAGTTTAACCCGGCAGTTAGACCGGGCACATTTCTTTATCCGGCACTTAGGTAGAAATCCTTCAGAGGCAGATACTTTTGATGCTTCCAGCTCTGGCGCTGGCCCCTCAGGTGACCCATATGGTTTTGCCAGTGCAGATCCTCCCTTGTATAGGCCTGACATCCATGTAGTTACATCAGGTGGACAGGATTTATGATGTAGACATTGGCACCATTAACTTGTTCTAATGTATATTCTCGTTATCTCTTTTAATAGGCCTCTGTTAGACATTGGGTAGCTTAGCCCCATTCCTTGTATTTTAGTTGTACAGAGATGTATTAGATGATGATATACTTAGGAATGTATGTACAGTTTTCCATTCCCTATATCATATTTCCATCTATTATATCATGTATGTTATTATGTTATGCATATGTATGTATGTCCAGAGAAATTCAACATTGACCCCTGGATGGTCTTATGACACGGCCCGTACAAATGTCTTCTTCGACAGTTAGCCGTATTGAGTATACCCCACCATTTTTGGTGGCATCTGGTATGCGATCGTGGTATGATAGCATGTCACCATCGAATGTGGTGGTATTGTAGATCATTTGTTGCAGAGATACTATGACCTCGTTGATGTTTCAGTGTCCCACAGATTCGTGGAGGGGCATCTTTGGAGCACTTTGGGTATCGAGAGAGGCGGTGTTTTTCGGTTTGGGACCCAGGAGTTTACTCCTACTTTGGAGGAGTATGCACGTTTGACGATGCTGCCACTGGATAGACTTTGCTTGCATGTGGCGATTAGAGACATGAGTAGGCAGTTCATGACCCTCACTGGATTGAGGCGTAGAGTGGTGCAGGATGAGATCTTTTTAGCCATAGATCAACCTAACAGATTTGATCTCTTTATCTATACAAGTGAACTTTAAAGGCTAAGATCTACCTAACACTTTTGATCTATCACTAAGTCCTTGTACATATATTCTTTGAAGGACTTTTATATAATCATGAGTAGTTTCATAAAACATCAAATCACAATATGCATTATTCCAACAATCTCCCCCTATTTGATGTTGATATAACCAAGGAGATTTGTTGTCATAATTATAAAGTTTTATATGAAGTTGCAGAAAAGTAAACATGACTTAGTATTTCAGTGAGCAGCTGAAATTTCTAGAGAATAAGCATGAATTTATTGATGTATGGAGACAGATTTTACATTTAAGAATGACTACATCAATACAATTTGAAATTCAACTTATCTCTATTTCTTTGGCCTTTTACTTCTTAGAGGATTTGTATATTCCTCAGCTCTCCTCTTTCTGCTTGCTTCATCTCTTCTGGCCAGATCTTCCAGCTCACTTGGGCTTAGCCTTAGATTGTGATCATGTCTATTCATGAATGCAGGAACTCCAATTGGCATTCTTAGACCTGTTGTTGTTACCGTATGAGAGCTGGTGGCTGGCCCTAGACTCCTTAAGGGTTGAGCCATTAATATTTCCTGCTGATCAGATCGTTGAGTCTGATGGCTGGATCGTGGAGTCTGCTGGTGGATTTGCCTTGCAGAAGGATTCCTTGAGGATTGAGGTTGGAGACCTCTGCCTTTGCCTTTGCCTCCCTGATCTCCTCCTTTACCTTTATTCTCCCCATTTATGTCAGCATCAAGGGTTCGAATGTCATCTGAAAGATGATTAAGACCTTGAACAAACTTGTTGAGCTGACTCTTAGTCTGAGCAATGTCTTCTTTATTTTCTTCAATTAGAGCTTCAGACCTAGCTTCCCTTTGCTGAAGGATGGAGAGAATGTTGTCTGTTTGTTGGCCATTGCTGACATAAATTGTTGAAATTCTTTGACAGCAGTCTGAAGATTTTGGATGCTTTGTATCATCAGTTGGTTCTAAGATTCTTAAGTTTTCTGTAGAATCAAGACAGCATCCCGATATCTTCGGAGCTCAGGGAGCTTGGAAGATTATTTGCAGCATTGATCATTGATGTCAATCTCAACTGTATCAGTGTAGTATGAACTTCAAGGCTCTCATCTAGTTCTTTGATCACTTTCTCAGACATAGCTGACAAATCAGCCTTTATGGATAGTTCTGATAGGATTTCATCTAGATTTGGAGTTTGTGAGGGAGGTGACGTGCTCTTGAATTTATCTTGCAATGAGTAGAGAGCAAGTTCAAGATTGCAGCATTCATTTCTAGATGAGGAGGGAATATCTGAAGGAGGGGCCTGTGTTTGGATGTTAGAGCTTAGTGACTCTACGATTTGTGGTGGATACTCTACCAGGGGGCTAGAGTTAGGGATCGTAGAGGTATTAGGCTAAGTGAGCATCAGGGAGTTGATCTTATTTTGTTCCTCAGTTACAGAATTTTGAGATTCTATAACTGGAAATTGATTAAGTGGATGAAGAATTACTTCCAACCATTGCGGGAATTCATAGAAGTGATTAAATGAGGGTGGTGGCAAGTGATTAATTCTGAAAGGAGTGGGGATAGATAGTACCTCAAGTGTGTTCTCTGAGGAAGGGCTGTTGGAGAGAAGCTTCTTGTCAAAATTGAATTTCCGTGGGAATCCATTTGCAAGTACTGAGATAGCTGGATACTCTTTGAAACTCCAGAACATGTGATACCAAGAGTTCAGAATTTGAGCTCGGTGGTGTTAGGTTTGTAATATTCATGAACGCAATCAAATTGCACAAAATAAGCGAAAACATGTAAAAATCAGAGTTTAAAATTTTACAAACCATATACCCGGATCACCCTTTATGCACAATTATTAATTAAGCGAAAAAGAAAGAACAAGAATCATACCCTTGAAGATTTGAGCTTCCTCAGGTACAAGTTCACCTCCAATCCTTTTCGCATTTAACTTGAATCCACCGGGTTTGGTTCCTTCTTTTGATCAACGTTAGCCACCCAAGTGTTTGGCCTCTAGAGGTGATCCACCAAAGAAGAAGAAGGATTCAAGAAGATGGGTATTTGGCAAAACCCTAATTTTTCTATCTCTATAGAAAAGGAGCGTACTCTCCAACAATTGGAATAACGTATGTTAGATATCTGATATAAGACTCCTCTTATAAAGATATCAAGTAACCCTATTAAAAATAAGGTATTATTTATTTAATTAAACTCTTTTAATTAAATGGGCTCCTAAATCTTATTAGGGATAATTAATTAAACTCCTTTAACTAATTTTCCTCCCGATCCTATTAGGAATAAATGAGAGTACTTATATTAAATTAATTCCTAAACTCTTTTAGAAATTAAAATAATAATAATTGTAATAATATTAATAAGACTCCTCTTATTAATTTATATTTAATATTTCTAAAATATTAAATAATAAATATTAAGCTATTTAATTTATTCTATCACCATAGATTAAATTAAATATACTTAACTATATTATTACGATTATGCCATTAACTTCTTAAATAATTATTCTTCCTTTTATGGTGTGACCCTTTAGGTTCTCCATATTAAACCGGTTGTGAATAAATCAACTAGAACAATTCTAATCTAATTTAAATAAATAAATTAAACTACTAATTTATTTAAATAAATAATATTTATTCTACAATAGGATAAGCCTCCTAGCGATCAACGACTTTCCGGATAATATAGATTTCAACATTAATCATAAAAGAACCTTTGAGTAAATAGTTACTGACAATTCAATCATTCCACCATACAATGTCCCAATTAAATATAAGACATGGAATTACTGTCAAGTCTTATTTTATTTAATTATATGTATTTCGACTCTTAAATGCACAACTCAAATAATACAAATTAGAAACTCCTTTCTAATATCATTCTGCCTTGGCCAAGCACTACTGGGTTGTCATTTATCGAATCACATAGGACATATCACTTCTTTTACTAGAAGTGGTAGATTCTTTATTGATCATACATTATCTCCATGTATAACTTATTATACCCAAGCATATCCTTTGATATACCCTAAGGGTCTTAAGAAATAATTCAAAGTATAATTCATCATACACAAGATACTATGATGATCTCAAGTCCAAGAATCACTTGTACTACGATCACTACAGGAATTCCTATTGACAGGCAAGTAAAACTCCATTAGGTATTCCTTAGCGAGCCACGTTCAGTGAACTTATTCTCTAATAAGCACCTACATACTTGCTTTAGTGTCTCCACACAAATGATCATGAGATCAATCATCCTCATCCAATGAACAAGCAACGTATGTACCAATCTATCCGGATTCACTAATCCCCAATTTAGTAATCCAACAATTGGGAACTATTTTAGTTTTAAGCTTTCTAAGAATTTAGATCTCATTAGAATGATCATCATCATTATTCTAAAAGCATTGCTTAAAACTATGGGTTTATCACATATTATAAAATAGTATCATGTAGATAATTAAAAGCCTTTAATAAATTAATATTTTTTATTAATAAATGAATAAGATTGTTACAAAGTATATGCTTTATCATCAAACAAGATTGGCTTGTGTGCATACTACTTTCAATCTCCCACTTGCACTAAAGCCAATCGGCATGGTATCTCATACCCTTCTTCTCTAAGTGACGAATATCCTGCTGTTGGATAAGCTTTAGTTAATGGATATGTAATGTTGTTCATGAGAGTCCACTATCTCTATAGTGATTTCCCATCTTTCAATGATTCTAATAATCAAATGAAAGTGTCACAACACATGTTTAGATCCAAGATGAGACTTAGGAACTATTCCTAGTTCTGTAATAAACTTTTAATCCAAACAATCAACTTGACTTCATTTATAGCTATATACTTTGTCTTTTCACTAAACCAACAACTCTTTCATTGTTTGGAACCTTTCCAATTCAACGCACTAATTGCTCAAGATAACGCTTTACCTTAAAGTGGATTTTTCTGTCATCTTGGTCTGTCTGAAAAACTTGAGTCTGTTAAGCCCTCTAGTTTTAATTAAGACACACCATGAATATGATCACATCTTTAGTGTCGGTTAAGTACTTTAAGATGTTTTTCACTGTCTCACAGTGAACTTCTCCAAAATATGACTGATCAACATCAGGTCTCGTACATTTCATTGCTTACATGATAGTTACTCATGCGATCTCTCTTTTTGGAGTCAATGGGGACTATTAAGAGAGATACAGTCCATGGCTCATCAACATGAGACATCTCTTGGAGTTTTCCATGCTAAACGACTTTAGCATCAAATGAATATACGTTCCTTGGGTTAAGTCGAGCATCTTTTAAATCTATCTATATAGATTTGTATCCCCAATTAAGATACTCTTCCCAAATCATTCATCGAGGAATGTTTAGACAACTTTATCTTTACTGATTGAAGCATTAGTATGTCATTCCTTATCCATAGTATATCAACATATAATATTAAGAAAGTCACGGCACTCCCACTGACCCTTTTGTACACACTAGAACTCTTACCTCATCGTATGTAACTGGATCATCATCTTCTATGATGTGTACCTCATCATCATCATCTATGATGAATCCATACCTCCCAGGTATCTTTGGTACTATTCCAGATTTACGATTCGGTTGTGGTATAATAGGTCTATCTACAGGTTTCTTTTATTTGACTTATAATGTTTTGTGGTTCTTGAACTCTTCAAGATCTATTATCCTCCCACTAGCCCCTTTAATGATAAACACCTTTATCTTAGAAGGCAGCGTGTTTCGCAACAAACACCTTTTGCTAAGTAATATTATAGAACATATACCCTAAACTTACTTTAGGATGTCCCACAAATCGACACTTGTCAAATCATGTCCCAAGCTTATCCTTTGAAACCTTTTCACATAAGTTGGACAGCCCCTTATCTTAACATACTTAAGATTAGGAATCCTCCCTGTCCATAACTTTTATGGAGTCTTGGGGCTGGATTTTGAGGTTACCTTTTTTTCGTAGATATGCAACCATTTCTAAGGCATGACCCTAGAAGGATACTGGAATGTCGGTAAAATTATTATGGATCGTACCATGTCCAACAAGGTATGATTTTTCTTTTCAAATACATAAATCAATTATTGTGTATCAGGAGGCATCCATTATGAGAAAACCATTTGAGATGATCTAGAGACTTATTGCATAAGTATTCCTTCCTTGATCAGATCAAAGAATCTTAATACTTTGCCAATTTGTTTCACTTCTGAATTCTTTGAACATTTTAATTCACACTTGTATTTCAGCAAATACACACATTCAACTCTTTGAATGATCATCTCCTTTTCTTATACTAGTTTGTTCAAATTGTAAAATATATTTTCACGTAAGTCAAGTACACAAAATCCATTAAGTAACATTTAAGTTCTATACAAAACATTATTATTATAAATAGAACAACAATTGTTCTAATTATAATACCAAAGATTTCATTGTCCAACAACAAAATGGAAATAATATTTCTAACAAGAACTAGAATACAATAACAACTTATTGACTTAATAGATTTGCCCGTAGGCATTGCTAAACTATAAGTTTCTATGGCTAATGTAGCAACCTTTGCTTCATTTACCAGACATAGGATTACTTATCCTTGTTTAGCTTTCTACTTCTGTTTGGTCCCTTCATAAATCTATATTTATGATAACCAAAGCCGGTATCCAATACCCAAGTAGAACTTTGACTTAAAGAAAAAATTATTTTAAATCATGAACAAATTTGTATTTGTAACCGAAACTTCACTAATCTTCTTTTGGTTAGCCTCTACAAGATTCTTCTCGCAGTTTCTTTCCAGTATCCAGGCTTATTTCAATGGAAGAAAACTCCTTTGCTATTCGTATCAGTTTTTTTCTTATTATCCTTTGTTTACGCCTTTCTATTTACCTTCTTTGAATCGTTCTTCTTTTCAGAAGATCTTTGGCCCCTACCAGTAAGACTCGGTCTTTCTTGGTTTGAAAATGACTCTCAATATTTTTCAACATGTTAAGCAAATCAGCGAAGCTGATATCTAGCTTGCTCATATGAAAAATTCACAACAATTGTGAAAGGAGTCCGGGAGTGAGTGCAAGATCAAATCTTAGCTCAACTCTCCATCTATGACAAAATCCATTGTCCAAATTGTTCAATCAAATTGATCATGATTAGGACATGTGTCTGTACTGTAGTGCCTTCGGTCATTCTAGATCGGAAGAGCTCCTTAGATATCTGATATCTATCAGTCCTACTTTCCTCACCATCAACTACTTGATGTGCAGGAATATAGTAGGAGCATCCATAGTTTCATCTTGTGACGTGAAGCTCAATTACTCATGGATGCGAGCATGATGCATTGAGCCAACTATGCATCATTTTGTCACTTTCTAAAAGTAGCAATTTCTTCCTCAGAGGCATTGTTTGCAACCATTGCAGGGATAGGCGTATTAAGGACATAAGATAGCTTTTCAGCCGTGAGAACTTTTCTCAATTTCCTTAATCAATACATTTAATTCGGTCTGGTTAATTTAGCATCTAATATGCTTCGCAGTGATAGTAATTTAGACATTGTAAAATTCTATAAATGAATTTGTAATTAACAACATTTTAATATACATTCTTTTATTAATTACCAAAATAAATTAGGTCTTGTTTTAAATTGGTATCTCCCACTATTTTCTTCAAACTATATTACCCTCAATATATATAGTTCGGCAAAATCTAATTAAAGATTTGCTAGTGAGAATAAGGATCCCATTTCAAATGTATATAGCCTTGTGGTGACACAACAAACTATATATAAATAAATAGGTAGACAACTCTTGTCAATTACATCAACTATGTAACTCCTTGTATTTTGCCTCTTAGATCATAATGGTCAAGTGTGTGCACATCCGAACTAAAATGATCCAAGTTAAGTCCAACCTAGCACTCCATATATTCAACAAAACAATATTGTTCAATTTTCTTTATAAGCATCAAATGTGATAAATTAACATCTTAAATACTTAATACTTGCCTTGTGGTGACACAACAAACTCATATTAAATATTTAATACTCTATTAATTTTATCATGCTAGAAGGCGATGTTCGATATTCCAAATATCTTTGAACGCTTAGGACTTAATATAAAATATTTGAGGGGTTTGTTATTAATTTGTCTCATCTTGTTTAGCGCGCATGCACATATATATATAAAATATGTGTCATATTAATTAACATGTGAAGCATGTTTGTATAACATATAATATATATAGTACAAGCATGCACATATAGAATACTATATTCTACCCGGATTGATTATGGACTTTTATTCTAGTTTGGTTCACTAGAGCCACCAAGTGAACCAAATGGTCAAACCCTAGGGGTGCAAGGATTAAATTTAAATATAACTATTACATTTAAACCCGGGCTCCATTACAAACGGGTCTTCAAACGCTCCTTGCTCCTTGATCTCCAATTCTTCAAAATTAATTCTAACTATTCCTATTACAAAACTATTTAAAATAAATAGAAACCTTGATCAGCAGTCAAGGGGAAGTACATAGGAAGGAGATAGAATTTACATTAAGAAAAATTAGAGAAGACGCGAAAGTGCATTTGACCCCATTTAATAAAACTCATACATTCAAGCATCCAACTAAAATAAAATCCAATCACATTGGTCAATAGTCCATAATCAATCCCATTTATTATCATACATATCACTATATGCATCAATAAATAATATTCATCTCATGAATAATAAACATTCAATATATATATTGATATCATTTAATGGGCAAATTTAGTTAGTATAAAATTTAATTTTGAATTAAAATAAAATCCTTTAATTTAATCCAAATTTAAATCAACATAAAACTATTTTATTTTAATTTATCCAATTTTGAATAAAATAAACTATTTTATTTTAATCAAAATCTTTAATCAAAGTAAACTCCTTTATTTTAATTAATTATGGAATTCAATTCTAAGTCAAAATAAACTCCTTTATTTTGGGTAATATGAAATCTTATTTCATATCTTAAATAAACTCTTTTATTTAGGAAAACACTTTTTTTTTTTCCTATTCACAAATAAACTCCTTTATTTTGAATAATATGAAATCTTATTTCATATCTAAATAAACTCATTTATTTAAGGAAATTAGGATTCTCTTTCCTATTCACAAATAAACTCTTTTATTTTGAATAATATGAAATCTTATTTCATATCTAAATAAACTCCTTTATTTAAGGAAACATGAAATCCAATTTCAACTCCAATTAGTTATCATGGAATCCAATTCCAACTCTAATTAGTTAGCATGAAATTCTAATTTTAAAATTAAAATAAACTCTTTATTTTAATATTAAAATAAACCTTTTATTTTAAGATTAAAATAAACTTATTATTTTAATTATAAAATTATTAATATATATATATAGTAAAACTAAACCGTGAATCACTTACTTTTTACATGGCAAGGAATCATGTGATATATATATATATATATATATATATATATATATATATATATATATATATATATATTAATGCGTGGGATGTCGTAATCCTTGGAAGAGTATATTACTTCAGGCCAATATATGTATAATTTATGTATATTAACTTTCAAAAAGCAATAAAAATAGCATACTATAATAATTACATGATTCACCAAAAATATGTCCACGCGAATTCCGAAGTAATAAAAACAAAACGAATTCGCGAAAAACATTTTTTTTTTAATAAATTTTATACAATAAAATTATGCCCAATTAAATTGTTCTAAACACATATCAATATACATATCAAATTAAAATAATTAATAATTAGCATAAAGGTTTGGCTCGATGATCAATTTATTAGGTTTGTAATATTCATGAAACGCAATCAAATTGCACAAAATAAGCGGAAACGTGTAAAAATCAGAGTTTAAAATTTTACAAACCATATACCCGGATCAACCTTTATGCACAATTATTAATTAAGCGAAAAAGAAAGAACAAGAATCATACCCTTGAAGATCTGAGCTTCCTCAGGTATAAGTTCACCTCCAATCCTTTTCGCGTTCAACTTGAATCCATCGGGTTTGGTTCCTTCCTTTGATCAACATTAGCCACCCAAGTGTTTGGCCTCTAGAGGTGATCCACCAAGGAAGAAGAATGATTCAAGAAGATGGGTATTTGGCAAAACCCTAATTTTTCTATCTCTATAAAAAAGAAGCGTACTCTCCAACAATTGGAATAACGTATGTTAGATATCTGATATAAGACTCCTCTTATAAAGATATCAAGTAACCCTATTAAAAATAAGGTATTATTTATTTAATTAAACTCTTTTAATTAAATGGGTTCCCTAATCTTATTAGGGATAATTAATTAAACTCCTTTAACTAATTTTCCTCCTAATCCTATTAGGAATAAATGAGAGTACTTATATTAAATTAATTCCTAAACTCTTTTAGAAATTAAAATAATAATAATTGTAATAATATTAATAAGACTCTCTTATTAATTTATATTTAATATTTCTAAAATATTAAATAATAAATATTAAGCTATTTAATTTATTCTATCACCATAGATTAAATTAAATATACTTAACATATTATTACGATTATGCCATTAACTTCTTAAATAATTATTCTTCCTTTTATGGTGTGACCCTTTAGGTTCTCCATATTAAACCTAGGTTGTGAATAAATCAACTAGAACAATTCTAATCTTATTTAAATAAATAAATTAAACTATTAATTTATTTAAATAAATAATATTTATTCTACAATGAGGATAAGCCTCCCTAGCGATCAACGACTTTCCGAGATAATATAGATTTCAACATTAATCATAAAAGAACCTTTGAGTAAATAATTCTTGTCTGATTCAATCCTTCCACCATATAATGTTCCAATTAAATATAAGTCATGGAATTACTGTCAAGTCTTATTTTATTTAATTATATGTATTTCGACTCTTAAATGCACAACTCAAATAATACAAATTAGAAACTCCTTTCTAATTTCATTCTGCCTTGGCCAAGGACTACTGGGTTGTCATTTATCGAATCACATAGGACATATCACTTCTTTTACTAGAAGTGGTAGATTCTTTATTGATCATACATTATCTCCATGTATAACTTATTATACCCAAGCATATCCTTTGATATACCCTAAGGGTCTTAAGGAATAAGTCAAAGTATAATTCATCATACACAAGATACTATGATGATCTCAAGTCCAAGGATCACTTGTCTTACTATATCACTACTGAGAATTCTTATTGACGACAAGTAAAACTCCATTAGGTATTCCTTAGCGAGCCACGCTCAAATGAACTTATTCTCTAATAAGCACCTACATACTTGCTTTAGTGTCTCCACACAAATGATCATGAGATCAATCATCCTCATCCAATGAAAGCAAGACAACGTATGTACCAATCTATCCTGGATTCACTAATCCCCAATTTAGTAATCCAACGATTGGGAACTATTTTAGTTTTAAGCTTTCTAAGAATTTAGATCTCATTAGAATGATCATCATCATTATTCTAAAAGCATTGCTTAAAACTATGGGTTTATCACATATTATAAAACAGCATCATGTAGATAATTAAAAGCCTTTAATAAATTAATAATTTTTATTAATAAATGAATAAGATTGTTACAAAGTATATGCTTTATCATCAAACATGATTGGCTTGTGTGCATACTACTTTCAGGTGGAAGGGCATCATAGGGAGATATGCAAATAGTTGCTCATAGGTGGCTCTTCTGTGCCCATCAATGCCTACAGCAATGATCTCAATCTCATCATCTTCTTCTCTGTTTTCACTGGACGATTCCATTATGTCGATTGCTTCAGGTTCTTCATTATCTCCTCCAGGAATTTCTTTTTCAGCTATTGAGGTGGCATGATCCTCCCCCTCAGCTTGATTATTCTTTTGAAGTGTCAATAGCTCCCCCTCAACTGGAGCATCCTCTGGTGGAAGATCTTCAGGCATCTCCCCCTCAGTATGAGCACCTTCTATCATTAGATCTTTAGGTGTCTCTCCCTCAGCAGGAGTCATGACTACTTGACATTCACTTGCTGGTTCCTTTTTAGCACTCAGTTCTTTGCTTCCTTTCTTAGCACTTCTTCATTGGCAAGAATATACTTCTTAACCAGTTTCTTTCTTGGCCTTTTAGGCTGTGCTACAGCCTCAGGATTCTCTTCAGTTGTGTCATTCAGATCAGCCAAGATATTTGATGCAGCTACTTCCTTGTTTGGTCTAGGCTCTATAATCGGAGGGGACTCGACGATCGAGGCAGAGTTAGTTTCAGCAAACGTCTAGACCACTCTTCAATTCGTGGAGAGGCCCTTTAAGACAGATACACTACGATCATCGCAGCACTACGATCTTGCCTTAGCTTCTGCATTCTGTTGATCAGCTGGATAGACTACGAGTCTATCAATTTCTTTCTAGCCATAGATCAACCAAACAGATTTGATCTCTTTATGTATACAAGTGAACTTTAAAGGATAAGATCAACCTAACACTTTTGATCTATCACTAAGTCCTTGTACATATATTCTTTGAAGGACTTTTATATAATTATGATTAGTTTCATAAAACATCAAATCACAATATGCATTATTCCAACAATCTCCCCCTATTTGATGTTGACATAACCAAGGAGATTTGTTATCATAATTATAAAGTTTTATATTCCAACAATCTCTTCTGGCCAGATCTTCCAGCTCATTTGGGCTTAGCCTTGGATTGTGATCATGTCTATTCATGAATGCAGGAACTCCAATTGGCATTCTTAGACCTGTTGTTGTTACCGTATGAGAGCTGGTGGCTGGCCCTAGACTCCTTAAGGGTTGAGCCATTAATATTTCCGCTTTGATCGGATCGTTGAGTCTCGATGGGTTTGGATTAATGGAGTTTCTTTGGTGGATTTGCCTTGCAGAAGGATTCCTTGAGGATTGAGGTTGGAGACCTCTGCCTTTGCCTTTACCTCCCTAATCTCCTCCTTTACCTTTGTTCTCCCCCTTTATGTCAGCATCAAGGGTTCGAATGTCATCTAAAAGATGATTAAGGCCTTGAACAAACTTGTTGAGCTGACTCTTGGTCTGAGCAATGTCTTCTCTATCTCATCATCATCTCTTCTTCTCATCATCTTCTTCTCATCATCTTCTTCTCTGTTTTCACTGGAGGATTCCATTATGTCGATTGCTTCAGGTTCTTCATTATCTCCTCCAAGAATTTCTTTTTCAGCTATTGAGGTGGCATGATCCTCCCCCTCAGCTTGATCATTCTTTTGAAGTGTCAATAGCTCCCCCTCAACTGGAGCTTCCTCTGGTGGAAGATCTTCAGGCATCTCCCCCTCAGTATGAGCACCTTCTATCATTAGATCTTTAGGTGTCTCTCCCTCAGCAGGAGCCATGACTACTTGACATTCACTTGCTGGTTCCTTTTTTAGCACTTTTCGATTCTTTTGCTTCCCTTCTTAGCACTTCTTCATTGGCAAGAATATACTTCTTAACCAGTTTCCTTCTTGGCCTTTTAGGCTATGCTACAGCCTCAGGACTCTTTAGTTGTGTCCTTCAGATCAGCCAAGATATTTGATGCATCTACTTCCTTGTTTGGTCTAGGTTCTACAATCAGAGGGGACTCGATGATCGAAGAGGCTGATGGCTTTTTGCTTTTGTGGCTAGTCTTACTCATCTTCAGCAACTGAAATATAGTTGCTCTATCTTCTTCTGCCTCTGCTTGCTGTTCCTTTCTCCTTAGGATCCTTAGAGTCTCAATTTTGTGGACTCTACAGGCTTGTTGGTGGTGGATCCTTGAGGTTCTTCTGTAGTTCTGGTTTTCCTTTTTCCTTTGCTCTTTCTGATTAAAGCAATGGGTTCTCCCTGGTTAGTTTCTTCTTCTTCTTCCTTAGTTTCCTTGACAACAGACATATTCCTTGGCACTCCTGTTCCTTTTATCTCACCGGTTCGACCACTGGATTCAGACATCAACTTCACATTTTCAGCTGGATTTCACTTCCAGTTTTCAAACAACTGTAGGGTCATTCGTCGATTTGGGTTTATGGCTTCTCCTTCATCATCCTCAATCAGGTCACCAAGAGCAGCCTGTAGGATAATGATGATAAATTGTCCGTAGAGCATCTTCTGAGAGCTCTTTATCTTCTTAGAGCTAACCAACCATTTTCCAATCCATTCAAGTAATAAACCCCCATAGTTTAGTTGAATTTTATAGCATATAAGCGATCGTGAGTTTGAGTTGTATTTCATTCATGAGTCATGACACGAGCTTTTACAACATATGCATTTTCCAACAATGTCAGCCAGAAACTAATACCTCTATGGAAACTCCTTCTTTTTGTATCCCTTGACAGAGGGTGATTTCTTGTTATGCATTCTCTTGAGACCTTTATGGAAGTCTATTCCATCTAAGGATGGATACCCTTCAGATTTGAGCACTAGGGCTAGATTGATGTCTTCAGCTCTTAATTTGATTTGGACGTTCCTTACTTTCACAGTGATGGTGTTGTTTTTAACCACTCCGTTATTGTAGAATTCTTTTACCAACTTTTGGTAGATCAATGTGTCGATTACTCCAAGGCTTCTTGAGACCTGCCTTCTTGATGGCGACAATGTCTTGTGAAATTGGGGTTCAAATGATTTTAAACTCGTCGAAACACATTCTCAGAGCGAGACAACCTTTGGAAGTCATCATTGATTTCTTTGTAGGAAGTGAGGTTAACAGAGCTTGCTACTGATTTAGGGTTTCTGCTTGAGAGAGGAAGAGAGAGATGGTCCTTTGAACTTCAGATTTCAAAAAGACGATTTTAATTTGTACTTGAAACTTCCCCCTCTCTATTTTGCTTAGTGGGACAGGTGTCAAACTTTGCTTGGCTCTACGAATTCTTGACAAAGAAGGATTTTACTGAATTACCCTTAACTTCTTCTGGAATGATTTATTCTTTAGTGGGACTACGATCGTTGAGATGGTCCTTTGAGTCGTTGAGTCTGTGTAGCAATCGTCGTGTCTCAGCTGTAAACGTAGAGTCTGAACTGCGACCATTGAGTCTGACTAGCAATCGTAGAGTCTGATCAAGTTCTCGTTGTGAACCTTTGGTTTAGCTTTCTTCTTGATTTAAGGTAGCTCAGGAAGGGCCAACCTCTTGATTGAAACAAGGGTTAGGTTTGTCCCTGAGGTACTTATCAGGGAGAATGCTTAGATTTATGCTTGATCATCATCGGGTGCTCCTTTGGTTTTATTGATGTAGCTCAGCTATCGTTGAGTCTGTACTACGATCGTTAATTTTGTTCAGCGTTCGTTGAGTTTTATGACACTTTGACTCTACGATCGTGGACTTCCTTTGATCATGTCTTTGATTTTGGACATAGCCCATAAATCTGTATGGTTAGCACAAACTAGAGCACAATATTTCATGTTTGCAAGATAAGCATGCCTAGCTCACTTATCAGTTTGTTGAATCTGGATTCATCTAGAGGTTTTGTAAAAACATCAGCAAGTTGGTTTTCAGTAGGGATATATTGTAAAGATATTATTCTATTTTGTACATGATCCCTAATGAAGTGATGCCTTATTTCTATATGCTTAGTCCTAGAATGCATGACAGGATTATGAGTTATAGTAATTGCACTTATGTTATCACAATGAATAGGTATGGATTTGAATTCAAACCCATAATCTGCAAGCTGATTTTTCATCCATAGAATCTGAGCACAGCAATTGCCAGCAGCAATGTACTCAGCTTCTGCAGTTGAGGTAGATACTAAGTTTTGCTTCTTGCTAAACCAGGACACAAGTCTGTTACCTAGTAATTGACAAGTGCCACTTGTACTACTTTTCTATCTATTTTGCGACTGCAAAATCGACATCTCAGATAACTCATTAGCTCAAATGAGGATTCCTTGGGATACCAAAGCCCAAAGTGGGGTGTACCTTTGAGGTACCTGAAAATCCTCTTTACAGCAGTTAAATGAGATTCTTTAGGACATGCCTGAAATCTAGCAAAAATGCATGTTGCAAATATTATATCTGGTCTCATCGGCGTAAGAAGATATAAAAGAGAGCTATCATACCTCCAGTATTGAGTTATATCAATACTTTTACCTTTTTCATCTTTGTTAAGCTTGGTTGCAGGGGCGATTGGGGTTTTCATGGGAGAAGCTGATTCCATGTCGTACTTCTTGAGTAAGTCTTTAATGTACTTGGCTTGGTTTATGAAAATTCCTTCATCAGTCTGCTTTACTTGTAGTCCAAGAAAGAAGTTCAGCTCATACATCATGCTCATTTCGAATTTGCTCTACATAAGCTTGGAGAATCTTTTGCAAAACTTTTCATCAGTGGAACCAAAGATAATATCATCAACATAAATTTGAACTAATAGGACCTTATCTTTATGCTTTCTAAAAAATAGTGTGGTATCTATTCTACCTCTAGTAAATCCATTTTCAATAAGAAAGTTAGTCAGTGTTTCATACCATGCTCTAGGTGCTTGTTTGAGACCATATAAGGCTTTGTCTAATCTAAAGACATAATTAGAAAGAGATGGATTGATGAAACCTAGAGGTTGGTCTACATAGACTTCTTCTTGAAGTTCACCATTCAAGAATGCACTTTTGACATCCATCTGAAAGACTTTGAACTTCATGTGAGCAGCAAAGGCAAGGAATATTCTGATGGCTTCTAGTCTGGCAACAGGTGCAAATGTCTCATCATAGTCAATACCTTCTTCCTGAGAGTAGCCCTTGGCTACTAGTCTAGCCTTATTCCTTGTTATCACCCCATCTTCATCCATCTTGTTTCTGAAGACCCACTTGGTTCCAATTACAGGATGGTTCTTTGGTCTTGGGACCAATCTCCAAACTTTGCTTCTCTCGAACTGATTAAGTTCTTCCTGCATGGCCTCTATCCAACTGGAATCTTCCATAGCATCCTCTATCTTCTTTGGTTCTATTTGAGATAGGAAGCTTAGATAGAAGCATTCATTTTGAGTAGTAGCTCTTGTCTTGACTCTTGCGTTCAGATCTCTAATGATTAGATCTTGAGTGTGATCTCTTGCCCATCTGCTTCCTGTTGGAACATCCGTTCTTATGCCTTCTTGTCTTAGATCTTCAAGATCTATATCTTCTTCTTAATGTGGAGGTTCATTGTCTGGCATAGGCCTCTCTTCGATCTCATTCTCTTGCTCAACGATTTCATTATCAGGCACTACGATCGTAGTATTGGGCTCGACGACCTCGTTCGTAGTGTCTGAACTGTTAGTCGCATTGTCTTAGAGCACTGTTTTGTTCAAGTCTGTTTCATCAAAGATGATGTGAATTGAGACTTCTACACTCAGTGTCTTCTTGTTGAATACTCTATAGGCCTTGCTGTCTGTGGCATATCCAAGAAAGATTCCTTTGTCTGATTTTGGTTGAATCTTTGTCAAGTACTGCTTTCCATTATTGAGTATGTAGCATGCACAGCCGAACACATGAAAGTAACTGACATTTGGTTTTCTTCCTTTCCAAAGTTCATAAGGAGTCTTCTTAATCGTAGAGTGTATGAGTGATCTGTTCTGAGTATAACATGTAGTGTTGACCGCTTCTACCCAGAAGTACTCCGGTAGATGAGCTGCAGCTAGTAGAGTCCTTCCAGCCTCTACTAATGTCATGTTCTTTCTCTCAGCAATTCCATATTGTTGGGTAGTTCGTGGAGCTGAGAAGTTGTGACTAATCCCATTGTCTGTGCAAAACTTATCCATTTCCGAGAAATTGAATTCTCTACCATGATCACTTCTTATAGCCTTGATTTTTTCTCCTTTCTCATTCATCACCAGCTTGAACATCTTGATTAGTTGGGGGCTTGTTTCATCTTTTGAGGTTAGAAAGAATACCCATGTAAATCTGTGTGAGTAAATCGCCGACTACGACCGGTGAGTATCTCTTTCCCCAAGGCTCGTCGTTGGAATTGGTCCAAAAAGATCCATATGTAGTAATTGCGAGTATGTCAATTGAGTTGATGGTTTTGCTCTTAAATGAGCTTACGAGTGCTTTTCCCAAGTTGACAGCATTCGCAGGCCTTTTCTTTAACGAAGTTGAATTTGGGTAGGCCTGGAACTAGATCTTTTGAAGCTAACTTGGACATGCTTTTGAAGTTGAGATGAGATAATCTTCGATGTTATAGCCAGCTCATTTCTTCAGATGCTTTAACCAGAAAGCATATTGTCTCGTCTGAGCTTAGTTGTCCAAGATTTACTGTGTAGACATTTCCTTCTCTTGTTCCGGTTAGCTTTACTGCAGATGTCTTCAGGTCTCGGACTTGACATTGATTATTGATGAATGTTACTTGATGACCCTTGTCACAGAGTTGGCTAATGCTTAGAAGGTTGTGTTGTAGTCCTTCCACATAGGCCACTTTACTAAATGATACTGCACCATTTCCGGCTGAGCCATAGCCTCTTGTCTTCCCAGTGCCATTATCTCCAAATATGACCGAGGGACCCTCCTTCTCTATGAAGTTAGACAGAAGGGCTTTGTTCCCAGTCATGTGCCTTGAACGTCCACTATCTAGATACCAGGTTGTGTTCGTGGAGCTCATTTCCTGAGGTAACATTAAGCCTTCATTTTGGTACCCATATTTGCATGGGTCCTACTATGTTAGTACCCTTGGGGACCCAAATCTGCTTGATTTTGGGTCTCACGTGCATGGAATTATAATGACAATTCGCAGCTTTGTGACCAACTCTATGGCATTCAAAGTATTTTGATATGATGCATGTAAGTGTGTGTGTGTGTGTGTGAAGGTTCTTCCTCCATTTGGGCTTTTGTGGGTTATTGGTCATCCTCCTGCTAGGCTGATATCCCCTTTTCCATGTGTTCTCTTATTTCATTAATTGAGGAGAGTATATCTTACTTCTATTATGTCTTCCTGGTTGGTTCGTAGAGTTGATTTTATTAGACTCTACGATCCTTCGAGGTTGATGAGTAGTAGCTAGATTACTTTTCTCTTTTCTGAAACCTAGACCAGCATGAGATCCCTTACTTCTGGGAATATGAATTGAATTAGCCGGATAGGGTTTGACATGTTCATCCTTTTGTGTGCATTTCACAAATATAATGCATCTACTAAAATCTGAGACATTATCAGTGCTAATTTCTTTTGCTTTTTCCACATATGACTCAGAGGCAGATTCTCCAAACCCTAACCCTATTTTATCAGAGGCACTTCTCTGGTTAGAGATTATGGAATTCATGGATGAAGAGGATTTGTTCCAGGTAGAGACTGTCTTTTCTAGATCCTCAATTTTGCAGGTTAGACTAGACTCTCTTTGAGCACTGAGTTCATTTGCCTGTCTCAAAAGCTCATTCTCAGCTTCAAACTTGGAGAGAGAATCAGTACTTAGAAGAGATGTTTCCAGTTCCTCTTGAACCTTTTCTTTCTCCTTTTGAAGAAGTGAATAGTCTTTAGACAACTCTGAACCACTTCATGTGTTGATGCAGATCAGATGTTATGCCGTGTAATGCAGTTCTAAGGTCATCAATATCTACATCAGGAGAGTTGAAGTCAAATACCTCTTCAATACTTACTTCATGTATATTGGAGTTCTGCTTGTTCCTTGCACTTTTGGCCACCAAGCAGAAATTTGCTATTTGAGGATCTTCATCATCCCCAGATTCAGGAGTTGAGTCATTGTCTAAGTCACTCTATGATCCTCCAGCTACAAGACTTTTGTCTTTCTTTACTGGTCTTTTGTTGCCTTTGTATTCCTTCTTTGCATGTGTCTTCTTTTTGAGTTCTTCTCTAAGAGGTTTGTTGCAATTGGCAATGAAGTGACCAGGTTTCTTGCAGTTATAGCATAGGTCATTCATTTGCTCCTGGCTGTTATAGTTGCCAACTTTCTTTGGTTTGCGGGTTCTGCCTTGTCTCATGAATCTTCTTAATCTTTTAACCAGCATTGCAAAGTCCTCATCATCATCTTCATCGTAGTCAGAATCAGCTTCAGTGTTGATTTTGGAGGTGTTTTCAGTTACCTTGAGAGCCACACCTTTGTCCTTTTTTCTTCTTTCAGATAACGTTTCAGCTCATTGTGTCAACTCCAGTTCGTACGTGAGGAGGTTGCCATATAACTGGTGAACAGTCATTTCATGTAGATTCTTTGATTCTCTAATGGCAGTGGTTTTGGCATCCCACTTGCTTGGTAAAGCTCTCATGAACTTTATGATCAGATCTTTATTTGGATAAACCTTTCCATAGGCTCGTAGAGAATTGAGCAGAATATTGAATCTCTCATAAGTAGCAGTGACGTTTTCTCCTTGAACATGGGCAAACATCTCATATTGTTGAGTCAAGAGAGATTGTTTGTTTTCTCTGACTTCTTCTGTTCCTTCATGCATAATGAGTAGAGCTTCCCAAACCTCCTTTGTTGTTTTGCAGTTGACCACATTTTCAAATAGATCATCTTCTAATGATTGAAATAAGATATTCTTGGCCTTTTTGTCAAGCTGGACAGCTCTTTTCTCGTTCTCTATCCATTCTCCTTTGACTTTGATCTGTACTCTATTTGGATCATCTGTAGTTGGTGCAAGCTTTGTAGGAGCGTAGGGCCCATTTTGAACAGTGTCAAATAGATCTTCATCTATTGAATCCATGTAAGCTTGCATCTTAACCTTCCAGTTAGTAAATTTATCTTTGTTGCACATGGGTGGCTTGCTGCCTCCTCCAGTTTTTGATTCGCTTGGTAAGTGTGCCATTGGATCTACTCAAGCTTTGTAGGTTGTATTATAGAACCTGCTCTGATACCAATTTTTAGTTACCGAAAGCACAATAGTTGTCTAGAAGGGGGGGTTGAATAGATATTAAAAAATTTTCTTTGTTTAAAAACTGTTTTGATAAATCCTTTAAGCACAGCGGAACTATTGATTCTTTGAAATCCCTTTTTAGTAGCAGATTAAAAAGTGAAAAGCGCTATTATTGCGAGTTAGAAGCGATTATAGCGATTATAAAGACACAGTTGTTTTTAAGTGGTTCGGAGCACTCAAAGCTCCTAGTCCACTCTTCTACTCCTTGAGTACGAAATCCACTAATGATGTCTTTTACACTTTCTGAATCTCATAGATTCCTTCTAGACCAGCAGTCTAGGCACTTCTAAGTTCAATTTTGAACTCTTCAAGTCCAGTAGACTTGGCTCTTCACAGTTCACTTAGAACTCTTCAAGTCCTTCTGACTTGGAACTTCTTACTTCCGTAGATTGATGATTGTTGAGTTGTGATTAAGGCTACTCAGTTGCAGTTAAGCACTTGTTCGAAAGAACTGAGTAACTGAGTAAGTTTTCCCTTTTTCTCAGATCGTAGAGTTCAGCGTTTAGAGTTCTTGTGCGTTTTGTTCAATACTTGCTTCTATTTTTTTTCTCATCTGTCTTTAAGCTATATATATGTGATCTTAAAATCTATCCGTTGAAGTCATCTGATGAGCCATTAAATGCGTTTGACATTTCTGAGCTTGGATGGAGACTTTTCTGCACATCTTCTGAATTACACTCTGCCCAATCGGCTGACACACAGATCGCTTTCTCACCTAACACCTCAAAAGGTGTTTTTCTCTGCCCAATGGTCCTTTTCTTAGCTTCTTGAGTATGTTTCTTTTGATCAATACTAAGGATATCTTTTGTACGTTGGGACTGGTGAGAGCTTCAACGTTCAAAACTCATTCCATATTTGTTGGAGTCTATCTTTAGATGAACGATAGGGCTTGATGTTTCGACGACCTGGCGCGGATGACACTCTACTATCAATATCGTAGTGTCTTGTCATATTGGTGCATGTTCGTAAGAGATCACTACGATTTCTCACAAGGATTTGCACACTACGTTCTTCACTTGCTCGTCTTTCAAACTCTGCGTTTCCGAGAGCACACTACGATCACAGAGTTAGTTTCAGCAAACGTCTGGACCACTCTTCGATTCGTGGAGAGGCCCTTCAAGGCAGATACACTACGATCATCTCAGCACTACGATCATGCCTTAGCTTCTGCATTCTGTTGATCAGACGGATAGATTACAAGTCTATCTATTTCTTTCTAGCCATAGATCAACCTAACAGATTTGATCTCTTTATCTATACAAGTGAACTCTAAAGGCTAAGATCAACCTAACACTTTTGATCTATCACTAAGTCCTTGTACATATATTTTTTGAAGGACTTTTATATAATCATGAGTAGTTTCATAAAACATCAAATCACAATATGCATTCTTCCAACAATCATCAATTTTATCGTTGAGACTCAGCTTAATAAATAATCCATGTCATCGAATCATCCCCGCACTTCTACTGACGAGGATATTCATTAGTATCACGACCACGAATTATCCATGCACTTTCACGCCAAGGATATTCGTGTTTTCACCAATAATTAAGTGATCACGCCAACCACCGTCCATCAATGCACTATGGGCCAATGAGGACTTTTACCACATCATTTGTAACATTACTTAAATGATGATTATCCGAATAAATCTCTCGTCATAATCATACTAATCAATAGTCCATCTACGCATCGTAAGCCATGCGATGACTTCCATCACAATATAAGCATGAGGATGATGATAATGATATAAGAATTCAATTAAAAGAAAGAAAAGGATAAATTTTTAAAGATTTATAATTTAATTTATCCAGAATTCAATAACGTCCAAATTGTCAACATGATACTGCTTTGTGGAGTAAAATTCAAGAATAATATTGTATCAAAAATGATTTGGACTGAAAAGGAATCAATTTTTGTCATGAATAGTACCCCAGGTGAATAGTAACCAAGTGAATAGTATCCCGTGAATAGTAATTGATGAATAGTACCCCGTGAATAGAACTCCGGCATAAAAAAGTTCATACTTATCAAGAATGTTCAGAATAATATTTCCATGAAAAGATACTGGATGAAGCGCAAATTTCAAGAATATTCTACAAATTTCATGCAGTATAGAAGCCAAAACTTTAATAAAATGAGTGTAGAATTCAGAATCTGAAATGAAATAATATTACTTACATACTACAGAGTATGGAAGAAAATATTATTTCATACGAATATTGAACAAAAATAACATCCATTACCTTAAAAAGAAGAGTATTCCAACTGGTATAACGGGAATATTCTTAAAGAAAACTTGAACTGTTTTCTACGCTCAAAGCTTCCTTAAACTCTAAAGAAATACGCTCAATATTATAGAAGAAGAATTCTCTGATTCTGGTGTGATTTTCAATTCTAACTAAACATCGTATTTATACGAGAATGGAAAGGATACTATTTGAATTTAGAATTCATGGATTGCACAGTAACTGAATCACAGGCGTTACCAGCGGAAGAAATTTTTTTTCTAAATTCACTATGCAAACACTACGCAGATACTATGCAAACACTATGCATAATAAAATATAATATATTCTATTTTTCATAAAAAAAACAAAACTTATAATAATATAATTCCCCCCCCCCCCTGTGACCTCCCATTTTTCATAACCTGTGGGCCCTACAACATGTCATTATCATATATATATATATAAACAAAATTGAGATAATTTCTACCGACAGTTTTAAAAAATGGGTAAGTGGGGGGTCCATATAATAATCAAAATTTACAACAAATACATCATAAAAATCCCTTCAATATTTTTAACAACATTTATTCATCATTATTATAACTCGCAATATTAACAACCAGGTCGTTCCCAGGAAAGAGAGGTTTTTCGATAAGGATTTCTCCCTATTGGCGTGCAATTAGGTGACCAAACCCCTTTCCTCGACAGAACTTTCTAGACATTGTTAATTATGCAAATAATAATGAGAATAACTTGTCATCCCAATTATTGATTTAATAATATATAAAATATTGATAATAATTGAATCAAATAACGTGAGATAGTTTACAATAATTATTATAGCAATAATTGAACAAAACTAAGTGACTTCTCACGTAAGCATTAATAATCAATAACGTGTGCTACTATGCAACCATGCGTATTACTTTACTTTTACCACCGGGTATTTCAACAGTTAACGGTAAAACTTCCACCGTTATTTTCACAAAAAAATATTTCTGTCATTTTCTAACTCCGACAATAATTTCGTTTTGGGGTCCACCAATGATTGTGATGTCATACGAATATTCCCTGTAAAAATGAATGTTCCCCGACCAATCGAATATTTTATAACAACTTGCTTACTTTTCAAAATTTATAAATATTACCAACAACTTTAATATTATAACAAATCCTCACCATAATATTCAAAAATATATTTCAAGAAAAATTAATCTTTATTTATAAAAGTTGGGGTCTTATACAGTTACTAGTCTAGTTTTTATCAATGTCACCATATTTACGATTTATTGAACTAATTACAGCCCTAGTATCTTTCGTTCTCCAACTTCATCCCAACACAATGGTGTTCTACATTTCCTCCCGTAAAGAGCTTCATATGGTGGCATGCCTATACTAGCATGGTAACTATAGTTATAAGCGAATACTACTAAGGGTAGGTGATCGCCCCAACTTCCTTTGAAGTCCATCACGCAAGTTCTAAACATGTCCTCCAGCGTTTGTATTGTTCTCTCACTTTGTCCGTCTGTCTACGGGTGATAAGAAGTACTTAGCCTCAATTGTGTTCCCATCCTTTCTTGCAAGCTTTTCCAGAATTTGGATGTGAAGCGTGGATCTCGATCAGAGATAATCGATACCGGCACTCCATGTTGAGAAACAATTTCCTTTACGTATAAATTCGCTAGTTGATTTAAACTATATCGGATCTTGATCGGTAGAAAATGAGATGTTTTCATTAGTCGATCTACGATAACCCAAATGGCGACGAAACCTTTCTGCGTGACTGGAAGTCCTACCATAAAATCCATCGTAATATGCTCCCATTTCCATTCCGGTATTTCTAACGGTTGAAGTAAACCACTCGGCCTCTGGTGCTCTGCTTTGACCCGTTGACACGTAAGACATCTACTAACGCACTCCGTGATTTCTTGTTTCAGATTGGGCCACCAAAAATGTTGCCTCAAATCTCGGTACATCTTCGTGCCTCCTGGATGAATGGGATACATCGTATTATGTGCCTCGTGTAAAATTTCTTCCCTCAACTCGGTTATCACTGGCACCCACACTCTCCCTTTGAATCTCAAAATACCGTCTTTATCTATTTTGAATCTTTCCTCCTCATTTTCTGCGATCCTCTTTCTAATTCTCTTGCACTCCTCATCCTTTTCTTGTGATTCCTTTATTCTATCCAACAAGATTCGACGAGCTTCTACTGCAAACAAGCTTTCTCCAGACCTCTCCGGTCCCTTTACTTTTATCTCCAATTTTTCCATATCCCTTATTAACTCCTTCTGAGTTGTCAATTGAACTAACTTTTCCCTTCCTTTCCTACTTAGCGCATCAACCACTACATTTGCTTTTCCCGGGTGATAAAAAATATCACAGTCATAATCCTTCATCAATTCTAACCACCTACTCTGACGCATATTCAGCTCCTTTTGAGTGAAGATATATTTCATACTCTTGTGGTCCGTGTATATCTCACATTTTTTTCCGTACAAATAGTGCCTCCAAATCTTTAACGCAAAAACTACTGCCGCTAACTCAAAGTCATGAGTAGGGTATCGTTTTTTGTAATCCTTCAAATGTCTTGACACATACGCAATGACTTTGTCATGTTGCATTAGCACACAGCCCAGCCCTCTATGCGACGCATCACTATACACCACAAATCCTTCCATATCATCTGGTAATGATAATACAGGTGCCTCGCTCAATCTCTTTTTCAACTCCTGAAAACTCTATCCGCACTTGTCCGTCCACACGACAATTAGTTGGAAGAAATAAGATTTGAACGTGAAGAATCATTTTTGAAGATATTTTCCTGAACAAAAAAAAACTTTTGGATTTTGGTTGAAAATATTTATGGTTTAAAAGATGAGAGATTGACCCCCTTTTTTAAAAAAAAATCAGCTATTTAATGAAAAATGTTGAATCGAAAAATGATTTGATCAAAATACTTAAACATTAACAGACTAGATGCAAGCGTGTTATGGTTTCGGGGTTTGAAAGAGAAATGAGAGAAATAGATCTAGAATTTTTTTACCACATCTGATAATATTTAACAACAAATATATATATATATATATATATGTGTGTGTGTGTGTGTGTGTGTGTGTGTGTGTGTGTGTGTGTGATTTAGAAAGATTTCAAAAATATTTTAACAAGATGCAGATATAACAGTATAACTTTGATGAAAATAAATTTTGAGACTCAATTAACATGAGATTTTAAAAATTGGTCGAATGAAATATATATATATATATATATATATATATATATATATATATATATATATATATAGATGATTTGAAGAAATTGGAAAGGTCACAGAATAAGATTTGATCCCTAGATTGGTTAAAAATGCAACGAGTTTTTAAAAATACAGATCTATAAAAATTTTGAAAATATAGATCGGCAAAAAAAGAAAAGAAATGAGAGAATTCAATAGATCTAATTAAAATATATAATAAAAAATTGAAGAAATTAAAAAGGTTTAGATGATAATAGATTGTTTGATTTTTTAAAAAAAAAAATCAAGAGAAAAAAATAATTTCGAAGAAACATTTTATAAGCCATTTTTGAAGAAATCAATAAGTGAAAAGATGATTCAGATGATCAAGAATCGATTGATTTCTTTTCCTGCTTTGTTCTCATGGCATGTCAGTTTGATGTGCAGATCAAATCTTCCGGCATTCTCGGTGTATACTTGCTTCCTGAATTTCAAATTGGCTTTCTGCTTTGTGTTTTTCCAGCTTGCTTTAACAATTGAGCAAAGGAAACTAATACTCTTGTTTCAAGAGGATTTGAAGATTATTAGGTTGTTTTTATGGTATCCCTTTTTGGGACTTGCAAGTGCTTGCACCGAAGATGAGGGAAGCAAGCTAGAAGAGAAAGGCTGTTTGTATTTCTAGACTCGATCCAATTCATTGGTGTTCATTTAGCGCCAACTTTCCCCCTTCTGATGGTTTATTGTAAGAACCGTAATATTATCATAAGTAATAGGTCCTGGTTTTTTGAAGCATTTGAGGGCCCAGAGAAGACCATCTATAGTTTGTTTGAGTGGTTACATTATGGTTGTTAATATGTTTAGCTTTCATCATATGGGCATGATAAATAGTAGTTGCATCTTTTGCGGCCTTATTTTTTCTAAATTTTATTTTAAACGTTGCTGACAGGTGCTATGTTCTGTGAACATGGAATGTATTTTATTTTAAACGTTGCTGATAGGTGCTATGTTCTGTGGATATGGAATGTGGCCATGCCTTTTAGAACATCGAGAACATCGAGTTAATTTGGCTTATACTTCCGCTAGTTCAACTAGCGGAGGGCATCAAACAAGAACTTGGGGGTAATTTGGGGAGAAATATTTTTTTTTTGTATCCGCTCTTTTTTTTTTATCCGTTAGTTGAACTGGCGGATGACGATTTTTTTTGTGTGCCCGCTAGTTGAAGTAGCAGATGACGTATGTGTGTTTTAAATCTGAACCCTTAATTTATGTAATGTATGGTTATGATGTTATTTACTTATTTTTCATCCATAAAGAAAATACATCTTATTAATCATTCCTCATATATATATATATATATATATATATATATATATATATATATATATATATATATATATAACATTATCCTTACAATAGATCGTGAGCATCCATCCGATGATTTAACGATTTAATAGAGCTCCCGTCCGCAGTTTAATTTTCAATATTGCGCAGGTTAATAATGCGGATGGGACAAATGTCAAAAATACCCTTCTTTTTAAAAGTCTCTCGTACGCAATATTAAACTGCGAACAGATACAAAATGACAAAATGACAAAATGAAATCCATATGAAAAATATAGATTCATTTTTATTATCCTTTTTTTTTATTTACAATGCAGAGACTCTTTATATAACACTGTTATGAATTTGATGTTGGTTGTGAGCATATGACACTCTGCTGCTATGACTGCTGTTGTGCTTCATTCAAGACTGGCCTGGCCAAGCCCAGGTCTTGCGAGAACTTTAAGTAAATTAAAATTGTCAAATTTTTAGTACTCTAATAAAGATTTTTATTATGTATATATACCAAATAAAAGAATTTCAAATTTTCTGCCAAATTTAAATTTAAAGGCCCACAAAAAATTTAACCAATAAAATAGGCCCAAATCTCAATGGCAGACTTAGTGATAATGTGATATCTAAACGATGTTTTGGAAATATTGAAATAGTCGGTTATTATATTTGGTATTCTTTCGTATTTATATTCTTTTGTTCAGGAAAAGTTCTTAGTTTTTTTATGTCTATCTTAATAGCAATTAGCAAAAGGCCAATTTTTTTGTTATCGCTTTAAGCCCTTAAAAACTCAAGGCCGGCCCTGGCTTCATTAGTCTGCTTTACATCACTTGTCATATCAATAACATCCCCCCTCAAGTTGACATTCTGAAACAAGTTACAAATGTTCAACATGGACAGTAATTGATGAAAGAAGCTGAGAAGTGAGAACAGGGACGAAACCAGGATTTGTTTTTAGGGAGGGGGGGGGGGGGCAAGAATTTTTTAACAACATAATATATATTCAGAAAAAGAACTTCAATCGCACCACAACATTTCCATATTTTGATATGTTTTCTAGGATCACGCTCCAAATAATTAATATCTCATTCTTTACCTTCAATTCTTGGTGATTTTAGAGAACGTTGTTCTTGTTCAGAAGTAGGAAGAGATGTTTGAACATTAGGCTCAGGGGTAAGCATAGATATGTCAACATGATTTGATTGCTTTCTCTTAAAAAATGAATCAATAATATGTGATTTTCCCATGATTCTAATTAAACAAAAAATAAAAAATTCAATTAACTACACTACAAGAATGACTTAATCAATATTATTGGACCATTTATTGAACTTTTTAATAATAAATTTTTCATAAACTTGCAATCAAATAAGTAAGGTTTTAATTGGTTACCGGAAAACAAATTGAATATGATCACTCGTTAAACTTTTAAAAAGTAAAATATCAAGTTTCATAAAATAAACAAAGAATAAAAAAAAAAAATTAAATAAGGGTTTAAGTTGGTTACCTGGATACAAATGTATTATTCAATTGGAATAAAACATATACAATATTATGCTCCAATTATACAAACTTAGAATTATAATAAATTTAATTTTTCCAACCTTGGGGTGGACCTTATAAATTTTTCAAACCCCCAGTCCTATGCTAGTTTCGTCCCTGAGTGAGAAGCTAAGGACTTGGTAAGCAAATCAGTTGACTGCTCAAGAGTGGACACATAATGAGTAGAAATAAAACCTTGTGTAAGCTTATCCTGAACAAGGTGACAATCTATCTCAATATGTTTAGTACGCTCATGAAACACAGGATTTGATGTAATATGAAGAGATGCCTTGTTGTCACAGTATAGAGGAATAGGCAGAGAAATTGAGATACCAAAATCTTTCAAGAGAGCTGAAATCCATACTAGTTCACAACATGTATTAGCCATAGATCTATATTCGGATTCAGCAGAAGACCTAGAAACAGTAGGTTGTTTTTTACTTTTCCATGAAATTAATGAAGAGCCAAGTATGACACAAAAACCAGATACTGATCGTCTACTATCAGGACAAGAATCCCAATCTACATCACAATAGGCAGATAGTTGAAGACTATTGTTGGCTGGAAAGAATAATCCTTGACCCAAACTTCCTTTAAGATATTTAACCAACTTCAATACAGCTTCAAAATGAGGATGTCGAGGCTGAGCTAGAAACTGACTTAGAATATGAACACCATAACTAATGTTAGGTCTAGTTATGGTAAGATAGACTAGTCTGCCTACAAATTTGCGATAAGCACTACTGTCAGAAGGTGAGAGAAGATTCCCTTTATCAAAGGCAGCTGATGATGTTGTTCCATAGGTATAACACTGGGTTTAGAACCTTGTAGACCAGTGTCATGTAAGATATCAAGAACATATTTTCGTTGATTAATATATATACCAGTATCATTCCTTGCAATTTCTAGTCCCAAAAAATATTTCAAAGGTCCCAAGTCTTTAATCTTAAACTGAGTGTTAAGAAAAGACTTGATAGTAGTAATAGTAGAAACATTGTTCCCTGTGATGATAATATCATCAACATAAACAATGAGAGCAGTAAATGAGGAACCCTTGGTTAAAACAAATAAGGAATAATCACTTTTGGATTGAAGAAATCCATAACTAAGAAGCACACTGGAAAATTTGGAAAACCATTGTCTTGGAGCTTGTTTGAGCCCATACAATGATTTTAGTAATTTGCAAACCACAGGAGCAGAAGGAGTGGCTTGTACTGGACATTGAAATCCAGGAGGTAAATCCGTGTAGACATCTTCGTGTAAATCCCCATGAAGAAAAGCATTAGAAACATCCATTTGAGACAAATGCCACCTATTAGTGGATGCTAATGCTAAAAGAAGTCTAATCGTGGTCATTTTTGCTACAAGAGCAAAAGTTTCAAAATAGTCTTGACCATGAGTTTGTGTAAAGCCTTTTGCCACTAACCTAGCTTTGTACTTGTCAATAGAACCATTAGCTAAAAACTTAGTCCTATAGAGCCATTTGCATCCCACGGTATGATGTCCTTTAGGTAAGGAAGTCAATATCCATGTTTTATTGGATTCTAAAGCATGAATTTCATCAGCCATGGCCTGTTACCAATGAGAATGTTTCATAGCTTGAGCATAAGTTTTAGGATCACAATGAGAAGATATAGCAGCTAGAAAAAGCTGATGTGTTGGGGTAAAGCGTGAATATGAGATGTAATTAGATAAAGGATATGAAGAGGATACCTGTGCATTACAAGAGACTTGTGCTGAAGTAGGAAGAGACTGAGTAAACATAGATGGTAAACCTGTATAATCTTCAAACTTTGCAGGAAGTCTCTTAGATCGATGAGAAACATATTTAGTTATAGAGGGAGAAACATGAGATACATCATTAGAAGCATCATTTAAAGAAGAAGAAGAAGAATCAGAAGAATTGGAAATAGGCAATGAGGGTGACAAAGATGAATTAAGTGAAGAATCCATTTCTGAGGAGTCAGAACAACCCCTAGTAGAATTATCAGTTTGAAGAATAAAAGGATCAGTATTAGGAGGAAATAAAGAACAATTAAGAGATGAAGAGGAAGTGGTAGAACTATCTTGGAAAGGGAATTGAGTTTCATGAAAGACAACATCCCTACTAATGACAAATTGCTCAGTAGATGGATCAAAAACTCTGTAGCTTTTCTTGCCAAAAGGATAACCCAGAAAAACACACTTAGAAGCCCTTGGATCAAACTTAGTTCTGTTATGAGCTAAAGTAGAAACATAACACAAACAACCATAAGCCCTGAGATGAGTATAAGAAGGTGAAGTACCCATTAAAATTTCAACAGGAGTTTTATAGTTTAAAATAGAAGTAGGAAGCCTGTTGATAAGATATGTAGCAGTAAGAAGACTATCAGCCCAAACCTTAAGAGGCAAAGATGCTTGAAATTGTAAAGATCTAGCAACCTCAAGAAGATGTCGATGCTTCCTTTCAACAACTCCATTTTGTTGAGGAGTATAGACACAACTTGTTTGATGAATAATACCCAAATGATCAAGTAAGGAATTTAGAGTAGTCTTAAGAAATTCCTTGCCATTATCAGTTCTAACAATCTGAACATGACCTTGAAATTGAGTTTTAACATAAGAGAGAAAAGATTTCATGAAGTCAGAAACTTGACTTTTAGGATGTAACATGCAAGTCCAGGTACATTTAGAAAAATCATCAACCAATGTGAGAAAATAAGAACAACCATCATGAGTGGGATACTTATATGGTCCCCAAAGATCACAATGTAACAATTGAAACAATTTAGTGGTTTTGGTGACACTATGAGGAAAAACAGCTCGTGTTTTTTTTGCTAAAGGACACACATCACAAGGAAGAATATAATTGTTCTCCAAAGGAAGAGAGGAAATTTTATTTAGAACATTAAAAGGTGGATGACCAAGTCTAAAATGCCACAATTTATTGGATACAACTAAATTTATAATGGAAGCAGAAGTAACAGTACTAGAAGAAATATTGCTAGAATGAGTTGCTGAGCTTGAATCTTGAAAAATATACAAGCCACCATCCAGATTACCAGTCCCTTTCAAAGTCTTCAACACAGGGTCCTGAAAAACACATTGGTGAGGAGAAAAGAGAACACAACAAGCATTGTTAGAAGACAGTTTACTAACAGAAATCAAGTTGTATTGGAAATCAGGAACGAAGAGAACATTAAAGAGAGTGAGAGTTGAAGTAAGATTAACTGTGCCTGTATAAGTAATAGAAGATACTATTCCATTAGGTAGGTGTATGAAGGAAGTAACAGGTATAAGATTAACAAGATTTGAGAATGAATGGGTAATATGATCAGTAGCACCAGAATCAATAATCCACAAATCATGAAAAGTATGAACAGATGAACATACAGGATTAATAAGAGTGGAACAAAACTTGATACCTTCAAGATTAACCCCTGACAAATTACTTTCCTTGTCCATCTTGATATATTGCAGAACCTGTTTTAGTTGAGCCTCTGAAAGTGTTCCATTATAGGTAGAGGTCTGCGTGAGATTAAATTCTGCAGAAGGTTGTGAAGTAGAAGTTGCAACAGAATATGCAAAAGGTGATGCAGTAGTCACTGAATGAGCAGCAATTGAATTAGCAGGTAGAGAATTAGCAGTGGAATGCTTGTGCCAAGAAGGATACCCATGCAATTTAAAGTATGTATCTCTTGTATGCTTAGTACCATTGCAATAGCTAGGTACAGTGCATTGGACCTTTCTTAGTAGGAAAAGTCTTTTTGTTGTTGAAATTTCTGGAAGTAGGACCATTGTTACTTAAAAGAGCTGCAGAGATGGAGGACTCATTGATAGAAACAGGAGGTAATTGACATTCTCTTTGTTTCTCTTCTTGATTCAACAAAGCATACACTTGATTAATATCTGGCAAAGGTTGCATCATTAATAAGATTTGTCCTCTTATTCCAGTGTAGGTCTCATTCAATCCCATTAAAAATTGAATGACCTTTTATATCTTCTCATGCTCCTCTAGTCTTTTGATGGCTCCACAAGAAAAATTACAAGTGCAGTTTGGAAGATTGGAACTAACAAAATGCCCAAGCCAAATAGTTGTCTCCAGAGATTTTCAAAATATAAAAATCTATTTTTGCCAAGTTTGTCATCTATTCTGGGTTAAAACACAATTTTATTATTTATTAAAACAATAAATAATTGCATGTATGATATAAAAAAAATAAACTAAGTCACAACCTCAAGGGGTGATAAAATGCAAATATAAATATTCTTATATTTATGTTATTAACATATTATTTTAGTAAAAAGAATATGCAATCGTTAATGTATATACAAGTATTATAGTTTAACAAAAAAATATATGTACAAAAATGCAAATGGATCTTCACCCAGCATGCGGTAGTTCGCATAGATAGATTATTTCCACAAAATGCTAATAAGGAATTAATACGAAAGGATATTCACCGAGCATGCGATAGTTCGCATAGTCAGGTTATTCCCACAAGTTAATAAGAAATGAATACAAATGATTATTCACCAGGCATGCGGTATTCCGCATAGACAGGTTATTCCCACAATTTAATAAAAAGATTCCCACCAAATCTTGTAAGGTCAACAAGGATAGATGGTACCACTGTAAATAACAAAATTTAAAAATGGACAATAAAACATAAATATAATTTGGCAGTTAAAGAATATAATAGGCGGCAAAGCCAAGCCAATTGTAAGAATAAAATTATATTATTAGTGGCATAGCCAAACTGGTAGTATAATAATAAATTGCAAGAATTTAATTTTACCGTCTCAATTGGTTAGAACTTCGTGCTGATAACGTGTTATAAAACTTTAGCAAAGTGTAGAAAAATACTCTTATTATTGTATAAATTTGGAGAGAATAAGTAAGAGATAAAGAGAGAAACAATTGAGAGAAGTTGTATCTTTTCCTTCAGTATTATTGCCTCATATAGGCAGTTGAAGTTCACGAGGGGGAAGGAATTTGTTCACGGGAGAAGAGAAGAAAGGAGGGGAAGAGTACCCTGAGGAGGAGGGAATCACTCTCATAACAATAACAAGTTTTTTAATGTCCGAAGTGATTTTTCTGTAAGCTGTATGTAAAGAAAATTACCAAAAAGTAACTCATCTAAGGAGGAGGGGGTACAATGTTAAGTTTCACTCGCTTCCTACACCACAATACTTGGATATATTTGAACAAGAGAGACATCATTGTTTTTCCTCTACTACAAACAATTAACAATTTACATCTCAGAATAAAAGTTGTGCAACAATTATCAGCCTTCATCAAGAGGATAGTTTGGGATCCAACAATTTCTTTACATGGCTTTCTACTTTTTTCTGGATTGAGATGTTAGGAAATCGCTCGATCACCTCAGCTCCAAATGAAAAGATGAGAGCTTTTCTGGCTGCCTGAAAGTCAACACCCCTTGCTTGGAAGTAGAAGAGTTGATTCTCTTCTAGATCACTAATTGCAGCTCCATGGGAGCACTTGACATCATCGGCAAGGATTTGGAGATTTGGCTTAACGTTTACGGTTGCACGAGGCTCAAGAAGGAGGCTCCTTGTTAGCTGTCCTGCATCTGTTTGTTGCGCTTCTCTACACAATCAATTATGCCAACAAAATGTAGTGTGGTGAGGAACATATTCGGTTATTAACCATATTGTAGGGGTTTTATGGCCTCTTCAGCTTTGACCGAAAAGGAAGATATTCCATTAAAATTTAACAATATATACAACTAGATACTTAATAGAAAAGCTCAAAAAGTTCGATGAAAAAACTATTGAGCGCCAATCCACAAATGGCATGTGCCAAATGGATTTGGTTGTATGTAATATCAAAATGGACAGAAAAATGCACCAAGTTTTCCAGCCTCACTTGCCCACTTTTTGAGCTAAACAGACTTTTGAATATATTCGAGAACAGTAAACCAACAATATATGTTACCTATGTTACATGGACTCGGGTGCGGGCATCAGATACAGGTGTGTCTCTAGCTGATGGAGTCGGTAAAAATCAATTTTTTCAGACACATGGACAGCAGAAAAGTGTCTAATATTTGGACATGGGTGTTTAGAAACAATACTTAGCTAAATAATTTGACTTATGAAGCAAAAGTTCATTACAATAAGCGATTACATGACCATGAAGACAGCCAAATGAGATTAGACAATTCTTTCCCTCACTTATAGTACCGAGTTTGTTTCTTCTTTCCCTCGTCTTTTTTCGCTCACTTTTATTCTTCTCTATTGGTGACATGACTTGACGTGTCCAACAAAGATGCCATACCCCGACACCCATGTCCACGTACTTTACCCATTTCGAAGATTCCATATAACATTAACCCCTTCATTCCAAAATTAGAGATACATTTCAAACAAGACTACTTTCAAGGAAAATTTTATTTTTCCAAACATATCCCTAACATTAGCTAAAAATATAGTAGTGTAGAGAAATGTAGTTTATCCACCTAGAATATAAGTAATGATGTATAGAAACTTCATGTCATTTTATAGTCTAAAACTAGAAATGTATCTTGAATTCTGAAACAGATTAAGAAGGAAAATGTATCTCTAATTTTGGATTGGAGGAAGAAGCAATATACAAACAACAAAATTACCAGGTATATTCAGAGCTTGGAAAAAATGAAATCAGACCATACCTGTTGACCTGTACATTCCCATCAAATACGGCCTGTCCTAATGAATGAGCCACAATACACTTGTGAAGTTGCCGAGATTTTCCCCGTGGATGGTCTAAGATTAGTCTACTATGCAGATCTTGTGTTTGATCACTTCCGGACAAGTGAAACGTTGATAACTCTGTAACCGTGTCTGGGCCAACTTGCTGGACATGAAGATTGTGCCTGCTCAACTTTCCACCAGTGCTAACCTCTATCAATTCATAGGTGCTAGCTGATTCCTGCAAATGATAAAGTTGGGCTAAACATGCATAGATATATGGATTTGCTCCAAGTAAAATGGTTATAGAAGCTTTAAGAACTATTGGAGCATTAGCATTAGGACCAAGACAGTTGAAATTCCAGGGTTCTGATGGAAGGAGCAGATTGTCTTGAAGGTAGAAACAGCACTAAAGGTTGCTTCATATATAGACCGAGTTCGATATAATTGTGTCAAGTTGTTGAGGTGCAAGTTAAAATCTATAGTAATTGGATGAGCGTTCTTCATGAATGCCGAGGTCAACTTTCTTGTCTTCTTGTTTAGTATATAAGGTATAACAACATCCTGAGAAGCTACAGGAGACATTTTTTTTTTGGTGGGAAAAATAATTTGTATAAAAGAAACATACGCACAAGAGATCAGGAGAGGCATACCCTCGCCCCCCCAACACACATTTACAGAAGACAGTCTTAAAAAAAACGACCAGAAGAAAGCAAAAATGGCATACATACCAGCTCAAAATGGCATACACACGCAAGGAATATCTCCTTAATACAGTAAAAGTTCACAATAAAAGAATATTTTGACATAAATCACAGCTCCAGTAGAAGATTTATCATACATAACTACATTGTGAAAATATTCGACTTAAAAAGTTAACTCCCACTCCATAGCCACGCACCAATTTTGATAGGAATTATGGACCTTGCTACCCTTTATTCTAATATCTTCATCTATGTGATGGATAATTTGACTTGCAGTAGTGTTTAAGCCTTCAAATATCATCAAATTCCTTTCTTTCCAAACATAGTATATTTCAGCCTGGGTAGCTATCTTCTGAATCCAGCGTACAAAAGTACCGTCAGTGAGATTATAAGACATTCAGTCTTTAATTCCAACTCAATTGTTTGATAAACCAAAGATCACATTTCCTATTTATGTTGTTCCAGACCTGAGAAAAATTAGGACATAGAAAGAACAAATGGTCCATAGTTTCCATAGCCTCTCCGCATAATACACATATATTTTCTGTAACAGGACCCCATCTATGAAGTATTTCTCTAGCGGTCTTCGATCCTTAAAAGTAACCAAGTGATGAAAGAATTCTTAGGGGTATTATCTTTAAACCATACAACTTTATACCAGTGTACCTTAGGATTTTTATTCCTAAGCACCTCCCAAGTAGCCTTCACAGAAAACTCCCCATTTGTGGTAGAACATTATTTGACATTATCCTCCACATGAGGCCTGATTTGAATGCTATGAGCCTCTAACTATATCTCGCAAAGCAGTAACAGATATTATAGGCCAATTCCACATATTACCAGTTATACCCATTCTAACTCTGGCTTTTTTGGGGATAACAGAAATTCCAGACTTGCACCATATTGCCCCAATAATGGACCCTATCTATGCCAATTATCTGCCCACAAGAATATGTTATGTTAGGAATGGTTATGTCCTCCATATTTAAATTTGATAATGTGATTATAATGTATAATTGTTTCAGTAGTTTTTGTAAAGTCCTTATCTGAGAAATATATGTACAAGGACTTAGAATTAGAACGATCAAACTTGTTAGGTTGATCCTTTGAGTTGATTCAATGAACATGTAATAGGATCAAATCGATCATATAGTCTTGTTAAACGATCGTAAAGTTACTCTGTCATTTTGTATAGTTTATAAGTGTTCGCAGAGTTAACTTAGAATTCGTAGAGCAACAGCTAAGAAGAAGTAAAGCTACAAAGAGACACAAAGATTGTAGAAGAGCTGCTGAAGTATTAAGAGAAGTCTGCAAGTCTTCCCAAACATCATGAAGTACTATTTCGTAGAGCAGGAAGCCGAGCATCGTAGAGCAGATCGTAGAGGACGTAGAGCTCAACTCTACGTTCCCCATCACTCTACCATCAACCAATTTCGTAGACTATGCCAGAACTGTCTTCAGACTGACAATGTCTCCGAGCGAAGATTCCAAGAGACTTCTCACCATCTTCAAAATCAGATTAGAAGATCCAAGATTAGTCTAAACCGCTAGATAGAAGATGTGACACCACTAACATGTTGTAGGTGAGACTGTTGTCTGATGTGACTTGGTCAGAGCCGAAAGCAAGCCTAGTAGTTAGTCTATAAGTCAACATCACAGAACATCTAGAGCAGAGCATTAAATGCACCAACGGGAACTCTCCAACGAGACGATTTTTAGAGGTCTATAAAAATAGCATGAGGATTCAAATCCAAGTACGAAACACACAACAAAAAGCTGAACCTCTGTCAAAATACTAAAAGACGATTCAGAACGACTTGTTCAAAGCTGCTAAGTACCTGAAGGAATCAAGCCTCATTGAAAAGCTTAGTAGCACGTCAACCAATCAACTTTTAGTTGTTATTCAACTTGGTCTCAACGACCATTATAGCAAGACTAAGTGACTCAAAAGAATCTAAGTGATCAGAGGACCAAGTGTACTAGTCCGTGTGACCGAATTGCCGAGACTAAGTGACTCGAAGGAACCTTAGTGGTTCAGTAATAATAGATCTTAGTGATCTGGTTTTTGTGACCCATCCTTAGTGGATATCTTACTTATTTTACTAGAAGAATGGACAAAGAGTTGTTTGTGTTATTTACTTTTTGTCATATAACTGCTATATCTGTTATAAGTGCTAGTGGTTAACATCCATAGAACTAAACTTAGAACTGTGATTTCTTTAAATCTTTAAGGGGAGTTTTCCAAACTAATATTCCGTTGTGCTAAGATTAATTGAAGTAATTAATTATCTGGTAACCAATCTTTAAACAAGCAAAAGTTTTAAAAATCTATTCAACCCCCCTTCTAAATCTCCATTGTATTGTGCCTCCGCGAAACAAGTTATTCCCATTTCCAATCACAACCTTAATCGTTAATTGACATTTATTCCTTAGCTTCATCAACTTAATTCCAAGTCCATGAACAGGATCTTGGAACCTTGCAAGTCCATATGCAGTTTCCTTTTATCATGTATGGCACCACTTAACCCATAAAGAATCTTTTTTTCCTAGCAATATCCCATAAATGTTTCAACATGCCTGAAGAATTTCAAGTTTGCACGTCCCTTAAGCCCAGACTCCCTTTTTCAAAAGGATGACAAACATCATTCCAATTAACTTTAGCTTTAGAAGAAGCAATCTCAGCACCTGTCCACTAAATAGAGTAGATTTAATAAGAGTCAATCTCCCTGCATATGATACAAATTTAGAAGACCAATGGGTAATTCTGCGAGTAATTTTATCAACCAATATCTTACAATCACTTTTCTTCAATCTAGTTGTGATTAAGGGCACGGGCGGCACACTGAGATACTTAAGAGGAAGATCCCTTTAGCCATCCCCATGAAACCAGCTAGATTAGAAGCTTCATTATCATTGATACCACTATAGTATATTATGCTCTTGGAGAGATTAGGATGGGTCCTGAAAACCAAATTCGTGAACTGAAGTACTATCAGCACCACATAGCAAAAGTAAGTCATCGCTAAGCTAACACGAGATATATGATGTTGTTTACATCTCCAATGGTAGGAAAACTGAGATCTATCAATGTTGTCTTGACACAGACACGAAAATGATTCAATTATCAGAAAAAACAGACAATGGGATATAGGGTCCCCTTGCCTTATACCCCTACAAATGCTGGAAAAACCTTCCAAAGAGCCGTTAATATTTAAAGAAAATTTTGGACTTGCAACCAATTCCTTAATACATCTTATCATTTGAGTTGGGATTTTATCACATCACGCACATCAAAAGATATTCCCAATTCACTATATCATAGGCTTTCATAATGTCAACCTTGAAAGCACATCTTTGAGGCCCCGTCTATATAATATTCTCCCACAAGTTCTTGCATCATTAATATATTGTCTGCTAAATGTCTCCCTTTTACAAATGCAGATTGCTGGTCGTTGATTAACATTGGGAGAACAGCTTGAAACCTATTTGTAATAATCACTGAGATGACTTTGTAGATCACATTGCATCAAGCAATTGGTCGATACTCAATAGTCTTTAAAGTTTAACCTGTTCTGGATTAGGAATTTTTGGAACTAAAGCAATACTTGTTGTGTTCCTTTCTTTTAGAAGTCTATCCTTACAGAAAAATATTGAACTGTAGTACAAATATCTGGCCCTACCACATCCCAATTAGCCTTGTTAAAAGATGCATTAAACCCATCTGGTCCAGGGGATATTTCACCATTTTGACTCCACATGGACCATGGCTGCTTTAATTTCCTCCTCTGTAACTGTTGCCTCTAATAAAGCTTGTTGGTTAGAATTTAACTTTCTTTTCATCACTGATTCCAGTCTCTGTTTACAATTAGCTCGGAAGCTTTGCTGAGCTGAGAACATCCTTGTAAGGAAATCAACAAATTCGTTCTTAACAGCACCATAACCTTCAAGTTCCCCCCCTCCCCCCCGCGTTATATCTATTGCTAAATATTATTACTACTCCCGTTCGCATTAACCCTTACATGGGAAAAAAGTCATGTTCCCCAAGTTCTAACCATTGTATTCTAGACTTAGCTTTAAAAAAACTCTCATCATCATCTCTGAGTTGAGCATATTCAGCAACTAAACTCTTCTCTTTGAGGCATAAATCAGCATTAGTATGGTCTGTAGAGAATACCTGCTGGATATGTTGAAGCTCTTCTTTTTTCTTCAAAACTCTAGTGGAAATGCCGTTGTAACTCTTTAAATTCAAATCCTTAAGAAGCACTTTTAGTTTCTTCAATTTAACACTAACCCAATACATAGGAGATCCCCTAATATTCCTTTGCAAAGCCTCATCCAAAAGATCTTTATATTTGTCATTTTCTATCCAATAACTAAAAAACTTAAAAAAATTCTTCTCACCCCATTTATAAGGGCTTAGGGATGACAATGGTGTGGTGCAGTTCCAGTTTTTCAGTGATTTTGGAATCGCACCGGTCTTAAAAAATCTTGAACCAGAATCGCACCACATCGATAGCAGTTCAAGAGTTTTCTATATCAAAATCGCACCGGCCGGTTTATATTTTGAACCGCAGCGCACCAACTTGCACCGGTCAAAAGTTAATAATATTTTGGACTTAATATTTATTAAATTAGTTTAATATTCTTAGAACTCACATTATAATAACATTCATTAAAATAACTCAAGAAATGTAAACAAGTACCATGTGAATATATGTTCAATTAAAATTAATATAACATTGTTATAATTTTAAATTATTATAGTTTTAATCACTTCTAAAAAAATGGTCATTTGTGATGGCCAAAATCCATCACAAAAACTAGAAAAACCATCACGAAAGGTTTATGTGATGGATTTAAGCATCACAATGACCGTCTTGTATACATTTAAAATGATGGCTTTGACAATCACACAAACGCTTAATACTTTTGTGATGAACGCTTAATGCTTTTGTGATGATTAATACAATCACATTAACATGTAATCTATTGTGATTGTCAAAGTCATCACAAAAAAACACGATTTTAGGGATCAAAGGTAAGAACGTGAACTTCTTTTTACGGACAATTTGTTTCACTATATTAATTGTATACCATTACACCAAAGCCCAATTCATGATTATAATTTTAAAACAAAATATAGAAGGAAACATATGTGAGTTATTTTACTAAACAAGATTACTTCCATATAAGACTTGGTGATTGTAATGGCAGTAACAAATACTCTATAATGATTATAAAATTAGTCATCACTGAGAGCCATCATATATTTTATTTTTTTGTGATGACTTGAAAATTCCATCACAAAATTCTTTCTTTTTGTAACTTTCATGGCCGTCATAAATATTGTTTTGATTATTTCTTACATTAAAATATTAGTGATAGCTTAAATACTATCACGAAAAAGGTATATCTATAAGTGATGACTTAGTGCATCACAAAAATAAAATTTATTTTGTGTGGAAAAATTGGTGATTGACATGGCCATCACAATTATAATACATTGATGGCAAAATTAGCTATCACTAAGAGTCATCATATATACTATTATTTGTGATTGCTTAAAAAGTCCATCACAAATTACTATCTTTTGTGACTGTTTTTAAAAACTGTCACAAAATTCCGTCACGTATTCTTGTTTTTCTAGTAGTGAATATATACCAACTATATATAAAAGTATTTATAAATTCACTTTTGATATGCAAAAATAAAAAATAATACAAATATACATTGGAGTAACTCTATGACTATATAATCCTATATAAAAATAACAATACTATGAAATATAGAGATATAATTAAAATAAATAAGTATATATAGAGCCGTTCAAGAACCGGTACACCACTGGTTCAAAGGAAAATACTAAAAACACACCGCAAGGCCAACGGTTTGGATAAAAACTGGCCGGTTCGATGCGGTTCGACCGATTTTGGATCAGATACGATTTAAATTGTGATCCCTATAAGGGCTAAACATTGGCATGATAGGATTATGATCAAAGAGGAAAGGGTCCATAAAGTCTACCTCAGATTCTTCTGGATAAACCTCCTTCAATTTATCATTGCACAAAACTCTATCCAGTTTACTCATATGATATTTTGAGCCCCCTCCCTTTTGTTCTTCCATGTATATCAAGCCCCTTTTGAAGAATAGTTATCAACCGAAATCTCAGCTATACAATTATTTATAGCATTCATATCCTCTTCATCAAGAGGGTTTCCCCAAGCTTCTCATTTTAACTTCTAACTATATTATAGTCCCTCATGATCATCCAAGCTTGATGATTAACAGTACCGGTTGCACAATCTCTCAAAAGTATTCCATAAACCAGTTCTAGCTATAGGCTCATTATGTCCATACACAAAAGTGAAATACTGAGTAGAAGATAACCCTTGATAGACATTTTGCAAGAAAATACTCCCTCCATCCCATATTACATGTCCTAATTTCTTTTTTAGGATATTTCAAAATAAATGTCCTATTTCTATATTAGTAACTATATTTATTATATTCTTCCTCTTATACCCTCATAATCTTTTTACACAACTTTTATTGGAAATGAATAAATGTGAAAATATTTATATTGGGAACGGGTGTATAGTATACCACTTTCATTATAACATCTCTTTTTATTTAATGTACTTATTGGGAATATGAGAGATACAAAAAAATGAATGTAGAGAATTAAATTATGTGGGAAAGTAATTATTGGGGTCATAGAAAAGTGAAAAAATACTTCAATTAATAAGTAATCAAAAGAGTAATTTAGGTAAAAGAAAATTGTATTAATCAGCGTGCTGAAACCAATTAGGACGTTTATTTCGGGATGGAGGGAGTAGTTTGATAGGTAGATAATAGATTTTCAACAACCAAATCATTGGGATCCCAACAGATCAGAACTCTAGCCCTATTTCCAGCGTTAACATTGTGACAATACTCCCATCCAGGATAACATTTCTTCACGATTCAAGGTAACTTTCCAGACATAACCTTTGTTTCAACTAAACAAGCCAAAGACAACTTGGGGGCTATTTGTCTACTTCTGAATGAATCAAAATGAGTCTGAATCTGACCGAATAAGTCATTCGGACCGTTTGTTTTACAATTTTTAAATTCTTGATGCATCTGAATGTGTCTGAACGACTCATCCAAAAAATTGTAGTTAAATGGTAAAGAAGTAGTGTTGATGATATTTTTATTTACATTTTCTCATTAACAATTAAAAATTACATCTAATATCCATCTTATTTTACTATTGAAAAGAAATTTTGTTATGTACAAATTATTTTTATTTTTCATTAACAAATTGGTGACCAATTTAATGAATGTTATTATAGTATTTTATTTTGATTTTTGATTTGGATAGAATGTTAATATTTTTAGTGTTTTATTCCTAAAATTATATTACTAATAGTATACTCCATCAAAGATTGTTTAAAAATTTATATTTAATTATTCTTAGATAACATTGTGTATTAAAAATTACATAATAATTTTGTTCATAACAACCCAAAAGGTTAAACTAGAAAAATATATGTATTCAAATATTTTGGACAGACAATTATCAAACAAATCATTTTATTTCGTATACAGAACATCTACTCCATTCAGCTCATTCAGATTTTCTTATACATCCAGAACTTTTCATTCAGTTTTATCAAACAACCCCTTAGAAATCTTAATAAAGTCATATATATCTCTCTTTGTTAGTGGGACTTGTTAAGACCCCAAATATTCCAACAACAAATTTTGATCATTAAAAGGACGACATGTATAGCTGCTCCCACCTACAGTATCTCATCCTGGTTTATCCTTAGATATCAACATTCATCCTTGCTCGACTAAAAGAACCCCATCACCCACTTTCATTTTAGAATTTATTTAGCAATTTACATCGGGTTCATTTCATTGTATTGTAATTTCATATAAATTTCAATGCCATTATTAGTTCTAGCACTTAATGCATACTCTTGTATCATGAATATAACTTCTTTTCTTTCTTTTAAAATTTTTAAGGAGATTTTTCATATTCAGAATGGAATATGTTGCCTCAAGCATGCTATTAGGGCTGCTCCGGCAGGAAGGGCAGTGGAACTTTTGAGTTAAAACTGTTTAATGGAATTAACATTTTTAATAAGTGGTAACTGAGTATGGAAATCATAATTTGAAACTATGTTTTTAAATTATATAGCTTTGTTAGAAGTTATCTAGGACACTTAGGCTGAAGTCAGCTACATCAGTATATGACCATAAGTCCCCCCAAACTCTAGGTTGCTTGTATCACTACATATACAAATCGAGCCTAACATAAGAGCAACCATGTTATTGTATTTCTTATGAATAATAAATTATCAATTTGCATCGCTTGCTCCTGGATTTTTTTTTTAATGTTCTATACCACTGGACAATGGTGCATATCAAAGTTTATGGAACTAATTTGCCAATATAGAAAAACTCCATAACCTATGCATCCGATAAGGTGATAACTATATTTTTTTTCTCACAAAAAGCTTAAATAATAATCATAATCTACTGCAAATATATGTCTCACACTTATCCCCATAATAACAGTTACCAGAAGCATCTTCTTTGCACGTGTACATAAATAAGCTGCATTTACAAAATTCAATAACAATTCCTAATAATGGAAAAGAATTAAGTAACATTTACCTGTCGGACTGAGGTCCATTTAGTATGGGCAGCACTCAAAGACTGATTTTGAATGTAAGAATGGCTAACTTTTGCTCCTTCCCCAACCACCACATCCATGACCGAATTCGCCCAGTAATACTTATCTCCATCTCCACTCACATACTCCTCAATTATACCAATCTCCCCTCCCTTTTCCACCAAAACCATAACCCTTGGATTCGAAACTGGCAACTTATTTGTCTCCTTATCTTCTCCTTTATCTGAAAAATACCTCAAATGCAATGGATTCTCAACAGAACATCCTTCAGGCACATAAACAACTATCAAATCAGGGGTACCAACACCATTAAGTGACCAAAACAAGTCCCCTTCATTACTAAACTCAACTTCAGAAACTCTTTCCAAAATAGCCTCAGAATTGAGACTTGATAAGCTACCAACAAACACACCATCAGGCAATTCAGACAACTGGGATAATGAATCTACAATGTACCCATCCACAATGGAAAGGTTTGGAAACTGGGTTTTTGAAGAATCACCCAAAAGATTGAAACTTTCAGGTGGGGGAGCAATGGGAAGAATTTGGGATTTTTTTATGAAAGAAGTGTCAGTGAAGCGAAAAGGCTCATCTTTGCGAGAGGGCCAATGGGTTGAGAGGAGGGATTCTGAGGAGGAATCTCTTAGCTTTTGAAGAAGTGGTGGAGGTGAAGAAGAGGAGACAGAGTCTTCTAGGGTTTCTGCAATTTGGAGGATAAATGGGTCAGATAGAATAGCTACTGCAGATGAAAAGGGTTTAGCGAAACCCTTAGTTTTGGTTGATTTGAGTTTCATTCTGGTTCTGGGAATTATGAATTTTGAGAGATATGGGGATATTGATTCAGCTGGGGTTATTTGAAAGATTGGTGTGAAGAATGAGACAGCCATGGATGGGTTATTTTTGCTAGAGAGAGAAAGAGAGAGGCTACCAGTTACAAGTTACCACTGCAAACAACTGCAAACAGCGTCACATAAAAATTACATAGTTGAAAATTAGTAAAAATGCAATCATGCAAAATAAGACAGGATTGAAGGGTTAGAGTACATGAGCTGCCGCTAATTTTATAGCCAACTAAGACCAAGTATACAAATCCAGTGAAATTTGAGGGAAGTTATGCAACCATACTAATCAGTAGTTACATTGTGAACACAAGGAAAAGGGGGACCTTAATAGTTTTATGAGAAGTCACATCCACTCTTCGAAACATAAACTAAGACCGTCGGACCCAGCAGTTAATTGTTAAGTTTTTCACTTGCTCTATGTTCACATAAATTATTTCTGTAAGTTTTATTCACATTGTCTTACCTCTTTGATATCAAAGATATTATTACCGATATACTAAAATGATGCCTACATCAATTGTATTCTATGTATAGTTATTAAAAATAAAATATAGAAATTAGAAGAAGAAAAGCTAGATACGATTCGTACTCAAAACAACTTTCCCTTCGTTCCACAAAAGAATCTCAATTATAAAAAACCATTGTTTCATAAAATGAGTCGTCTTTTTAGAGATATATTTTTATTTTTAGAGTACAAATTCAGATTAAGCTCCTAAAAGTCATCGTTTTCCTAATGTATCTCTAATTTTTTTGGGATGGAGTAAATAAATAAATAAATAAATCTCTACAGAATTCGATCACATGAATTTCTCAAACTCTAAAAGAATGTGAGCAATGACTTAGAAATACCCAATCTAAAACTGACTGTAAATATTTATTCCTTCTTGAAGGTTCAAGATGATTTCAACTTGAATTAAAATTTTGACATTTATTACTGAAGAGGTGTAAGGAACCCAGCTGCTACTCTACGATCACTACGACTACGACCAGCTATTACTCTACGATCGCCTATTACTCTACGATCAGCTATTACTCTACGATCAATATCCATTAAGGGTATAATAGTCTTTGTGTAATAATTGAGTCGGTTGGTTATCATAGTGTTCATTTTATTGTGTATAAGAGAAACTATCTATAATGATTTGGGTTATGAATGAATTGTTTTTCCTTCTGAACTTCTCTCTACTTCTTCTGAACTCTTTCTCTCTCTCTCTCTAAATCTCTTCTTAGTCACAAATCTCCATAAATTGAGCTGAACTTAAACTCAATAAGGAATTTGATTATCCAAATCCTTACAAGTGGTATCAAAGCTTGCTACGATCAGTGGTTATGGCTACTAACAATCAGAGATTAACGAATCTAGAAACGAACCTTCAGGATTTGCAAATTCAATTGCAATCTTCAGTGGAGTCTCTGCAAAAAGGATTCGATGATAAACTTGAGAAGCTAATGAAAGGAGTAGAAGCAATGTTGATAGCACAAGGTCAGAAGCAAGATAAGGGAAAGCCTGATAGTCACAATCAACGAACTCAACAAATTTCTCCAAATCCAAATCCAAATCAATAGAGTTCTGGATCAATCCTTGGATCGTTTGAGGGAGGTAGTACACAGAACATTATAAATGAAGGTATATTCAGGAATATTAGATTTGAATTCCCTAAATTCCATGGATCTAACCCAAGGACCTGGATTAGGAAGTGCAATAAATTGTTTTCTTATCATAATGTTGCTGAAAATCAGAAAATATACCTAGCAACTATGCATCTCGAAGGAGAGGCTGAGTTGTGGTATTCTAGCTTTGTTGAAAATGGTGTTGACCTGACCTGGAATGGTTTAATTGATGAATTGCTTGCTAGATTTAGCCTTGAGACTAAGATGAATCCTATAGCTGAACTTAAAAAGTTGCAACAAACCACAACTGTAGATGAATATCGAACAAAGTTTGAGGAATTAAGAGGCTGGGCACTGATAAAAAATTTAAAGTTGAATGAAGAATTTTTTATTAATTGATTTGTTGGTGGACTGAGGGAGGATATTCAGTTAGGTATCCAGGAGTTGGGGTTACTACTCTTAAGGAAGCTATTCGATTGGCTAGAGTTGAAGAAGCTAAAGTGGAAGCATGGATCAGAAGAAGCAAAGTTGTACTAAAATCTTCTATCATTAATAATTCCAGCAGCAGGAATGTAGTAATGAGTTCTAGCTTGCAGAAAAGTGTCAGCAATAATGGAATAGAATTCTCTAGACCTAATGTGGGGGAAACTAAGGTTGCTTAGTCTGGAAATGAGCAAGGAAGAAGTATACCGGTTAAGCATTTGACTAGAGATCAAATACTTGAGAAAAGGAGGAAGGGGCTATGTTTTTCCTGTGATGAGCCGTATGTTTTTGGTCATGTATGCAAACAGCCTCATTTGTTCATGATGGTACCATCTGAGGAGGAGGAAATGTGCTTGGAAACTGAGGAACAAAAAAATTGTGTAACAGAAGTAGAGATGCAGGAAGAGCAAAACAAACCAGTATTGAAGGATCAAAAGGATGACGTACAAATAACATTGCATGCTTTATCTGGACAAAATGCTAACAATACCATCAGAGTACAAGGGACAGTGGGGGGGAGGGGGCAGATCAGTTAGCATATTAATTGACAGTGGTAGCACTGGAAATTTCTTAGATCCTCACGCTGCTAAGAAATTGAAGGTTAAGGTAACAAATACTCCACCAGTGACAGTCTCAGTTGCAGATGGTTTTAAGGTGCAAAGTGAACAAGTATGTTCAGAGTTCCAATGGCAAGTGCAGGGTAGAGATTACACTACAATGATGAGGATTCTGCCGTTGGGTGGTGTTGATGCGGTTTTAGGGGTCCAGTGGTTGAGGACAGTAAGTCCTGTAACTTTTGACTTCAATAAACTGCAGCTCCAATTTGTGCAAAATGGGGAGACAGTGTTGATGAAAGGGGAAGACATTAATGTTACTCCAACAATACAGTTAATGGAATTTAGTGAGTTCCAGAACCTGTTGCGAACATCTTATGGTTTTTTTGGATGCTTATATGGAATCTTGGAATGTAAAGACTGTCCACCTTCAGAACCTAACTGTCCAAAACTTAAAGAGATTTTGAAATCATTCTCAGATGTTTTTGAAGAACCTAAAGGTGTGCCACCTGAAAGATTTCATGACCATCATGTTAATTTGCAGGAAGGTAGCAAACCTATGAATTTGAGACCCTGTAGATATACATATGTCCAGAAATTTGAAATTGAGAAAATAGTGACTGAGTTGCTGAATAGTGGGGTTATTCAGAATAGTAACAGTCCTTTTACTTTTCGAGTTTTGTTAGTAAAGAAACATGATAATACTTGGAGAATGTGTATTGACTATAGAGCACTTAATGATGCTACTATTAAAGATAAATTTCCTATACCTGTCATAGATGAGTTATTGGATGAACTTAATGGTTCAAGCTGGTTTTCAAAGTTGGATCTCAGGTCTGGTTATCATCAAATAAGAGTACACCCACCTGACATTCCTAAGACAGCTTTTAGGACTCATTCAGGGCATTATGAGTTTAAGGTTATGCCTTTTGGGCTAACCAATGCTCCAGCCTCCAGCTACCTTTCAGAGCTTAATGAACAATGTTTTTGCCCCTTATTTGAGGAAGTTCATCTTAGTTTTTTTTGATGATATCCTAGTTTACAGTCCTACATATGAAACTCATTTACAGCATGTGGAAATGACATTACAGTTGTTGAGGCAACATCAGTTGTATGCCAAATTGTCTAAATGTATTTTTTCTACACAACAAGTTCAATGATCTGGTCATATCATTACACCCGAGGGAGTCTCTCACCGATCCTGCAAAGATAGAGTGTATGGTGCGAAGTGGCAAAGCCTTAAGAACCTTAAGGGTTCGAGGGATTTCGGGTCTCACAAAGCTATTAAAGGAAGTTTATTAGACAATATGGTTTAATAAGTAAACCATTGACTGATATGCTAAAAAAAGATCAGTTTCATTGGAGTGTTGAAGCTGAAGAGGCTTTTGTTAAGCTCAAAAGAGCTATGGTTTCTTCTCCTGTGTTGGCTCTGCCTAATTTCAGTATTCCATTTGTATTAGAAACTAATGCTAGTGCTACTGGAATTGGAGCAGTATTAATGCAAAATGGCAGGCCTATTGCTTTCTTAAGCAAAGCTATTGCTTCAAAACATTTAGGCCTGTCAACTTATGAGAAGGAGTTGATGGCTGTCATTTATTCTGTGCAGAAATGGAGGCATTACTTAATGGGAAACAAGTTTATTATTAAAACAGATCACCAAAGTCTCAAATATCTGTTGGATCAGAGAATAACTACTACTAATCAACAGAAGTGGATCACAAAGTTAATGGGACTGGACTATGAAATTTGTTACAGAAAAGGAAAGGAAAATTTAGCAGCTGATGGTTTGTCTAGGCAGCTCCATCATGTGTCTCAGGAAGGTATCAGCAATATCTTCCATTATTTGGCTATTACCTCAGTTACTCCTACTTGGATTCAAGAGCTAGCTCAGACTTGGGAAATTGATCCTCAAATTCAGCAGGTGATAGCTCAACTTGCATTAGATCCTACTTCCTTGCCAGATTTTTCCTTTGTTAATGGCAAACTTAAATACAAGGACAGATTAGTTGTTGGTCATGTTCCAGCTGTGAAAACTAAGCTTTTACACGAATTTCATACTTCTCCTATGGGAGGTCACTCAGGAAGAAGAGGGACTTTTGAAAGGATTTCAAAGTTTTTTTACTGGCCATCTTTGAGGAAGGATGTAATCAGTTTTGTTAAGGAATGTGACATTTGTCAACTGAGCAAACATGAAATAACTTTGTGGTGCGGTGCTGTTGCAACCACTCCTATTCTGATATTCCTTGGAAGGATATTGCTATGGACTTCATTGAAAGATTACCTGCTTCTCATGGTTACAACTCCATCTTAGTAGTTATAGATAGACTCACTAAATATGCACATTTTTTGGCTTTAAAGCACCCTTTTACTGTCACTGATGTTGCTACCTTGTTCCTCAATCATATTCATAAGCTGCATGGGCTACCTAATTCTATAGTCTCGGATAGGGATAGAATCTTCATAGGACATTTCTGGCAATCCCTATTCAAATTCTTGGGTACTAAACTTCAACTTAGTACAGCCTATCACCCACAGAGTGATGGCCAATCTGAAAGACTTAATCAGTGCTTGAAGGCTTATCTGAGATGTATGTGCAGTCAGAGACCTAAATCATGGAGTGAATGGTTATCGCTTGATGAGTGGTGGTATAATACTCATTACCACAGTGGAACACAGTTGACTCATTTCCAAGCCTTGTATGGGTATGCAGCTCCACATGTTTCTTATCATCAATATGGTACTATTTCTGATCCTACAGCTAGATTGTTTTGCCAGTCTCAAAACCAGTTGTTACAACTTTTGAAGCACAATCTCTCCCAAGCTCAGTGTCGTATGAAGAATTATGCTGATGCCAATAGACAGGAAAGGATCTTCAATGTGGGAGATTTGGTTTATTTGAAGGTTCGACCTTATAAACAACATTCTATGACACAGTCTAAATATTCCAAGTTGGACTCCAAATACTATGTTTCCTTTCCAGTGCTGGACAAGATAGGCTCTGTTGCTTACAAATTATTACGCCTCTCACTGTTAAAAATACACCCGATGTTTCATGTGTCTCGATTGAAAAAAGAAACTTGGTGTTTCGCTTTCAAGTTTCCCGATTCGCCTCCAATTGATGCTCATGGCCAGTTTGTTATTGAACCTCTTGTCGTGCTGGATCGGCGAATGGTTAAGAAAAACAATGCAGCTGAGGTTGAAGTTTTGGTTCAATGGGCTAACACTCTACCTTCAGAGGCAACTTGGGAATTGTGGTCTGATTTGCATGCTAAATTTCTTGATTTTATTCCTCGAGGACAAGTGGTTTTTTAAGAGGGATGGATTGTAAGGAACTCAGCTGCTACGACTACGACCAGCTATTACTCTACGATCGCCTATTACTCTACGATCAGCTATTACTCTACGATCAATATCCATTAAGGGTATAATAGTCTTTGTGTAATAATTGAGTCGGTTGGTTATCATAGTGTTATTTTATTGTGTATAAGAGAAACTATCTGTAATGATTTGGGTTTTGAATGAATTGTTTTTCCTTCTGAACTTCTCTCTACTTCTTCTGAACTCTTTCTCTCTCTCTCTAAATCTCTTCTTAGTCACAAATCTCCATAAATTGAGCTGAACTTAAGCTCAATAAGGAATTTGATTATCCAAATCCTTACAAGAGGACACAAACTTACAGCACCAGTTTACAGCTTAAAGGGAATAAAGCAAGAGAAAACACATAACCACAGAGGAATTCTCACAAACAGATAGAACACCATTTTTTTAGCAACTCAGATTCTCTATCAAAACACCCAAATATCCATCAACGTAGATAATAGAACAGATGTGTACTTATTTGGAACTAAATTATGAGAAATTTCATTCAACAAAACTAGGAAGAAGAAGAAAATAAGAAACGAATTAAAAGAGTTCATCTATCCACACTAACAAGCAATAGATGTTTTATGAAATTCATAAAAATTATAGATGGGCTTTATTCATAACCTTAATTTCTTATCAATTTATACTCACAAGAGAAGATTTGGATTGGGCAATTGAAATGCTTCAGACTTGGAATTGGATGGTAAACAGCAGAAGAGTAAACGAGAGACGAAACAATTTAAGGGGAGAGACCGTACGCCAAACTGGAAAATATGTTATATTTCAGTCAAACGACGGTACTTGACGTCGTTTGGGGATTTAGGTGTTAAGGGTAGGCACGGTGCAGTAATAAGGTGCAAGTGTAACCTTAACTAAATTGAAGTATTTTTTTCACTTTTCTATGACCCCAATAATTATTTTCCCACATAATTTAATTCTCTAGTTTTATTTTTTTGTATCTCTCATATTCCCAATAAGTACATTAAATAAAAAGAGATGTTATAGTGAAAGTGGTATACTATACACCCGTTCCCAATATGAATATTTTCACATTTATTCAATTTCCAATAAAAGTTGTGTAAAAAGATTATGAGGGTATAAGAGGAAATATAATAAATATAGTTACTAATATAGAAATAGGACATTTATTTTGAAATATCTTAAAAAATAAATTAGGACATTTAATATGGGATGGAGGGAGTATTTTCTTACAAAATGTCTATCAAGAGTTATCTTCTACTCTGTATTTCACTTTTGTGTATGGACATAATGAGCCTATAGTTAGAACTGGTTTATGGAATACTTTTGAGAGATTGTGCAACCGGTACTGTTAATCATCAAGCTTGGATGATCATGAGGGATTATAATATAGTTAGAAGTTAAAATGAGAAGCTTGGGGAAACCCTCTTGATGAAGAGGATATGAATGCTATAAATAATTGTATAGCTGAGATTTCGGTTGATAACTATTCTTCAAAAGGGTCTTGGTATACATGGCAGAACAAAAGGGAGGGGGCTCAAAATATCATGAGTAAACTGGATAGAGTTTTGTGCAATGATAAATTGAAGGAGGTTTATCCAGAAGAATCTGAGGTAGACTTTATGGACCCTTTTCTCTTTGATCATAATCCTATCATGCCTATGTTTAGCCTTATAGGGATCACAATTTAAATCGTATCTGATCCAAAATCGGTAGAAGCGCATCGAACCGGCCAGTTTTTATCCGTACCGTTGGCTTTGCGGTGTGGTTTTAGTATTTTCCTTTGAACCAACGGTGTACCACTTCTTGAACGGCTCTATATATACTTATTTATTTTAATTATATCTCTATATTTCATAGTATTGTTATTTTTATATAGGATTATATAGTCATAGAGTTACTCCAATGTATATTTTTATTATTTTTTTATTTTTGCATATCAAAAGTGAATTTATAAATACTTTTATATATAGTTGGTATATATTCACTACTAGAAAAAAAGAATATGTGATTGAAATTTTGTGATGCTTTTAAAAACAAATACAAAAGATTATAATTGTGATGGACTTTTTAAGCAATCACAAATAATAGTATATATGATGGCTCTTAGTGATAGCTAATTTTGCCATCAATGTATTATAATTGTGATGGCCATGTCAATCACCAATTTTTTCACACAAAATAAATTTTATTTTTGTACATAATGCACTAAGTCATCACTTATAGATATACCTTTTTCGTGATAGTATTTAAGCTATCACTAATATTTTAATTTAAGAAATAATCAAAACAATATTTATGACGGTCATGAAAATTACAAAAAGAAAGAATTTTGTGATGGAATTTTCAAGTCATCACAAAAAAATAAAATATATGATGGCTCTCAGTGATGACTAATTTTATAATCATTATAGAGTATGTTAGTTCCCGGAGGCACAATTGTTATCTAGAAGGGGGGGGGGGGTTGAATAGATATTTAAAAACTTTTCTTTTTAACTAGTTATTTTTGAAGGTGATTAATGCACAGCGAAAAGAGTATTTGATAAACCTTCTTTTAGATATCTTGAATTAATGAGAGTGAGGCAATTATGACAGTTATAGCAGTTATAGCACAAATATAATGGACACAACAGTTTTAAGTGGTTCAGAGCACTTAAAGCTTCTAATCTACTCTTCTACTCCTCGAGTAGGAAATCCACTAAGGATGTCTGTTATACTTCTTGAATCTCACAGATTTCTTCTAGACCAGCAGTCTAGGCACTTCTTAGTTCACTCTTGAACTCTTCAAGTCCAGCAGACTTGGTTCTTCATAGTTCACTTAGAACTCTTCAAGTCCTTCTAACTTGGAACTCTTACTTCAGTTGGTTGGTAGTTGTTGAGTTCGTGATTGATGCTACTCAGTTGAAGTTAAGCTCTTGTTCAAAGGAACTAAGTAGCTGAGCAAGCTTCATCTTTTTCTCATATCGTAGAGTTGAGCGTTAAGTGTTCTTGTACATTTTTTTGTTCAATTGCTTGCTTTTTATTATCATCTGTATATGCTCTACATATATGTGTTTCTAGAAATCTATCCGTTGAAGCCTTTTGTTGAAGCATTAAATGCGTTTGACATTTCTGAACTTTGATAGAGACTTTTTTGCACACCTTCTGAGTTGCATTCTGGCCCACTGACACAGTAGCCTGCTTTCTCACTTAACACCTGAAAAGGTGTTTTTTCTCTGTCCTATGGTCCTTTCATTAGCTTCTTGAATATGTTTTATTTGTTGAATACTAAGGATATCTTTTGTACCGTTGGGACTAGAGAGGACTTCAACGTTTCAAACCCATTCCACTTTTGTTGGGATTTGTCTTTTCATAAGAGTAGGGCTCGATGCTTCTGACATAAGGCAGATAACACTCTACGATCCATATCGTGGTTTTTTGTCATATTGGTGCTTGGGCTGAATCAGAACACTACGATCTTCATTTGTTCATCTTTCAGACTCTACGTTTCCGAGAGCACTCAACGATTTTTACTTGCTCGTCGTGCGGACTCTACGTTTCCGAGAGCACACTACGATCTCTGAGTTAACTTCGGCAAACGTCTGGACCACTCCATGATTATTGAAGAGGACCTTCAAGGCAAATACACTACGATCTTCTGAGCTCTACGATCCTGCCTTAGCCTTTGCATTTCGTTGATCAGCTTGATAGACTGTGATTCTTTTCAAGGCCTATCTATTTCTTTCAAGTCATAGATCAACCTAACATCTTTGATCTCTTATTCTATACATTCGTCTAGAATGATAAACATTAAAAGTTAAGATCAACCTAACAGTTTTGATCTATCACTAAGTCCTTGTACATATATTCCTTGAAGGACTTTACATAAAATCACGAGTATTTACTTTAAACATCAAATTACAATATGCATTCTTCTAACAATCTCCCCCTATTTGATGTTGACATAACCAAGGAGATTTGTTGTCATGATTATCAAATTTTATATGCAGTTGCAGCAAAGTAAATATGACTTAATATTTTAAATGAGCAAATTGAAATTTCTAGAGAATAAGCATGAATTTATTGATGTTTGAAGATAGATATTACATTTAAGTTTGACTACATCAATAAGAATTAAATCCAACTTATCTCTATTTCTTTGATCTTTTCTTCTTGGAGGATTTGCATATTCCTCGGCTCTCCTTTTTCTGCTTGCTTCTTCTCTCTCGCTAAATCTTCCACTCACTTGGGCTTATCTTGGATTGTGATCATGCCTATTCATGAATGCAGGGATCTCCAATTGGCATTCTTAGGCATGTTGTTGTCACCTCATGAGAGCCGTAGTTGGCCCTTAACTCTTAAAGGTTGAGCCATTAAAACTTCCTCACTAATTAGCTCGTTGGGTCTTATGGGTTTGGATCGTGGAGTTGCTTTGATGGATTTGCCTTGAAAGAGGATTCCTTGAGGATTGAGTTTGAGAATTGACCTACGCGCTTTTCCTTTGCCTTGATCTCCTTTCCTTTATTTTCCCCATTTATGTCGACATCCGTGGTTCGAATGTCTTCTAAGAGGCGAGTCACTCCTTGGATAAGCTCGTTGAGTTAACTTTGAGTTTGAGCAATGTCCTCGCGATTTTCTTGGATTAAAGCATCGGATCGAGCTTCACGTTGTTGAAGGATGTTCTAGTATATTTTCGATCTGCTGCATTTGACCGACGGAGAATTCTTGAAATTCTTTTCTTCGCGGCTTGGAGACTGATGCTCTTTCCATCATCGAGTTTATTACGAGATTCTTCGAGTCTTTTGTAAGATCAAGACAGCATCCCGATGCCTTTTAGCTGCTTGAAAGTGGATGTTATCCCTGTCCTTTATGCTTTGAAACATTTCCTTGATAATCTCTTTAAGCATTTTAGAGAGCTCAGAGCTGAGGGTGCTTGGCAGACTGTTTGCAGCACTGATCATTGTTGTTAGTCTCATGTGAAGGAGCTTAGTGTGTTCTTCAAGACTCTCATCGAGTTCCTTGATCACCTTCTTGGACATGGCGGATAAATCAGCTTTGGTGGGCTGCTCTAATAGAAGTGCATTGAGCTGGGGAATTTGTGAAGGAGGTGGTGTGTTATTGAATTGATCTTGCAATGAGTAGAGGGAAAGATCATGGTTGAAGTATTCGTTGCTGGATGAGGAGGGTATATCGGATGGAGGGGCCTGTGTTTGGGTGGTGTAGTGGTAGGTGGCTCTACGATTAGACTTTGACTCTATCTGGGGTTAGGGCTAGAGGCGATGATCGTAGAGATGATGGGAGGTGGGAGCAAGGATAAAAAGTTGGATGTATTTGGTTTATCGATTCATGAAATTTTGGGATTATGCAACTGGAATTGATTTAGTGGATGTAGGATCACTTCAAACCATCGTGGGATTTCATAAAATTGACTGGAAGAGGGTGATGGAAAGTGATTAACTCAAAGAGGGTTGGAATAAGTCGATTACCTCATGTTCATTCTTTGAAGAGGAGTTATTGGTGAGTAACTTCTTGGCAAAGTTAAAACTACACAGGAATCCATGAGCTAGCACAGAGAGATGGTGGATATTCTTTGAAGCTCAAAACATGTGATTCGGGAGTTTAGAATTTGAGCTTGATGGAAAGGCATCATGGGTAGATAGGAAAACATTTGCTTCATAGTTAACTCTTCTCGTACCCATTAATGCCCACTGCTATGACCTCGATCTCATCATCCTCGTCCTCTTCTTTGTCTTCGTTCGAAGAGTCCACTATATTAATTGCTTCATTTTGTTCTTGCTCTGGTTCGCCCTCATTTTCTGCAGGAACCTCTTCTTCTATCATGGGGATATCATGAGCTTCCCCCTCAACACGATCATCCTCCTGCACGATTAGTAGCTCCCCGTTAGCTGGAGCATTTTCTAGAATGAAAGCTTCAGGCCTCTCCCCCTCAGCTAGTGTATTTTCTATAGTTAGAACTTCTAGTATCTCCCCCTCAGCTTGAGCTTTGTCTTTTTGGCTTTCTTTGGATAGTTCCTTTTCAGTAACCAATTCTTTGTCTTCCTTCTTGAGTACTCCTTCATTGACAAGGATATACTTCTTAACCAGTTTTCATCTTGGTTTTCTAGGCTGAGCCACAGCCTCAGGACTTTCTTGAGCTTTAGCTTTGTCCTGTTGATCAACCAAAATATTTGATCTGACTACTTCCTTGTTGATGTGTTTTGATCTGGTCTCTACGATCGGTAGAGGCTCTACGATCGAAGAGATAGATGACCTTTTGGATTTGTGGTGATTTTGTTCTTCTTCACCACCGTGATATGGTAGCTCTCTCTTTTCTCGCGCATCAACTGCTTTTTGCTTTTTCTTAGGATCCTTAGAGTCTTAATGTCGAGAGGACTCTACTGTGTTTATCGATAATGGATCCCGGGGTTCTTCTGCCATTCTAGCCTTTAGCTTTCTCTTGCCCTTTCTTTTTCTGATCAGGGCAATGGGTTCTTCCTTGTTGGTTTCATCTTCTTCTTCTTTAGTTTCCCTGATAACTGACATATTTCCTAGAATCCCTGATTCTTTTGCATCAGCAGTCCTACCACTGGACTCAGACATCATTCGCATATTTTCTACTGGATTCCTTTTCTAGTTCACGAATAGTTGTTGGGTTATTCGTCTATTTGGATTGATGGATTCTCTTTCATCATCCCCAATTTTGTCACCCAGAGCAGACTGTAGGATGATGCTTATAAATCGCCCGTAGAGCATCTTTTGAGGGCTCTTTGTCTTCTTTGAGCTGATGATCCACTTTCCAATCCATTCAAGCAATAGAGCTCCATAGTTAAGTTGTATTCCATAAGATATGGCAGTCATAAGCTTGAGTTGTACCTCATTTATAGAATTGTGACCAGAACTCTTGCAACATATACATTTTCCAATAATATCAGCCAAAAATTCATACCTCTAAGGAAACTCCTTCTTCTTGTATCCTTTTACAGAGGAGGATTTCTTGTGATGCATTCTTTTAAGTCCCTCGTGGAAGTCTATGCCATTTATGAACGAATACCCTTCAGATTTGAAACCTAGGGCTAGGTTGATGTCCCCAGCTTTCAGTCTGATTTCCACGTCCCTGACTTTTGTAGTGATGGCGTCATTTTCAAACACACCATTCCTGTAGAATTCTTTTACTAGCTTAGGGTAGATTAATGTGTATATACCCAGAGCTTCTTCGAGACCCACCTTCTTCAATAACAACAGAGTCTTGTGAAATTTGGGTTCAGCTATTTTGAACTCATTAAAATAGAGTCTGTAGCCAGAGATGACGTTGGAAGCCGCCATTAATTTCTTTGCACAGAATATGATTGTCTGAGCTTTCTTTAGGGTTTTTTCTTGAGAGAGATGAGCTTTTAGAACTTCTAATTTCAAAAACGATGATTTCAATTTGTACTTGTAACTTCCCTCTCTCTATTTCGCTTAGTGGGACAGGTGTCGAATTATGTTTGGCTCTATGAATCTAACTGAGGAGGATTGGACTGAATTGCCCTTAAATTCTTCTGAGCCAATATATTCTTCAGAAGGACTACGATCGTTGAGATGGTCCTTGGAATCGTCGAGTCTGTTCTACGATTGTCGAGTCTGCTCAACCATCGTTGAGTCTGTTCAGCAGTCATTGAGTCTAAGCTGTAATCGTCAAGTCTGAATGACTCCTTGTGATGAAATTTTGACTTAGCATTCTTCTTGGTTTAAGGTAGCTCAAGAAGGGCCAACCTCATTGAATGAATCAAGGGTTAGGTTTGTCCCTGAGGCGCTTATCAGAGAGATTGCTTTGGTTTGTTGAGCTTTCATCATCACAGGATGCTCCTTTGTTTTGTTGATGGAATTCTGCTATCATTGAGTTTGCATCGCGATCGTTGAGTCAGCACTGTGATCGCTAAGTCTGCACTGCGATCATTGAGTATGTACTGCGATCGTTGTCTTTTATGACACTTCAGCTCTATGATCGTGGACTTCCTTTCATCATGTCTATGATTTCGAACATAGCCTTTAAATCTGTATAGTTAGCACAAACTAGAGCATATTTTTCATGGTTGTAAGTTAAGATGCCTAGCTCACTTATTAACTTGTTAAATCTGGATTCATCTAGAGGTTTTGTAAAGATATCAGCAAGTTGGTTTTCAGTAGGGATATATTGTAAAGATATAGTTCCATTTTGCACATGATCCCTAATGAAGTGATATCTTATTTCTATATGCTTGGTCCTAGAATTCATGACAGGATTATGAGTTATTACAATTGCACTTGTGTTATCATAGTGAATAGGTAAGGATTTGAATTCAAACCCATAATCTGCTAGCTGATTTTTCATCCATAGGATCTGAGCACGGCAGCTGCCAGCAGCAATGTATTCAACTTCTACAGTTGAAGTAGATACTGAATTTTGCTTCTTGCTAAACCAGGACACAAGTCTATTTCCTAGCAATTGACAGGTGCCACTGGTACTCTTTCTATCTATTTTGCAGCCTGCAAAATTAGCATCTGTGTATCCTGTCAGTTCAAATGAGGACTCCTTGGGATACCAAAGCCCCAAGTGAGGTGTACCCTTGAGATACCTGAAGATCCTCTTTACAGCAGTTAAATGAGATTCTTTATGATTAGCCTAAAATCTAGCACAAATGCATGTTGTAAACATTATATTTGGTCTACTGGCAGTTAGATATAAAAGAGAGCCTATCATACCTCTATATTGAGTTATATCAATACTTTTACCTTTTTCATCTTTGTCAAGTTTGGTTGCAGGAGCAATTGGAGTTTTCATGGGAGAGGCTGATTCCATGCCATACTTCTTAAGTAAGTCTTTAATGTATTTGGCTTGGTTTATGAAGATTCCTTCATCAGTCTACTTTACTTGCAGTCCAAGGAAGAAATTCAGCTCACCCATCATGCTCATTTCAAGCTTGCTCTGCATAATCTTGGAGAATCTCTTGCATAACTTTTCATCACTAGATCCAAAAATAATGTCATCAACATATATTTGAATTAATAGGACTTTATCTTTATGCTTTCTAAGAAATAGTGTGGTATCTACTCTACCTCTAATGAACCCATTTTCAATAAGAAAGTTAGTTAGAGTTTCATACCATGCTCTAGGTGCTTGTTTAAGACCATATAAGATTTTGTCTAATCTAAAGACATAATTAGAAAGAGATGGATTGATGAAACCTGGAGGTTGCTCTACATAGACTTCTTCTTGAAGTTCACCATTCAAGAATGCACTTTTAACATCCATTTGAAAGACCTTGAATTTCATGTGAGCAGCAATGGCAAGGAATATTCTGATGGCTTCTAGTCTGGCAACAGGTGTAAATGTCTCATCGTAGTTAATGCCTTCTTCCTAAGAGTAGCCCTTGGCCACTAGTCTTGCCTTATTCCTGGTTATTACTCCATCTCATCCATCTTGTTTCTGAAGACCCACTTGATTCCAATAACAGGCTGATTCTTTGGTCTTGGTACCAATCTCTATACTTTGCTTCTTTCAAACTAATTAAGCTTTTCCTGCATGGCCTCTATCTAGCTAGAGTCTTCCATAGCATCCTCTATCTTCTTAGGTTCCATTTGTGACAAGAAGCTTAGATAAAAGCATTTATTTTGGGTGGCAGCTCTTGTTTTGACTCTTGCACTCGGATCTCCAATGATTAGATCTTGAGTGTGATCTCTTTCCCATCTGCTTCCTGTTGGGACATCTGTTCTTATGCCTTCTTGTCTTAGATCTTCAAGATCTATTTCTTCTTCTTGGTGTGGAGGTTCGTTGTCTGGCATAGGCCTCTCTACGATCTCATTTCCTTGCCCAACAATTTCACTTTATGGCACTATGATCGTAGTGTTGAGCTCAACGACCTCATTCGTAGTGTCTGAACTGTTGGTTGTAGTGTCTTGAGGCACTGTTTTGTCTAAGTCTGTCTCATCAAAGATGATGTGAATCGAGACTTCAACACTCAGTGTCTTCTTGTTAAACACTCTGTAGGCCTTACTATCTGTAGCATATCCAAGAAAGATTCCTTCGTCTGACTTTGGTTGAAACTTTGTCAAGCACTATTTTCCATTGTTGAGAATGTAGCATGCATAGCCGAAAACATAAAAGTAGCTGACACTTGGCTTTCTTCCTTTCCATAGCTCATAAGGAGTCTTCTTAATCGTAGAGTGTATGAGTGATCTGTTCTGAGTGTAGCATGCGTTGTTGATGTTGGCGCCTTACGCATTTCAGCGGATATGGGTCAGCTTCTAGCTAGAGTTCTTCCAGCTTCTATAAATGTCTTGTTCTTTCTCTCAGCTACTCCATTTTGTTGGGGAGTTCGTGGAGATGAGAAGTTGTGACTAATACCGTTGTCTGTGCAGAACTGGTCCATTTCTGAGAAGTCAAACTCTGCCATGATCACTCCTTATCGCCTTGATTTTCTCCCCTTTCTCGTTCATCACCAGTTTGAACATCTTGATCAGTTGAGAGCTTGTTTCATCCTTCGAGGTTAGAAAGAACACCCATGTAAATCTGGTGTAGTCATCGACTACGACCAGTAAGTATCTCTTTCCTCCAAGGCTCGTCATTGGAATTGGCCCAAAAAGATCCATATGTAGCAACTGCAGAGGCTTGTCAATTGAGATGATAATTTTGCTCTTGAATGAGCTTCTGGTCTGCTTTCCAAATTGACAGGCATTGCACGGCCTTTCTTTGATGAAGTTGAACTTGGGTAAGCCTGCAACTAGATCTTTTGAAGCTAATTTGGACATGCTTTTGAAGTTGAGATGAGATAATCTTCGATGTCATAGCCAGCTCATTTCTTCAGATTCTTTAGCTAGAAAGCATATAGTCACGTCTGAGCTCAGTTGTCCAAGGTTTACTGTGTAGACATTTCCTTCTCTTGTTCCAGTTAACTTTACAGTAGATGTCTTCAGGTCTCGGACTTGACATTGATTGTTGAGGAATGTTACTTGATGACCCTTGTCGCAGAGTTGGCTAATGCTTAGAAGATTGTGTTGTAGTCCTTCCACATAGGCCACTTTGCTGAAGGATACTGCACCATTTCCAGCTGAGCCATATCCTCTTGTCTTGCCAGAGCCGTTGTCTCCAAAGATGACCGAGGGACCCTCCTTCTCTATGTAGTTAGACAGAAGGGCTTTGTTCCCAGTCATGTGCCTTGAGCATCCACTGTCCAGATACCAGGTTGTGATCGTGGAGCTCTTTTCCTATAGTAACATTAAACCTTCATTTTGGTACCCATACTTGCATGGGTCCTACTTTGTTAGTGCCCTTGGGGACCCAAATCTGCTTGATTTTGGGTCTCATATGCATGGAATTATAATGACATTTTTCAGCCTTGTGGCCAACTTTGTAGCACACAAAACATCTAATATGATGCATGTTTGTGTGCGTATGTGAATTCTTCCTCCATTTGGACTTTTGTGGATTATTGGTCATCCTACTGTTAAGCTGGTATTCCTTCTTCCATGTGTCCTTGTGTTTCATGATTTGTGAGGAGTATACCTTACCTCTATTGTTCCTTCCCAGTTGGCTCGTAGAGTTAATCTTACTAGACTCTACGATCCTTCGAGGTTGGTGAGTAGTGGCTAGGTTACTCTTCTCGTTTCTAAAACCCAGACCGGCATGAGATCCCTTTTTCCTAGGAATATGGATTAACTCAGTAGAGTAGGGTTTGACAGGCTCATCCTTCTGTGAGGTTTTCATAAATATAATGCCTCTACTAAAACTTGAGGCATTACTAGTGCTAATTTCTTTTATTTTTTCCACACATGGCTTTGAGGTAGATCCCCCAAAGCCTAACCCTGTTCTGTCAGAGACACTTCTCTGGGTAGAGATTAGGGAGTCCATAGATGAAGAGGATTTATTCCATGTAGAGATTGTCTTTTCTAGATCCTCAATTTTAGAGGTTAGACTTGACTCTCTTTTTGCATTGAGTTCATTTATTTGTTTCAAGAGCTTATTCTCAATTTCAAGCTTGGAGAGAGAATCAGTACTTAGAAGGGTTGTTTCCAGTTCTTCTTGAACTTTTTCTTTCTCCTTTTGAATAAGTGAATAGTCCTTAGTCAGAACTCTAAACCACTTCATGTATTGATGTAAATCAGATGTTATACCATGCAGTGCAGTTCTTAAGTCATCAATATCTACATCAGGAGAGTTGAAGTCAAATACCTCATCGATACTTACTTCATGTATGTTAGAGTTCTGTTTGTCTCTTGCATTTTTGGCTATTAGGCAAAGATTTGCCATTTGAGTATCTTCATCATCTCCAGATTCTGGAGTTGAGTCATTGTTTGAGTCACTCCACGATCCTCCAGCTACAAGGCCTTTGTCTTTCTTCTGAGGCCTTTTGTTGCCTTTGTATTCCTTCTTTGAATGTGATTTCTTCTTGAGTTCTTCACTAAGAGGTTTGTTACAGGTGGCAATGAAGTGGTCAGGTTTCTTATAATTGTAGCATAGGTCATTCATTTGCTCCTGGCTGCTGTAGTTGCTGACTTTCTTTGGCTTGCTGGTTTTACCTTGTCGCATGAACCTTCTGAGTCTCTTGACCAGCATTGCAAAGTCCTCATCATCATCTTCATCGTAGTCAGAATCAACTTCAGTGTTGACTTTGGAGGTGTTTTCAGTTCCTTTAAGAGCAACACTTTTATCCTTCTTTCTTCCTTCGAATAAGGTTTACGCTTTCGTTGAGTCGACTCCAGATTCAGTATGTGAGAAGGTTGTTGTATAATCTGTTGATACCATTTCATGTAGATTCTTTGACTCTCTAATGGCAGTGGTTTTGGCATCCCACTTGCTTGGTAAGGCTCTCATGAACTTTATGATTAGATCTTTGTTTGGATAGATCTTTCCATAGGCTCATAGAGAGTTGAACAGAACATTAAATCTCTCGTAGGTGGCAGTGACGTTCTCTCCTTAAACGTGAGCAAACATCTCATATTATTGAGTCAAGAGAGATTGTTTGATTTCTCTGACTTCTTCTGTTCCTTCATGCATAATGAGTAATGCTTCCCAAACCTCCTTTGTTGTTTTGCTGTTGACCACGTTTTCAAACAGATCATCTTCTAAGGATTGGAATAAGATGTTCTTGGCCTTTTTGTCGAGCTGAATAGCTCTCTTCTCATTTTCTGTCCATTCTCCTTTGACCTTGATCTGTATTCTATTTGGGTCGTCTGTTGTTGGTGCAAGCTTTATAGGAACATAGGGCCCATTCTGAACAGTTTCAAATAGATCTTCATCTATTGAATCCATGTAAGCTTACATCCTAACCTTCCAGTTAGCGAATTTATCTTTGTTGCACATAGGTGGCTTCTTGCCTCCTCCAATCTTTTTGATTAAGCTTAAGTGTGCCATTGGATCTACTCAAGCTTTGTAGGCTATATTATAGAACACTTTCGATACCAATTGTTTGTTCCTTGAGGCACAATAGTTATCTAGAAGGGGGGTTGAATAGATATTTAAAAATCTTTTTCTTTTTACTTTGATTTAAACACAGCGGAAATAATGATTGTTTGATCTTCCTTTTAGATATAGTGAGTTAATGAATGGTGAGGCAGTTATAGCAGTTATATCAGTTATAGCAAGAATGAAATAGACACGGTTGTTTTTAAGTGGTTCAGAGCACTTAAAGCTCCTAGTCCACTCTTCTACTCCTCGAGTACGAAATCCACTAAGGATGCCTTTTACACTTTCTGAATCTCATAGATTCCTTCTAGACCAACAGTCTAGGTACTTCTTAGTTCATTCTTGAACTCTTCAAGTCCAGCAGACTTGGTTCTTCACAGTTCACTTAGAACTCTTCAACTCCTTCTGACTTGGAACTCTTCCTTCAGTTGGTTGGTAGTTGTTGAGTTCGTGATTGATGCTACTCAGTTGCAGTTAAGCACTTGTTCAAAAGAACTGAGTAGCTAAGCAAGCTTCCTCTTTTTCTCAGATCGTAGAGTTGAGCGTTGAGTGTTCTTGTGCATTTTTGTTCAATGCTTGCGTTCTTGTATCATCTGTAGATGTCTTGCATTTATGTGATCTTATAGATCTGCCTGTTGAATCCATCCGTTGAAGCATTAAATGCATTTGACATTTCTGAACTTTGATGGAGACTTTTCTGCACACCTTCTGAATTGCATTCTGGCCCACTGACACAGCAGACTGCTTTCTCACCTAACACCTGAAAAGGTGTTTTTCCTCTGTCCAATGGTCCTTTCCTTAGCTTCTTGAATACGTTCCTTTCATTGAATACTAAGGATATCTTTTGTACCGTTGGGACTGGTGAGGACTTCAACGTTTCAAAACCATTCTACATTTGTTAGAATTTGTCTCTTAACAAAAGTAGGGCTCGATACTTCTGACACAAGACAGATGATACTCTACGATCCATATCGTGGTGTCTTGTCATATTAATGCTTGGTCTGAAGAGAACAATGCGATCGCTCTCAAGGATTTGCACACTACGATCTTCACCTATTCGTCTTTCAGACTCTACGTTTTCGAGAGCACTCTACGATCTTCACTTGTTCGTCTTGCAGACTCTACATTTCCGAGAGCACTCTACGATCTTTGAGTTAGCTTCGGCAAACGTATGGAACACTCTACGATTTCTGGAGAGGCCCTTCAAGGCAGACACACTAAGATCTTCTGAGCTCTACGATCCTGGCTTAGCTTCTGCAATCTGTTTGATCAGCTCGATAGACTGCGATTCTTGTTGAAGCCTATCTATTCTTTTCAAGTCATAGATCAACCTAACATCTTTAATCTCTTTATCTATACATTCTTTTATAGAATGATGAACATTAAAAGCTAAGATCAACCTAACAATTTTAATCTATCACTAAGTCCTTGTACATATATTCCTTGAAGGACTTTACATATAATCATGAGCATTTACTTTAAACATCAAATCAAAATATGCATTCTTCTAACATAATCTACAAAATAAACACAAAATGCATGAAAAGTAACTAAGAAACACGAGTTTAAGCAAATAATTCAAGTAATAGATATCGGATAAGTAGGTATTAAATCTACTTATCTAATACCCCCAAACTTAAACCTTTTCTTGTCTCCAAGCAACAACACAAAACAACAATGCTATGCAATGCAATTAATCTACATGCCTACGAATCCAGCAGTAATGACAGAAACAAGTCTATTCACCTGGCCTTAGAGAAATCAAGTAAACATGATAATACATCATATCAAAACTCATCAGTAATTTCCCAATCAATCATTAAATCTTAGACTGTTCTTACTGATATAGTGTGTGTGTGCTCAACAACAATCCTAACTAATATAATGCTAAATATAACACATAATAGATCTCTTTAAAGGTATCATACAGTATAAACTCACAAAATTCACGAACAAGATAGATCCAACTAAAGTCAAACATCAACTAAATTCAAGAGTCCAATCCGGGATACTTATGCTTTACATTTCATTACGGGGGCTTTTTGCTCTTTTCCCATCTTATTGTTTCTTTTTTTTAACCATGACTGTGCAATATCTCATTCCATTAGGCTAACAGTGCTACCCCTTAGCGAGCTTTCGACCAACGACTCCCAGACCATAAAATATCTTAGGGCGCTAGGTGTAAAGACACTCCATCGGGCTTACTTGCTCAAGTTACAAAGGCCCCGAAACAAGACTAGTCACGATATTTTTTTTATTCTTTTTTTTTTTTTTTTTTTCTCTTTTTTTATGAAGCTTATATATCCCAACTTTTCCCCCCAAACTTAAGTTTTTGTCTAAATTTAGCCATCTCCACCTATTCATGTCTTTCATTCATTCAAACTAGTATTATCCTTAAGAAGTCCATTATGTATCAATTTAGACGAAATAAATCCACATAGTTATTTTTATTGTGCTATCTTTATTATACCAGTTTCAAATAAAAAAAGATTCAATTCATAACAGGAAATCACATCAAAGCTCTAATAGTCGATTATACTTATGCTTTCAATTCCGGTCTCATCATTGGCCAAAATAGACTGTAACTATCTTAATAGCTGGAAACATGAAGATGAACATAGTAACTAACTTCTATTTTTGAATTTTTTTATAGACATAAATAAAAACTATTTACAACTGCTCTACTATGCAAACTATTATGCACTTAAACTACATGAATGCAAACATATAATAAACCTAAACTAAACAAACATGAAAACTTATGCAAAACTAAAACAACTACATTAAACATGCAAAACTAAACTAATTAACTCCCCAAACTTAACAATTACAATGTCCTCATTGTAAAATAAAGCATTAAGTAGAAGAGAACTTCCCTGTAATCAGCTAAGCGTGAGGTGATGGTGGCATGGCACAAAGACTGAAAAACTCATCCACATCGGAATTTGAAGGAGGATACTGTGTCATGGGCTCAGGCTGGTGGCTTCCCTTTCCATAATCTTTTGCCTATTCATTGAACCTCCAATACTGCAATAAAGAGAGACAACATGGATTAGAATAACACTTTGGATTATAGAGAACTTAATAAGCAAATTAATTTCTATCTACTAAATAAACTAGTAAAACATATAAATATAAAAAAAATTCCTAGGTTGCCTCCCAGTCAGCGCTTGGTTTATAGTCTTTCAGCCTGACTTTGTCTGGTCAATGTTATCCAATTCCTCTTCGATAATTGAGGAACCCTCCATCCATTGGAAATAATGTAACTTTTGGCAAGCTCCCCGTAGTGATAAACATTGCATTAAAGTCACCTAGCATGATTTGTTTAGATAAGATCACATTCAAGAACTTCCAACATCTAGGTCTTTTCTCCATTGTGTCTGCAAATAGATTTTGGCATTGAGGCTTTTCCAACACAACTAGTTCTTCATCTTTCTCATCCCACCCCTCGCACCATGGCTTCAAAGTTGTACTCGCTCTTACGTCTCCAGGAGCTTTGCCGACGAAATGGCTACCAATCAGACAAGGTTTTGCAAATCTAACCGGATTCTTGAACTTTGGTGGAGAAGGCACTTGAGGCATAAATAACATCGGCTCATCATCGTTGGTTCTCACAGTTAGTTCTTCACCGACCTTGTTTTCATTATCCCCACGTGTCTCCTCTTTTTCAACGTCGTGTGGCTCATCAAGTTGTATATTTAATTCGGGCACTTCATTAATCTCGGAATCCTCGTCATAACACCAATTGTTTAGAGGACAATTGTTTAAGGCTTTGAGCATTTGATCCATCTAGTTCTGCCGATTTTGAATTGATATCTCTTGATTTTGAATTGACCGCTCTTGATTAATTCTCCTCTCCTCATTTGATGCTATGAACTTGGACAATAATTCCTCTAACCTTGAACTATTTGTCTCAATTTTGCAATCCATGTATTAAGGACCATGTGTGGAAGTAGTGATGAGTTGTTCCATTTGGTTCTGAAAATTATGGCACGATATTTCTTGTCTCGTCATCCTTTCCTCTTGGTTTGCTATGAGCTTCGATAGAAATTCCTCAAAATTTATCTTTTCTTCTTGTGGCAATGGAGGTGGACATGAGAATTTTGGTATGTATGTTGGATTTGGAGCAGAGTATGATCTTCATAATTATAGCTCCATGATGAATCCGGGTGATACCCCCAAACTTGATGATAACTGGGATAAGAATAGTTGTTGAGGTAGTTACCACCATACTGTACCAGCCCAAGACTGATGGTGCATTGATTACTCAGGTGATTTCCAGCACAATAATTGCAAGTAATTGCTATCCTTCGATTACGTTGGGATGCAACAACGTCCAACCTCCTCAAAAGTGTCTCAAGTTATGCTGATAATGCAGAAAATACAATGAGTCCATCAATCCCCGCTCCCCTTGGTTGAGTCATACTCGAATATGGCCTTTGATAATTGCATCCAGCCATGGTACCTGAAACGAGAGAAAAATAAGAAGATAATAAAATAAAATAAAATAAAAAATGTTCAAATTAAGACTAATTTGATTGAAACTAATATTGGCAAAAAATATTAAACTAATTCCCCGGCAACGGCGCCAAAAACTTGTTGGGTAAAATCTAATTACGCACAACACGCAAGTATACGTGGTCAACAAGTAATACAGTAAAGGTAGAGTATCGTTCCCACGAGAAATTATTAATATAAGTTACCAAATACTAACTCTTAACCAAACTAATCTTATTTAAACAAACAATTTAATATTATAAATTAAATTATTTAATTAAACTAATTCTAATTACCACTAATTACAAATCAGATTATGAAGATTTAAGATCACAACTTCACTTATTGCTTCATTTAAGTTAACACACTTCTCATTAATTATTCTCTATTCTGAATTTTTAATCAAGAACACTAAAGCAGATAAAACCACCTCTCGATGCATAATACCCATACTCACTTAAATTCACAGATGATAGAATTAAGCAAGACACCCTAATTAACTAATCCACTATATCTCTATGTGAATTACAATTAAAAAGGATTTAAAGCACAAGTTCTCTATAAGATTACATATGGTGTAAAGGCATATCTTTATCCTAAACACGAATCATGAATTCCATCTATGCAGAAATCAAAAACACATGCTATCATGATCAGATCTAAATCTATACTTCATCTCTCGAGTTCATATAGATTATAACGGTAATTGATGGCCAATCAATTAAACAATTATGTCCAAATCACAATAAATAATCCTCACGATAGAACATAATAATTGATAGCGAAGCATATTAAAATAAACTACACAATAAGATCCATTGTAATCTCAAACAAAGAATTAGTTCATTAAATTAAAACTAAGAATCCACACTTGAATACACATTAAAAGACAAAACTAAGAGTAGAGTAAAGAATAAATCTGTTTTCAGCAAATCTCCATCTTCCTCAAGCTCCTGCTCTTGATCTTCAGTGGTCTCCAAGTTGCTTCAATCTCCAAAACTAATAAGAACTAGGGTTTTGTCCTAATCTACTCTAATCTAATCTAATGGAATCCTTCTCTCTCTAATCCTTGAAATTCTCCTCTTTTTATATGCCTCTTTATATGTCTTTAAGTTCTCATGGAAGTCCTTGAATCAATCAGCTCGAACCAATCCTTCTTGGACTCAAATTTTGACAAAACTACTCTTTCTACGCGTACCCAAGCCCGGGCTTGCTTGTTGCCTTCATAATAGCAAGCCCCGGCTTGCTATGTTATTGTTATTGAACTCAGGACCCCAAGCCCCGGCTTGGGTATTAGGCATAAAATGGCAAGCCCCGGCTTGGGTATAAGTTGTTATTTGTTTTTCTATTGCAGTGTCCTCTGGTAAAACGGCCATAACGTTTGATCCGGGAGTAGTTACGGAGCCTGCCACCTACCAAATCGAAGCTATCGACGAGGTCTACAAATTTCATTCTTTGAGTTTTGAGAAATAACGAAAGGATGAAGCTCAAAATTGGACTGAAAATGACTGCTATGCAAATGGCCACCCAAAACAGCGAAGTTCAACGACTGTTGGTACAAATGTCATAACTCTTGCATCCGAACTCTGATTGGAATGATTCAAGATGTTCCAAAAAGCTTAGAAGAAGCTCTACAATATAGTCCAAGTTCCCAGCAAAGAACATGAAATGAACATGAAAGCCCAAACGATGTCCGGATTGCTTTTCCTTGCGTTTTCATACCAATAGTCGCTCACACAGCTCCCAAACATATAATCTATAAAATGAACACAAAATGCATGAAAAGTAACTAAGAAACACGAGTTTAAGCAAATAATTCAAGTAATAGATACTGGATAAGTAGGTATAAAATCTACTTATCAATTATATATATATGAAATGTGTGTGAAGATGTAAGGTGTGAAGATGTAAGGTGTGTGTGTGTGTGATAGTGAAAGGTGTAATGTGTGTGTGTGATAGTGAAATGTGTAAGGTGTGTGTGTGTGTACCGTGTGAGTGTGTGTGTGTGTGTAGTGAATAAAAGTGGTGGTGGTGGAAAAGTGATAGTTATGAAAGTGATAGGTAGAAGAAATGTGGTGGTAAGAGTGATATGGTGAAAGCGATGTGTGTGTGTGTGTGTAGAATTGAAAATCAGTCCGTGACTTTACATCCATGAATTCTCAATTTTCATCCATGAAATTATCAGTTTGTGCGCCCGTGATAGAATAGTATCATTTCCATTCTCCTATAAATAGGATGCTTAGTTAAAATTGAAAATCACACCAAAATCAGAGAATTCTTCTTCTATAATATTGAGCGCATTTCTTTAGAGTTTAAGAAAGCTTTGAGCATAGAAAACAGTTCAAGTTCTCTTCAAGAATATCCTCGTTATACCAGTTGGAATACTCTCCTTTTTAAGGTAAGGGATATTATTTTTGTTAAGTATCCGTATGAAATAATATTTTCTTCCATACTCTGTAGTATGTAAGTAATATCATTTTGTTAAAGTTTTGGCTTCTATACTCCAAGAAATTAGTAGAATATCCTTAAAATTTGCGCTTCATCCAGTATCTTTTCATAGAAATATTATTCTGAGCATTCTTGATAAGTTTTAACTTTTTTCATATCAGAGTACTATTCTCGGGGTACTATTCCCGAAGTACTATTCATGGGGTACTATTCACTTGGTTACTATTCACCCGGGGTACTATTTATGACAAAAATTAAAAAAAAATTCGGTCCAAATCATTTTTGATACAATATTATTCTTGAATTTTACTCCACAAAGCAGTATCATGTTGACAATTTGGACATTATTGAATTCTGGATATATTAAATTATAAATCTTTAAAAATTTATCCTTTGCTTTCTTTTAATTGAATTCTTATATCATTGTCATCATCCTCATGATTATATTGTGATGAAAGTCATATGTGACTTACGTGCATAGATGGACTGTTGATTGGTATGATTATGACCAGGGAATATTTGGTATAATCATGATCGTAATGTTACAAATGATGTGGTAAAAGTCCTCATTGACCCGTAGTGCATTGATGGACAGTGGTTGGCATGATCATGACCATTGGTGAAAACACGAATATCCTTGGCCCGTAGTGCATGGATAATTCGTGGTCGTGATACTAATGAATATCCTTGGCCGTAGTGCAAGGATGATTCGATGATGTGGATTATTTATTGAGTTGAGTCTCAGCGATAAAATTGATGATAAACTTTTTAAATCATAGAAGATAGTAGATATAATGCTCTACTTGACTCTGCTAATAGATTACTTGTTCTGCCACAGATAAACTTGATGTCTATGGTATTTTATCAGTTTAACACTGTTGAAGGCTAACGATAATTTATTTTGCATTATCTTAGTCATAATATTTCTTACTGGGCTAGTTGAGCTCACCCTTTGCTTTCATTGTTCTCTTCAGGAAATGAGAACATAGTCGGGACTAGTCGGGGAACGGAGTGATGGTCCGAGATGGTGCATTAGTAGTCCTCACTATTCTGTGAATAGTGTGATATTAATTGTAATGTTATTGAATTTGAGTTTGGATATTGTCTAAGAAGACAATATTCATGTTGAAACTACCAGCTTATGTTTTGTCGTATTTTACACGACAGTTGTATAATTAAGTTTGTATTTAAATTATGTACCATGTATTTGGCGACTCGAGATGGGTGATGTATACCTATTTTGGGGGCGTCACAGATAAACTATACCTTGGTAAACTACGTGTAAGACAAGTTTCCTAACTTACACAACTTTGGATTTTGTGCAAGTTCTCTAACTTCATTTGATTCTCATATTGAATGCAAGTTTTCCTAAAGTTCTTTACACTGTATTTATTGTATAATCTGAATTGTACCTTATCAACCATAGTTATTTCAAACAAATATCTATTACTATTTAAAAATCATTGATATATTTTGACAATTGTTGCAAGCATTGAGCTTATAGTTCTTGAATGCATTATAAAAGTTGTCTAAGCCATTGATTCGGCTAGACTATTATCGTATAATAGAAAGCTATCCAACCCAAATTGACTTGGTGCGGACTCGTATAATTGACTGAGATGAACAACCCTCCTTGGAGGGGAAACTATATAATTGTCGGGAGACCGACGTGCGCACATGAGTATGATTAAATGTTATGCATAACGTAGGGTACTTTAGGCTGATCACCTGTTGTACTCATTTTTATTGGATTTTCAGTATAATATTGTCAATTCTAGTAGAAGTTCATAGTCCTTAGTGACTGCTTAGTATTCATTATATTGAAATCTCGAAATGATTAAGCATTGAACCTTATTGATATCTTTCAGTCCATAGCGACCTTTATTGAGAATTATTGATAATTCCTGAACTATTATTCAATGTCATACCCTTGAGATTTAAACTCTATAAATGATCACCCTTAATGAGATATTACTTTTTAGGTAAATTTATTGCTCATCCTTGCTTTCCTTAAACCTTTCAGTTAAGGCAGGACGTGGTGAACCCTCCGGGAAGGACAAGGGTAAAGAGAAGGTTTCAGAATAGCTTTATTTCCTAGTGATAGGAATTTACTATTATTATGTTGTATGAAGACTTAGTTACTATGATGTAATAAGTTATGTTTAAATTAATTTGAAATGTTGTAGTAGTAGTTACGAGACCTTGGGACGTGAATGATTATATTAAATAAATGTAATCTATTCTGTTATTTCTGTTGCATGAGATGATATTTAGTCATTAGATTTGTAGCACGTGGCGAACCAAATTCGTGACGCGAGTGGTCCGAATTTGGGGGCGTCACAGCCCTTCGTTGTTACCTTCTCGAGAGCGGCTCCTTTGCCTGCTCTTCTCGAGCCAAGAACCATCCGAACGATGTGTCCTGGATCGATTCCCTGATGATGATGCCTCCCGACGTTGGTTATGGCTAGATGAAATCTTATCGCCACCCATCAGTAGTGCCATCTAAGTGTCTAACTATTTTTGTTGAATGCGTAGGGCCTCCATAGCGTCTTTGTTCTGCTGCATCTTCTTGGTTAAGATTGACTCCCTTTCGTCCCGACCAGTGCGTTTTGAACTTCTGTCTTCAGCACAATTATGATGATTTGTCGTTTTCTTAGTGGCCGAGAACACCTGCCTCCTAATCAGCGTTGTCTCCTCTTTCGATAGGCCCACAGAATTAGCGTGGGACTCAAGCCTGTTGGAGACTTGAGGGGAAGGCCCCAACCTGTCTTTGACCGAACTTCGAGGTTGAGAAGAGGGGTCGGTCGTTGATTTGTCCTGTGCTGAGACTGTTTTCGCCTTGTTTGTCGTCATAATTCCAACTAAACTCCTGGGTGATTGAAAATTTAACTAGAACTATACTTGCCCTCCTTCTAGCGCCAATGTTAACGTCAAAATTCGTCCACGCGCCCAATCACCAAATAGCGCGTCCAATCCTACACAGAAACGAAGTCACACGGAGAACCTTAACGGCCTGGGCCGGCGGGGGATAGCTTTGGTGTGAGAATAAGTAAAAGCTGAATAAGGTTAACAATAGACTTAAAGTTTTAGTGCTGAAAATAATGAGATATTGTGAACCTGTGAACCAGGATATAGTCTTGTATTTATAATGATCTCGCCTCCTTAAACGCTTTATCCCTATATCGAAGTAGAATTCCTCATTATGATAGATACCTTAATGGGATATAATTGAATCTCCTTAAAAAAAATAGGATAATATCCCGACTCTTTCCTCAGGAGTTAGAAATTAAGTATACTTAGGAATCCTAGATTCCTTAAAATTCTATCACTGCCCAATCCAGACTCCTACGGGGGGAGACTTTCTTCATGCCCAAACAAAAATATAACAATTAATACTAAGGGTACTATAGATAAATTATTATAAAAAATAAATTATTTAAGATAAGTAGACATTTAACTTGGAATTACCTAAAATGATAATAATAACTTTTATCTTAAGACGGATTAAGTATTAAACATCTTGATTTCTTTATTGAGTTGTTTCAAAATAAATGTTCAATATCTTGATGACTATTTTTAACACAATTTTCTAATGATACCCCATAAATAAATTTATTTCTGAAAAGCAAACTAAACAATTACATATTCTATTACATTTTTAAAAATAATTACAACAATAGTGTCCTCATAAAAATTTTACACAACTAATACACTTCCATATTTATTTACAATACTAGTGCAATACTTAATTACAAAAAGAGTGTAATCTTATCCCTTTAATTATGCACACGATTTTCTCCCCCATCTCTCCCACAATTTTCTCCCCATCTCTCCCACGATTTTCTCCCACTCCATTTTTGTTTCCCTTCTTCTCCTCCCTCCGCCTCCTCCTCCTCCTCCTCCTGTCCAACCCCTCCCCACCCTCACGCCTCCCCCTCCTCCCGCCTCCCGCCTCCCCTCCTCCCTCCTCTCGCCTCCACCTCCTCCGCCTCCCCCTCCTCCCCTCCTCCCCTCCTCCCCACCCCCTCCCTTTCCTCCCGCCCCTCCTCCCCTCCTCCCCTCCTCCCTCCTCCCTCCTCCCGCCTCCATCTCCTCCGCCTCCCCTTCTCCCCTCCTTCCTCCTCCCGCCTCCCTCCTCCCCTCCTCCTCCTCCTCCCTCCTCCTCCCCACCCCTCCCTCCCTCCTCCCTCCTTTCTCCTCCCTCCGCCTCCTCCTCCCGCCCCGCCTCACCACCTCCCTCCTCCCTCCCCTCCCCTTCCTCCCGCATCCCCCTCCTCACGCCTCCCTTTCTCCTCCCCTCTTCCCCCCTTTCTCCTCCTCCCCCTCCTCCTCCCGCCCTCCTCTCCTCGATCCCTCCGCCTCCCACCGTCACCGGTTCATTCTTTATTTTCACTGGTAACGAAATCTTCCGATAAGGTAACCAATTTAGTTTTATTAGGTTACTAATTTATTTTGGATGTGATGCAGTTGGTAATCAAACTTCATGTAGTTGGTTACCAAATCATTTGATAAGGTAACCAATTCAGTTTTATTAGTTTACTAATATATTTTGAATGTGATGCAGTTGGTAACCAAAATTTATGCAGTTGGTTACTAAACCTTCCGATAAGGTAACCAATTTAGTTTATTAGGTTACTAATTTATTTTGGATGTGATGCAATTGGTAACCAAATTTCATATAGTTGGTTACCAAACCATTTGATAAGGTAACCAATTCAGTTTTATTTGATTACCAATTTTATTTTAAATGTGATGCAGTTACTAGTCAAAATTCGTATAAAGGTAACCATTTCAATTTTTGTGGGTAACCAAATCGTCAAAAGAAATTCAGAATAGCAACTCCGGCGGCGATGTGGCGGCGGCAGCGGTGGCGGCGAGAGAGGAGGATGATGAACATTAGCTCCTTCATAATTTTTTATTTTTAATTTTCTCATTTTGATTTGAATTTTGAAACATGGATTTGAAATTGTTGTTAGAGACAAGATTTGAATTTGAATTTGAATTATTAGTTATCCTTGATTTTAGGTTTCCTTATTAATGTGAATTGTACTATTTTTGTAATAATTACATTCTTTTTGTAATTATTTAGTTGATGCTTTTTTTTCAGAATTACTTTCTATTTGTTGTATACTTATGTAAAGGACCCAATTAATTTTGCGTTGGGAAAAAATAATAACTTCACTTGGACACATTTTATGATTTCTTTTGCTTATATATTTCATAGAAAACATCTGAAAATATGACAGATTTTCAAAACATACTGTCCTAAATTTTCATTTGTTGATTGTAATTTTAATAAATTTCCTCATGCAACTTACTACCTCTCGGACCTTTATATATATTGATTTATGTGGCTGTTATGTGATCTTTAAAAATAGAAGATGAAATAATGAGATAAAAAGATATAAATAAATAAATAAAAGTGGATAAATTAAATAATAAAATGAGAAATTAAAGACTACAATATTTTGTTAACACCAAAATTACTGCCAACTTTTCTCTGACTTTATTATGTAGGGTATAGTTATGTGGTATATACTTGTGTGCGCAAATTTTAAAGAGTAAAATGAAAGTGGGTGAAATAATTAGGAGGGACGGGTAATAGGAGCGGAAGAGAAAAATATGGATAAAAAAATAATTATAAAATCAATAGATATGAGAAAGCAAGAGTTCAAAAATAACTACAACTCTTGCTTTCTTAATAATATAGATATATAGATAAAGAAAACTGATTCATAACAAAAAAATTAATATTTTTATATAAAAAAATGTCGCTATAAATCTTTTAACGACAATTTTTCCCATCATTATACATCTATAACGACACTTTTCATGTTAAAATATTATAAAAATATCAATTTTCATAAATTAATATATTCGTGATCCCTACACCTTCTTTGCCAAACTTAATTATCATTTTTAGCCCCTAGTTTAAAAATCTTCAATCCTAACCTTAAATTTCTTCATATTTTACCTTCCGAATTTAATAGTATGAATTTATTTATAATTCTGTGTTGTTACTTGTTACCCTTAAAATTGTATTTTCGAAATTAATAGTATAAAGAGACATAAGACTTGCATTAAATAAAATTAAAAAAAATGACAAGTCCAATTATACTAGGTCTACTCCATTATAGATAAAAATAAATACAAGTTTCCTAATAATCATCTTCAACTCTACTCAGCCAGTGAACAATATATTATACATGATCCCTACACTTCTACCTAAGCTATTGACACAATACATATCCATGTTTCACATTGTAAGATGCTTTAGTTGAAGCAATTTTGCAACAAACAGCTGCAAAATCTTCACTTGGTCTATATGGATCTGGCAAAAAGGGTTACTAGGGACCCTATCCGCCCTGCAATTTGCGAACAACTATCATTCTGCATTCTGAAACGTGTGGTACGAGAACTTAGATACCTCTTGTATTTCACCGATAGATAGTATTCCTAGTACACGATTTCGTTTTGCATACCGAATCGATCCACATTCCTAGAAACCATTGGCAAAAGACAGCTCTCTTACAAATAAGACATTTAAACATTCGGGTTCAACCATAGTTTGACATTATTTCCTAACAGGATCAGCTTTATAGCAAACAATATACAATGTTCCTAATTGGACCACCTTCTAGCAAACAATATACAATGTTGATAACCTTCATGTGTCTGTCCATGTTAACTCCATGCACAATGTGATCCACATTTGAGTGGAGGCGCAGCCAGCAGCACCATTTCCAGAAGTCGACAATTTTTTGTCCCTTATTTTGGTCAAGTACAAGGGCGTAGGACCACCAAAGGTGGGAAGTGGAAGGTGGATATGCAAGCAACATACAAATGCCCGGTAATTTCATTGAAAAAATTCTGGGAATGACCACATTATGAACCTAGCAAAAATATCCGTCTCCAAAAACTCTATATGAGCAGCCCGTCCAATAAAGGTATTCAAGTTCCTACCTTGCACTGAAATATCAAAGTTGACATCACATCGCATGAACACACGATGCTCCGAGGATGGTGCCCGAATTTGATCCAAACAATTATTGAGCATCTGAAGAAATACTTTGCCCTTTTTTGAGTAGTCCCCAGAAGATGCCTGGCACATTTCAATTCTAGCAGAATGATACGGAACATAACCATCCTGAGGATATGGACATGTAACCACATTAATGATGTGAGAATAAAGTAAAAGGAATGGAATGAATATTGAGTTCTTGTCAGTTTCTTTTATTTAAGATAAAAAATTACACTTTCTTCGTTCCAAATTATAAGATTATTATTGACTTTTGAAAGTCAATTTGAGATATTTTAAAACTTAAATTGAGATGATTCAATAAAAATTATGAAGCAACAAATCTACGTTTTAGATAGTTTACAATATTCACCATTAGATTGATTAAAATTAAGAAAATTTATGTCAGTTTTGAATTTAAAAATGTATCGAGTTAAAAGTTAATAGTGGTCTTATATTTTGGAACTGAGGGAGTATCTTTAATGGTTTATGATTTTCCATGAATATCTGCTGCAATTAATGTTTCCTAACTACCAATTTTCCTTTCATAAATAACAAAGGAAAAGACTAAACATACTTGACCCTAAACCAATTAGCTTCATTATATGTAGTCTCTGGTTTCTTAAATTAGCATGATTACTAATCTCTTGTCTAAAACAAGAAAATCCCATTTCAGTTTTACTTTTATTTTTTTTTGCGGATATTATAGTTTCCTATGACACTAGAACATAATTCTTTCAATGAGGTATTTTCAATGTTATAGTACTCTGGTTTCACAGGGAATCACATAGGCTTTCTGGAGATGAAACTTCTTCAAATTAAAGCTGAATCTTTTTCAGGCATGCATTGAAGCCTTCCAAACTTTAAAAATTAGTAATTTAGTGTCACAGGTTGGTAAAGTTAACATAAGCTTCTCTTATACTAACAAAAGATTGTAATATAACAAGTGAATTCTATTCCAATGAATAAGGAAAGAGAAATAAAATCAGAATTTTTTATTTTCTCATATCAGGTATGTTCATTCACTGCTATAACTGCTCCGGTGGTGAACATATGACAGGTAGATAGGAGTACGGATATATGACTGTGTAAGCTGCAAGAAAAACTAGAAGCATGTTAACAAATAAGTCTGCAATGGGGAGGGTAATACCTGGGGTGAAGACAGCAGGATAATGTTCTTGAAATTTTCCAAGGTCCGTTGCTGAGGAAAGAAGAAAAAGCACATTAAACCAATAGATAAGGAGAATTATACCTAAGTGTCAAATTCTCTTTCTGCCACTAGTCTATCAAATTAAAATGGACAAACCAGACAACAATGAAAGAGGCCAACCTTTTAATTAAAAAGGAAGGGGGTAAAAAAGTAGAAAAAAACTGTCACGGTGTCAACTCCAGTCCCTCTACCCCCTCCCACAGGCCCTCCAACCTAGGTTACCAGGGAACACTATCTGCCCTATGATTTGCGAACTAGGAACTATCTTTCCGCGTTCCGAATCGTGGTGCAGGAATGCAAGTACCTTTTATATTTCACCAATAGGTAGCGTTTCCCGAACCCGATTTCGTTCCCCATACCAATCCACGTTCCTGGTAACCCTGCCTCCCACTCTCTCCCTTTCACCAAGAAATAGTGCAAATATAAGGGGAAAACAAAGAATATGTATAACCCTCCCAAACATGAGCAAGAGTATGATAAGAGTTTCTCACTACCTTGCAAAGTTTGTAAAAGAAAGTATTTTGTAGATCCACATCATCAGATAAAGTAAGCTGATGAATGCACTGAGTTCCCTTCAGTTTCTTTAAAAGCCACAACCCAGAATTGAATAAAGAGTTTGAACTGTATAGATAACCTAAGTGTGGACCAGAAACAGAAATATATGTATGCAAGTATCTTAGATAGGGCTCCATGATGTCCTCTGCAAAAGTGAAACACACAATCAGCACTGTACCACAACATGCATGACACTGAAGCTACGAGCGCATACCTGCTAATGCAGTTCTTAAGATGACATTTCCAATGGAATGCCCGACAAAACTGAGCTTGATATTTCTTAAGGCTCCGGATCTGGAGACTTTATCCATTTTCTTTTTCACAAAAGAAACTACTTCTTGAGCCAGCCTTAGTCCCATTTCTCTTAAGTCACCAGATGTTTTGTCTTCATTCACCTCTGACATCAGAAACTCTACCTTTGGATCCATTAAAAGCCATTGATTTCGGACAAGCCGTAAATCCAGATGATGCCCCTATTTATGAATCAAAATAATAATCTTCAATCCATTTATAACGAAACTACAGTTTCGCTATGTACCATGCATGATATAGATTTCATAAACAATATTGCGACAATTAAACACAGAACTCTAGGTAGCTCACCTTGCAGTTTTAAAATGAGGATTTATATAGAGTGCTCCACATTTATCATCCAAAACATTCAGTATATATAACAGATTCAGGGATTCCTTTTGTATCCCGTAGATTATCAAAGTCGGAATACTATGTAAGGACAACTTTCAGAGTCTATTAGAGAGTAGATAAATAAGGGCAAACATCATATCTCAAAGTGTTTACTTCAGAAAGAAGTATCTCGAACAGTCATAATTAAGTCATATTAAGAACGTGCCAAATTATCTTACTTTCACTTAGCATAGTAAAGAGCACCATTTAGTTTTACAAATATATTGAAGAGGTATATCTTTAAACAGATTCTACAAGAGTCAAGATAACGTGTTGACATAAAACCTGTGGAATGTGGTGGGTGTTGAAGCACCCAACCCAAATCAATGTGTAACAAGTTTAATAGTTCATAAGTTATATATATTGAACTTCAAGGCTTTACTTGCCCAATGTGAGACTTTTATACTCTCAACACATCCCTTCCCTTCCCTTCCACTCACATGAAGCTTGACTTGAACCAAACATGTGAACTATTCATATGGGATAACACGGAGCACGCGCTGCCAAGTTGCTATTCGGCATAACACACACACACACACACACACACACACACACACACACACATATATGATTCAAAGAAGCGGCTGTGTTTCCAAAATATTGGCAACTCGGTTTGGTTTCTTTAGTCACCGCTTCGATAACCATACACATTGCAATTTAACGCCTTATCAATGTAAAGGCAGTGTATGGGCAAAATTTCGCCATAACAGTGAGAAATAATGGCATAACGAAGATATAAAGACAAAATAATAGTAGAACAGAGGGAGTTATCTAATAATAAATAAGATGTATAACATATATATATATATATATATATATATTAACTTATCAAATAATAATAATAATAAATATGTATATACACGTAACAACGTACTAACCATGTTTTAAAGTAGGGGTAGCGGCCAATTTTTATTACTTGGTATCGGTTTTTGCTTTGGTATTGAGCGAGACGCACCATTACAGTTGGGAGTTTCAAAATTTCTAATAAAAAATATGAAAAAAATTCTAAATAATAAGAACAAAATAGATCAATTAAATAAACACGAAAACATCATCTAATATACATAACATTGTGCAAATGATAATACAGACAAAATTGTGTAATTGCATAACAATAAATTTTTCAGATTCTCTAAAAAGTACATAAACACAGGGTTGTTCAACAAAAATGGTATTTCCGCTTTTTTGTTGAAATCAGTTTGGTATAAATAAATCTCGATACGTAAAATAATCGGGTAAAAACAGTATTCTAAAAATCTCTGCCTAGGTCCGCATAGGCCCCGCCTAGGCGCTATACCCCTGGCGCCTTGCCTAGGCACTAGGCCCCCTCTGGCACCTCACCTAAGCCCAAGGCGACAAAAAAATCCCTCCAGAAAATTGGGCGGGGCCTAGGCGGGGTCTAGGTGAAGAGGTTTTTTTTATTTTAATAACTACCCAAACCAGATCTTGATATATTTATTTTTCTAATTATTTACCATATTCATAATTCAGGTTGTAGCATATTAAATCACAACAAGAAATGAACAATATCAAGTCAAAATGAATAATTTTATTATAGTTGTAATTTTTTGCACTTGTACCAACTTCAAATTATATAAATGATGATACATTTGTAATATTTAGTTTAATTCAATATAATTCTTAAATTTATGTTTAGTTTCTTAAGTTTTAATATTGAATTAAATTCTTGAAATTTTAAATTTTATTATTTAATAGCAATCTTGTTTATGAATAAAAATAATACGTTAAAATATGTTTGAACTTTGAACAATAGCATATTTGTGTTTGAACTTTGACATTAGTAATATGGATATGTGTTTGAACTTTAAGCAAAGACCTTTATTATCTTTATTATAGATTGTTTTTCGTTATATTATTGTTTTGTTTGGATAAATGTAAGATAAAATATTAAAATTGGCTTAAAATAAAAAAAATCTCGCCTAGGCCTCTCCCGGCCAACTACCTAGCACCTATTAGAACATTGGGTAAAAACCGGTTACCGGTTATAATTTGATTAAATCAGTACTAAGCCGATTTACCGGTTATAATTAATTAATTAATGATAAATATTTTTCTAAACATTCCCAATCTTCCAAGTCTCTATTCTCAAAATTAAAATCTCCAAGTCTCTAGATTCTTCGTCACAGTAGGAGTCCCTCACCCACCCATCTTCGATTATGTAGGCTGCCCATCTCCCAACTCCCTCTGCGATCTCGATTATTTGTGTTCCAGTTTCTCTCTTATATTTTGATGGCTTCTAATTTATAGTTTTGATATACAATCCTTTCTCCTCCTTGATGGCTACTGTGTCTCTTCTTCTCCTTCTCTACCAAACATATATACATATGTGCATATATGCCTTCTCCTTCTCCTTTTCTTATTAGTCCATATGAAGATTTTTATATTCTTTTCGAAAATAGCTTAGCATCATTTAACTTGGTATCTTATATGGGTCATTCACACAAACAGTGATCTAGTGAATGAAAGCAATTAGAGGTTAATATATTAACAAAATCATCGATATGTACAAGGTTCCTGGAAAGTTTTATAATTAGAAGATATTCCTGTTTTTTAATCTTAGTAAGTTAATGTATCTATTTGATTTTTTATTAAAGAAAATTATTTTACCGACTTGATTGGAAATTTGTATAAAACTTGAAAATCTCTTTACTCATACTACTTCTTTAACAGCATATTGGAGTATTATTTATTGGAAATATACAACAAATTTGCTTCAAATTTCTTGGTTTGACTGGAAAATTGTGATGGATTGGAAAAACAGTACAGAATTAGGTACCGTACCAATACCCAACCGGTCCGGGATACCGGGGTATTCGGTAGCTTGGTATTAGGCAAAAATAGTAATCGGTTCGGGATAGTGCGGGACTGTTCGAGACAGTAAAATACTGATGCATAGGCCTAATAAACACAATAAAATAAGCTAAGTAGCTATAAATCAAGCTTCGAACCTCTACATGATTATCCTCTACTTGTTCCTCGATAATAGTTATTTTTATGTTTTGATACTGCCACAATTTTCCATTCCTGCTATGAAACCCACAAATCTAACCTCAAAAAAGAAGCATGATAAAGTTTATCTGCAACAATTTAACTCCTTTGCAATCAGCAACAACATAAACTTATTGTTAGACCAGATATAAAGCTTGAGCTGTTAGAGAATGGTCACCATGTATATTATGATAGAATTATTCCCTTCATGTGTGGCCAACTATTTGAACCCAAAACTTGTCAAACCAAAGAGTTGATACAATGTTAATCCAATCTGAAAACTTAAACTTTGATCTAATGATCTAACAATGTATATCATGCTCTTACAAAAACTTTTTTAATCAAACAAATATGCTTTAACGTTCTAGCTGAAAGAAATGTGTCACCGCAGCAAATTAAAGAAGGAAACATATTTGATAACACGAAAAAGTAAAGGCGTTAGATAGCAGAAAGAACATGCCTGAAAACCATGGACAAAGATAACAATCTTCAAAACGCGGCCATTCTTGTAGGGAGTACCAGAGAACTTGTTTATGGTCTTAGAATCAATTTCAGAACAAATGCCATGTGTATCTTTCTGTTCCTGGTGGATGAAGAATGAGTTTCCACTTGTGGAACGCCTTGGAGCATTCACAACACGTTCTACAATTATAATGGGAATGCGTGATGGATCTCCAAATATATGCATGTCTTGAATTGACCGACTGTTGATCTGCAAAGAAGCAAATAACTGTTCATTAATTGGAAACATAATGAAAAAGGATGCCATGAATCCTGCAAGAGCATATTAGCGTACCCTCATCTGTGCAATACTACGACGATGAAGCTCCGCACGTGTAGCTGCAGTCTGGGCTGGCTGCACAGTGTAGAAGTAATTCCTCAATATTAAGGATATGTCAAGAACATGCTACTAAAGTCACCATGGACAACTCTTAACTCAACCCTAGAGCTCATGCAAAGAATGATATGTTGTACTAATAATCAAAAATATAAAGAGTTAGCAATTACATCTTCGGTTAACTTTCGCAGAACAAGTGCTTTTCGACGAACAGCTGGTTGGGAAGAGCCATCAACCTCACTACTTATATACTGGTGAGGCATCTCAACCTTAGAGTACACCATCCATATTGACCATTCAGCTTTTCTATCACGAGCCCACACATCACGCAGAAATTCCATAATCCTTGATTTGTTAGCCCTGGAATGTTACGATATTCAGTTGTTGGATTACGGATAACATATGCACCGCATCAATAGCACTCCCTAATCATGACTTGCTATAAACACATAAATTTAGACAGATTTTATTGTGCATTGGATCTCCCAGGGATGGTCATTGCTTTACTCATATTGGTTCATTTGCCATATGATGCCTTGGATTTGGTAGCTTCCAAAACATATTTTGTTATAATTCAGAAGGCTTTTGAAAAGTTTTCTATAAAAACAAAATAAGATAGATTTCCACCACCTCATTGATTAAAAATTGTAACAAAAGTAGAAATTGGAAGATTATTAAAGTAAAGAGACAGATTTAAAATACTGGATCACAGAAAATATAGTTCTTGGTCATCAGATTAAGTCTATTATCGTGGATCAACTGGCACCAGCACCGGGGACTATCACCAGGCATATAAATCACATTTGGACAAGGGCCATATTAGAAATTAAATAATGTCTAGGGACTAGTTAGTTATTTAATAAGAATGATCCCAATTCCCAAGTGATCTTGTTCCCAAGACATCTTGGTACACTAGGATTATTACTATCTTTATATGGCCCTAGTCAAACTAGGTCCCCATGTTAGGTGCAAGAGCGTGTAATGTAATGCAATATCTATTTATACCTATCTATATTGCCCTCACTATATCTATATATCTATCTACTTATCCAAAACTTCTCTTTCAAACCTTAATTCTCTAGACCTATCTATATCCCCTCACTATAAATAGAAGGCATGTATGAGTTGAATGACCATAACTTGAATATTATGATTGAAGAAATGACTTAGCCAATTCTCTTTATATCTTCTTCCCAATTTCTATCTATTTTCAGTCTTATTCATCCTCCATTTCTGTAGTTAATCTCTAAAACTATTAACTAACTTCTATTGATTGTTGATATTACTATTTTGGTCAGAAATCACGTCTCCATCAAGGTTGATTATGACGATTGGTATCATAGTCACCTTTTTGGCATCATTGCAGAAAATAAAACAAGTTATGTGCTCTTCATCAGCAAACTTCTTCTTCATTAAGTTCCTACTTCAAAAAAAAATTAAAATATTATAATTCATAAATCTCATATTCTTCTTCTCCACTGTTCAAAGTTTCGGCGTATCAAAGGGGTTTCGGCCGAGTTGAAAAATCATTGATTATTCATGTAAGGGTATGTTTAGGCGAATTTCGACTTATCAACCCAGCAGAACGGTTTCGGACCAAATAGTGGAGAAATTTTGACGTCAAGGGGAGAAACGTCACACATTAAAAAAAGATAATTGTATTTAATACATTTTAACTAGTACCAAAATTGGTATTAAAAAATAAAATAAAACTAGTATTCAAGTTAACTAAAACTTATTAAATTATACTTACACTACTTGGCAAAAAAACAATTGTACATACTATATAATACCTAAGTTAACTACCGCTTAAAAAAATTGTAACCATTTTACTTAAAGAGATAAAAAATAATATATATTTTACACATCAATTAAAAAAATTGTACCTATATAGTACCTAATTAAGGATAACTTGAAAAAATCTTAAGAATTACAGATCAAAATTTATGCAATGTAATATTAGACATGTCTACGAGATGTCTATTTTATCATTTGAACAATAATATGTGTATTAGATAGTTTTTTGTTGTGAACTTAATTGAGCCATTTTGGTGTTCCTAATATTTAGAATTTTTTTATAATTATTTTAAAAAAATTTGAAGCTCTTAACTAGCACTAGGGGTGTGAACGGATATATATGGATTCAGATATCAGTGTATTTGTATCCGAAAAATTAATCCGCTATCCGTATTCGTATCCGACGGATTTTAAAAATATTATCCGTATCCAGTATTTGAAAAAATATCCGAATATGGATAGCAGATTTAAAAACTAAGATTTTATTTAATTACTAGATATTAATGAATGTAAAGCTATACTAATGAATGGAAGTTATTAATTAATGAATGTAAGTTATTAATATACATGTAACAAGCTAATAATTATAGTTTTGTAAGTTAATATATATATATATATATATATGTAAGTTATTAATTAATGAATGTAAGTTATTAATATATATGTAACAAGTTAATAGCTATAGTTTTGTAAGTTAATCGATATATAACAGCTTTTGTAAGTTAATATATACATACATACATATATATATATATATGAAAGTTATTAATTAATGAATGTAAATTATTAATATATATGTAACAAGTTAATAGCTATAGTTTTGTAAGTTAATATATATATAAGTTATTATTAATGAATGTAAGTTATTAATATATATATGTGTGTGTGTGTGTGTGTATGTAAGTTATTAATCAATGAATGTAAGTTATTAATATATATATATGTATAAATAACTTATGTATATATATACAAGTTACTAATTAATTAATGTATATTATTAATACACACACACACATACATAAATATATATATATATATATATATATATAAGTTATTAATAATAAATTATTAATGAATGTAAGTTATTAATATATATATATATATATATATAAGTTATTAATCAATGAATACAAGTTATTAATATATATGTATGTATGTATGTATATATATATATATATATATATATATACTTAATAACTTATATATATATAGGGGATTGATCCGTAGCTAACGTTGTCAAATTAAGATTATCCTTACGATAGATCTTGAACGTCCATCCGACTATCGAACGATTAATATAGCCCTCGTCTACAGTTTAATTTCTAATATTTCGCAGTTTAATACTTCAGACGAGACAAATGTCTAAAATACCCTCCTTGTAAAAGTCGCTCGTCCGCGGTATTAAACTAACTGCGGACGCTAAGTATGGCTAGCTAATTGAGAAATGACGTCGTTTTTAAATAAGTGTCGTCCGCAGTATTAAATTGTGAACGTTGAGTATGGTTGGCCAATTGGAAAATGACGTCGTATTGACCAAATTCAAAAAAAAAAATAGTTTTCTAGACCCCGCAATATTAAACTGTGGATGCTAAATAATTGATTTCACTCTACGATTTCATTAATTATGGAAACCGACTCAATTCGTGAAGCAATCTTCTAATATAGGCAGGCTCTTCTCCATCTATGGAACCTGGACAGAAAAACTATAGCAAAGGTCAAAAAAGAATTTGCCATTTTTCTGTTGGATAGTGGAGCAGAAGCTAGTCCTCCAAACCATCGTTCCCAAATGGATAGTTCATTTGTACCTAAAAGCAACATAAAGGAGGCTATTCTATTGTTAATGATTTTATTAAGAAAAGTCTCTCTCAAAAGAATTGAGTGGGACCCATCTCTTTTGGATCATCTTTCATATGCTTTATCTATCTCTGGGGACTAAGGGTTTTGGCTAATTAACTAGAGGAATTGCTTCCTGGGTTTATTAATCGGAAAGACATGTACCACACTCTAGCCCTCTGTTACTATGGAGAATGTGATGATTTGGGTGCTTTAAATTTGTTGAGGAAATTGTAGAATAGTAGAGAGGATCCAAGTCATAGTCCAACATTATTGTTGGCTTCAAAGATCTGTGGTGAGAGATCTAATTATGCAGAGGGTACAGATTTTTCTTTCAAAGCCGTGGAGAAATTGAAAGGCCGATATAGTGAGATGGCCAGTGTTGCCAACTCTTTATTGATCTCAATGAAATCGTACAGTAAAATCAATTATTTGGCATCCGTAGTTTAATATTGTGGAGCATAGAAAACTAAAAAATAAAATAAAAATAATAATAATAATAATTTAAAGGGTTGTTATTATTATAATAAGTATAATAAATATTATAATAGTAATAATAATAATAAATAAATAATAAAATCAATTGGTAGTAAGTAAAAGTATTGTACATTAATAATAAAATCAATTAGTACTTTTCATGAATTCATTAGCATTGTACATTAATAATAAAATCAATTAGTATTTTCCATGAATTCATTAGCATGTACATTAATAATAACATTCTGGACAAAAATATCATAGTGATAATATTAATATAAATCATAGTGATAATATTAATATTAACATTACCATTTCAAGTACCTGAAGTTCCTCGTCCCTATTAATATTACTATTATTATTATCATGGAAATTATTAATACCCAAAATATTATTATTAATGTACAAGCTAATGAATTCATAGAAATTACTAATTAATTTTATTATTAATGTACAATACTTTTACTTGCTACCAATTGATTTTATTATTATTATTATTATTATTATTATTATTATTATTATTATTGTTGTTGTTATTATTATTATTATTATTATTGTTATTAGGCTTAAATATGAATTAGTACCCTAAACTATAGGTCATATTCCACTTCGGTGATCCGCCTTTCAATTTTGTCAATTAGATGATTAAACTATCAATTTTTTCCAATTGCAACAAATTGAATATGCCACGTCAGAAATTGCTGACGTGGCTAATTCTGTGGGGTCTTAAGAAACTGATGTGGCAAAAAAACTATTTTTTAATCATTAAATAAACAAATCTATTTAAATAAGGGGCAAAATGGTCAAAACCTAATTTAACATTTCTAATTAAAATAAAATCAGCAAAAATCCATTACAATCGATCGAACCCCTGATTGAACAAGAAGGAGAAAAGTCGAGCTTGCTGCCTTGCTGCCACTGCCTTCACCGCCTCGCTGCCACCTCCACCACAAACACCACTACCGCCACCGCCTTCATCCTCCCGAAATTTACCACCGCAACATCAACTTATACTAACCTCATGAATAATAATTTTCAGCCCAACCGGCTTATATTCGCCACGCCGCGTCTCGTCGTTGCCTCTGCCTCTTCACGCCTACGCAGCCATCATCACCACCACCCCCTTCATCCTCCTCTCTCTATCCTCGAACTCCACCTCCACTCCTCTCTCTCTCTTTTGTAACTTCCGTCTGTTGGTCTCCTCACCCGCTTCACGCCACATCCTCTCTACGACTCCTCCGCCGCTTAACCTAAAAGTCAAGCTGTAATGGAGTCTGGTTCAGAAGGAGAGAGAAACAAAAACAACAATGGCAGCCCAACTGAGGGCTCCAAGAGGCCCAAACGCCTGATGAAACCTCCTTTTCAATTGGAAACCTTGGAGAAAACCTATGCTGGTATGTTTAATTTTACTCGCAAATTCTCGATTTATTTGTATGTTTGTAACTTTGAGTGTATGAATTTTTTTTTTCGGGTTGATTAATCTTATTTTTGATTATTTTTTTGGTTTGAGCAGCTGAGATGTATCCATCGAAGGCGACAAGGGTGGAGCTTTCCAAGAGATTGGGGTTATCAGACCGGCAACTGCAGATGTGGTTTTGCCACAGAAGGTTGAAGGATAAGGAGGGGGTGGAGAAGAAGGCACTAGAGTTAGGGTTTCAGTTATCTACCCGAAAAGTCAAGCTGTTATTTAGGAAAACAATCTGGTGTTATTTAGGTTAATGTTGATTTTATTTTAATTAGAAATGTTAAATTAAATTTTGACCATTTTGCCCCTTATTTAAACAGATTTGTTTATTTAATGATTAAAAAATAGTTTTTTTTGCCACATCAGCTACTTAAGACCCCACAGAATTAGCCACGTCAGCAATTTCTGACGTGGCATATTCAATTTGTTGCAATTGGAAAAAATTGATAGTTTAATCATCTAATTGACAAAATTGAAATGTGGATCACCGAAGTGGAATATGGCCTATAGTTTAGGGTACTAATTCATATTTAAGCCTTGTTATTATTATTATTATATTTATTATAATAATAATAACCCTTGAAATTATTATTATTATTATTCATGGAAAGTACTATATATGTTACATTAAGCACCTGATTATTAACCAAACATAATCAGCATCCGCTCCGTTTCTTTTGAACAGAACACCTTTCCGCGGTGTCCCTTTGAGATATTGTAACACTCGGTGTGCTACTTGCAGATGAACTTCTTTTGGACTATGCATGAATTGGCTAATCACATTCACTGCGTATGCTATGTCTGGTCGTGTATGAGACAGATAAATAAGTTTTCCTACCAATCGTTAATACATTTCTTTATTTATTGCAGCGTCTTCCTCTGCTATTCCAAGTCTAAGATTTTGATCTATTGAAGTACTTGTTGGTTTGTATGTTGTCTTGCTTGTTTCTTTGAGGAGATCCGTAACATACTTCTGTTGGGAGATAAAAATGCCCTGCCTAAAGTGAGCCACCTCGATCCCAAGAAAATATTTAAGCTTTCCTAATGCTTTGATCTCAAATTCCTTGGTCAAACGCGAACTTAAAAGTTGTCTCTCATTATCATCATTCCCCGTTACTATTATGTCATCAACATTCACTAATAATGTTGTGACTCCCCCTGAAGGTGAGTGTTTAATGAACGTGTGATCCCATTGGCTTTATTTATAGCCCATGACAATCATAACTCTCGCAAATCTGCCAAACCATACAAGGCTTTCTTCAATTTACACGCAGTATGAACACCCAAGTTCATACAAGGCTTTCTTCAATTTACACACGGTATGAACACCCAAGTTCTTCCCATAACCCGGTGGGACATCCATATAAATTTCTTCTTCTAGTTCTCCATGCAAAAATGCATTCTTGACATCAAATTGTTGTAACTCCCAACCATAATTAGTTGTTAATGACAGCAGAATTCTAACAGTATTCATCTTTGCAACCGGAGAAAAAATCTCTAGGTAGTCAATCCCATAGGTTTGAGTATAGCCCTTGGCTACCAACCTTGCCTTATATCTCTCTATTGACCCATTTTCTCTATATTTCACTGGATAGACCTATTTACACCCTACGGGTTTCTTTCCGACAGGCAACTTCACTAACTCCCACGTTTTATTCTTCTCCAAAGCTTCCATTTCTACATTCATGGCTTGTCTCCATTTTTCATTGGTCAAAGCCTCGGATAAGGTAGTAGGGATGGTAATGGTGTTGAAGTTAACAAGGAAGGCTCTATGTGATGGTGACAAATGTTTAAAGGAAAGAAAGTGTGCAAGAGGATATAAAGGTCGTTTTGTGCACTTTCTAGTTCCTTTTCTAATAGTAATGGGAAGGTCCTGGTCATTATTGTCTACATGGGATTTCTTGGACTTGCACTGATTCCGAGGAATACACCTTGCCTTTGTCAAATCTCACATTTTCAAGGGCGAAGTTGGGAGTGTCTGAAATTTCCGGCACGGGTTCAGACAAAAGATTTGGCATGTAATCAAATACTGACTCAGACACATGACTCGGATTACTAGAAACTGGTTTAGACACAAGATTTGACATGGACTCGGATACTGGCTCAGACACATGACTCGGATTACTAGAAACTAGTTTAGGAAGTGACGACAGATCGAGCAAAAAATCCATGTCCTTATCTTCAAGTATTGAATTCTACCCCTAAAGATAAGGCGAGGTGAAGTAAGGTGTTTGTTCATTGAAAGTTACATCCACCGAGACATAAAATTTCTTCGATGGAGGGTGATAACACTTGTACCCTTTTTGAGTTGAGGAATAACACAAAAATACGCATTTTAACGCCCTTGGGTCAGTTTCCATCTATTTTGACTATGAACATGGACAAATGATACGCACCCAAATATCTTATAGTGTGTATGTTTTGATAGAATGTTGAGAGTATATCCATTGGACTCTTGAATCCCAAGACTTCGGAAGGCAAACGATTTATAAGATGAGTGGTTGTAAGAACTGCTTCTCCACCAAAGAGATTTAGGCACATTTTTTTAGAATAAGAAGGCTCGGGTCGACCGAAGGAGAAGACCATTTTTTCTTTCTGTGACTCCGTTTTGTTGTGGCGTATTGACACAAGATGACTCATGTACTATTCCTTCTTTTTAAAAATAAGGAGTTAGTACTTGATTGAAATAATCCCTGGTATTATGTGACCTAAACCTTTTGATAGCGACCCCAAATTAGTTCTTAATCATGGAACAAAAATTTGGGAGAACAGTATTGACCTCAGAATTATGTTCAAGTAAGAAAATCCAAGTAACACGAGTACAATAATCAATGAATGACACAAACCATCTTGCCCCAGAAACATTAGGAATAGTAGATGAACCCCAAATATCATTGTGAATGAAGTAAAAGGGAAGAGAGCTTCTTTTATCACTACCTAAAAAAGGTACATGTTTGTGTTTGGCAAGTTCACACACTTCACAATGAAAGTTTTCAACATCTAGATCTTGAAATAAAGACGGAAACAGAATTTTAACGACTCTAAATGACGGATATCCAAGTCGGCGATGGTGAAGCCAAACTTTTTCTTCATTTCTGAAACAAAAGAAGAAAGTAATTTTCCCTTGGTGATATTTGACTGGCTCGATGCTTCTAATTAATAGAGTCCGTCCCGTTCTCTAGCATGTCCAATCATCTTTCCCAAATTTTGGTCCTGAAATACACAATAATTATGATGAAAGATCACTCTGTCACATAAATCTTGAATAAGCTTTTGTATAGAGACAAGGTTTGTGGATAATCTGGGGACGTGAAAACATTTTTTAAAGTCAATGATGGGCTTATTTTAACATCTCCTACACCTGCTACAATGGTCAAAGAACCATCAGTTGTGGATATTTTTCTACTGCTTGGGCAGGATACGTATGTGAAAAAGTCATTTGGTGAGTAGGTCATATGATTGGTAGCTCCTGAATCCATGATCCAGGAGCCGACAAAAGTTGTATTCGAGACATTTAATCCAACAGAAGATGGAGACTTACCTGAATATGCCGTTGAACAAGTACCTGAAGGTCCGTCACCCTCTCGACCTCTTCTTGGTTGAGACTACCCGACTCCTTTGGTGAGGCTGTTTCTATTACTTTGGACATCTTCCACAAATCACAAATTACTGACTATCAAGTCCAATCACTAACAGAATTGCAAAGATGCTTTGATACCAAGAAGGGGTTTTTGGTTTATTCAAAGCTACTTTGATTCATAGAATGTAAAAATGATAAAAAGCTACAGAAAAATGAACAAAGGAATGGAAAAATCTGTTAAAATATCCTTAGCTCTGATACCATGTTAGAAATGAACTCTCTTTGTTAATTTTTCAGATTGTAAGTTACAGAATTTATACACAAAGGTTAGCCTAATTCTAGGAGTAAAACAAGAAAACATGGAGTAAAACAAGAAAACATGTTGGCAAAATTTTAGGAGTAAAACAAGAAAACATGTTTAGGAGGAATAAAGGAAACAAGTTTTCTCTAATAAAAGGAACCATGTTTTTCAACATATATATATATATATATATATATATATAAGTTATTCGGATACAGATACGAATCCGAATATCGGATTTCGGATATCCGCTATCCGCCGAATATATTTTCGGTCAGATGTTAAACGAATACGAATACGCCTATATCCGTATCCGTTTATTTGTTGATACCTTCAAACCGAATACGGATATATCCGTTTTTTCCCGAATGCGAATAATATCCCCTTTGTTTCGAATACGGATGCAGACGAACCCTAACTAGCACAACGGTGCGTATCGCCCGAAACCGATGGCCGCTACCGCGACTTTGAATCATTTTCTTCTCTCACGCATCTTTTCTCTTTTCACACTCATTCTCATAATCTTTTTCATCAATTTCTATTCTTAAATACCCTCCAAGTCTTATTCCATGTCCTGCTATTCTTCTTGCACACCAGGTGCTTAATGTAACATATATTGAAAAAATATAGTTTATTCTTTTCCCTCACATCTAGATTTAGGTATTGTCTTCTTCATACCATTGATACACTGTTCAGCCATGCTGCAGCTTAAACAAAGACTTAATGTCTTGTAAACATTATGTTACCATTGTATATGTTTATTTGTATGCTTAGCTTTTATTTGTGCGCTCAATTTACTCCACAAATTCCATGTAAGCCTTGTGCTGGGTGAATTTTGAAGATCCAAAAAGCTTCAGTACTCAAGCTCCCTACTTTAAAGTTATTCAAGCTCATTTACTCTAAGGGATCAGATTAGTATTCTTACTAGTTTGATAGCTTTGTTCAAATCTAGGATTTACTTGTCCTAAACCTCATACTATTAGTAATTGTGGACAGCTTGGTTATAAGCCAAACTAATGGCTAGTTCATCCAAGTCTAATTCCCATAGCAAGCTGCAACAAGAGATTCTAAGCTTTAAAGAGTTTACCAATGAGAAATTTCAGCAATGGGATGAAATGATGGAAATACTCAAGAAGGAATTTCCAAGCTTACTAAGGCAAAGGGCACGAAAATGTGATAGTCATTTGTCCATTACTTTTCGGTAGTGGAAGAAGAAATGAAAATGCAAGGAGACTTTTTAAAAATCCTTTACATGATAAAACAGAGAGAGATTAAGAAAACAAGAAGAAGATGAAGGCCAAAGGAGGAAAATGAATGATGAAAATGAAGCGAGCAGGAGAAATGGTGAAAATAAGGCATATTCAAATATCCAAAGCATGATGAAAAAAAGAGAATAAGGGCTGCCAATCTCTTGCTAAGATACAAAAATTTTCCTATATGAAAAAGTTACGACCAAATCGAAGAAGTGCAACAATTGGAGACTCGTGTAGCGAGCATAAGGATGATTTAATGAGGGACCAATTTCGTTGAATGAAAAAATCTTAAATGATATCCGATTTTTTATGAATATCCCATTGATGATGAGGAGTGTTAAGCCTCGCAATGGATCTTAACTCAATTATTAACCACAACCAGAGAATATGGGACTGAGAGAAGAAAGAAGGGGACTGAGAAGACAGACGAATTTGGGGAAGAAGAAAAGGAAGTCTCAAATGAGACCTCTCATCTTAGATCATTTCATATGCATATCAATTCCTGCCTTAGCTTACATATTTAGAGAGTTATCAGACTCTCTAATAGTAAAAGAATGAACGGAAAGATTAAAATGCCCTCTAACTAAGTCCAAGCACTAACTATGGAAATAAAAATAATTTAGCGATTTGTGGAGTAGATAGAGCTTCTAAAACTAGCTACCAAGTCTGAGATAGCAAGATAGCAAGATAGCATAGTAAGATAACGAATCTATAAATACAAGACATGTATGAGATGAATGATTATAACTTCAATATTATGAATTAAGAAATGGATTGGACCAACCTCTCTCTACCTCTCTATATTTGTATCTCTACCCCTATCTCTACTTATCTTCTTTCCCAAGTTATATCAATTTGTACCTTATTCTTCCTCCACTTCTACTGTTTAATATCTGAAAATAACTAACTTCTATTATTGTTAAGCATACTATTTTATATCGAAATCACGTCTAGCATCAAGGTTGATCCTGACAATCGTGGTATTCAATCGTGGTGTTCAATCATGGTGTTTTTTCTCAATGATGATTTTGTAGGGAGTCTGGATCGAGCTATAATTTGTTATGACCGGGTAATGAATATAGATTTACTGAGGGATAGAATGTATTTTCTTTTTCGGGCTCATGCATTGGGAGCTTTTGGAGGAACTTCTTTCTTCATATCTTCATTGATGCCTGGACATTTTCTCTATTATTCTTTTTTTGCTTTCTTTTGGGAGGCTTCTTCTCCTCCATATGCATTGTAATTTCTGCTCTCATCATCAGTACAATTATTTTTTTCTAAAATATAATTATTAAATTATACTTCCACCGTAACAATTTAGTTGCAACACTTTTCCTTTTCTTTTTTTCCTGCAAACGGATTAAAAAAATATAATCATTGATATTTATCTAACACACTCTTTCTAATCAACCCAAAAAATTTGAAGACATCAAATTATTCTCTCTTAGATAAACTCAAATGTGACCCAAAATTAAGGGCGTAAAACAGTCGAATCGAAGCAAACAGAGAACTACTCGAATTCGATTAGAAACATTAAATTCATACTCGAATTCGAATTGTATTTGAAAAATTCTACTCAAATTCGACTCGACTCGGATATTTATTACTCGAATGATCGAATTATATTCGATCAAACTCGGATCGAATTATATTCAAACTACTAGCAATCTTCAAATTCAAGCACGAATTCGAGTCTCCACATAATAACTAGCTTTATAATAAATATAATTATAAAATAAATTTGTTATTTACTTAGAAATGAGAAAATATATTTACTATTACAGTTTACAAATATAAAATCACAATTAAAATTAAAAACAAAACAAAATAATAATAATTCATTTTATAAGAGAATGTATCGAGTATTTACTCGAATCTGTATCAATCGAGTATGTATCTCACATCGAAAATTCAAGTAGTTTGAATATTAAACGAATCGAGTATAACATTGTTCAGATTCTACTCATATTTTTATTCGAACTATTTTTTATGCTCAGATTTAGATCATACTATTAACGAATCCGAGTCCCACTCATATTTTTTCGAGTTGAGCTTGAATCGAGCCCGAACTGTTTGGTTCGTTTACAACCTTACCCAAAATTAGTCAGCCGTCAAATTATTTATAACATGTAAATGATTAATGGGATTAATATAAGACAACAGCTTAGTTTGCTTAGTTTATCCAGAAAAGCAAGTATTGCAACTAAATTGGGACGGAGTCACAGAGGGAGTATCTTTTTCCCTTCAATGAATTTTTTACTTCGCAATTTGGAGTTTTTTCTTCTTCTTTTCCACACTAGGTGCTTCTAAGAAGCAAGGATTATTTGTGTATTTATATGTGCTTATATCTATTTGTATATAAAATGAATTTATTTGAAATTTAAGTATGTGCCAAATCGACTTAAATGCCAAATCCCCTGAATCCCATTGTCGAATACCCTTTTGGCAAACCCAAATCCTCAAACCCGTATCCTTGCTTCTTAAAGGCACTCATATAATAATTATATATTGGGCATTTAGGGGTAGTTCAAATTTCTGCTCTTCCAACATCTCTTTTTACTTAATTAACAGAATAGTTAAGGCCACAAATCTTACTACAATTGTTTTCAAAATTATTGCTGAAACATGAACCGAAATCGAGATGAGTACATAGACCAAAAGCAAACCTGTGGAACTGCAGAAACATGTTCCATAGATACAACAACTGATCCCCTAGTGAATGGAAAGCACAGACTAGTTCATCCTTAGATAACGAGTGAAAAAAGTCGCTTTGCAAATCCACATTACCATTACATTTCTGTTGAAGGACATAAGATAGCATAGTGTAAGTTAAATTCCCAACAAAAGTTAAAATATGCAAGAGTATAAATTGAATAATAATTCTTTCGAAGGACCTCTGGAAAATTTTGTAACATGCTTGACTTCTGTCCAGAGACTTCAGCATCTGCGATCCCCCAACCCACTTTTGGAGACAAGCCAAACAACATTTTGTCCTCAAGTTTTGAAGTAAAATCAGTCAAATCAATATTTTCATTTATTGCTCTGCTGAGTTTTCGTAGCTCTTCAAGAATCAAGTCACGGGCAGTTAAAAATGCTTTCACAAGCATAACCTGCTTTTAGGAAAATATAAATACATATAGAAGGAACAGTTAATATTATAACAGACTGGTCTCAAAGTTGACAAAGAATTCAACAAAGAAAGACAAAGGAAACAATGATCAACTAAATACTTGGAGAAGAAGGAAAAAATTTACATAAATACAATAATCACACAATCCAGTTTCATAAAGCGTGATGGGAATTAATTTTCTTGGAAATCCATTTCTTCAGGAAAAACACAAATTTAGAGTCTCGTATCTCTGCTTATCTTCCTTGATTTTGTCCAGTTATGCTCCTTCTTGGATAAATGCATCTGGATTACAGATCCAACTGGTACCTTTTCTTGTAAAAGTTATTGTTTTTCCTACTTCGTTCCCATTGGCCTCGTACATTTAGAAAGCCAAGGTCCCTTGCAAAGTCTAAGGCTTGTGAGGTTGCTGGTTTTACAAATATTAAATACTTATAATCTCTATCAGTAAGATAGATGCTAGAAGGGGACCTCTGACATGTTTTTTGTGCAGGTAGAGTATTGAGCCGCGTGATTATTTATTTCTACATTGTCCCATTGATTGGGTCTTGTGGAGCTCTTTCTTTGTTATGCTAGGAGAGCAGTGGATGTATCTTGCTTGGGTAGCAAAAGGGATGCCAAAATTTTATAGAAGTGTAATTTCGTCTAAATCTTAAGAGGATTTGAAATGAACCTAATGTTATAGATTGTTTAGACAAAGCTCCTTATTTATGAAGTTGTTGGAGTGATAAGTTAATTATCTTGTTTCACTTATGACTTTTGCTATGGGGACCTTTAGGAGTATCTGTATGACCGATTTGTGTAAAGATCGGTGCGCTGCACTATTGTTTAGGTGCTTTCTTGTATTGTTTTTTAATAGTCTGCTGAGGCTGGACTTCTTGTCTCCAATTTAATGTATCAACTCTTTTCTTTTAGTAAAATTGTTCTCTTTAATTAAAAAAGAAATACAGTAAGACTACATGAGCAGCTTCCTGGCCAGCTTCAATGTGTAACGCGCATGATTCGTTTTTCAAGATAACTTAATTTACTGTGCGCAGACATATAAGAAGCACATGCACCAAGGTAAGCACCCACACATGCACATTAACCCTGGGGAGAGAGAGAGACTGCAGACATTTAAAGAAAACACTAAATAATTTGTAGCATCATACAAGATTAGTTTGAGCTCGAGACAAATGCAATGGAAGTACATTTATTATTGGTACAAAGATAAAGCACCTGGAAGTAGCTACTCCGCAGTTAATTTTAATTCTTGTTTTATATTAAAGTGAAAACAAGGTAGTTGCCATTAGCTCTTTGTCAATGCAATTCTAAAATTATGCTAAACAACAATCTTATCAATCACTAGTATTCAAATTCCCAGCCAGTAACATCATTTATGTCATACCAAGTCATCAAGCCCCCACAAATTTAAATAGGCTCAAAGAAATGTATTGTGCCCATTACATTTCAATGCACCAACCAAGACATTACAAAATCTTGACACAAGTGGGGCACACAATATAATAATCTTTACTACCCTACAAGAGAGAATTGATATTACCCACTTATAAGGAACTCCAGCAAAATATGAAATACAAAGAAATAGTGTTCATAAGGAAAGTTCAGGTGTACAAGAATCAAGGTTGAGGACATACTTGCTTTGATTTATCATAATTTTCACCTGCAACACCTTTAGCAACCCTTGAATCACTGTAACAAGACAATTATTCAAATTACTTTTAAGAGATTTATATCACACAGTAATTAGTTAGCAACAACAAAAATTATAGATATGGTCCACATGGATTCTTGAATCCAGTTATATACAAAAGGAACTAGAATCTGCGACAAACCTGGGTACCTTCGTTGAGGAGGTATAAACACCACCTTTCAGTAAGCTGATGTGTAAACTTATATCAACAAGCACAGCATGAAAAGCATCAAAATGAACAGGGCAATATGTGTGCAATCCCAGAAGAGCCTTAGGAGGGATTCGAAATTCATGAACTGCAGCAGGGCATGCATCCAAAGAAGCCTGCAAATTAGAACTGCAGATGGTGCATTACAATCACTAATTTAAGTATAAAAATATAATTGGATATCAAATTCAACTTTGCACACTCTAAAACTGCAGATGGTGTATTACAATTAGTAATGTATGTATAGAAATCCTTATAATTGGATATTAAATTCCAACTTGCACACTCTAAACCTTGACAAGTGAGAAAATTATGTCCGCAAAACATCAGTTTACCGCCAATATTTCTTAAACTAACCCGTTTTCCAGCACAGGAGTGTACATCAGCTCAAATTTCAGAATGACAGCAGATGTGGATATTCCCTGATTATGAATATGTCATCAGTTGTGATGCAAAATCAAAAGCAAAAGGCAGACAAGGTGAGATAAATGTTGGCCCATATATTCTTTTGACAGATATCCACACAATGACCTATATGGAGAGTGAGCTATGTGTAAAGAAATATTATATCACATCTAGTATCACATAGGCATCAAAACTAGAGTTAATTTAGGCATCACACATTCCAAACAAAGCGTAATGAAGTTTACTAGAGGACCTACTAAACCATTATATAACAGACATGTAAACCCATAAATTCATGAGGCTGATGAACAATTTTAAAAAATCAAGGATGATATGCCACTAGTACAACCCAACTATAGCAAATACCAAAAAATGCTATAAAGTCCTCTAGAATATTAAAGTGTAGCAAAACTTATATAAAATGACCCTATTCAGCACATCCAACTCTATCTCTTCTTTTGGGTTTTTTTATTTTATCGATCCAGCTCTACCCACCCACTTGTCTCGTATTGTATGTAATACTAAGGCTCCAGAAACTTCGCAACTTTTCTTATTGAAAATATTTCAAATTGTGTTCCTATTAACAAATACAATCCAAAAGCATCCCACTTCATCTAAAATGTTCCCCCCTTTGCAATCGAACCTGAGGCAATTTGCCATTAGCTTTTACATTTGTGACAGGGTGATACTTTGCTGCCATTTTCAGGAGATATGGCTGCACAGATGTGAAGGTTTTGGAATTGTCAATCCTAATCCTCACAAAATTTTGAAATCTCTGAAACAAGAAAACAAAAATTGGAACTTGCGATGAATAAAAGAAATTAAATGGCCACCGGGATACAGGGTCCTCATTTGTCAACTGATCCTTTTGCATTGAGAATACGTTTGATTATTGCTTATTTGGATGGAAAATGATATATATGTCGACAAATCTCATGACGAAATTGGATTGCGACTAACGTGGAACTCTAAACGATAAGATAGAATAATAATGTGTGGGTCCCTTCTCAATTCCTTCCTATCCCATGTATCCACATGCGTCGACATTTAATATCGACATAAATTTATCGTCATGTGATTCTATTTGGATTCAATTGTTTCTCAAAATCAAGTCTAAAAATCTAAGAAGCACAAATCCTGGCAAGATATGATTATTTGGTCCTAAAAAGCCAATTCAAAAGTCTGAAATTTGCCATTCAATTACGCAAAACAAATACCAGTTCTAAAAAGCCGATCCAAAATAAACTCATTCTAATAGTCAGACTCATATCCTTCAAACAAATGCAGCAAATTTTGTAATGCGTGGCATTCCCATTATAATAGGAACATGATAAATTCTCCCTCTCATAATATAAGATCAATTTTGCATTTTTCGAAATCAATTTGAGACATTTTAAAATTAAAATTGTTGAATGAATGTAAGTTAGTCAATAAAACTATAAATAATGTAAAGTGTTAACTATCTAAAGACTACAATTCGCAAGATGTTATTTTGAATTTGAAAATATCTAAAATTGACTTTAAAAAGTCAAATTTGATCTTATATTTTACAACAGAGGGAGTGCATTAATGCTTTCCTTTGCAGAGTTACCAAATACTCTCATTGACCTAGCGAACTGTGTATTGGTACTAAACAGAGTACTCTTACGTACCAATACTCTAAATTTAGCATAATGAAAATTTTCTTTGTTGTTTAACCTATAATTGCACGAATATCGATATTATCAATTAGTATTGGATGCTCAAGCATTACATTTTTACTAAAATATTTATAAATCAATCAACTTGTTGATTAAACTAAAAAACTTCTATAGAACTTAGGTTTATTACATTTGATTCTAAGAGAATTCCTAAGTATAAGAACTTATATAAAGATACCCTAGCGTACAAAACGCTATGTCGCGTACCGCATATCCGTATTTGTACCAATACGAACCACATTTCATGTAATATTGTTCCTTTGATTAATTATACATAACCCTTTTGGATTATGATCTGCTTGATAAGAGTTTAGCGATAAACTGTGCTCGCTAGATCTCAGAGGAGTTTTCCTCTTCTTTCCCAAGAACTCACGTTTCTTATCAAAAATTGATTGTGTTCAAATAAGACTCCCAATAGTAAAATAGAGAGAGAGAGAGAGGATACCTCAAATTTACCAAGAGGTAAGTTAAAAGAGATCATGAGCGAGAGAGGAATGTCCTGTCTCGCATATCTAATCCGGAAAGGCTGAGATGAGAAACTGTGCTCCATATCATCAATTCTCCATACTCCAAATACATCATCAGAACCCAAATCAGGAGCTGTAACTCAAACAAAGATATTCACTATATTTAGCTCTTTTCTCAGGTAGAAGAAAAAATATTGATAGAGGATATAGAATAATATACATGCAGAATGGGGATAAGAAGTCCATGACCAAGTGTAAGATATCCAATTGTCCGTAAAAAGCCAAATTCTAAATCCTCCAATGAATAGAAAATGTCACACGCTTCCAAAAAAGCTTGCATCCTCATTCCCTTGAAGCCTCAAAACCAAATAGTCAACATATCCCCCACCAAAGTTGGAGATATCAACTCCTACCCCAACACACAAAATATTACTCTCCACAAGCCCCAAAATAAAAATAAAGACGGTACAAAAATATATGAGAGAGTGTCGCATCCTTCTGCTAACACATAGAGCATACAGGGTTAAGCACTACATACCATTAATGTTCAACCTTGGTAATACCAGAAACCAAATAAAAGCCTTCACATTAGACGAAGGCTTTGCTTCATTCATTGGACAGTAGCCAAAGGGAACTAGACTAGAACATGGGGAAGGGAAAAAAACATGAAAGACAAGAAGCTATCAGCCTATCACAAGAAAAAGTGAAGACCTAACTTGTTCATCAGAAATATTGAAATCTGAACCGAATTCTGCAAATTAATCTTGGCATACTCATCAGTGAGTTTCCTAAATTAATGGAAATTCCAAGAAAGAGTGCCGCCATACTCAATTACATATTTAATTAGATTGCCTAGGATTTTGCTCAGTCGTTAAGTTTAGAGTTTTCTTAATGTCCTATATAAAGTGATGTAAACTATCATTTGAAAGTATTTAATGATTGATTATTAAAGAAGTCTTGTGCTTTTTGGCTTTTTAGTCTAATTATCTTTTTTAACTCCTTTTATTCCTTCTTTCCACCTTGTCAAAGGAGCCTTATTGACTTTTAAATTAGACTGTCATACATGTCTGCTACGTGCAAACGTGAACAACTTGTGAATGAAACTGCAGAAGCTTCAACGAATGAATCAAAACAGCAAGCTCTGATCCCCATCCTAGGGTTAATTTACTACTTCATATATACATGTATCCATGTCTGTGTCAGAGTGCATGAAAAAAGTAAAGAATAAGTTGAACGAAAGGATACCTTCATATTGAACAACCCTTGATGGAAATCCCAATGAAGAGTAGTCACCATCCTCCCATCTCAAGGTAATCTTAAGCTGATACCATCTATATAGAAACAAACATATATAAATAGACATAGGTAGATATCATATTACAATGATTGATTGAACAAGATAGTTCAAAGACATTTATCAAGGGGAAAAAATAGAATAGCTGAAAGCATAAACTTCTTGGAAAAGGTCAACAGTCAACACTGAGAAATCTATAAATGTAGATGGAAGTCTCCTGCACATTTTCCAACATTGGATTGTTGGATTTATAACTAGGTTTAAGTTTAGCCTACGATTGATAGTTTGTTGTTGAGGTAAAGGTAGGGGAATGGGTATAGGCATGGTATCGGTATGGGTATGAAATATGAATAGGTCATTATTCCAACACTTGTAGGTTATTCTATTGTGAAGAGACCTGTATTTGTAAATAAAAATAATGGCACCCTTAAAATTTTCAAGGTCTTACAACCTCCTTGTTATTGTTAGATTTTGGACTTGTTTGGCCTTTGTTATAGAACCCAAGTATTTGACAATTACCTAATTTCATTATATAAATCAACTGATTCTATTTTCTTAAAATAAATTGAGTGAATGAAATTAGTTTCATTTAGCTGGTAATTATTCAGATCTAAGTGACCTATAAATAACCATATACGGTTGTTTAAAATTGTTCAAAATAATTAAATATATATAGAGAGAGAGAAAGGTGAATATGTTGCTCGCTACACCCAAGCTTAGGTATTGCTCAAATCTAAACTTTTTGCACATTTTTTCTCAATTCAAACCATAAAAATGGAAAGAATATGTGAGAATAAGACAGCCTTCAATTTTCATTTTTCACAATATTTGATGATGTGGAACACTCTTACTTAGAAACCGAAAACAACAAATCTGACTCTTTTTTATTCTTTTTTTCCTTTTGACAAGTAATCATGTTTATACAAAAGACATAAAAATATATAGCCCAAGATAAGGGCTACACGTTACATAATTATATGAAAATTGATATGCTCACATATTGTGACATGTTCATTTCATGTACAAGGTTGAATTGTGCAAAACACTTGAACTTAGATGTGATCAAGCAACATATTCATTAACCCATCTATCTATAAATATTGTTGAAGATTAGGATAATTAGTTTTTATTTCTAATAAATTCAAATTAAGATTTGAATTTGTTTGTTAGGGGAGTTCGTTTGTTCCTATTTTTATGTGATCTGGTAGATTAGGATAGACTTCTACTAGAACTACTTTGGTTATAAATATCTCCTGTAACATCTATTATTTTAAAAACTTTCATGGTATCAAAGCCTTGGCTCTTTATTATTTAAGCTTTAATGGAAAAAACTGCCATGACCGGGGCAAGCAAGACTTCATCTTCCTCACAAGTGACTACATAGAATGAGCAGTCTGAAACTACTGTAGTAAACAGTGGTACAGATTTTTTAACATCACATTCTTCTTTTCAACTTACCATTCACAAATTGAATGGAAAAAATTATTTAGAGTGGGCCCAGTCTATGAATAGCAATAGATGGCAGAGGCAAGCTCAGTTATTTAAATGGAGAAGTGAGCAAACCAGCAGCAAATGACCTTAATCTGAAAACATTCGTCACAAATTTTTGATTTAAAATCTAAGTTATGGCGATCAAGGCAAGAAGATCGGGAAGTCACGACATATTACCAATGTTCTAAAAATCCCCGCCTAGGTCCGCATAGGCCCCGCCTAAGTCCGCCTAGGCGCTAGGCCCCCCTTGGCGCCCCGCCTAGGCGCTAGGCCCTCCTTGGCGCCTCGCCTATGCCCAAGGCGGCAAAA